>CM062295.1:109682926-110282926 GCA_031216915.1 Pictodentalium vernedei | reverse complement strand
CGGTCCTTTCCCCGCAGGGTCACTCTACTTTATCAATTTCTATTTCAGACGATCAAGATTAGGGTGATGTATCTGTGATGTCTTCCAACAGTGTGCCTCCATCGTCACAATTAATGAAGGGCTAGCGGAAAAGTGCTCATGTAATACGCCAATTGCCTAAGAGGACCCTAGTAGGTTCGACGGCCTTTGACGTCCGCTAGCTCGCCCGGTGTAGCGTCCATTCACCGAATGGTTCGGCAGCCGGGTTCGTCCGTTGCGGTCTAGAAGGAATTTTGGGGTGATGCGAGCACTATAAAATTAACTTAATGCACACCCAGTGACGGCGGATCGGAGGGAGAACGGAGGAAGCCTTTTAGTCCGGTTCATAGCTCGTTCCGGTCCATCCGGACGGCAAGCGAGAGAGGCCCCTCTCTCGTTCAACAACATCTGGCCCCAGATGTTGTGGTACAAATGTGTCGCTAGCGGAGCATACGTCCATCGCTCGGGACGCTCCGTTGTATAGGCAGTCCGCTGAGACTGCTAAGGCTTCCTCTTCTCGTCAGCGCACACGACCGCACCTTGGCTGCGTGACCGCCGATATATTACCAGCTTCGCCGATCAAGGATTCTTCGGCGACCAGGTCACACCATCCGGCAGCCAGGGATTCGAGACCGATGGACTCCGGACGTTCGCATAGGAAAAGTATGCGGGAGCCATCTGATGCGGAGCTGCCCTCGGCGAAGCAGCGATAGACTGCGCCTCCGCAGGTCTCGACGCCGGACATTCTTGTGCACATAGCACAGCTTATCGCAGCATCCCAGCAGCCGACAGAAACGGTGTCAGATCGAGAATTATCCGACAGCGCTGGGTCGGTAGCCGGGGACTCGAGGCCTGCAGACTCCGGACGTTCGCATAGGAAGTGTGCGGGAGTCAACGTACACGGAGCTTCCAGCGGCAATGCATCGTAAGTCCGCTACTGCACAGGCCTCGGGAACGGACGTGCTTTCCTTAATAGCACAGTTTATCGCAGCATCCCAGCATCAACTGAATCTGTCGCATATATTTTATCCGACGATGCTGGGTCGGGACGCTCCGCGGAAGCGGGTACGGACGTCCGAAAGTTTCATCCGATCCGACGGGATACCGAAAGGGATTCGGAGGATTTCAAGCTTTCCCTTTCGGAACAACATATGCTGCGATGCCGGATAAGAAACTGATAGCGTCGGTGGACTTAGAAATTTTTGGTTCGGTTCAGGGACATCGTCCCTCAGTTCCGACATAGTCCAATAATGTCACACAAACTTTCGAATTATTGAACGATGCTATATATATATTATTATTTTATGCTTGCTATCCAAGCATTTCTGGTTTCTTGTTCGAAGAGTTATGGAGATGTCTTTCAAAAGTGTGCCTCTGTCGTCATAGTTAATGAAGAGTTAGCGGCAATAAGTGCTCATGGAATATGTCTATCGCTTACGGAGTGACATTCGCTAGCTCACCCGGTGTAGCGTACATTCATCGAATGGTTCGGCTGCCGGGTTCGTCCGTTGCGGTCTAGGAAGGAGATTTGGGTGATGCGAGCACTTTAATTACTTTAGTACTCACCCAGTGACGGCAGATTGAGGACAGATCGGAGGAAGCCAACAACATAGGGGACCGCATGTTGTGGTTCAGATATTTTACATTCGGAGCATATGTCCGTTGCTCGGGACGCTCCGTTATATTGACAGTCCGAGAGACTGTCTTTAATGCTTCCTCATCCTCACAGCAGGGCACACGACCGCACATTGGCTACGTGACATCGAGTATCCGATCAGTTTCGGCATTCAGTGATTCCACGGCGAATAGGTCGCGCCATCCGGTAGCCAAGGGACACGAGGCCTATACACTCCGTTCGCTCGCATATTGTAAGTATGCACGGGGTAACGATCTCGGAGCTTCCTGCGGCAATGCATCGTAAGACCGCTTCTCCTCAGGCCTCAGTGACGGACGTGCTATCCGAGTTAGCACAGTTGTTTCGCAGCATCCCAGCAATTGACAGTTTCTCGGTCGAATCAGGAATTATCCGACGGCGCTGGGTCGGTGCGGTCCGCGGTTGCATCAGCTACGGACGACCGAACGCTTTATAGGGTCCGACAGGATGGCGAAAGGGATTCGAAAGTTTTCCCTTTAGTAGTATCGGAAGATGCCTTTCATATCTTCTGGCATTTCTTCCAGTGATTATTTTTCGGACTTCATTGCTGCGATCTTGGATAAGAGACTTATAGCGTCATTGGACTCGGATTTTTCGATCGGTACAGGGACATTGTCCCTGACTTACCGACGCAGTCCAATATTGTCATTACAACATGTGTTTTATTTTTCGACGCTATATATTTATATATATATACAAGCCTGCTACTAAGCAAGATAGTTTAGTTTCTTGTCCGCGTCGCTCATTTCTGCCATTTTATCATTTTTACAAATAGTTTATTTTGGCAGAGCAGGGCATACCGAGAGTTCATATGCGTCTAGACGGTGTGATTAAAGACTGCATATATTCTTTTTCGCCGTTTATGTCTTTTCCAATTTCAATGTTGGGAACGACATTATGTATAGTAGACTTAACTTAGACGCTTTATTATACGTAATCCGCCTTACTGAGGCGTTATCATTACGTCTTCAAGAAAAGATTTACGGGATATTATTCTCAATGTAATTTCTTTTGAGGGCAGTAGTTTGTTCACGTATAACTCCGCCCTTCAGTGGCTGATTGGAGTTGGTTAGACGTGACGCAGCCCTAGCTACATCCACGCGTGGATAGTAAGGTTAAGAACTCTCTCAGAGTCGCTTCGTTCTCGGAGGAGCTTCTCTTCGACGGCAACTTTCCGGCAATCCATGAATTGCTCGATTTATACATTCTCTTGTCTATCTAGTGTTACAAGAGATTCAGACTGGGGCAAACATTCGGTGGTTGACTCAGAGAGTGCCGCCGCAGTTGCCGGACCCGAGTGTGGCTGTTATGACGTTGCCAGTCAAACAGATTGGGATATATACTGATCCCTACGGATTCGAAGTGCCAGGGTCTTTGGGTTCCGCAGTCTTTTAGCTATCAGTTTAACTTCCGCGGAATAATGTTTTTTAGGCTTGCTTTATGTCATTGCATGAACATTATTCAGAAACGCATGCCCAAATTCCTGTCCTTTAATTCGACAGTAGTGGCGTATCTCCGGAACCAGGGAGGCACTCTTTCGTTTCCGTTATTCAATTTAATGGAAAGAATCCGTCTGTTGGTTATAGTACACCAAGTTCAGTTTTGGTCCGTCATATTCTGGGTCGTCTGATTGTTTTATCGGACTCCCGTTCTCTTACGGGTCGCTTGTTGCTGTCAGAATGGACTCTCATCAAACAAGTATTCAATCAGATTTGCTATCTATGGGAGCGCCCAATGATGTTTTATTTATGACACAGCTTGCTAATCAATTGCAGACGTATGTGTTGGCTTGTCCAGATCTCTGAGCTAATACTGTTAACGCTCTATTGATCTATAGGACGGAATGATAGGATACGCGTATCCTCCGGCGCTGTTGTTTTAGCAGGTATTGCTAAGATAAACAACCACAATACATTTCTGTTGATAGCATCTCTATCTTCACAGAGATCATGAGTAATTTACTCTCTTGTCTACTGTGGATCTTAACGTGAAATCTTCCTCTATGTGAGGATCTTTTTTCACTGGGTAAATCGTGTCATCTTTATCACAACCAGCAAGGTCGCAACCTTCATGTATTCCGTTGTGTGGTCCATATTGCATTGTAAGCACTGTACTGGACGAGCTTTGGACGCAATTTCTTACTATAGGAGATCCTCTTCTTCGCTATTCTATGCGACTAAAGTGGAGGCTCTTCCGTCGTGGTGTAGGGATCATTATGTTCATATTGTTGATCCCTCCATACTACTCATTGCTATTTTTTAGTATACTTGTTTCACAAGATCTACTGCAGCCTGTTATTATTTAGGTTATAGGTTTATGTTACCTCATACCTATGCACTCTACGATAGTTTATAATTGAGTCTTTTGTCTCTTTATCTAAGTCAGTTAGTAACTTTTTGATAAATAGACTTAGAATCTTTAGATTAAATTCCTATACGGATTTTAACTTCGGTTCTTATTTAGCTAAGTAATCATTTGAGCCTCTGGAAACAGTAGTTTTCAAATTCTGACCTTTTAGACAGTAATTCTGTTGGTTTCTCTTTTACTGTAGAGTCAGTGAGTTTCATGCACTATCGATGGATGATTTTCACTTTCATAGTTTCGGAATCAATACTTCCGTTACTATTTAGGTTGGATTGTTGCATAAGAGTTAGGCTCCTATTATCCGGAACCTATTATTTTAAGGATCTTTCTGTCTTCGTATGGGCATAGGCCTTTACTCTTTCCGGGTACAGTTTATGTATTTATAAACAGATATCTGTTTATTACAAGGGCGTAAGCTTCTTCTGTCTTTGATGTCTAGTAGAAGGACGTTACGCTCCATTTTATTGTTAATGGATTCTATTAACTAGCGTACTGCTTATGGTATATCATTGACTTAGCAGTTGTGCTTAAGATTTCGGCTCATGAAGTAAGAGTTCTTCTACTTCTTGGGCTTACATTAATAGTGTTGCTATTATAGATTTTTGAAGGCTGCTCATTGCGCTCAGCCATCCACATTCATGAATTTTATCTCAGAAATATCGAGTCCATTTCTGGAGGCCTCTATTGTTAGGTCTATTATCTACTGCTCAGAATGTCATTCACTTAACAGTTGCTACTATAGCTAGATAGGCTGTCTGTTTCGGCAGTGTCTCCGTTCGGCTACCCTCTTCGCTCTGGGCTATTTGGACCAGGGCAAGAAAAAGGGGGGGGGGGGGGGAGGGTGTTCCCTTGGGTCACCTGTTTTTACTATGAAAACAAGGGGATACCTCCTCCGGAGTTAGTAATTCTGAGCTGTTATTGGGATGGTTGTTTAGTGAGAAGTTTAAGTTTATAAAATTCATTCAAGTCTTAGTTTTTAAAGTATAGCTTTTGAATATTGCATATGTCAACGGACATGATTATGCAATTCTCAGACACTTTTAGGAGTATAAGAGTCTCTATTCTCTAGACTTACTTTATTATTGGCTTACTTTAAAAATTATTAGTATAAGGATTATTGGATATTAATAGAGTACATGGATGTATGAAGCTCAATTTTTGGAAGGTGTTGTATCTTTCTAATTTATCATAAATAAGAAAGATACATGTAAGGCCTATTACTTCTTTTCCCTACAGGGGATGACTCTATTTTATTTTATTGAGCGTATTCCATTTTGCTCTATGTCCTTGGCCCTCCAGCCTTTTTACTATTCAGCTATGTCTGGGTCATTGGTACAGTATAAAAATGTTAAAAAATTTATAGTAATTTATATATTTTTTATACTTACCAATGACCCAGACGGGGATGGCCCTCCCAGGAGTTGGGAACTCTTGCCTCCCCGCTGAGTACATAGCGCTTACCAGGCACTGGTATTAGAATGATAAATGGCGCCAATTTCGGAACGTCCTTGACACTGCGCATGCGCAGTAGGGGCGAAGTGTGGAGGGCCTTTCAGGACATGTTTTCTTTAGTTTTAGATGCAAATTTTGGGGATTGGGGGGCAAAATTTGTGTTTGGCCCTATATTTTAAGAGTTAGCACCAGCTATGTCTGGGTCATTGGTAAGTATAAAAAATATATAAATTACTATAAATTTTTTAACTTTCTTCAATTTCCATCAAAAAATGTTGCCACGGCCAAGGTTCTTAGAACTTAGTTTAGTCAAACCACAATATTTCCCTTTGGCACACCCTACAGGGCACATTTAAGATTTGATTGCTTTGAAACCTGGTATGCTTATTTAGGGTGACCTCTAGATGGGAACTATCGATTTTCTTCAATTTCCGGCAAAAAATGTTGCCACGGCCAACGTTCGTAGAACTTAGTTTAGTCAGACCTCAATATTTCCCTTTGGCACACCCTACAGGGCCCATTTATGATCAGATTGCTTTGAAACCTGGTATGCTTGTTCGAGAGACCTCTAGATGGGAGCTATCGATTTTCTTCAATTTTTGTCAAAAAGTGTTGCCGCGGCCAACATTCTTAGAACTTAGTTTAGTCAGAAGACTCAATATTTCCCTTTGGCACACCCTACAGGGTACATTTATGATTGGATTGCTTTGAAACCTGGCATGCTTGTTTGGGGTGACCTCTAGATGGGAGCTATCGATTTTCTTCAATTTCCATCAAAAAATGTTGCCGCAGCCAACATTCTTAGAACTTAGTTTAGTCAGACCACAATATTTCCCTTTGGCTCACCCTACTGGGCACATTTATGATTAGATTGCTTTGAAACCTGGTATGCTTATTTACGGTGACCTCTAGATGGGAGCTATTGATTTTCTTCCATTTCCGTCAAAAAATGTTGCCACGGCCAACGTTCTTAGAATTTAGTCTAGTCAGACCACAATATTTCCCTTTTGTACACCCTACAGGGCACATTTATGATCGGATTGCTTTGAAACCTGGCATGCTTGTTTGGGGAGGCCTCTAGATGGGAGCTATCGATTTTCTTCGGTTTCTGTTAAAAAATGTTGCCACGGGCAAAAAAAATGACATTGGTACCAATGATCTTCAATTTTGCCATTTCATTTATAACTTACCAAGTTCAAGTTTGTCAAGTTGAGCTACAGTGTCATTGACACTTTCATTTTTAATCGTATCCCGTTCCATGTTCTGAATCCACTTTTCAATTATAAGTGGTACGGTTACAATTTGGAAGTTCATTATTGGAATTAATTGTACACCTGAACATGGTCGTGTGTGTGTTGGCTAAGAAGCGTATAAGTTCTATTAGATAACTTTCCATTGGGATTCAGTTGGACAAGTTTTAAGGTTGTACATATTGATATCACTGATTTTCGACCTATCTACATATTCCGGATGTGGAAAACGTTTTGAAGCTTGCAATTTTAATAACCAGGATTGCCACGATATGGCCTTAGCCGCTGATGTGGCGTTAAGCATCAATAAATTAATAAAAATTAACAGCCGGGTGCCCTTTAGATGAATATATATATTATTCGGTACCGCTTTTTCACTGTTTCCAGACTTCTCACCTCTTTGCTTTGAAGATTTTTCCTTCAAAAAAGGGGGGGAGGGGAAGGGGTGTTTTCCTCTTTACCTCTTCTGGCCTTTTAATAGTGTGTAACTATGAGTTAAGCTGTTATTTTCTGTAGATTATTCTGATCTTATGTACAGCTTGTTACATTATATATGGCATGTGTTTGTGGGTATTAGTATCTCACTCTCGGACACGCTTTTCCTAATTTTAAGTGTCTTATTCTGTACTAGCCTTAAAATTGGGGGCTCGTTACACCCAGTTAGCATAATCATTTATGCTAAGTAATAGGGAATTACTTGGATATTGTTTCTTATTTCGATGGTATGTCTTTTCTATTCTTTATACGTATAGAGAGACATATAGGTAATTCCTTAAATTTTTAATCTCCTTTTCACTTTGGGAGTTCTAATGCAGGCTAAGGAGCTGTATTTTGGTCTGCTGTTTCTTTAAGTCCTAGGCCCTGCGCCTTTTTACGATTCAGCTAAGTCTGGGCCAGTGGTTTTAGTATAAAAATATAAATTTTAAGTAATTTGTATATTTTTTATACTTACCAATGTCCCAGACAGGGATGGCCATCCCATGAGTGGGCACTCATACCTCCCTGCTGAGTTATCACTTCAGTAGGCACAACTAGGAAGAATGATGTTGGTGCCAATTCTGGTCACTTTCTGGGTTCTGCGCATGTGCAAGTACTAAAGGCATGGAGGGCCAGATAGGACCTTTAATTTTTGGTATTGTATGCACATTTTGGGGATTGTGGGGTTCAAAATTTGTGTTTGGCCCTTAATAATATTGAGATTGCACCAGTCAAGTCTGGGCCATTGGTATGTATAAAAAATATACAAATTACTTCAAATTTATCATTTTCAGAATATTTATTTCAGTAACGGTTCTTTGTTGTACAAAACATTGCTGTTTACATTTCCAGTTTCCACATATCTTCAACTCCTTTTGACAGAAAGACATTTTTTGCTCAACTTGACAAAGTCAAGCTGAGCTATTGCCATCACTTCTCCTCCGTCGTCGTACGTACGTACGTACGTCTGGGCATACATACGTACACAATTTCCTTTGGCACACCTCACAGGTCGCATTTATGATCATTTCACTTTGAAACTTGGTATGCTTGTTTGGGGTGACCTCTAAATGGGAGCTATCGATTTTCGTTAATTTCCATCAAAAAATGTTGCCGCTGGAAACATGCTCAGAACTTAGTTCAGTCAGACCTCAATATTTCGCTTTGGCACACCCTACAGGGCACATTTATGAGCGGATTGCTTTGAAACCTGGCATGCTAGTTTGGGGTGACCTGTAGATGGAAGCTATCGATTTTCTTCAATTGCCGTCAAAAAATGTTGCCGCTGGCAACATTCTTGGAACTTAGTTTAGTCAGACCTCAATATTTCCCTTTGGCAAACCCTACAGGGCACATTGATGAGCAGATTGCTTTGAAACCTGGCATGCTTATTTGGGGTGACCTCTAGATGGGAGCTATTGATTTTCTTCGATTCTCGTCAAAAAATGTTGCCGCTGACAACGACCTTTGATGAACTTAGTGCAGTTAAACATCAAAATTTTCCTTTGGCACACCCTGCAGGGCATATTTTTTATCGGATCGCTTTGAAATCTGGCATGCTTGTTTGGAGTGACCTCTAGATGGGAGCTCTTGATTTTCTCCCATTTCCATCAAAAAATGTTGACTCTGGCAACGACCTTTGAACTGAGTTTAGTCAGGCATCAATATTTCCCTTTGGCACCCCCTGCAGTGCACATTTTTGACCAGATCACTTTGAAACTTGGTATGCTTGTTTGGGGTGAGCTCTAGATGGGAGCTATCGATTTTCTTCTATTTCCATCGAAAAATTGTTGCCGCTGGCAACGTTCTTAGAACGTAGCTAAGTCAGTCCTTAATATTTCCCTGTGGCACACCCTACAGTGCACTTTTATGAACGAATTGTTTTGAAACCTGGCATGCTTGTTTGGGGTGACCTCTAGATGGGAGCTATCGATATTTTTATACTGTACCAATGACCCAGACATAGCTGGTGCTAACTCTTAAAATTCTAGGGCCAAACACAAATTTTGCCCCCCAATCCCCAAAATTTGCATCTAAAACCAAAGAAATCATGTCCTGAAGGTCATCCATACTTTGCCTCCACTGCACATGCGCAGTGTCAAGGAGGTCCCGAAATTGGCGCCAATTATCATTCTTTGTTTGGCCCTTCATTAGTTCACATCTGACTGATATTTGTGCTTGTAAATCTCAGTTTAAATGATGCCAGACACATAAATATTAGAGAAATGGTGGATCTAAAGAGGATATAGAAGGAGGAGAGGAAAAATGAGTGACAGAAAATAATCAGGGCTGTAACTTAAAATTTTTTTATTAAATTATGTTAAGTTGCCTATTTTCGAGGCATGGGCCTGTTGTTGTCATTCTTGCTATAAAGTTACACTGCTTGTTCAGTGTTTCCTCTCTCCTTTTCCTTCAAGTCCCCCCTTGCTATTCTCCCATGCTTTTGGTATATTTTCTGTAATATTATTACTAAAATTTCTTGGGAGTTTTAGCTGGGTAACAGAATGAATTCTGTTCTTTTCCCCATGTTTTCGTTCTCACCCATGGGTGTTTAGGCGTAGTGTTCTGCATCTACCATCTGATGTTCTGCAGTTTCTTCCCTGAAAGTCTCTGTTTTGCATCAGATAGTGTATTATTGGTAACTGATTTCGGGCCAGGGTTATCAGTGCCTGGAGTCATGTTTCTGGTGTTTATACACTTCTTGTTTACATTGACAACAGTCTCTGTGGAGGGGGATTTCTTGTCTTTGTACTAGTTTAATCATTACAAGATACATTATTATTATTTGTAAGTGTTGCATTAATTTTTTAAAAAAATATTTTTAAAATTTTTGTCCACACTTAGGCTTGGGATCCATTGGGGCTCAACGTTACTTCTTTTCAGAAACTTGGGCTTTTCTGAAAAAATATTTTTTCAAAAAATTTTTTTTTTTGATTTCAATTATTTTTTCTATGTTAATGGATCATGTTATTATGTATCTTTGTTTTCAGGGGTTGGTGCGAGTACTAGGACTTTTTGTATTCTTTTCACAATGAAAGGATATTGTTCAAATTGTAATAGGAGGAAATCTTCCTCTGACTTTCATGATCATTGTATTAATTGTAGTCAGTGTACTCGCACTATCTCCTGTTCAGTATGTGTCAATTGGGATGACAAACATTGAAAACGTGTGTCACTGTATGCTGTTAGCGGGGAAAAGGCCATGCCGGTCCTTTCTCCGCAGGGTCACTCTAATTTATCAATCTCTATTTCAGAGGAACAAGAACAGGGTGATGTTTCCGTGATATCTTCCAAAAGTGTGCCTCCGTCGTCACAATTAAATGAAGAGCTAGCGGCAAAAGTGCTCATGGAAATACGTCAATTGCCTAAGAGGTCCCTAGTAGGATAGACGGCGTTGACGTCCGCTAGCTCGCCCGGTGTAGCGTCCATTCATTGAATGGTTCAGCAGCCGGGTTCGTCCGTTGCGGTCCAGGAAGGAGATTTGGGTGATGCGAGCACTATAAATAAACAAGGTGCACACCCAGTGACGGCGGATCAAGGGAGAGAAATTAGGAAGCCTATTAGTCCGGTTCCTAGCTCGTCCAGGTCCATCCGGGCTGCGAGCGAGAAGAGGCCCCTCTCTCGTACAGCAACATCTGGGACCAGATGTTGTGGTACAAAATGTTTCGCATTCGGAGCATACGTCCGCCACTCGGGACGCTCCGTTATATAGACAGTCCGGAGAGACTGTCCAGAAGGCTTCCTCATCCTCTCGGCAGTGCACACGACCGCACCTTGGCTACGTGACCACGGATATCCAGCCAGCTTCGCCAATCAGGGATTCCACGGCAACCAGGTCACGCCATCCAGTAGCCAGGGACACGAGGCCTGTAGACTCCGGACGTTCGCATAAGAGAAGTATGCAGGAGTCAGTGTACACGGAGCTTCCAGCGGCTAAGCAACGCAAGACCGCTACTCCATAGGCCTCAGTGACGGACGTGCTATCACAAATAGCACAAATTATCGCAGCATCCCAGCAAACGACAGAATCTCTGTCGGATCAAGAATTATCCGACGACGCTGGGTCGGTACGCTCCGCTGATGCATCAGGTACGGACGACCGAGAACATCATGGGGTCCGACAGGATGGCAAAAGGGATTCCGAGGATTTGGAGCTATCCCTTTCGGAACAACATAAAGCTGCCGTAGATTTCATCTGGCATTACCTTCCACAAGTTGTTCCGTCGGGCCAGAATGCTGCGATGCCGGATAAGAGACTGATAGCGTCATTGGACACAGAATTTTTTGATCGGTTTGGAGACATCGTCCCTGAGTTTCCGACACAGTCCAATAATGTCACAAGATCATTCGAATTATTGAACGACGCTATTTATAAGCTTGCTACCAAAACAGGCAAGGCTGGTTTCTTGTCCGCTAATGCTCTCAATCTGCCTTTCATCAATTCAAGGAATAAATTCGAAACGGCAGGACAGGGCATACCGAGAGTTCCTCTGCGTCTAGACGACGAGGCAGAAGACTTGGAATTGTCTTTACCGTCGTCTATGTCTATTCCAACTGCGACGTTGGAAACGACAATAATGTCTAACAGAGCTAGCTTAGACACTTTATCATGCGCAGACAACCTTACTAAGGCGTTATCATTGCGTCTTCAAGGGAAAGAATTCCAGGATATACAATCCTCATTAAGACTTCTTTCAAGGGCAGTAGCTTATTCCACGTATAACTCCGCCCTTTCAGTGGCAAACCTGGAGTTGGTTAGACGTGACGCAGCCCTAGCTACATCCACGCGCGTGGATAGTAAGGTGAAGAACTCTCTCAGAGTCGCTTCGGTCTCTGGAGAGCTTCTCTTTGACGGCAACCTTTCAGCAATCTGTGATAAGATAACTAAGAAAGTTTCGGATTCTCTGCTATTCAAATCCACTTCTAAAAAGTCGGATACAGCAGAAAAGAGTAAGACAGGCACTTCTGGGACAAGTACGCCCAAGAGAAGTTCCTATAGAGGTTCTTATACGTCCTCTAGGTCTTATTCTAGAGACCGTCAAGGCAGCGACTCACGTACAGGACGTTATTCTGGCCGAGACAACCAGTCAGACATTCCGAGGTCGACGGGATGAGGTGCGGGTCGTGGAGGACGTAGTTTCTCCTTCCGCAGGCCTCACAGGTCCAGGAGGTGATGGTTTGAACCTGTATCGTGTTCCGGTTGGCGGAAGATTATCAAGTTTTATAGACGAGTGGGCGTCGATTACGGACGACCCCTAGGTCCGAGGGGTAATTTCGGAAGGACTAAGAATATCCTTCAAACGAAAGCCTCCATTAACTCGAAGTCCAAAATGGACTCATCTTCCGTCAAATCCGCAGAAAAGAGATGCGCTTTTATCAGAAGTACAGTCTCTTCTGACGAAGAACGCAGTAGAGGTCGTAGAAGACCAGGAATCACTGGGTTTCTACACCCATCTGTTTCTGGTTCTGAAACCAGACGGCTCGTTCCGTCCAGTCATAGATCTGAGCTGGATAAACAAGCTGATCGTCGCTCCGAAGTTCTATATGGAGACGATTCGATCAGTCAGAGCGAGTATTCGGGTGAATGACTATGCTACAAGCATAGATCTCAAAGATGCGTACTTTCACGTCATGGTACATCCGACATTCAGAAAGTATCTACACTTCGCAGTCCTAGGAGTTGTATATCAATTCTGGGCGATGTGCATCGGTTTGAACCTAGCGCTCTGGGCTTTCACTCGAATAATGAACTTGGTAATGATACATTTCCGAGCTCATTCGTCTGCGGTAACGTCGGCCTACCAGGACGACATTCTTCAGAGGTATGGCAATGAGTTAACGCTTCAGAACGATGTGCAGAATCTGCTTCTATTACTCCGACGTCTCGGTTTTATAATAAACGAGGAGAAGTCGGATTTGGTGCCGTCCAAGTCATTCACTCATCTGGGAATGAACTTCGAGACGCACAACAATCTCGTTCGTCTGCCGTTAACCAGAGTGAAATTAATCAGTTGTTACGCTCGCTATTGCCTTCACTCAGACAAAGTCACAGCGAGGGAGTTCATGAGATTGATAGGTCTGTGCGGAGCCGCTGCGGATCTCATTCCAATGGGGTGGTTACGCACTCGTCCTCTCCAAATTTTCTTGACTCAGAATTGGAGTGTAAAGATTCATTTGCTCGATATAGACGTTCTCTTGTCAAATCAAGTGAAACAAGAGATTCAGACTTGGGCAAACATTCAGTGGTTGACTCAGGGAGTTCCACTGAAGTTGCCGGATCCGAGTTTTACGATTATGACGGATGCCAGTCAAACAGGTTGGGGTGCAACATTGATCCCAATGGATTCGAAGTGCCAGGGTCTTTGGAATCTGCAGTTTCTAGGCAAGCACATAAACATCAAGGAAATGATGTCAATTTGGCTTGCATTACGTCATTGGATGAATATTATTCAGAAAGCACATGTCCAAATCCTGTCCGACAATACGACAGTAGTAGCATATATCCGGAACCAGGGAGGCACTCATTCCGTTCCATTATTCAATTTAACGGAAAGAATCCTTCTGTTTGTTCTAGAACACCAAGTTCTACTTTCGGTCCGTCATATTCCAGGTCGTCTGAATGTATTAGCAGACTCCCTTTTACGGAAGGGTCGCTTGTTGCCGTCAGAATGGACTCTCAACAAACAGGTATTCAATCAGATTTGCTACCAATGGGAACGGCCAATGATAGACTTATTTGCAACACAACTCAACAATCAGTTGCAGACGTATGTGTCACCATGTCTGGATCCCCGAGCATATGCAGTAGACACTCTATCGATCTCGTGGGACAGAATGATAGGATATGCGTATCCTCCAGCGCCGTTGATTCAGCAAATATTGCTAAAGATAAAACAATCACAATGCAAAATTCTGTTGGTAGCATCTCTGTCTCCACAGAGACCGTGGATAAATCTACTCAGGTGTCTGCTGTGGGACTTACCGCGAAAACTTCCTCCACGAGAGGATCTTCTTTCGCAGGGGAAGTCGTGTCAACTTTATCACAACCCACAAGGTCTCAACCTTCACATATTTCTGTTGTGCGGTCCTTCTTGCACGGCAAGCATTTTACAGGACGAGCAGTGGACGCGATTTCTAACTGTAGGAGGACCTCCTCTTCGCTAAACTATGCGGCTAAGTGGAAGGTCTTTCGTCGTTGGTGTAGGGATCATTCTGTTGATATTTTTTATCCCTCCATACCAGACATTGCAAACTTTTCTACTATACTTGTTTGACGAGATCAAACTGCAGCCTGTTACTATTAAAGGTTATAGGTCTATGTTATCTGATACCTATGCACACCATGATAGTTTACAAATTGGATCTAATGTCTCTTTATCTAAATTAGTTAGAAACTTCTCAATAAATAGACCCAGAACTCTTAGATTAATTCCTAAATGGAATTTAGCTTGGGTTCTTCTTAAACTGAAAGAAAAGCCATTTGAGCCTCTTGGGACAGTAGATTTCAAATTCTTGTCTTATAAGACAGCATTTCTCTTAGCTTTCTCTTCTGCTAGAAGAGTCAGTGAGCTTCATGCACTATCGGTGGACGATTCTCACTATCGTAGTGTCGGGAACACTATTACCTTTACTACTAATGTTGGATTTTTAGCTAAGAATCAGGCTCCTAATAAATATCCGGAACCTATTGTTATTAAGGCCCTTCCGTCTTCAGACAGGCATAGGCCTTTACTCTGTCCGGTTAGAGCTTTACGTATTTATAAACAAAGAACTCAGTTTATCAGAAAGGGACGAAAACGCTTCTTTCTGTCTCTGATGCCTAATAGAAAGGACTTTACGGTCCATTCTATTGCTAGATGGATTCAATTAACTATTCGTACTGCTTATGATAATCTATCTTCAACTCAGCAGTCTGTGCTTAAGATTTCGGCTCATGAAGTAAGAGCTCTTTCTACATCTTCGGCTTACGCAAATAGTGTTGCTATTACAGATTTAATGAAGGCTGCATATTGGTCTTAGCCATCCACATTCACAAATTTTTATCTCAGAAATATTGAGTCCATTTCTGGAGACCTGCATTGTTTAGGTCTGTTATCTGTTGCTCAGAATGTCGTCCACTAAACAGTTGCAACTATAGTTATGCAGGCTTTCTGTTCCGGCAGTGACTCCGTCCTGCTGCCCTCTTCACTCTGGGCTATTTGACCCAGGGCAAGGGGAAGGGGGGGGGAGGGTGTTCCCTTAGGTCACCTGCTTTATAGTGAAACAGGGTTCATACAGCTCTTGAAAAACCCTTGAAAATGAGTTTTTTTTTTAAAAATTCTGGAATTTGAAATTAGCCCTTGAGAAACCCTTGAACTTTCAGAAATCTCTTGAAAAACCCTTGAATACCAAGCTATTTCCTGAGCATTGTAAATTTATGTGTACTCGCCTTTTACTTGTTTGTTGCGCTCGTGTCACTCAGTTAAAAAAAAACATAAAAAAGTATGGAACGTTTTACCAAGATTACTGTAACACAGATCACACTTTGGGTACCAGCTTCCTGACTTCCAAAGTCAGATCCGTGTCACATGAATCTTAGATTTTTAGAGCTCATACAACAAGCTGAATAGTATATGTAGCCCTTGTAAAAAAAGAAGCCCTTGAAAAAACCCTTGAAAAACCCTTGAACTTTGTGAGCAAATTTTTGTATGAACCCTGTGAAAAGCAAAGGGATTCCTCCTCCGGAGTCAGTAATTCTGAGTCGTTACCAGGATGGTTTTAAAGTGTAAGATTAATGTTAAAAATTCATTCATGTCATATTTTTAAAGTGTAGCTCGGTGTGAAGCATTTGTATATGTCACGTGTCAAACGGGCGTTAATATACAATCCTCGGACACTTTTAAGAGAGTATAAAGAGTCTCAATTCTCTGGACTAACTTTATTTATTGACTTACTTTAAAAATAATTAGTATAAGGGGTTATACTGGATGTTAATAGAGAACATGAATGTTATTATGCTCAATTATGGAGGGTGTTGTGTCTTTCTAATTTATCATAAAATAAGAAAGATACATGTAAAGCCTAATACTCCTTTTCTCCTCGAGGGGATGACTCTATTTATATAGTTGAGCTTATTGGATTTTCCTCTATGTCCTAGGCCCTCCAGCCTTTTTACTATTCAGCTATGTCTGGGTCATTGGTACAGTATAAAAATGTTAAAAAATTTATAGTAATTTATATATTTTTTATACTTACCAATGACCCAGATGGGGATGGCCCTCCCAGGAGTTGGGAACTCATACCTCCCCGCTGAGTACATAGCGCTGACCAGGCACTGCTTGTAAGAATGATAATTGGCGCCAATTTCGGGACCTCCTTGACACTGCGCATGCGCAGTGGAGGCAAAGTATGGAGGACCTTCAGGACATGATTTCTTTGGTTTTAGATGCAAATTTGGGGGATTGGGGGGCAAAATTTGTGTTTGGCCCTAGAATTTTAAGAGTTAGCACCAGCTATGTCTGGGTCATTGGTAAGTATAAAAAATATATAAATTACTATAAATTTTTTAACTTTCGTCTATTTCTGTCAAAAATGTTGCTGCTGGTAATGACCTTTTAACTTAGTTTAGTCAGGCATCAATATATTCCTTTGGCACGCCCTACAGTGCACATTTATGATCAGAATGGTTTGAAACTTGGTATGTTTGTTTGGGGTTACCTCTGGATGGGAGCTATCGATTTTCTTCAATTTCTATCAAAAAATGTTGCCGCTGGCAATGACCTTCAATGAACTTCGTGCAATTATGCATCAGTATTTCCCTTTGGAGCAGCCTGCAGTGCACATTTTTGACCATATCGCTTTGAAGCTTGGTGTGCTTGTTTGGGGTGACCTCTAGATAGGAGCTATCGATTTTTTTTCTTACATTCTGTCAAAAATAGTTGCCATCAGCAATGACCTCTGATGAACTTAGTAAAAACTCAATATTTCCCTTTGACACACTCTGCAGGGCACAATTATGATTGGATTGCTTGGAAACTTAGTGTGCTTGTGTGGGATGATATCTATATGGGAGTTATTGATTTTCTGCCATTTCTGTAAAAAAATGTAGCCGCTGGCAATGACCTTTGAACTAACTTTAGTCAGGCTTCAATATTTCCCTTTGGCACACCATTCAGGGCACATTTATGATCGGATCACTTCGAAACTTGGTATGTGCATTCGGGGTGACCTCTAGATGTGAGCTATTGACTTTTTTTTCATTTCCATAAAAAATTATTGTCGTTACCACCAGCCTTTGAACTTACTGCATTTGTGCAGCAACATATCCCTTTTACACTCTCTGCAGGGTGTATTCATGAATTTCCATAAAAAAGAGAGAAGAAACATTGCCACAAGCAATGACCTTCAAACTTAGTGCATTGGTGCATTAACATCTTCCTTTGGCATGCCTCAGAGGGCGCATTCATTATCAGGTTGTTTTGAAACTTTGTATGCTTATGCAGGGTGACAAAGATAGGAGCTATTGATTTTCTTTTCATTTCCATCAAAAACTGTTGCTATTAGCAACAATCTTTGAATTTATTGCATTTGTGCATCAACATTCTTCTTTGACATGGCCTACAGGCCACATTTATCAAAGGATTGTTTTTGAACTTGGTGTGCTCATTAGGCAAGACCTTTAGATAACAGCTATTGAGTAGCATTCATTTCTGTGAAAAAACTTGGCACTTACAATAACCTCTGAACTTACTGCATTTGTGTATCAACATTCTTCCTTTAGCCAGTCTTATAGTTTACATTTAAAAATGCATGGATTACTCTGACGTTGTGCACACACAGTGCTGTTATGTTGAAATTTCACCAAATAACATTGGTACCAATGATCTTCAATTTTGCCATTTTACTTATAAGTTAACGAGTTCAAGTTTGTCAAGTTGAGATACAGTGTCATTGACACTTTCATTTATAATTGCAAAAGGTCAAATTCAATTTTCATATTTCTAGCACATTTAATTCTATAGTTATGTCACTGGAGTGTGCAAAAAAACATACTTATTTCTAGGTTTCCATGTGGTAACTTTAATTTTACTTTAATTCAACATTTTTTTTATTGATTATAAAATAAATGCCAAATTTGAGTTAAAGAGTTACATATTTCTAATGCACATAATTCCAAAGTTACTGCCCTCGATTGTATATAATCTTCATTATATAGTGGAACCCTGTTAATTAAATAGCCACTTTGCCAGAAAAAATAATTCAGTTAACAGGGTATTCATTTAATAGAGATTTGGTCACTTTCCTATATTCTAAAGAGAGATTGAGTAATTATTCTATAATAATTTGTTTGTCAAACAAGACATAATAGATTAAATGCCTTTACAGATGAACAGAGACCAAATAGGTCTATAAACAAGGGAAATTTTGTGATTGTTAGGGTAATTTACTGACATATTATTAGAATTTTATTCAGTTGACAGGAGTTTACTCCATAACATATGCAATGAACCGGTCAAATTTGTACTAAAGGTATGATAAATGTTTTTGTGTTTGAACATCAAATGACTAGGTATATTGAATAAAATTTTTCCCTTCATCATTTCAGACAAGGTGGTGGAGCAGGAAAAGGAGATATTAGAAAATTAGCTTATTATGACCAGTCAATTGATCCCTTGATATTAAAGGTGAGTAATAGAGCAGGGAAGTTTGGATTGTTCAAATTATGTTTTGGTTCAGTTTAAAAAAGTACCCTTGGGTTTCAGTTCGGTTTTTCTATGTGTTAAGAGTACATAGTAAATAACACTTCAGGCTTCTTAACTAAAAATCTGCAATAGTTTGTACGAACTATTCAATACACAAATGAGTCAGATGTGCGTAGGAAGAAAACGTCGAGACCGAAGGTCGAGACGTTTTCTTTCTACGCACATCTGACGAATTAAATACAAAACGACTCATTGAAACATACATGTGGTTTTGTATTTATTACATGACCCAAGCACCTACTGACCTAATTTCTTTTCTATCATCGGTGGTAAACACCATGCACTTTATGCAGTCGCATTGCATAAAAAAAGTCCCGGTTGGAACAGGTTGGTGTGCAATACGGAATTCCGTATTGCACAGTCGTATTGCATAAGAGAGACTGCATGGGCATGTAATAAATACACAAAAACCATGTCTGTAAGTATCTTCATTGGATTCAGCATGACTTCCCTTTGATCATTCTTATGGGTTCTAAGGGATTGATTATGAAGCCTATTCAGAAAGAAAATACAATGGAGCCCACTTAATTGGATACCTCTTAATTGTATATCCCTGTTAATTGAATATAATTTCCCAACACAAAACCATTTACCATACCTCCAGTACAAATTTGACCTGTTAATTGAATGTGGGTTATAGAGTAAACTCCTGTTAATTGAATAAAAAATCTTGTAACCTGTCGAGAAATTACCCTGACTCTCCCCAGTTTTCCTTTGTTTATAGACCTATTTGGCTTCAGTACATCCAATATAGTCATTTAATCTATTATATCTTGTTTGACAGAGCTCATGGAGCTCTGGCAAACAAGATATAATAGAATAAATGCTAAGTTTATCTCTAGAATACAGGAAAGCGACAATCCCTGTTAATTTAATACTCCTGTTAATTTAATAATTTTCATTAGCAAAGTAGCTAATTAATTAACAGGGTTCCACTGTACCAGTAAATTAGGGTAACAAATGAATACAGTTCATTTAATCTATGTTGGATTCTCATTGTCACAATGAGAATACGATGTAATCGCCCATTTGTCGGATAGACAAGAGAAGAGTCCATAGCGGCCACTAGTCCAGCTCCCTCCCAGTAAGATAGTTTGATCAGTTAATGCACAAACACAGTAAAATCATTCAGCTTGTTTTTGCTGGGTCTTATAGTTTGGTTTGCCACAAAAGCCTGAACTGAACCGGGAAACAAAAAAAAAAAAACGCCCAACTCTAGGGAGCAACTGCTTTGTGTTTTCTTAGTGTCACTAGCTCAGTCTGAAATGGGATGATATGAACCCATATATTTTACAGTAGACTGCCAAACATGTTTTTTAACTTTCATCAGTGTTGACAGGGTTCCTTAAAATTCAAGGAATTTTTCAATGCTTTGAAAGTACTTCAGAATGACATCGAACAGGTGCTTGGAAGTGCTTGAAAACACTTTTTCGGGTCGCCAGTATTTTTGATGGGGATCTTGATATAAAGCATCTGTGAAACTTTCCAGCAACAATATTTTTTTGATGAAGTAAAAGATTGTTTAACCTTTTAGACAAAATTAGGATGTGGAAATTTCAATACATAATTTTTTTCCCATAATGCAACCAGGAATTGTCAAACAAGTTTTTATATTTTTATACTGTACCAATGACCCAGACTTAGCTGGTGCTAACTCCACAAAAACCAGGGCCAAACACAAATTTTGCCCCCCAATCCCCAAAATTTGCATCCAAAACAAAAAGAAATCATGTCCTAAAGGACCTCCATAGTACGACTCTACTGCGCATGCGCAGTGACGCAGTCGTCCCGAAATTGGCGCCAAATATCATTCTCTGTTTGGCCCTTCATCAGTCAACATCTCACTGATCTTTGTGCTTGTAAATCTCAGTTTAAAGGATGCCAGACACGTAATTCTTGGAGAAAATGTGATTCTAAGGAGGATAGAAGGAGGAGAGGAAAAAAGAAGTGGCAAAAAATAATCAGGGCTGTACTTAAAATTTTTTGTTAAAATTATGTTAAGTTGCCTATTTTCGAGGCAAACGCCTCTTGTTGTCATTCTTGCTAATTGTTGCACTGCTTATTCAGTGTTTCCTCTCCCCTAACCTTCTAAAGTCCCCCCTTGCAATTCTCCCATGCTTTTGGCATATTTTTGAGAAGTTTCATTTCTAAAATTTCCCTGGGAGAGTTGCTTGGTTACAGAATGTTTTCTGTTATTTTCCCCATAGTTACGTTTTCACCCATGGGTGTATAACGTTTGTGTTCTGCATCTTCCATCTGATGTTCTGCAGATTCTCCCCTGGGAGTCTCTGTTTTGCATCAGATAGAGTGTAATTGAGGACTGATTCCGGGCCAGTTTTTTTCAGTGCCTGGAGTCATGTTTTCTTCTGTGTTTACACTGTTTGTTTTCATTGGCAACAGCCTTTTTTGAGGGGGGCTGTTTGCCTTTGAGGTAGTTTATCTCATTATAAGATACATTTATATTATCCGAAAGTGTCTCATTAATTATTTTATATAATTTTAAAATTTTTAACCACACTTTGCCATCGGATCCATCGGGGCTCAACGTTACTTTTCAGCAACTTGGGCTTCTCTGAAAAAATATTTTTTCAAAATTATTTTGTTTTGCAATTGTTTTTTCATTTATTAATGGATCATGTTATTATGTATCTTTGTGTCAGGGGTTTTTGCGAGTAACTAGGACTTATTGTTGTTCCTTCACAATGAAAGGAACTTGTTCAAATTGTAATAGGAAGAAATCTTCCTCTGACTTTCATGATTATTGCATAAATTGTAGTCAGTGTTCTCGCATTAATCCCTGTCCTGTATGTGAACATTGGGATGAGAAACATTGGAAACGTGTGTCACGATATGTTGTTTCTGGAGAAAGAGCGATGCCGGCTCTTTCTCCACAAGGTCACTCTACTCTCTCAGTTTCTATTTCAGAGGAACCAGAACAGGGTGATGTTTCCATGTTATCTTCTTCAAGTGTGCATCCGTCGTCACAATTAAATACAGAGCTAGCGGCAAAAGTGCTCATGGAGATTAGACAAATGTCGTCCGCTAGCTCGCCCGGTGTAGCGTCCATTCACCGAATGGTTCGGCAGCCGGGTTCGTCCGATGCGGTCCAAGAGGAAATTTTGGGTGATGCGAGCACTATAAAAATAATAGATGCACACCCAGTGACGGCGGATAGTGAACGAGAACGGAGGAAGCCTTTTAGTCCGGTTCCTAGCTCGTCCAGGTCCAGCCGGGCCGCGAGCGAGAGAGGCCCCTCTCTCGTACAACAACATCTGGGACCAGATGTTGTGGTACAAAATGTGTCTTTAGCGGAGCATACGTCTGTCGCTCGGGACGCTCCGTTGTATAAGCAGTCCGCAGAGACTGTTAAGGCTTCCTCTTCTCGCCGGCGCACACGACCGCACCTTGGCTGCGTGACCTCCGATATCTTGCCAGCTTCGCCGATGAAGGATTATTCGGCGACCAGGTCACACCATCCGGCAGCCAGGGACTCGAGACCGATGGACTCCGGACGTTCGCATAGGAAAAGTATGCGGGAGCCATCTGATGCGGAGCTGCCCTCGGCAAAGCAGCGAAAGACCGCTCCTCCGCAGGTCTCGACGTCGGACATTCTAGTGCAGATAGCACAGCTTATCGCAGCATCCCAGCAGCCGACAGAGACGGTGTCGGATCGAGAATTATCCGACGGCGCTGGGTCGGTACGCTCCGCCGAAGCATCGGGGGCGGACGACCGGGAACATCGGGAGGTCCGACCGGATGGTGAAAGGGATACGGATGAATTGGAGCTATCCCTTTCGGAACAACACAAAGCTGCCGTAGACTTCATCCGGCACTTTCTTCCTCAAGTTGTTCCGTCGGGCCAGACTGCTGCGCTTCCGGACAGGAGAATTATAGCGTCATTGGACTCTGATTTTTTCGAGCGGTTCAGGGACATCGCTCCCGAGTTTCCGTCGCAGTCCAATAATGTTGCAAGAACATTTGAATTATTGAACGACGCTATTTTTAAACTTGCTTCCAGGACAGGGAAAGCAGGCTTCTTGTCCGCAAATACTCTCAACCTGCCTTTCATTAATGCAAGGAATAAATTCGACACGGCAGGTCAGGGTATACCGAGAGTTCCTCTGCGTATGGACGACGAGGCGGAAGACTTAGAGCTATCATTACCGTCGTCAGCTTCTATTCCAACCGCAGTGTTGGAAACAGCTATTGCGTCTAACAGAGCCAATTTAGATGCCTTATCTTACGCAGATCACCTTACGAAGGCGTTATCACTGCGTCTTCAAGGGGAAGAGTTTCAGGATATACAATCCTCCTTAAGACTTCTTTCAAGGGCAGTAGCTTATTCCACGTGTAACTCCGCCCTTTCAGTGGCTAATCTGGAGTTGGTTAGACGTGACGCAGCCCTGTCTACATCCACACTAGTGGATTCTAAGGTGAAGAACTCTCTTAGAGTCGCTTCGGTCTCAGGAGATCTTCTCTTTGACGGCAAGCTTTCCGCTATTTATGATAATATTAAAAAGAAAGCTAGTGATTCTCTGTTGTTTAGATCCGCTCCTAAAAGGTCGGATTCAGCAGACACGAATAAGGCGGGCACTTCTGGGTCTTATCCGCCCAAGAGAGGTTCCTATAGAGGTTCCGGTGCGTCCTCTAGCTCTTATTCGAGAGACCGTCAGGATAGCGACTCTCGTTCGGGACGTCCTTCAGGCCGGGACAATCGGTCGGACGCCCCGAGGTCGACGAGGCGAGGTGCGGGTCGTGGAAGACGTGGTTTCTCCTACCGCAGGCCTCGCAGATCCAGGAGGTGATGGCTCAAACCTCTATCGCGTTCCGGTTGGCGGAAGGTTGTCGAGTTTTTCTCAAGAGTGGGCGTCGATTACGGACGACCCTTGGGTGAGAGGAGTGACTTCGGAAGGTCTAAAGATATCCTTCAAACGAAAGCCTCCATTAACTCGAAGTCCAAAGTGGACTCATCTTCCGTCAAACCCTCAGAAAAGAGACGCTCTGCTATCAGAGGTGCAGTCTCTTTTAATGAAGAACGCGGTAGAGGTCGTAGAAAACCAGGAATCGCTGGGATTCTACAGCCATCTGTTTCTGGTTCCGAAACCAGACGGCTCGTTCCGTCCAGTCATAGATTTGAGCTGGATAAACAAGCTGATCATCGCTCCGAAGTTTTATATGGAGACGATTCGATCGGTCAGAGCGAGTATTCGGGTGAACGATTATGCAACGAGCATAGATCTCAAAGATGCGTACTTTCACGTCATGGTACATCCGACATTCCGAAAGTATCTACGCTTCGCAGTCCTAGGAGTGGTGTATCAGTTCCGGGCCATGTGCTTCGGATTGAATCTAGCACCCTGGGCTTTCACTCGAGTAATGAACTCGGTAATGATTTACTTCCGAGCTCATTCGTCTGCGGTAACGTCGGCCTACCTGGACGACATTCTTCAGAGGTACGGCAACGAGTTAACGCTTCAGAACGATGTTCAGAATCTTCTTCTATTGCTCCGACGTCTCGGTTTCATAGTAAACGAGGAGAAGTCGGATCTGGTGCCGTCCAAGTCATTCACTCATCTGGGAATGAGCTTCGAGACGCACAACAATCTCGTTCGTCTGCCGTTAACCAGAGCGAAATTAGTCAGTTGTTACGCTCGCTATTGTCTAAATACAGACAAAGTCACAGCGAGAGAATTTATGAGACTGATAGGTCTGTGCGGAGCCGCTGCGGATCTCATTCCGATGGGACGGCTACGCACACGGCCTCTTCAAATTTTCTTGACTCAGAATTGGAGTGTGAAAATTCATTCGCTCGATGTAGACGTTCTCTTGTCAGATCAAGTGAAACAAGAGATTCAGACTTGGGCAAACATTCAGTGGTTAACTCAAGGAGTTCCGCTGCAGTTGCCGGATCCGAGTTTTACCATTATGACGGATGCCAGTCAAACAGGTTGGGGTGCATCATTAATCCCAACGGATTCGAGATGCCAGGGTCTTTGGGATCCGCAATTCCTGTGCAAGCACATAAACATCAAGGAAATGATGTCAATTTGGCTTGCGTTACGTCACTGGATGGACATTATTCACGATGCTCATGTCCAAATCCTATCCGACAATACGACAGTAGTGGCGTATATACGGAATCAGGGAGGCACTCATTCAGTTCCGTTGTTCAATCTAACGGAAAGAATCCTTCTGTTTGCGTTGGAACATCACGTTCTTCTTTCGGTCCGTCACATACCGGGTCGTCTGAATGTGCTAGCAGACTCCCTTTCTCGAAAGGGTCGCTTGTTGCCGTCGGAGTGGACTCTCAACAAACAAGTATTCAATCAGATTTGCTACCAATGGGAACGGCCAATGATAGACTTATTTGCGACACATCTCAACAATCAGTTGCAGACGTATGTGTCCCCGTGTCCGGATCCAAGAGCATTTGCTGTAGACGCTCTATCGATCCCTTGGGACGGAATGATAGGATATGCGTATCCTCCAGCGCCGTTAATTCAACAAGTATTGCTAAAGATAAAACAATCTCAATGCAAGATTCTGTTGGTAGCATCTCTGTCGCCACAGAGACCGTGGATAAATCTACTCAGGTGTCTGTTGTGGGACCTACCGCGGAAGCTCCCTCCACGAGAGGATCTTCTTTGGCAGGGGAAATCGCGCCAACTGCATCACAACCCGCAAGGTCTCAACCTTCACGTTTTTCCGTTGTGCGGTCCTTCTTGCATGGCAAGCACTTTACAGGACGAGCAGTGGACGCGATTTCTAACTGTAGGAGGACCTCCTCTTCGCTAAACTATGCGGCTAAGTGGAAGGTTTTCCGTCGTTGGTGTAGGGATCATTCTGTTGATATATTTGATCCCTCTATACCAGACATTGCTAACTTTCTAGTATACTTGTTTGACGAAATCAAACTGCAACCGGTTACTATAAAGGGTTATAGATCTATGTTATCTGATACCTATGCACATCATGATAGTTTACAAATTGGATCTAATGTCTCTTTATCGAAATTGGTTAGAAACTTTTCGATAAATAGACCCAGAACTCTTAGATTAATTCCTAAGTGGAATTTAGCTTGGGTTCTCCTTAAATTGAAGGAAAAGCCATTTGAACCTCTTGGGACAGTAGATTTCAAATTCTTATCTTATAAGACAGCTTTTCTCTTAGCTTTCTCTTCTGCCAGAAGAGTCAGTGAGCTTCATGCACTATCGGTGGATGATTCTCATTATCGTAGTGTTGGGAACACTATCACCTTCACTACTAACGTCGGTTTTTTAGCTAAGAATCAGGCTCCTAATAAATATCCGGAACCTATTGTTATTAAGGCTCTTCCGTCTTCAGACGGGCGTAGGCCTTTACTCTGTCCTGTTAGAGCACTACGTATCTATAAACAGAGATCTCAGTTCATCAGAAAGGGACGGAAACGTTTCTTTCTGTCTTTGATGCCTAATAGAAAGGACATTTCAGTCCATTCTATTGCTAGATGGATTCAGTTAACTATCCGTACTGCGTATGAAGATTTATCTTCTTCTCAGCAGTCTGTGCTTAAGATTTCTGCTCATGAAGTAAGAGCTCTTTCTACTTCCTGGGCTTATGCTAATAGTGTTGCTATTACAGATTTAATGAAGGCTGCTTATTGGTCTCAGCCATCCACATTTACTAATTTTTATCTCAGAAATATAGAGTCCATTTCTGGAGACCTGCATTGTTTAGGTCCGTTATCTGTTGCTCAGAATGTCGTCCACTAAACAGTTGCAACTATAGTTATGCAGGCTTTCTGTTCCGGCAGTGACTCCGTCCGGCTGCCCTCTTCGCTCTGGGCTATTTGACCCAGGGCAAGGGGAAGGGGGGGGGGGCGGGTGTTCCCTTAGGTCACCTGCTTTATAGTGAAAAGCAAGGGAATGCCTCCTCCAAGACAGTATTTCTGAGTCGCTTCCGGGATGGTTTTAAAGTGTAATATTAATGTTTAATTTCATTCATGTCTTATTTTTAAAGTGTAGTTCGGTGTGAAGCATTTGTATATGTCAAGTGTCAAACGGGCTTTAATATACAATACTCGGACACTTTTAAATGATTATAAAGAGTCTCAATTCTCTGGACTACTTTATTTATTGGCTTGTTTTAAAAATAATTAGTATAAAGGTTATACTGGATATTAATAGAGAACATGAATGTTATTGTGCTCAATTATTAAGGGTAGTGTATCTTTCTAATTTAAATATTAAATAAGAAAGATACATGTAAAGCCTAATACTCCTTTTCTCCTTAAGGGGTTACCTCTTTATTTTATAATTGAGCTTATTGGATTTTCCTCTATGTCCTAGGCCCTCCAGCCTGTTTACTATTCAGCTAAGTCTGGGTCATTGGTACAGTATAAAAATGTTAAAAAATTTATAGTAATTTATATATTTTTTATACTTACCAATGACCCAGACGGGGATGGCCCTCCCTGAGTTGGGAACTCTTGCCTCCCCGCTGAGTACATAGCGCTGACCAGGCACTGCCAGTAAGAATGATATTTGGCGCCAATTTCGGGACGACTGCGTCACTGCGCATGCGCAGTAGAGTCGTACTATGGAGGTCCTTTAGGACATGATTTCTTTTTGTTTTGGATGCAAATTTTGGGGATTGGGGGGCAAAATTTGTGTTTGGCCCTGGTTTTTGTGGAGTTAGCACCAGCTAAGTCTGGGTCATTGGTAAGTATAAAAAATATATAAATTACTATAAATTTTTTAACTGTTTCAATTCTTAGTTGCATATTATGATAATAGTTTGCTGTTTGATATTTTGATATTTTGTCATCAGTATGCAAAGGGTTAATCAATGAGCTCTGGAACATTAGGTTTGACAAAGAGAAAGGAAAACAGGCAAAAGTATTAAGGCCCCTCAAAGTAGATCTTCTGTTTCTCATGCCATTTTTTGTAAAATTGCATTTGGGTGGGCTTTTTTTTAAATTTTTGTAATTATTTCTTTGCCATCAGAAGTTCAAGTTCTTGGTTTGTTTTAGGCCTCATAATCTACAGAATAGCATTGTTGGTGGTGTATTTCGTCCCTTGAGTGCATCAAAGCTTTGCAATGCTAAAGCATTGCAAAGCCTTGTTACACTCAAGGGACAAATAAATTTATCAATTTTATTAACTTGGGTAAAATATCAGACATAAACCATTTAATTTTTATTTTTTTTAAAAGTTTGCATTGGTTATAAAATGAGAGCATGCAGCTGCCAAAAGGACCCTGTGGGAGGGCCTGAGAAACAGATGTTTTACTATTTTAGTCCTTCTATCCATCTGTCTGTCCATCTGTGGATTATTCCCACATCAGTCCTTCCATCTGTCCTGATCAATTGTTTATGTAATAACTTGAACAGTAGATATCAGATTTCAATATTTTGGGATGTGCTGTTTTATATTAACAAGGGCTTGAACAAGTTTAATAACCATGACTATTTAATGAAAATTGAGAGTTATTTTCCCACTGTTGAATTTTGCTTGAAATTCTATTATTCATGCAATAGTAAATTTTGATATATTACATTATATTGATTTTGTTTGAGAACCACAATCATTTCTTAAAAACTGAGACAGTTATTGCCATTTGCTTATTCTGTATTACTTGGGTATTAAAGTTTATATGATAATAATTTAATCATTTGCCCCGCCTCTGCGTTTGATTGGTTGAAAGCATACAGCATGAAAGTTGTCAAAATCGTATAAACCAAATCACGTCATGATTTGGAATGTATACACGTTCGCACACATCCGATCCAACTTTGAAGACTCTGGAAGCCCCTGCCCACTCAACTCAAATTGTCACCGTGAGGGCGTGACAGCAGACTGATAGATGGATAACAAGCTTGTAAACAAAGATCAATGATCGAGTTTTCATCGCCTCCATTCAGCGAGAATATAATGATAATTTCTCGGGAACAATTGAATTTAATAAAATATACCGAAGTGGGAGACGAATAAAAAGATCGTACATCCAAATGTGATTTTGGGGGAACTTAAAAAAAATGTTTTTAATGCTATTGTTACGTGACTTGCTAAATATCTGTCGTCTGCGATTGAAAATCAAAACAACAAACAATTTGACAATGATTGACGTGACCTGTTTGTGACACACTTTCCTGAGTTTGACTGTTGTCTTTTGCGAAAATTAAAAGTTTTTCGTTTACGTGCACATAGTTTTTATATTTTAATATTACAGCCGGATTAAATTATAAGAAATAACTGTTGTTTTCCTTCGGTTTATGCGATATAAACCAAAAATTTTCAGCACAAGCTTAATCATAACTCGCTACGCGAGTTATGAAGCTTGTGCTGAAAATTTTCGGTTTATATCGCATAAACCGAAGGAAAACAACAGTTATTTCTTAAACATAAAAGCTAATTATCAGATATCTATAAATTTTTGTTATGCTGCTTTATAAACTGTCCTTGACAAGTTCAGAAACAGTAGTAACTTGTTGAAAATTGATGAAGTTATTTATTTCCGTTCCTTTATTTCACTTCACTTAAAATTTTAATGTTAACTCTTTCAACACAAGAGACCGCTTTTCCGGTACAGCAACATTAAACCATCGTAATTTCATTAAGTAGAATGGCTACTAAGTGAACGTGTGTGGTAGAGCAATTAATATTTTTAACTGAAGGCTTCATGTTGAAAATATTAATTGCTCTACCCCCAAATAATGGATATGGACTCTTCCAATTTATGCCATTTAACTGGCATGGAAGATACCACCAGTGTTCAAAGGGTTAATGTGATAACTTGAACCGCAATTATCAGATTTCCTTAAAATTTTGATATAATGCTTTATATTAAAACTTCTTGGACAAGTTTAAACTATGGTAATTTTCCACTGATTGAAAAGGTTTTTGGTCCTTATTTATTTGGCTTACTTGAAATTTTAATTTTTTTTTTATTACCAGCAATACTAATACATTTGCTTTCCATCATTTCCCTTAATTTTAATAACTACAAGAAGAATAGTAAATAGTAAATTATCTGATTTCAATAAATAGTTATTTCTGCTTTATATTAACACTGCTGAGGACAAGTTTGAAAACCACCATGATTTGTCTAAAATTGGTAGTGATATGCCTCAAAAAGTTAAAAATCTGTTTCCCACCCGCATGGTCCTTTTGGCTACCGTATATCATAACCAATGCAAACTTAAAAAAAATAAAAATTAAATGGTTTATGTCTGATATTTTACACAAATTAATAAAATTGATAAATTTGTCCCTCAAGTGCAACAAGATATTGCAATGCTTTAGCATTGCAAAGCCTTTTTGCACTCAAGGGGCGAAATACACATGAACCTTTGATGGCAAAGAAATAATTACAAAAATAAAACATAAAATAAAAAACTGCCTGCCCAAGTGCCATTTTATAAACAAATGGCCTGAGAAACAAGATCTACTTTGTGGGGCCTTATTTCCCTTTGTTTATGCCATTTTTTGGAAAATTTTATTTTATTGTGATATCTTGGGAAAAAATTATTGGATTTCAATGGATATTGTTGTATAGCTTTATTATTTCCCCACAGGTTAAGGATATGAAGAGCTGTCAATTCATCCATCCGTCTGTCTGTCTTACCATTTTGTAATTCATCCATCTGTCTGCTTCACTTTTATTGGTGGGGTAACTTGAACAATAATTATTAGATTTTGATATATTTTGGGGTGCTACTTTATATTAACAATGTGTTGGATAAGCTTTATAAATAACTACCGTTATTTGATGAAAATTAAAGGAGTTATTGCATTTTGTTCAATGCATTTCACTTCAAGGTTAAATGTTTTGCTTAACTTAAAACAGTAATCATCAGATTTTAATACATTTTGATGTCCTGCTTTATTATTGTTTTACCCTGAATTCTTCTCCTTCTCGTTGTTGTTGTTGTTGTTGTTGTTGTTGTTGTTGTTGTTGTTGTTGTTGTTGTTGTTGTTGTTGTTGTTGTTGTTGTTGTTGTTGTTGTTGTTGTTGTTGTTGTTCTTCTTCTTCTTCTTCTTCTTCTTCTTCTTCTTCTTCTTCTTCTTCTTCTTCTTCTTCTTCTTCTTCTTCTTCTTCTTCTTCTCTTCTTCTTCTTCTCATACAACTGTGTCCGGGCCAGAACTTTTTACCCCCGCATTTTAAAAAATGCGGGGATATTGTCATGATCTCCGTCCGTACGGCCGTACGTCCATATGTCCGTACTTCCGTACGTCCGGTTTTGTAATTTGAAATGCTGTAACTTTCTACAGTTCTTCGATAGGGTCTGTGCAACCCAAAAATACAACTTTTAAATTTTTGTGCCACCAGGTGGCTTCTGTGGAGCCACTTCAAAAATGCGTTATTTTTTCACTTTTTTGCTGAATAGTCCCAACCTATGTAATTTGGAGTTCTAAAATTACACTAGGGTGTTGATAAATGATCTGTAGATATGTAGGAAGGTTTCGGATTTTTCGGGTGCCACGTGGCTGTGCCACCGTAGCCACTTTTATGTTTTCTTAGACCGTTTCTGGCAAAAGGCTCGTAGGATATGTAATTCGAAATGCTAAATCCATGCTCAGATGTTGCAGTAGGGTCTATAGATGCGCACGAAGGTTTCGGATTTTTCGGGTGCCACGTGGCTGTTCCACCGTAGCCACTTTCGTGTTTTCTTAGACCGTTTCTGGCAAAAGGCTCCTAGGGTATGTAATTCAAAATGCTAAAACCATGCTCAAATGTTGCAGTAGGGTCTGTAGATGTGCACGAAGGTTTCAGATTTTTCAGGTGCCACGTGGCTGTGCCACCGATGCCACTTTTGTGTTTTCTTAGACCGTTTCCGGCGAAAGGCTCCTAGGGTATGTAATTCAAAACGCTAAAACCATGCTCAAATGTTGCAGTGGGGTCTGTAGATGCGCACGAAGGTTTCGGATTTTTCAGGTGCCACGTGGCTGTGCCACCGATGCCACTTTTGTGTTTTCTTAGACCGTTTCCGGCGATAGGATCCTAGGGTATGTAATTCGAAACGCTAAAACCATGCTCAAATGTTGCAGTGGGGTCTGTAGATGTGCACGAAGGTTTCAGATTTTTCAGCTGCCACCTGGCTGCGCCACCATTGCCACTTTCGTGTTTTCTTAGACCGTTTCCGGCGAAAGGCTCCTAGGGTATGTAATTCGAAATGCTAAAACCATGCTCAAATGTTGCAGTAGGGTCTGTAGATGTGCACAAAGGTTTCCGATTTTTCAGGTGCCACGTGGCTGTGCCACCATTGCCACTTTTGTGTTTTCTTAGCCCGTTTGCGGCAAAAGGCTCCTAGGGTATGTAATTCGAAATGCTAAAACCATGCTCAAATGTTGCAGTAGGTAGGGTCTGTAGATGTGCACAAAGGTTTCGGATTTTTCAGGTGCCACGTGGCTGTGCCACCGTTGCCACTTTTGTGTTTTCTTAGACCATTTCCGACGAAAGGCTCCTAGGGTATGTAATTCGAAATGCTAAAACCATGCTCAAATGTTGCAGTGGGGTCTGTAGATGCGCATGAAGGTTTTGGATTTTTCAGCTGCCATGTGGCTGCGCCACCATTGTCACTTTCGTGTTTTCTTAGACCGTTTCCGTCGAAAGGCTCCTATGGTATGTAATTCGAAACACTAAAACCATGCTCAAATGTTGTAGTGGGGTCTGTAGATGCGCACGAAGGTTTCCGATTTTTCAGGTACCACGTGGCTGTGCCACCGTTGCCACTTTTGTGTTTTCTTAGACCGTTTCCGGTGAAAGGCTCCTAGGGTATGTAATTCGAAACGCTAAAACCATTCTCAAATGTTGCATTGGAGTCTGTAGATGCGCATGAAGGTTTCAGATTTTTCAGCTGCCATGTGGCTGCGCCACCATTGCCACTTTCGTGTTTTCTTAGACCGTTTCCGGCGAAAGGCTCCTAGGGTATGTAATTCGAAATGCTAAAAGCACGCTCAGATGTTGCAGTAGGGTCTGTAGATGCGTACGAAGGTTTCGGATTTTTCAGGTGCCACGTGGCTGTGCCACCGATGCCACTTTTGTGTTTTCTTAGACCGTTTCTGGCGAAAGGCTCCTAGGGTATGTAATTCGAAACGCTAAAACCATGCTCAAATGTTGCAGTGGGGTCTGTAGATGCGCACGAAGGTTTTGGATTTTTCAGGTGCCACGTGGCTGTGCCACCGTTGCCACTTTTGTGTTTTCTTAGACCGTTTCCGGCGAAAGGCTCCTGGGGTATGTAATTCGAAATGCTAAAACCATGCTCAAATGTTGCAGTGGGGTCTGTAGATGCGCACGGAGATTTCGGATTTTTCAGCTGCCACCTGGCTGCGACACCATTGCCACTTTCGTGTTTTCTTAGACCGTTTCCGGCGAAAGGCTGCAAGGGTATGTCATTCGAAATGCTAAAACCATGCTCAAATGTTGCAGTAGGGTCTGTAGATGTGCACGAAGGTTTCAGATTTTTCAGGTGCCTTGTGGCTGTGCCACCATTGCCACTTTTGTGTTTTCTTAGACCGTTTCCGGTGAAAGGCTCCTAGGGTATGTAATTCGAAACGCTAAAACCATGCTCAAATGTTGCAGTGGGGTCTGTAGATGCGCACGAAGGTTTCGGATTTTTCAGGTGTCACGTGGCTGTGCCACCGTTGCCACTTTTGTGTTTTCTTAGACCGTTTCCGGCGAAAGGCTCCTAGGGTATGTAATTCGAAGTGCTAAAACCATGCTCAAATGTTTCAGTGGGGTCTGTAGATGTGCACAAAGGTTTCAGATTTTTCAGCTGCCTAGTGGCTGTGCTGTTGCCACTTTCACATTTTCTTAGACCGTTTCCGGTGAAAGGCTCCTAGGGTATGTAATTCGAAATCCTAAAACCATGCTCAAATGTTGCAGTAGGGTCTGTAGATGCGCACAAAGGTTTTGGATTTTTGGGGTGCCACGTGGCTGTGCTACCGTTGCCTCTTTCATGTTCTCTTAGACCATTTCCGGCGAAAGGCTCCTACAGTATGTATTTCAAAATGGTAAAACCATGCTCAAATGTTGCAGTAGGGTCTGTAGATGTGCACAAAGATTTCGGATTGTTCAGGTGCCATGTGGCTGTGCCACCATTGCCACTTTCGTGTTTTCTTAGACCGTTTCCGGCGAAAGGCTCCTAGGGTATGTAATTCGAAACGCTAAAACCATGCTGAGATGTTGCAGTAGAGTCTGTAAATGCGTAGGAAGGTTTTGGATTTTTTGGGTGCTAAGTGGCTGTGTCACCGTTGCCACTTTTGTGTTTTCTTAGACCATTTCCAGCGAAAGGCTCCTAGGGTAAGTAATTCGAAATGCTTAACACATGCTCAAATGTTGCAGTAAGGTCTGTAGATGCGTACAAAGGTTTCAGATTTTTCAGATGCCACGTGGCGGTGCCACGGTTTTTCTTTCGTGTTTTCTTAGATCATTTCTGGCGAAAAGCTCCCAGAGTATGTAATTTGAAATGCTAAAACTATGCTCAAAAGTTGCAGTAGGGTCTGTAGATGTGCACGAAGGTTTCGGATTTTTGGGGTGCCACCGTTGCCACTTTCATGTTTTCTTAGACCATTTCCGGCGAAAGGCTCCCAGGGTACATGTATGTAATTCGAAACGCTAAAACCATGCCCAAATGTTGCAGTGGAGTCTGTAGGTGCGCACGAAGCTGTGTCACCTGTGCCGCTCAATATGATTTTAGTGTGTCATATAATACATTTCTTCTTTGTATCAAGCATTCATACAAAGTCAAGGATGCAAATGCGGGGATACACCATAGTGTGCTTTGCACACAAGTGACACCATCTAGTTTATCTTTTGACCTAGGCTTATGATATTTCTCATGTGGGTGTATCACCATGAGCCGATGTATTGCGTACCATCATGACCCACATATGACCTTGACTTTTGATCTCAAGGTCAGATTACTGATTTTTGGGCAAGTAAGCTTGTCCGGGCAAGAACTTATTTACCTTTTTACCTTGGCTTATGATATTAGGCATGTGGGTGTGTATCACCATGAGACGATGTGTCGTGTACTATCATGACCCACATATGACCTTGACCTTTGACCTCAAGGTCAAATTATTGATTTTTAGCTCACCTGACTTTCAGTCAGGAGAGCTATAGTGATCACTCACCGTCCATCGTTGTCCGCCGTCTGTCGTCCGTCGTCCGTGAACATGGTGTTTGTGTCTTCTCCTCCCAAACCGCTCAACCAATTTAATTGATATTTGAGATAATAGTTTGTTATGACATCGCAATTTGATTTTGTTCAAATCAAGTTGTCTCACCCATTGGTAGGGCCACACCCAAAAAGTGTGCTGAAATCTTAAAGAATCTTCTTCTCATGAACCAGCAATAGCAGAGAGTTGATATTTGGTGTGCAGCTTCCTTTGAGGTGTAGACTCAGATTTGTTCAAGAGAAGTTTGTGGGGCTATATTTGGCGTCGTAATGGGAGGGGCAAGAATATTTGCCCCTCCCAAAATTTCTGTTTTCCAAACCGAGAGGCAAATTTTGACCAAATTTAATATGAGGGCTTATTGGGTCATAAGTACTCTTAATTTATGCAAAAAAAATTTTTCTATCACCCCATGGGAACCGCAGGAGCTGAAAATAGAAAAAAATTAAAATGCCCATATCTCCAAAACTACATGGCACTGAGAATTCTTATATGTTGTGAAGCTTCCTTAGGACCAACAGAATGGAATGGTAAAAAAAAAATGCCATCGGTTTTATCATGGGGCACTTTTTGGGGACTTTGAAAAAGTGCTGAGTCAGCATTTTTTAACACTGTGGGTAATGGGAAAAACATAAGACTACTTTCCTCCCAAACCACTGCTCCAAAAGCTTTAAAATTTTACATATAACATCTTTGGAAGATTGTTTCACACGTTTATTGAAATCAATTGCCTGGGTCGATATTTGGGCTCTCTATGGGAGCCCAAATGTTTAAATTAGTGCAGTATCAGGAGTATTTTTTAAAAATCTTCTTCAGATCTACCATTAAGAATCTTTTGATATTTGGTATGCAGCATCCTTGGGGGGGGGGGGGGGGGGGGGGGGGGGGGGGGGTGAGATTCAAGTTTGTTCAAGCCAAGTCCCTGGGTTCATATTGAGGCTGAAAATTTGGGGTCCTGTTGCAGACTTAGAAATTTTGGACCAAAATCCAAATTTTTTTTTGTTTTTTAATGATTTCGGTCAATTTTAAGACAAAAAAAACTTATTTTTTTTACACTGAAAATTTGGGGTCCGGGTAGGACTTGGAAAATTTTGGACCAAAATCCGGAAATTAGTTTTTTGGTTTTTTATGCGTTTTAAGAAGAAAAAAAAAATTTAGGCTGAAAATATTTTGTTTGGGAAAAAATTCTGTTTTTTATCCATTTATCTCAATTTTGGGACGTAAAAGTGCTGGGACTGTCACGATTTTTAAATTTAGGAATCGATTAATCGTCGCAAATAATCGATAACAATCAATTAATCGTACTAGATGACCTCCTCCCTCTTTTTGAAGTTGATAAAAAATGAAGTTCATATCAGTTGACCTACCTTCGGTAAACAACGAAGACAATCCTCCTATAGGTACACTCAAAACTTTGATGTTCTGAACTTTTGAACCGTCAGTGTAATAATCAAGACCGGTCAGCAGTTCGAAGTTTGCAACTGCCAACCGGCCTTGATTATTACACTGACGGTTCAAAAGTTCAGAACATCAGAGCTTTGATGAATGTTCCTGAAAGACAAATGCTTCCAACCGCTTCTCGGAGTTTAACATCAATGTTCGTAACTCTTTACCTTTAGAAACAATAGTTTTTTCATCAAATTTTCTTTTAATTATTAAAGGTCTAAAGCGAGATACAATTTACCGATTATTCGACAATGAAAAATACTAATCGATTTCACCGTGACCGATCAACAATCGATTAATCGTGACGCTCCTAAAAAGTGCAGAAACTGAAAATAGAAGGAAAATCCTGTGTATTGTGTGGGCACAATCGCTTCTTCTAGTTGGTATATGCTTTTCTTAGGAGGTTTGTCCTGGTTTGATATTTAGACTACCATGTCAGGTGAGCGCCCGCAGGCCCCCTGGGGCCTCTTGTTTTTAATCTTTTGACCTAGGCTTATGATATTTGGCATGTGGGTGTATCACCGTGAGATGATGTACCTTCATGACCCACATATGACTTTGACCTTTGACCTCAAGGTCAAATTAACGATTTTTAGCTCACCGAAGGGAGCTTAACTTATCACTTGCTGTCCGTCGTCTGTCATCGTCCGTTGTCGTCGTCCATCGTGAACTTTACATTAACGACTACTCCTCACAAACTACTGGATCAAATTGAACCAAATTTGGTGTGCATGTTCCCCATCATATGTCAATTCAAACTTGTACAAATAAACTTGCCGCACACACAGGGGACACCACAAGGGGGCCGTATTATGATAGCACCCATGAATTTCTTTCCAAAATTAAAAAAAATCTTCTTCAGATCCATGGATTCATATTTGGGCTCACTATAGAAGCTCGAATTTGAACTTGGTGCATTTCAGGCAAATTTCTTAAAAAATCTTCTCCAGATCCAGCAGGCAGAATCTTTTGATATTTGGTATGCAACATTGTGGGGTGGATCTGATTCAAGTTTGTTCAAATTGGACCCCTGGATTCACATTTGGGCTCAGTATGGAAGCCCAAATTTGAACTTAATGCATTGTAGGCAAATTTCTTGAAAAATCTTCTCCTCCAGATCCATCAGGCAGAATCTTCTGATATTTGGTATGCAACATTGTGGGGTGGACCCGATTCAAGTTTGTTCAAATCGGCCCCCTAGATTCACATTTGGGCTCACTATAGAAGCTCAAATTTGAACTTAGTGCAGTTCAGGCAAATTTTAAAAAGAATCTTCTTCTCCAGATCCAGCAGGCAGAATCTTTTGATATTTGGTATGCAACATTGTGGGGTGGATCTGATTCAAGTTTGTTCAAATCGGCCCCCTGGGTTCATATTTGGGCTCAGTATAGGAGCCCGAATTCAAACTTAGTGCATTTCAGGCAAATTTCTTAAAAAATCTTCTTCTCCAGATCCAGCAGGCAGAATCTTTTGATATTTGGTATGCAACATTGTGGGGCAGATCTGATTCAAGTTTGTTCAAATCGGCCCCCTGGATTCATATTTGGGATCACTATAGAAGCTCGAATTTGAACTTAGTGCATTTCAGGCAAATTTCTTAAAAAAATCTTCTTCTCCAGATCCAGAAGGCAGAATCTTTTGATATTTGGTATGCAACATTGTGGTGTGGATCTGATTCAAGTTTGCACAAATCAGCCTCTGGGTTCATATTTGGGCTCAGTACAGGAGCCCAAATTCAAACTTAGTGCTTTTCAGGCAAATTTCTTTAAAAAATCTTCTTCTCAAGATCCAGCAGGCAGAATCTTTTGATATTTGGTATGCAACATTGTGGGGTGGATCTGATTCAAGTTTGTTCAAATCGGCCCCCTGGATTCACATTTGGGCTCAGTATAGTAGCCCGAATTTGAACTTAGTGCATTTCAGGCAAATTTCTTAAAAAATTTTCTTTTCCAGATCCAGCAGGCAGAATCTTTTGATATTTGGTATGCAACATTGTGGTGTGGATCTGATTCAAGTTTGTTCAAATCGCCCCCCTGGATTCATATTTGGGCTCACTATAGCAGCTCGAATTCGAACTTAGTGCATTTCAGGCAAATTTCTTTAAAAATCTTCTTCTCCAGATCCAGCAGGCAGAATCTTTTGATATTTGGTATGCTACATTGTAGGGGTGGATCTGATTCAAGTTTGTTCAAATCGGCCCCCTGGATTCATATTTGGGCTCACTATAGAAGCTCGAATTTGAACTTAGTGCATTGCAGGCAAATTTCTTAAAAAATCTTCTCCAGATCCAGCAGGCAGAATCTTTTGATATTTGGTATGCAACATTGTGGGGTGGATCTGATTCAAGTTTGTTTAAATTGGACCCCTGGATTCACATTTGGGGTCAGTATGGAAGCCCAAATTTGAACTTATTGCATTGTAGGCAAATTTCTTAAAAAATCTTCTTCTCCAGATCCAGCAGGCAGAATCTTTTGATATTTGGTATGCAACATTGTGGGGTAGACCCGATTCAAGTTTGTTCAAATGGGCCCCTGGATTCACATTTGGGCTCACTATAGAAGCTCGAATTTGAACTTAGTGCAGTTCAGGCAAATTTTTAAAAAAATCTTCTTCTCCAGATCCAGCAGGCAGAATCTTTTGATATTTGGTATGCAACATTGTGGGGTGGATCTGATTCAAGTTTGTTCAAATCGGCCCCCTGGGTTCATATTTGGGCTCAGTATAGGAGCCCAAATTCAAACTTAGTGCATTTCAGGCAAATTTCTTAAAAAATCTTCTTCTCCAGATCCAGCAGGCAGAATCTTTTGATAGTTGGTATGCAACATTGTGGGGTGGATCTGATTCAAGTTTGTTCAAATCGGCCCCCTGGATTCATATCTGGGCTCACTATAGAAGCTTGAATTTGAACTTAGTGCATTTCAGGCAAATTTCTTAAAAAATCTTCTTCTCCAGATCCAGAAGGCAGAATCTTTTGATATTTGGTATGCAACATTGTGGGGTGGATCTGATTCAAGTTTGCACAAATCAGCCTATGGGGTTCATATTTGGGCTCAGTATAGGAGCCCAAATTCAAACTTAGTGCTTTTCAGGCAAATTTCTTTAAAAATCTTCTTCTCAAGATCCAGCAGGCAGCATCTTTTGATATTTGGTATGCAACATTGTGGGGTGGATCTGATTCAAGTTTGTTCAAATCGGTCCCCTGGATTCACATTTGGGCTCAGTATAGTAGCCTGAATTTGAACTTAGTGCATTTCAGGCAAATTTCTTAAAAAATCTTCTTCTCCAGATCCAGCAGGCAGAATCTTTTGATATTTGGTATGCAACATTGTGGTGTGGATCTGATTCAAGTTTGTTCAAATCGGTCCCCTGGATTCACATTTGGGCTCAGTATAGTAGCCTGAATTTGAACTTAGTGCATTTCAGGCAAATTTCTTAAAAAATCTTCTTCTCCAGATCCAGCAGGCAGAATCTTTTGATATTTGGTATGCAACATTGTGGTGTGGATCTGATTCAAGTTTGTTCAAATCGCCCCCCTGGATTCATATTTGGGCTCACTATAGCAGCTCGAATTCGAACTTAGTGCATTTCAGGCAAATTTCTTTAAAAATCTTCTTCTCCAGATCCAGCAGGCAGAATTTTTTGATATTTGGTATGCTACATTGTGGGGTGGATCTGATTCAAGTTTGTTCAAATCGGCTCCCTGGATTCATATTTGGGCTCACTATAGAAGCTCGAATTTGAACTTAGTGCATTTCAGGCAAATTTCTTAAAAAATCTTCTTCTCCAGATCCATCAGGCAGAATCTTTTGATATTTGGAATGCAACATTGTGGGGTGGATCTGATTCAAGTTTGTGCAAATCGGCCCCCTGGGTTCATATTTGGGCTCAGTATAGGAGCCCGAATTCAAACTTGGTGCATTTCAGGCAAATTTCTTTAAAATTCTTCTCAAGATCCAGCATGCAGAATCTTTTGATATTTGGTATGCAACATTGTGGGGTGGATCTGATTCAAGTTTGTTCAAATCGGCTCCCTGGATTCACATTTCGGCTCAGTATAGTAGCCCGAATTTGAACTTAGTGCATTTCAGTCAAATTTCTTAAAAAATCTTCCTTCTTCAGATCCAGCAGGCAGAATCTTTTGATATTTGGTATGCAACATTGTGGGGTGGATCTGATTCAAGTTTGTGCAAATCGCCCCCCTGGATTCATATTTGGGCTCACTATAGCAGCTCGAATTCGAACTTAGTGCATTTCAGGCAAATTTCTTAAAAAATCTTCTTCTCCAGATCCAGAAGGCAGAATCTTTTGATATTTGGTATGCAACATTGTGGGGTGGATCTGATTCAAGTTTGCACAAATCAGCCTCTGGGGTTCATATTTGGGCTCAGTATAGGAGCCCAAATTCAAACTTAGTGCTTTTCAGGCAAATTTCTTTAAAAATCTTCTCAAGATCCAGCAGGCAGAATCTTTTGATATTTGGTATGCAACATTGTGGGGTGGATCTGATTCAACTTTGTTCAAATCGGCTCCCTGGATTCACATTTGGGCTCAGTATAGTAGCCCGAATTTGAACTTAGTGCATTTCAGGCAAATTTCTTAAAAAATCTTCGTCTCCAGATCCAGCAGGCAGAATCTTTTGATATTTGGTATGCAACATTGTGGTGTGGATCTGATTCAAGTTTGTTCAAATCGCCCCCCTGGATTCATATTTGGGCTCACTATAGCAGCTCGAATTCGAACTTAGTGCATTTCAGGCAAATTTCTTTAAAAATCTTCTTCTCCAGATCCAGCAGGCAGAATCTTTTGATATTTGTTATGCAACATTGTGGGGTGGATCTGATTCAAGTTTGTTCAAATCGGCCCCCTGGATTCATATTTGGGCTCACTATAGAAGCTCGAATTCGAACTTAGTGCATTTCAGGCAAATTTCTTCAAAAATCTTCTTCTCCAGATCCAGTAGGCAGAATCTTTTGATATTTGGTATGCAACATTGTGAGGTGGATCTGATTCAAGTTTGTTCAAATCCGCCCCCTGGGTTCATATTTGGGCTCAGTATAGTAGCCCGAATTTGAACTTAGTGCATTTCAGTCAAATTTCTTAAAAAATCTTCCTTCTCCAGATCCAGCAGGCAGAATCTTTTGATATTTGATATGCAACATTGTGGGGTGGATCTGATTCAAGTTTGTTCAAATCGGCCTCCTGGATTCATATTTGGGCTCACTATAGAAGCTCGAATTCGAACTTAGTGCATTTCAGGCAAATTTCTTAAAAAATCTTCTTCTCCAGATCCAGCAGGCAGAATCTTTTGATAGTTGGTATGCAACATTGTGGGGTGGATCTGATTCAAGTTTGTTCAAATCGGCCCCCTGGATTCATATCTGGGCTCACTATAGAAGCTTGAATTTGAACTTAGTGCATTTCAGGCAAATTTCTTAAAAAATCTTCTTCTCCAGATCCAGAAGGCAGAATCTTTTGATATTTGGTATGCAACATTGTGGGGTGGATCTGATTCAAGTTTGCACAAATCAGCGTATGAGGTTCATATTTGGGCTCAGTATAGGAGCCCAAATTCAAACTTAGTGCTTTTCAGGCAAATTTCTTTAAAAATCTTCTTCTCAAGATCCAGCAGGCAGCATCTTTTGATATTTGGTATGCAACATTGTGGGGTGGATCTGATTCAAGGTTGTTCAAATCGGCCCCCTGGATTCATATTTGGGCTCACTATAGAAGCTCGAATTTGAACTTAGTGCATTTCAGGCAAATTTCTTAAAAAATCTTCTTCTCCAGATCCATCAGGCAGAATCTTTTGATATTTGGAATGCAACATTGTGGGGTGGATCTGATTCAAGTTTGTGCAAATCGGCCCCCTGGGTTCATATTTGGGCTCAGTATAGGAGCCCGAATTCAAACTTGGTGCATTTCAGGCAAATTTCTTTAAAATTCTTCTCAAGATCCAGCATGCAGAATCTTTTGATATTTGGTATGCAACATTGTGGGGTGGATCTGATTCAAGTTTGTTCAAATCGGCTCCCTGGATTCACATTTCGGCTCAGTATAGTAGCCCGAATTTGAACTTAGTGCATTTCAGGCAAATTTCTTAAAAAATCTTCTTCTCCAGATCCAGCAGGCAGAATTTTTTGATATTTGGTATGCTACATTGTGGGGTGAATCTGATTCAAGTTTGTTCAAATCGGCCCCCTGGATTCATATTTGGGCTCACTATAGAAGCTCGAATTTGAACTTAGTGCATTTCAGGCAAATTTCTTAAAAAATCTTCTTCTCCAGATCCATCAGGCAGAATCTTTTGATATTTGGAATGCAACATTGTGGGGTGGATCTGATTCAAGTTTGTGCAAATCGGCCCCCTGGGTTCATATTTGGGCTCAGTATAGGAGCCCGAATTCAAACTTGGTGCATTTCAGGCAAATTTCTTTAAAATTCTTCTCAAGATCCAGCATGCAGAATCTTTTGATATTTGGTATGCAACATTGTGGGGTGGATCTGATTCAAGTTTGTTCAAATCGGCTCCCTGGATTCACATTTCGGCTCAGTATAGTAGCCCGAATTTGAACTTAGTGCATTTCAGTCAAATTTCTTAAAAAATCTTCCTTCTTCAGATCAAGCAGGTAGAATCTTTTGATATTTGGTATGCAACATTGTGGGGTGGATCTGATTCAAGTTTGTGCAAATCGCCCCCCTGGATTCATATTTGGGCTCACTATAGCAGCTCGAATTCGAACTTAGTGCATTTCAGGCAAATTTCTTAAAAAATCTTCTTCTCCAGATCCAGAAGGCAGAATCTTTTGATATTTGGTATGCAACATTGTGGGGTGGATCTGATTCAAGTTTGCACAAATCAGCCTCTGGGGTTCATATTTGGGCTCAGTATAGGAGCCCAAATTCAAACTTAGTGCTTTTCAGGCAAATTTCTTTAAAAATCTTCTCAAGATCCAGCAGGCAGAATCTTTTGATATTTGGTATGCAACATTGTGGGGTGGATCTGATTCAACTTTGTTCAAATCGGCCCCCTGGATTCACATTTGGGCTCAGTATAGTAGCCCGAATTTGAACTTAGTGCATTTCAGGCAAATTTCTTAAAAAATCTTCCTTCTTCAGATCAAGCAGGTAGAATCTTTTGATATTTGGTATGCAACATTGTGGGGTGGATCTGATTCAAGTTTGTGCAAATCGCCCCCCTGGATTCATATTTGGGCTCACTATAGCAGCTCGAATTCGAACTTAGTGCATTTCAGGCAAATTTCTTAAAAAATCTTTTTCTCCAGATCCATCAGGCAGAATCTTTTGATATTTGGAATGCAACATTGTGGGGTGGATCTGATTCAAGTTTGTGCAAATCGGCCCCCTGGTTCATATTTGGGCTCAGTATAGGAGCCCGAATTCAAACTTGGTGCATTTCAGGCAAATTTCTTTAGAATTCTTCTCAAGATCCAGCAGGCAGAATCTTTTGATATTTGGTATGCAACATTGTGGGGTGGATCTGATTCAAGTTTGTTCAAATCGGCTCCCTGGATTCACATTTGGGCTCAGTATAGTAGCCCGAATTTGAACTTAGTGCATTTCAGGCAAATTTCTTAAAAAATCTTCCTTCTCCAGATCCAGCAGGCAGAATCTTTTGATATTTGATATGCAACATTGTGGGGTGGATCTGATTCAAGTTTGTTCAAATCGGCCCCCTGGATTCATATTTGGGCTCACTATAGAAGCTCGAATTCGAACTTAGTGCATTTCAGGCAAATTTCTTCAAAAATCTTCTTCTCCAGATCCAGTAGGCAGAATCTTTTGATATTTGGTATGCAACATTGTGAGGTGGATCTGATTCAAGTTTGTTTAAATCGGCCCCCTGGATTCATATTTGGGCTCACTATAAAAGCTTGAATTCGAACTTAGTGCATTTGAGGCAAATTTCTTAAAAAATCTTCTTCTCCAGATGCAACAGGCAGAATCTTTTGATATTTGGTATGCAAGATTGTGGCATATATCTGATTCAAATTTGTTCAAATTGGCCCCCTGGGTTCATATTTGTGCTCAGCTTAGGAGCCCAAATTTTAACTTTGTGCATTTCAGGCAAATTTCTTAAAAAAATCTTCTTCTCAAGATCCAGCAGGCAGAATCTTTTGATATTGGGTATGCAGAATGCTTGGGGGGGGGGGGAGATTCAAGTTTGTTCAAGCCAAGTCCCTGGGTTCATATTTGGGCTCACTGTGGTAGCCCAAATTATAACTTAGTTCAAAATGAGGAATTTTCTTTAAAAATATTCTTCTTCAGATCCAGCAGTCGGAATGTTTTGATATTTGGTTTGCAGCATCCTTAGGGGGGTGAGATTCAAGTTTGTTCAAGCCATGTCCCCAGGTCTGTATTTGGGCTCACTATGGGAGCGCGAATGATAACTTAGTTCAAAATGCAAAAAAGCCTTCTTCTTTAGATCCACCGTGCAGAATTTTTTCCTATTTGGTATACATCATCTCTAGGGGGATAAGATTCAAGTTTGTTCAAATTGAGTCCCTGGGTTGAAATTTAGGCTCCCTATGGGAGCCCAAATTTTAACTTTGTGCAAAATAAGGATTATTCTTTCAAAATCTTCTTCTTCAGATCCACCAGTCAAAATCATTTCATATTTGGTATACAACATCTCCAGGGAGGTCAGATTCAAGTTTGTAAAAATCGAGTTCCTGGGTTCACATTTGGGTTCCCTATGGGAGCCTGAATTTTAACTTAGTGCAGTATGAGGACTTTTCTTTCAAAATCTTCTTCTTCAGATCCACCACTCAGAATCATTTCATATTTGGTATCAGACTTTCAGACTGCAATGGCATAACAATACTTGAATGTTTGGTAGTGCTTGTCTACAGCTAGTAGAGCTGGACCCAGTTAGCAAGACCTATGATAATAATCATCTGACATGAATACCAGAGTTATGAATAATTTCATGACTTCATTTCTCTGTAGTGTTGATTAGCCATGACTCACAAAATACTTCTTTGAACTACTTTATCAGTAGACCTGATTAAGGTCCCTTGGGGCCTCTTGAAAGGCTGATTGAGCCTAATAGATTGAAAATAGGTTCTCAGTATTGCAATTTTTTTATTCACCGTACACTTCTAAGTTCTGTTTTGTTTTCATAGTTAGATTCATGTTCTCAAAAGCCCCAGTAGGGTACAGGTTAATATCAGCATCTTCAAGGAGAACAAATTCATGTGAGTGACTTAATTCTGTTTAGCTCACCGAAGGGAGCTCAACTTATCACTTGCCGTCCGTCGTCTGTTATCGTCCGGTGTCCGTCGTCGTGAACATTTTTCAAACGACATCTCCTCTGAAACCACTGGTCCGATTTTCACAAAACTTCATTTGGATGTTCATTACTATATGTCAATTCATGTTTGTTCAAATGAAATCGCCACGTCCCTTGGGGGCTCTGTATGGGGCATAACTCTGATAGCACCATATGAATTATAGAAAAATTATTAAAAAATCTTCTCCAGAACCTGTGGGCAGAATCTTTTGATACTTGGTATGCAGTATCTTGGTTTGGGTCTGATTCAAGTTTGTGCAAATCGGCCCTCTGGATTCATATTTGGGCTCACTATAGAAGCCCAAATTCGAACTTAGTGCATTTCAGGCAAATTTCTTAAAAAATCTTCTTCTCCAGATCCAGCAGGCAGAATCTTTTGATATTTGGTATGCAACATTGTGTGGTAGATCTGATTCAAGTTTGTTCAAATCAGCCCCCTGGATTCACATTTGGGCTCAGTATAGAAGCCCAAATTCGAACTTAGTGCATTTCAGGCAAATTTCTTAAAAAATCTTCTTCTCCAGATCCAGCAGGCAGAGTCTTTTGATATTTGGTATGCAACATTGTGGGGTGGATCTGATTCAAGTTTGTTCAAATCGACTCCCTGGATTGATATTTGGGCTCAGTATAGAAGCCTGAATTCGAACTTAGTGCATTTCAGGCAAATTTCTTAAAAAATCTTCTTCTCCAGATCCATCAGGCAGAATCTTCTGATATTTGGTATGCAACATTGTGGGGTGGATCTGATTCAAGTTTGTTCAAATCGGCCCCCTGGATTCATATTTGGGCTCAGTATAGAAACCCTAATTCGAACTTAGTGCATTTCAGTCAAATTTCTTAAAAAATCTTCCTTCTCCAGATCCAGCAGGCAGAATCTTTTGATATTGGGTATGCAGCATGCTTAGGGGGGGGGTGAGATTTAAGTTTGTTCAAGCCAAGTCCTTGGGTTCATATTTGGGCTCACTGTGGTAGCCCGAATTATAACTTTGTTCAAAATGAGGAATTTTCTTTAAAAATCTTCTTCGGATCCAGCAATTGGAATGTTTTGATATTTTGTATGCAGCATTCTTAGAGGGGTGAGATTCCAGTTTGTTCAAGCCATGTCCCTAGGTTCATATTTGGGCTCAATGTGGGAGCTTGAATTGTAACTTAGTTCGAAATGAGGAATTTTCTTAAAAAATCTTCTTTTTCAGATCCAGCAGTCGGAATGTTTTGATATGTGGTGTGTAGCATCCTTAGGGGGGTGGGATTCAAGTTTGTTAAAGCCAAGACCCTGGGTCCATATTTGGTCTCCCTGTGGGAGCCCGAATTATAACTTAGTCAATATGAGGAATTTTTCTTCAAAAATCTTCTTCTTCAGATTCCGCAGTCGGAATGTTTTGATATTTGGCATGCAGCCTCCTTAGTGGGGGGAGATTCAAGTTCGTTCAATCCACGTCCCTGGATTCATATTTGGGCTCACTGTGGGAGCCCGAATGATAACTTAGTTCAAAATGAGGAATTTTCTTTAAAAATCTTCTTCTTCAGATCCAGCAGATGAATGCTTTTGATATCTGGTATGCAGCATCCTTAGGGGGGTAAGATTCAAGTTTGTTCAAGACATAGCCCTAGTTCCATAAAGTTTGTCTCTCATGACTTCATTCCTTTGTAGTGTTGATGAACCATGTCTAACTGAATGTGACCCACAAATACTTCTTTGAACCACTTTGGCTGGTGAGCGATTAAGGCTCCTTGGGGCCTCTTATTTTTATCTTTTGACCTAGGCTCATGATATTTGGCATGTGGGTGTATCACCTTGAGACGATGTACCATCATGACCCACATATGACATTGACCTTTGACCTCAAGGTCACATTACTGATTTTTTGGCAAGTAAGCCTGTCCAGGCAAGAACTTATTTACCTTTTCACCTTGACTTATGATATTTGACATGCAAGTGTATCACCATAAGACGATGTGTTGCATACTTTCATGACCCATATATGACATTGACCTTTGACCTCAAGGTCAAATTACTGATTTTTTGGCAAGTAAGCTTGTCCTGCTCAGAACTTTTTTACCTTTTAACCTTGGTTTATGATATTAGGCATATGGGTATATCACCATGAGACGATGTGTCCTGTACCATAATGATCCACATATGACCTTGACCTTTGACTTCAAGGTCACATTATTGACTTTTTTTAAAAATCTTTTGACCTAGGCATATGATATTTTTATACTGTACCAATGACCCAGACATAGCTGGTGCTAACTCTTAAAATATAGGGCCAAACACAAATTTTGCCCCCCAATCCCCAAAATTTGCATCTAAAACTAAAGAAAACATGTCCTGAGAGGCCCTCCACACTTCGCCCCTACTGCGCATGCGCAGTGTCAAGGACGTTCCGAAATTGGCGCCATTTATCATTCTAAGTTTGGCCCTTCATCAGTTAACATCTGACTGATCTTTGTGCTTTTAAATCTCAGTTTAAATGATGCCAGACACATAAATATTAGTGAAATGGTGATTCTAAGGAGGATAGAAAAGGAGGAGAGGAAAAGAATGTGTGACAGAATATTATCAGGGCTGTAACTTAAAATTTTTTAATGAAATTATGTTAAGTTACCTATTTTCAAGGCAGCAGCCATTTTGTTGTCTTTCTGATTATTTAGTTACACTGTTTTTACAAGTGTTTTTCCTCTCTCCCTGTCCTTTAAGTTCCCCCTTGCTATTCTCCCATGCTTTTGGCATAATTTCTGTAATTATTATTACTAAAATTTCTTGGGAGTTTAGCTGAATAACAGAATGAATTCTGTTCTTTCCCCATGTTTACGTCTTCACCTACGGGTGGTTAGGCGTTGTGTTCTGCATCTACCATCTGATGTTCTGCAGTTTCTTCCCTGGAAGTCTCTGTTTTGCATCAGATGGTGTATTTTTGGTAACTGATTTCGGGCCTGGGTGCCTGGAGTCTTATTTTAGTGTTTTTACACTCATTGTTTACATTTACAACAGCCCTCTGTGTGAGGGGGGGATTTCTAAATAATAATATCTTTATGTTATTTCAATCATAACTAGATACATTATTATTGTTCGTAAGTGTTGAATAAATTGTTTAAAATATTTTTAAAATTTTTGTCCACACTTAGGCTTGGGATCCATTGGGGCTCAACGTTACTTTTCAGAAACTTGGGCTGTTCTGAAAAAATATTTTTTCAAAATATTTTGATTTCAATTATTTTTTCTATATTAATGGATCATATTATTATTATGTATTTTGATTGCCAGGGGTTAGTGCGAGTACCAGGACTTGTTTTCTTTTCACATTGAAAGGATATTGATCAATTGTTTTAAGAGGAAGTCTTCCTCTGACCTTATTATCATTCTATATGTGGTCAGTGTACTCGCATTAACTCCGGTTCTGTATCGTATGATTTCGATGACAATATGGGAAGCGTATGTCACGGTATGTTGTTGGGGATTTGGACACTCCGGTCCTTTCCCCGCAGGGTCACTCTACTTTATCAATTTCTATTTCAGACGATCAAGATTAGGGTGATGTATCTGTGATGTCTTCCAACAGTGTGCCTCCGTCGTCACAATTAATGAAGGGCTAGCGGAAAAGTGCTCATGTAATACGCCAATTGCCTAAGAGGACCCTAGTAGGTTCGACGGCCTTTGACGTCCGCTAGCTCGCCCGGTGTAGCGTCCATTCACCGAATGGTTCGGCAGCTGGGTTCGTCCGTTGCGGTCTAGAAGGAATTTTGGGGTGATGCGAGCACTATAAAATTAACTTAATGCACACCCAGTGACGGCGGATCGGAGGGAGAACGGAGGAAGCCTTTTAGTCCGGTTCATAGCTCGTTCCGGTCCATCCGGACGGCAAGCGAGAGAGGCCCCTCTCTCGTTCAACAACATCTGGCCCCAGATGTTGTGGTACAAATGTGTCGTTAGCGGAGCATACGTCCGTCGCTCGGGACGCTCCGTTGTATAGGCAGTCCGCTGAGACTGCTAAGGCTTCCTCTTCTCGTCAGCGCACACGACCGCACCTTGGCTGCGTGACCGCCGATATATTACCAGCTTCGCCGATCAAGGATTCTTCGGCGACCAGGTCACACCATCCGGCAGCCAGGGATTCGAGACCGATGGACTCCGGACGTTCGCATAGGAAAAGTATGCGGGAGCCATCTGATGCGGAGCTGCCCTCGGCGAAGCAGCGATAGACTGCGCCTCCGCAGGTCTCGACGCTGGACATTCTTGTGCACATAGCACAGCTTATCGCAGCATCCCAGCAGCCGACAGAAACGGTGTCGGATCGAGAATTATCCGACAGCGCTGGATCGGTAGCCGGGGACTCGAGGCCTACAGACTCCGGACGTTCGCATAGGAAGTATGCGGGAGTCAACGTACACGGAGCTTCCAGCGGCAATGTATCGTAAGTCCGCTACTGCACAGGCCTCGGGAACGGACGTGCTTTCCTTAATAGCACAGTTTATCGCAGCATCCCAGCATCAACTGAATCTGTCGCATATATTTTATCCGACGATGCTGGGTCGGGACGCTCCGCGGAAGCGGGTACGGACGTCCGAAAGTTTCATCCGGTCCGACGGGATACCGAAAGGGATTCGGTGGATTTCAAGCTTTCCCTTTCGGAACAACATATGCTGCGATGCCGGATAAGAAACTGATAGCGTCGGTGGACTTAGAAATTTTTGGTTCGGTTCAGGGACATCGTCCCTCAGTTCCGACATAGTCCAATAATGTCACACAAACTTTCGAATTATTGAACGACGCTATATATATTATTATTTTATGCTTGCTATCCAAGCATTTCTGGTTTCTTGTTCGAAGAGTTATGGAGATGTCTTTCAAAAGTGTGCCTCTGTCGTCATAGTTAATGAAGAGTTAGCGGCAATAAGTGCTCATGGAATATGTCTATCGCTTACGGAGTGACATTCGCTAGCTCACCCGGTGTAGCGTACATTCATCGAATGGTTCGGCTGCCGGGTTCGTCCGTTGCGGTCTAGGAAGGAGATTTGGGTGATGCGAGCACTTTAATTACTTTAGTACTCACCCAGTGACGGCAGATTGAGGACAGATCGGAGGAAGCCAACAACATAGGGGACCGCATGTTGTGGTTCAGATATTTTACATTCGGAGCATATGTCCGTTGCTCGGGTCGCTCCGTTATATTGACAGTCCGAGAGACTGTCTTTAATGCTTCCTCATCCTCACAGCAGGGCACACGACCGCGCATTGGCTACGTGACCTCGAGTATCCGATCAGTTTCGGCATTCAGTGATTCCACAGCGAATAGGTCGCGCCATCCGGTAGCCAAGGGACACGAGGCCTATACACTCCGTTCGCTCGCATATTGGAAGTATGCACGGGGTAACGATCTCGGAGCTTCCTGCGGCAATGCATCGTAAGACCGCTGCTCCTCAGGCCTCAGTGACGGACGTGCTATCCGAGTTAGCACAGTTGTTTCGCAGCATCCCAGCAATTGACGGTTTCTCGGTCGAATCAGGAATTATCCGACGGCGCTGGGTCGGTGCGGTCCGCGGTTGCATCAAGCTACGGACGACCGAACGCTTTATAGGGTCCGACAGGATGGCGAAAGGGATTCGAAAGATTTCGAGTTTTCCCTTTAGTAGTATCGGAAGATGCCTTTCATATCTTCTGGCATTTCTTCCAGTGTTTATTTTTCGGACTTCATTGCTGCGATCTTGGATAAGAGACTTATAGCGTCATTGGACTCGGATTTTTCGATCGGTACAGGGACTTTGTCCCTGACTTACCGACGCAGTCCAATATTGTCATTACAACATGTGTTTTATTTTTCGACGCTATATATTTATATATATATACAAGACGGCTACTAAGCATGATAGTTTAGTTTCTTGTCCGCGTGGCTCATTTCTGCCATTTTATCTTTTTTTACATATAGTTTATTTTGGCAGAGCAGGGCATACCGAGAGTTCATATGCGTCTAGACGGTGTGATTAAAGACTGCATATATTCTTTTTCACCGTTTATGTCTTTTCCAATTTCAATGTTGGGAACGACATTATGTATATTAGACTTAACTTAGACGCTTTATTATACGTAATCCGCCTTACTGAGGCGTTATCATTACGTCTTCAAGAAAAGATTTACGGGATATTATTCTCAATGTAATTTCTTTTGAGGGCAGTAGTTTGTTCACGTATAACTCCGCCCTTCAGTGGCTGATTGGAGTTGGTTAGACGTGAGGCAGCCCTAGCTACATCCACGCGTGGATAGTAGGTTAAGAACTCTCTCAGAGTCGCTTCGTTCTCGGAGGAGCTTCTCTTCGACGGCAACTTTCCGGCAATCCATGAATTGCTTGATTTATACATTCTCTTGTCTATCTAGTGTTACAAGAGATTCAGACTGGGGCAAACATTCGGTGGTTGACTCAGAGAGTGCCGCCGCAGTTGCCAGACCCGAGTGTGGCTGTTATGACGGTTGCCAGTCAAACAGATTGGGATATATACTGATCCCTACGGATTCGAAGTGCCAGGGTCTTTGGGTTCCGCAGTCTTTTAGCTATCTGTTAACTTCCGCGGAATAATGTTTTTTAGGCTTGCTTTATGTCATTGCATGAACATTATTCAGAAACGCATGCCCAAATTCCTGTCCTTTAATTCGACAGTAGTGGCGTATCTCCGGAACCAGGGAGGCACTCTTTCGTTTCCGTTATTCAATTTAATGGAAAGAATCCGTCTGTTGGTTATAGTACACCAAGTTCAGTTTTGGTCCGTCATATTCTGGGTCGTCTGATTGTTTTATCGCACTCCCGTTCTCTTACGGGTCGCTTGTTGCTGTCAGAATGGACTCTCAACAAACAAGTATTCAATCAGATTTGCTATCTATGGGAGCACCCAATGATGTTTTATTTATGACACAGCTGCCTAATCTATTGCAGACGTATGTGTTGGCTTGTCCAGATCTCTGAGCTAATACTGTTAACGCTCTATTGATCTATAGGACAGAATGATAGGATACGCGTATCCTCCGGCGCTGTTGTTTTTAGCAGGTATTGCTAAGATAAACAACCACAATACATTTCTGTTGATAGCATCTCTATCTTCACAGAGATCATGAGTAATTTACTCTCTTGTCTACTGTGGATCTTAACGTGAAATCTTCCTCTATGTGAGGATCTTTTTTCACTGGGTAAATCGTGTCATCTTTATCACAACCAGCAAGGTCGCAACCTTCATGTATTCCGTTGTGTGGTCCGTATTGCATTGTAAGCACTGTACTGGACGAGCTTTGGACGCGATTTCTTACTATAGGAGATCCTCTTCTTCGCTATTCTATGCGACTAAAGTGGAGGCTCTTCCGTCGTGGTGTAGGGATCATTATGTTCATATGGTTGATCCCTCCATACTACTCATTGCTATTTTTTAGTATACTTGTTTCACAAGATCTACTGCAGCCTGTTGTTATTTAGGTTATAGGTTTATGTTACCTCATACCTATGCACTCTACGATAGTTTACAATTGAGTCTTTTGTCTCTTTATCTAAGTCAGTTAGTAACTTTTTGATAAATAGACTTAGAATCTTTAGATTAAATTCCTATACGGATTTTAACTTCAGGTTCTTATTTAGCTAAGTAATCATTTGAGCCTCTGGAAACAGTAGTTTTCAAATTCTGACCTTTTAGACAGTAATTCTGTTGGTTTCTCTTTTACTGTAGAGTCAGTGAGTTTCATGCACTATCGATGGATGATTTTCACTTTCATAGTTTCGGAATCAATACTTCCGTTACCATTTAGGTTGGATTGTTGCATAAGAGTTAGGCTCCTATTATCCGGAACCTATTATTTTAAGGTCCTTCCGTCTTCGTATGGGCATAGGCCTTTACTCTTTCCGGGTACAGTTTATGTATTTATAAACAGATATCTGTTTATTACAAGGGCGTAAGCTTCTTCTGTCTTTGATGTCTAGTAGAAGGACGTTACGCTCCATTTTATTGTTAATGGATTCTATTAACTAGCGTACTGCTTATGGTATATCATTGGCTTAGCAGTTGTGCTTAAGATTTCGGCTCATGAAGTAAGAGTTCTTCTACTTCTTGGGCTTACATTAATAGTGTTCTATTATAGATTTTTGAAGGCTGCTCATTGCGCTCAGCCATCCATTCATGAATTTTATCTCAGAAATATCGAGTCCATTTCTGGAGGCCTCTATTGTTAGGTCTATTATCTACTGCTCAGAATGTCATTCACTTAACAGTTGCTACTATAGCTAGGTAGGCTGTCTGTTTCGGCAGTGTCTCCGTTCGGCTGCCCTCTTCGCTCTGGGCTATTTGACCCAGGGCAAGAAAAGGGGGGGGGGGGAGGGTGTTCCCTTGGGTCACCTGTTTTTACTATGAAAACAAGGGGATACCTCCTCCGGAGTTAGTAATTCTGAGCTGTTATTGGGATGGTTGTTTAGTGAGAAGTTTAAGTTTATAAAATTCATTCATGTCTTAGTTTTTAAAGTATAGCTTTTGAATATTGCATATGTCAACGGACATGATTATGCAATTCTCACACACTTTTAGGAGTATAAGAGTCTCTATTCTCTAGACTTATTTTATTATTGGCTTACTTTAAAAATTATTAGTATAAGGATTATTGGATATTAATAGAGTACATGGATGTATGAAGCTCAATTTTTGGAAGGTGTTGTATCTTTCTAATTTATCATAAATAAGAAAGATACATGTAAGGCCTATTACTTCTTTTCCCTACAGGGGATGACTCTATTTTATTTTATTGAGCGTATTCCATTTTGCTCTATGTCCTTGGCCCTCCAGCCTTTTTACTATTCAGCTATGTCTGGGTCATTGGTACAGTATAAAAATGTTAAAAAATTTATAGTAATTTATATATTTTTTATACTTACCAATGACCCAGACGGGGATGGCCCTCCCAGGAGTTGGGAACTCTTGCCTCCCCGCTGAGTACATAGCGCTTACCAGGCACTGGTTATTAGAATGATAAATGGCGCCAATTTCGGAACGTCCTTGACACTGCGCATGCGCAGTAGGGGCGAAGTGTGGAGGGCCTCTCAGGACATGTTTTCTTTAGTTTTAGATGCAAATTTTGGGGATTGGGGGGCAAAATTTGTGTTTGGCCCTATATTTTAAGAGTTAGCACCAGCTATGTCTGGGTCATTGGTAAGTATAAAAAATATATAAATTACTATAAATTTTTTAACTTTTGTGTTATGATATTTGGCATGTGGGTGTATCACCATGAGACAATGTGTTGCGTACCATCATGACCCACATATGACATTGACCTTAAGGTCAACTTACTGATTTTTTGGCAAGTAAGCTTGTCTGGGCCAGAACTTATTTACCTTTTCACCTTGGCTTATGATATTAGGCATGTGGGTGTATCACCATGAGACGATGTGTCGCGTACTATCATGACCCACATATGACCTTGACCTTTGAACTCAAGGTCATATTATTGATTTTTTTTTTATCTTGACCTAAGCTTATGATATTTGGCATGTGGGTGTATCACCATGAGGCGATGTACCATCATGACCCACATATGACATTGACCTTTGACCTCAAGGTCAAATTATTGAATTTTTGGCAAGTAAGCTTGTTGGGGCAAGAACTTTTTTTCATCTTTTCACCTAGGCTTATGATATTTTTGGCATGTGGGTGTATCAGCATAAGACAACATTGTATCATGTACTGTTGTGATGACAGATGACCTTGATCTTTGACATCAAGGTCAAATTATTGAATTGTTCAGCTAGGTTTATGATACTTGGCATATGAATGGAACAGCCAGGCTGATGTGTCACATTCTATCTTGAACTTCCATAATCTTGACATTTGACCTTTAGTTTGATCTTTGTTAGTCGTAAGGTGGAAGCATGGAACTAATCAAAGGGGGAGACATGTGTTTTATTTCACTAAAACAGTTCCCTCTACTTTTAATATTGTCTTGGAAAGTTAAAAAAAAAACATGGTGATTTCTTGGAAATTAATGGACTTTTTGCCCTTCATTTATATCAATTTACGTCAGTTTTCAGGGTTTATGTGATAACTTGAAAAGTAATCATCTTACTCCAACTTCTATAAATTTTGGAATGCTACTTTATATTTCAATTGTTTTGTTCAAAAAGCATTGTCATGTCAAAACATTAGGAAGTTATTGCACTTTGCCTATTCCATTTTGCTGGAAATTTTAACTTTTATGTCACAACTTGAGCATGATGGTTCATCAAGGGTACCTGGTGGTTTGCTTTTCAATGCAAATGCCTTTTTTTCTTGTTCGACCATTTTTCTTTGTTAATGTTTTCCAATCCTTAAAAAGACTTTTTTTCATTTTAGGGGAGAGACAAAACTAGAGTGGTGAACTACAGATGTCCCACAAATACTGCTGTTCAGGTAAACAAAGAAAGTGACTGATAAATATAGAGTACCACCATTAGGTGCATTCTTTTCATATACGAGGACTTGTCTTGGTACAATGTCACATCCATGTTAGTGATACAGTGGAGCCTGCTTAACCCTGTAGATTTTTATACATTTTGTTTCACCTTTACACTCTTCAGCCTGAACTTAGAAGTAAAGTGCAATCTTAAATCCCCAATGAATGAAAAAATATAAAGATAAATAAATATTATTTGCTTCTAAAACATACAAACCCATCTTGGAATGAGGTCAATGTGGCTATGTTGTACAAGCAAAAATTGACAGAATATAATTTCAGCTCTCGAGAATTCATTTCTGTGTACCTGTATTTGACAAATAATACAGCACACTGCTAAGCATTAAGGTTAATGATTAGTTGCACCAGAGCCTTATAACCCTTTACCTTACATGAAAGGCAGGCAACACTTAAAATTAAAATTCTTGAACAACTATAGTGTTTTCATTTTTTGCATAAAAAAACATAGCTTATGACCCCTCATTGGAACAAGCTTAATGGGTTTGTTGTAATGAGGGGTCAAAAGCTATGTTTTTGAGACAAAAAAATAAAAATAAAATTGAATGGTTATTTTCGTGAATAGCACCAGCTGGTTTTGGCCATGGTTATGGCATGAAAATGCAACAGCTTTACTTAAATTTAAAAGGCTGATCTTCATAGATTTCTGCACCGCAGGGTAGTATCAAGCAAGGAGTGGTTACACAATCAGATCAGACACCCTGAATCACGTCAATTTTCAATCTGTATCACACAGCATAAAATACTAATACTTTGATAAATATAGTTTAGTAGTTTGATAAATCTTTCCTAAAATTTTGAAGGCCCATTTGACAAGATTTTGATAAACTTTGTGACCTCTAAGAAAGGTGAAGGAAGAGAGTAGCTAACTCACCTGGCAGAAGCGTCAGGTCAACTCTTGGTTACCTCTTCTGGCAGCCAAGACTTTACTAGAATGCCTTGCTAAGTCACAAGATTGGAAAGCTATCTAGGCTTTTAACCCTTTACCTAACATGAAAAGCAGACGACACTTGGAAACAGAATTCTTGAATAACTAATTTGTTTAATTTTTTGTCTCATAAACATAGGTTATGACCCTTCTTTGGAATGAGCTCAACGATCTCATTCCAATGAGGGGTGATAACCTATGTTTTTGAGACAAAAAATGGAAAAATAATGAAAATTAATTGGCGATTTTTGTGAACAGCGCTGGCTGGTTTTGGCCGTTACGTTGGGTAAAGGGTTAAGATTCAGGGAAACTACCAAGATTGTAGTATTAAACAAGTATGAAATTTTTTTACATACTGATGATTGGTGTTGTTTATTAGAAATTGTTGTTACGCCCCCGACTTGAAAAGTTGAAGGACAATCTAGTGTCTGTTCATCTGTCTGTTCGTCCATTCGTCCGTTCATCCGTCCATCCATACAACATTTTCCCTTGTATCTCACTGAGCCACTGCTACTCCGATTTGAATGATATTTGGCGTTGTAATAGAGCATCATGGGGGAATGGTACCTGTTTTTCATGAGTTTCTTCCACATATGTTTTTCAGGGTTATGGCACTTTCTTCACTTTTTCGACTGCACACCCTACAGGCCGTATCTCTCACCTGATCAATTTCAGATATCATACATTGCTTTGGGGCAGTGTCTAGATGGGAGCTATCAAATTTCTCTGAATTTTTTGAAAAACATGCCCATTGGTGGCCATCTTGGATTTGGCATATAAATTGTCAACAATTCCATTAGCACACCCTACAGGCCACATCTCTCACCTGATTTTGTTCAAATTTCACATGTAGCTTTTGTGTGATGTCTACATGGGAGCTATCAAATTATTCCAAATTTTGTTGTAAAACATTGTCAGCATTGGCCATCTTGGATTTGGCATATAAATTGTCAGCAATTCCATAAGTATACCATACAGTTTGAATCCCTCACCCGATCTTTTTGAGATTTCATATGTAGCTTTGGTGTGATGTCTTTTCTGTAGAAACTTGATTGAATTGCTTGGCATTACTGGAGCTTTCTATTTAGTTCAGTCCTATCTTGGACAAAAAGAGCTGCAGTGTCATTGACACTTTCACCTGAATTTCCGAGGGGGAGGCCAGAATTTTTTGCGAGACGTAAGGTTGAATATTTTTATACTAAAACCAATGGCCCAGGCTTAGCTGGTGCTAACTCAAAATTATATAGGGCCAAACACAAATTTTGCCCCCCAATCCCCAAAATTTGAATGCAAAACTGAATATTAGAAGTCCTATCTGGCCCTCCATACATTTACTCTCCGTGCATGCACAGATGCCAGGAAGTCACTGAAACTGGCGCCAACATTACTCTTTGTTTGGCTCTTCAGTCAGATAACATCAAACTGACTTCTGTGCTTTTAAATCTCAGTTTTAATGATGCAAGACACAAATCAATGGTTAATTTGGTGGATCCAAGGACACAACTGGATGAAGGAAGGAAGAAACGGTGGATTGAAACGTTCAGGGCTGTAATTTTATAATATTTCTAAAAATTAGTTCATGTTCCCCAATTTCGGGACATGGGCCTGGCGTCATCATTGTTGATAATGATTTTTCCACTGTTTGTTAAGTATTCCTTCCCTACTCTCCCTTGGTTCCCCCCAGTTAAACTCCCATGCTTTTTGGCTTATTTTATTAAAAAATTTTTATAAAATTTCTTGGGAGTTTAATGTTTTATACAAAAGATTATTCTGTACATCCCCAGGGTTATGTCCTCACGTGTTCAGGCATTTTGGTCATGCATCATACATCTGATGTATCGTTTTTTCTTCTGTTGAAGATCTTGCTTTACATCGGATAGTTTTATTTCTGTTACTGACTTCGAGCCGTGTTGCTTGGGGTCTTGTTTCCAGTTTTTATTCTGAAGTTGTTTTCATTGACAATGCTTTATTTATATAGGTAGTTTCCTATTATTTTTAGGGAAACGACGGTTGTAAGTAACATGAAATATTCCGGTTGTGTGGCAATTATTTTTTGGGATATTATTGTAATTTTGTCCACACTTTGGCTCTTTTGGGCTCATCGTTCCGTTTGGGAACTTGGGCTCTTAAATAAGAAAATATTTTTCAAAATTCATTTTTTTTTTTTTAATTTTTTTCTTTTGGGTGTAATTATTTCATCGATTATATATTTTAATGTTATCTTATATTTATGTAGATTTGGTGGTAGTACAATCGACCTATTATAGCTTTTATGTAATAATATTTCTCAAATAGCAGGGCAAATAAGAGGCAACCTTTCCTCTGTTACATGGTCGTTGTCTTGCTTGTAGTCGATGTACTACCACTAATTCTTGCACAACATGTGTCAGATTTATTCAACGTTGGAGACGGGTGTCATGGTTTGTTTGAGTCGCTGGTCCTTTTGCAGCGAGGGGACATTGCTGGTCCTCTCGCCAAAAAGTCACTCTAGTTTCTATTTACAGAGGAACAAGAACATGGTGAGGTTACATGATGCCGTCAGAGAGTGTGCTTCCGTCGTCGCAATATACAATTAGAGCTAGCGGCAAAAGTGCTCAGTGAAATAAGACAAGGCCCCAGATCACAGATAATGTGATTTTTGTCTTTGTCGTCAGCTAGCTCAACCGGTGCTTCTATCACTCAGAATATGGGTGTTATGATGCCGGGTAAGTCCGTTGTGGTCGAGGAAAGGAAAAAGGGTGTAGCGAGCACTATAAAATCCGAACATGCTCACTCTGCAATGACGGAAATGAAGAAGCAGGCAAGATCTGAGGTATGCTCGTCCAGGTCTGCCATGACTGCGAGCAAGAGAGAGGCCCCTCTCTCTTACAACAACATCTGGAGTCAGAGGTTGTTGGTAGGAACTTGCGTCAGTTGGAGCTTACATCCATGCCTTCCTGTCTGGGATGCTCCTTCTAATAGGCTGCCGTGGTCGGCTAGTCTTACAGCTTCCTCTATGTCCGAAAAGCACACACGACCGCAGAGAGGTCTGACGCCGCTGGACTAGGAATATGCAATGCCGCAATATACAATTAGAGCTAGCAGCAAAAGCACTCAATGATATAAGACAAGGGCCTAGATCACAGATCATGTGATTTACGTCCTTGTCACCAGCTAGCTCAACCAGTGCTTCTATCACTCAGAATATGGGTGTTATGACGCCGGGTAGTCCGTAGCGGTCGAGTAGAGAACAAGGGTGGATCGAGCACTATAATATATAATCATGCTCACCCAGCGACGACAGAAGGAGGAAGCCGGCAAGTTCTGAGGTACACTCGTCCAGGTCTGCCAGGACCGTGAGCAAAAGAGATGTCTCTCTTTCTTGCAGCATCATCTGGGGCCAGATGTTGTTGGGAGGAACTTGCGTCAGTCGGAGTTTACGTCCATGCCTCCTGTCCGGGACGGCCCGTCTAATAGGCAGCCGGGGTTGGCTAGTCTTACAGCTTCCTCTTCATAGTGGCTAAAGTGATCTTTATATTGCACAGGCCTATAAACCGCGATGAGTGGTTTCAGTTCCCTGTCGCCAGTGAAGCGGTTACTCTTGAATATGAGGACTGTGACACCATGTGTGTCGCATTTACATAGTAAATCAAAGCTTGCGGCAAAAGTTCTCAGTGATTTTAGACAAGAGCCTAGACCTTAGAATATAGGGTTTACGACCTTGTCTCCAGCTAGCTCAATCGGTGGATCATTACTCAGAATATGGGTAATGTGACGCCGGGTATGTCCGTAGCGATCGAGGAGAGAAACAAGGGTGTAGCGAGCACTATAAAATCCAATCATGCTCACCCTGCGACAATGGAAAGGAAGAAGCTGGCAACTTCTGAGGTACGCTCGGCTAGATCTCCCAGGACTGTGAGCAAGAGGGAGACCCCTCTCTCTTTTAACAACATCTGGGGCCAGATGCTGTTGGTAGGATCTTGCCTCATTCGGAGCTTACGTACATGCCTATTGTCCGGGACGCTCCATTTAATTCTCAGCCAGAGTCGGCTACAATTCAGCTTCTTCAGCATTTACTAAACACGACCTCACCTTGGCTATGTGACTTCAGATATCTAGTCTGCTTCGTCAATAGGTCCACTCTTTGTCAAGGAAGTCGGACCATCTAGTAGCTAAGGAGATGAGGCCTCATTCATTGGGACGTCCGCAGAGCCATCTCGGACACACTGTCCCAGGAGCAGCCCGCGGACAAGCAATACATGGCCGCTGCTCCTCAGGCCTCCGTAACGGACTTGCTGTCGCAGATTGCACAGCTCATCACAATATTCCTACAAATGCAGAAGCACTCGACGTCAGTCTCAAAATCTTGAGCTGTCGGATGATATTTGGTTGGTCCAGTCATCTGCGTGTTCAGATGCCTTTGACCGTGATTCTGAAACTGATTTAGATGGATGATGAAAGGGATATGGTTTCTTATCATCATCTGTATTTTTAGCTGTTTTTTTTAACACATTCATTTTAAACGATCAGGGAAGATGTGTTGAGAGTTTCTCTGTGTTTGAATGAGCAGGCTGAGGTCTTAGTTCTGACCTTACCTTCTTCATTTTGCTGTTTGCTCGGACACAGTTGAGAAGATAATTTCTTTTTCACAGTGAATTTAGACTCACGGTCTTGGGTACTTCACTTTTAAGTACTGTTACATAACGTCTATATGGAAAGGAATTTTGTGGACGTTGGTACCTCTTTAAAATTCTTTCCAGGTCTATTTATCACATATATCTCTGTCTTAACAGTTGTTAAGTGGGAGTTATTCTGATGTGACAAAGCCTTGCGTCGTCATATTTAATATATGACAAGGTGGAAAACTCGCTACAGGATGCTTTAGTTTTCCAGACACTTAGTCTTTGACGGTAAGATTTCATTAATGTAGCATTATGCTACAAGAAAGCATCAATACTCGGCTCTTTAAGTTGGGGCCTAATCGACCAACAACAGCAGAAAAGAGTAGGAGAGGTTGTCCTAGACTCAGATTGTCTATAAGGACTCCTAGAGAAGGTATAGGTATCCCTTCTATAATTACTTAGGGATCAACTATACAGCCACTTGGATAGGGGGTTTAGGTCCGTTCAAGTTTACTGATCAGACACCCCTGAGCCGGTGGCTCGAGGCTCTTCTAGAGCTCAGTCTGACCGATAATTAACTGGAACTGGATAACGTGTTTATCATGGCTGTATAAGGTTATTTAGGATAATCATTCAGTCAAAAAAGTGAGTGTCCGAATGATCGACTGAGCAGAAATTATAGTTCTTAAGATCACTTGAAGAATGAACTAGATAATGTCTCATGGGATGAATGATAGGATACACGTATCCTACAATTCATTTTCAACAAGCTGGTTCGTTTGTTGTTTCACAAAGCGAATTAGCCAGTTGTTAGGCTTGCTTTTGTCTTCTTTCAGACACATTAACAGCGAAAGATTTTATGCGTCGGATGGGATTGTGCGGAGTGGCTACGAATGTTATTTCAATGGATCTCTTACGCACATGTCTCCTCCAGTTATTCTTAACTGGAGTGGGAAGACGTTTTTCGCTCTAGACCTGTTTTGTTTTAGCGGATCTAGTTAACTTAAGGTCAAGTTTGGGCAGATATTCAATGGTTTTACAACTGCCAGATTCGGTTTTCTCAGTTATGACGGACATGAGTTCATAATTGGGTTACAACCCTGAGTTCGACGGACTCCATATGCAGGGTTCTTGGGACCCTCAGTTCTTGGAGATCACACATTCATCAAGAAATGATGTCTTATAGTTTACGCTACATCATTGGATTTATATTATTAGCGAACATGCATGTGGGTTTGCTCCAGGATAGTTAAATTTGCGACGCAGGAACAATAGTTTCCATCATTTGTGCCGCCAGTGTTAGACATTTGAGCACGTACAGTTGACGCTCAGCCGTATTCATGGGAATGAATGGTAGGATACGCGTATCCTTCAATTCATTTGATTCAGTAGATTACGTTAAGATTTAATAATCTCGGTTTGATTCCTACTAATAACATATCTGTCGTCACAATAATCTTCTATCAGTTTTCTCAAGTGCCTGTTATTGAACATTCGCCAGAAGCTTCCTCCACGATTGGGCCTTCTTCTTCAGGGGAAGTTTTGTTTTTCACATCATTCTCCGCCCATAGTGGAATAAGATAGTCTGTTAGACATGAGGGAGTCTGTTAGGGTTTGTATATTTTTGCTGTCTGGACCAGCAATGATTAAGTAATGTGGGTGAGGAGGTTTTGACATGTCTTTGAATCCCCCCCCCCTCCTTCACTCACACTCTGTCTTGTATATATATATTTATACATACATACTACGCTTCTGGGGTCGCTCTTATAGGCATATACGCAGTTTTGTTGCATTAGTTTCCGGTGATTATTTTCTGATTTCTGATATACAAGCGCTTATTAAAATCATAATTGCTGCTATTTGAGTTCATAGGTGGCTACATAACCAGTTAGTGGTTTTTAGATGATTACATGCTGGATTTTAATGCACTCAAGCAATATTTTATTAGGCTACCGCTTTGGTGGACCTTGAAATTATTATATATTTCGGGGGCGGAACGTGTTGGAGCCTGTTAATCATACCTACCTCCATTTCTAGATCCTGGTCTCTATTTTGTTGGTTCTCAAATCACATATTTTCACGTGTTTATGGTTGTAGATATCAGATAGTACACGTTGGAGAGTGTTCTTACTGGATTTTATCTTACAGAGGCCGCCTGTGGATGATCTTTGAAGTGTGTTTTCTCTTCAGAGATTGTTCAATGTATCTCGATTTAATATGTGTATGTTATATTTTATATCACTGATTCCATCATACCTGTGTACGCCATCTGTGGTGCATATTTTGTAGCGGACAATATTATTTACCAAAATCGTCGCTATAGCCTTGGCTTGTGAAGTGGCATTAAGCACCATTTATTATTCATGAATTAATTCCTGAGTGCCTGATCAATATTTATTTAGACGTAGAATAGAAAAAAATTAAAACGCCCATATCTCCAAAACTGCCCAGCACCGAGAATTTTTATTTGATGTGAAGCTTCCTTAGGACCAACAGAAAGGATCGATAAAAAAAATTGCCATCGGTTTTATCATAGGGTACACTTTCGAGACTTTGAAAAAGTGCTGAGACAGCACTTTTTAACACTGTATGCAATGGGAAAAATATTAAAAAATCTTCTTCTCCAGATCCAGCAGGCAGAGTGTTTTGATATTTGGTATGCAACATTGTAGGGTGGATCTGATTCAAGTTTGTTCAAATTGGCCCTCTGGATTCGTATTTGGGCTCAGTATAGGAGCCCGATTTCGAACTAAGTGCATTTCAGGCAAATTTCTTAAAAAGTCTTCTTCTCCAGATCCAGCGGGCAGAATCTTTTGATATTTGGTATACAGCATTGTGGGGTGGATCTGATTCAAGTTTGTTCAAATCGCCTCCCTGGATTCATATTTGGGCTCACTATAGAAGCTCGAATTCGAACTTAGTGCATTTGAGGCAAATTTCTTAAAAAATCTTCTTTTCCAGATCCAGCAGGCAGAATCTTTTGATATTTGGTATGCAACATTGTGGGGTGGATCTGATTCAAGTTTGTTCAAATCGGCCCCCTGGGTTTATATTGGGGCTCAGTATAGGAGCCCAAATTTGAACTTAGTGCATTTCAGGCAAATTTCTTTGAAAATCTTCTTCTCAAGATCCAGCAGGCAGAATCTTTTGATATTGGGTATGCACCATGCTTAGGGGGTGAGATTCTATTTTGGTCAAGCCAAGTCCCTGGGTTCATATTTGGGCTCACTGTGGGACCCCGAATTATAACTTAGTTCAAAATGAGGAATTTTCTTTAAAAATCTTCTTCAGATCCAGCAGTCCGAATGTTTTGATATTTGGTATGCAGCATCCTTAGAGGGTGAGATTCAATTTTGTTCAAGCCATGTCCCTAGGTCCATATTTAGGCTCACTGTGGGAGCCTGAATGATAACTTAGTTCAAAATGCAGAATTTTCTTTCAAAATCTTCTTCAGATCCAGCAGTCAGAATGGTTTGATATTTGGTATGCGGTATCCTTAGGGGGGGGGGGGGGGGGGGGGGGGTGAAGATTTTTGAAAATATTTTAAAAAAAACCAATCATTAAAATAATAAATTTTGATATCTTGTGCGTTGGGTAAAGGGTTAAGATCATAATAAAGACCACACAAGGACACATTGCATAAATAACATATCATGAATGTGGTTTACCATCAAGTACCGTATTATAAAGCAAAGATGGCTAACTGTCGTTAATGAACTTTTGAAATTTCTCCATGACAGTGAGTACTCTGGTGCATGTGGGACACCTCTGAACAAAGGTTTCAAAGACGTTTAGGAAGAGGCAGTTTTGTGGTCACATTAACACTTTACCCAATGTAACAGCCAAAATCGTGCAGTACTATTCACAAAAATCACCATTCAATCTTCATTATTTGTTCATTTTTTGGGCTCAAAAACATAGTTTATGATCCCTCTTTGTAACAAGCTTATTGAGCTCATTCCAGTGAGGGCCCATGAACAATCTTTTTGACACCAAAAATGAAAAAAATTAGTTATTCAATAATTTTGTTTGAAAGTGTCATCTTCCTATCATGTTTCCAAAAGGATTAATCTTTATATTTAGGCCACACAAAGTAGATGTTTTGTTTCTCAGGTCAAGTTTTGTAAAATTGCATGCGGGCGGGTGGTTTTTTATCTTATATTTTATTTTTGTAATTATTTCTTTGCCATCAGAAGTTCATATTCTTGGTTTATTTTGTTTTAGGCCTCATAATCTACAGAATAGCAAGGGTGATGGTGTATTTCGTCCCTTGGGTGCAACAAGGCTTTCCAATGCTAAAGCATTGCAAAGCCTTGTTGCACTCAAGGGACAAATTTATCAATTTTATTAACTTGTGTAAAATATCAGACATAACCCATTTAATTTTTATTTTTTCAAGTTTGCATTGGTCATAAAAAGAGAACATGCGGCAGCTAAAAGGACCATGCGGGAGGGCCTGAGAAACAGATTTTTAATTTTATTTAGCCTTACCCTATTTAGATATATAATACATTTTACGCATGTCAGCTGATCATCAACAAAAAGATAATACGCATTCACATAACGAAATGCAACTCCAAGACAAATGTGTCATCTGTCATTGATCTGTATTGAGGCTACAATAAATGATATATTTTTTAGGTATATAATTATCAGAAGAAGACTGCAAGAGTTGTGTTTGGCCCAGATCTGGTCATTCTTGGACCAAATGAAGATTTCAATGTTCTCAGTCTCAGCGGTATGTTATTAATTTATATTTTTTCTAGTGCAGTGGAGCCCACTTATTTGGATAGCTTTCAATCGAAAAAAAAACCTTGTTATTCAAATATAACATCCAAACACACAACCATTTACCATACTTTCAGTACAAATTTGATGTGTTAATTACATATAGGTTACCATAAACGCCTGTTAAATGAATAGAAAACATCTTTTAATATGTCAAGAAATTATCCTGCCATTCACCAAATTCTCCTTTCTATTGACCTCAGTGCATCCAATATAGGAGTTTAATCTTATTATATCATTATATCTCCTCTGATCAAGCTCTTTTAAATAATATATAATAGAATAAATACTCACTTTATCTCTAGAATACTAAAAAGTGAACAAATATCTGTTAATTGAATACTCCTATTAACTTTTATTAGCTCACCTGGCCTAAAAGGCCATGTGAGCTTTTCTCATCACTTGGCGTCCATCGTCATCCGGCGTCTGTAAACTTTTCACATTTTCATCTTCTCTGTAACTGCTGAGCCGGTGTGATCCAAACTTGGCAGGAATGGTCTATGGGAGGTCCTCTACAAACGATCCTCATTTTGTTCCCGTCGGATGAAAAACATGCCTTCTGAGGCATTCTTTGATTCTGGTTGTTGGATTTTCAAAAATCTTCTCCTCTGAAACTGCTGGGCCAAATGTTTTGAAACTTCACATAAATGATGACTGGGACCCCCTCTACCAATGATCCTCATTTAATGTTGATTGGGTTACAAACATGGCTGCAGTTGCGGCTTATAGTTACTGTAGAAACCCTATGGGAAATCACATTTTCCTCTTCTTCTCTGGAAAAACCGAAGCGACATGAAAACAAACCTGGCAGGGATAATCTATGGGAGGTCCTCTACAAACGATCCTCATTTTGTTCCCGTGGGTTGGAAAACATGGCCACCAGAGGCATTCTTTGATTCTGATTGGTAGATTTTCAAAAATCTTCTCCTCTGAAACTGCCAGACGAAATGTTTTGATACTTCACATAAATGATGACTGGGACTCCCTCTACCAACGATCCTCATTTAATGTTGATTGGGTTGCAAACCTGGCCACAATTGCAGCTTATAGTTACTATAGAAACCCTATGGGAAATCACATTTTCATCTTCTTCTCCGGAACTACTGAGCCGATGTGAACCAAACCTGGCAGGGATGGTCTATGGGAGGTTCTCTACAAACAATCCTCTTTTTGTTCCCGAGGGTTGAAAAACATGGCCGCCAGAGGCATCCTTTGATTCTGATAGGTGGATTTTCAAAAGTCTTCTCCTCTAAAACTGCCGGGCCAAATGTTTTGATACTTCACATAAGTGATGACTGGGACCCTCTCTACCAATGATCCTCATTTAATGTTGATCGGGTTGTAAACATGGCCACAATTGCAGCTTATAGTTACCATAGAAACCCTATGAGAAATCACATTTTCATCTTCTTCTCTGAAACTACTGAGCCGATGTGAACCAAACTTTGCAGGAATGGTCTATGAGAGGATGGAAATATGTGGCCACCAGAGGCTATTTTCTAATGCTTAACCCAATGCCCCTCCTGTCTGTACGAAGATCGGGCTTGACAGCAAAATACTTCTTTTTTGAGAATCTGGTAAGGGTTGGTTCCAGTTTTCTCCACTGAGAACTGGGGAAAAACCCCAAAATATTGTGTATACAGTACAAGTCAAAATAAGCTGCAGCATAACTGCAATAAACTAAGTAAACAGCTGCTCCTGCCCTGACAGATCAGAATCTGACATATTTTTTTCTGTACCAATGACCCAGACTTAGCTGGTTCAAACTCCATTAAATTCAGGGCCAAACACAAATTTTGCCCCCCCCCCCCAGTCCCCAAAATTTGCATCAAAAACCGAAAATTGGATGTCCTGGTAGGTCCTCCATACTTTTACTGTACTGCGCATGTGCAGTGTCAAGGAGGTCTCGAAATTCCCACCAAAATGTCATTCTTTGTTTGGCCCTGTAAACAGTGTCACCTCACTGATATTTGTGCTGTAAATCTCAGTTTTAATGATGCCAGACACATAATTATGAGAGAAATGGTGGATATGAGGTGCATTTAGGATGAGGAGAGGATAAAAACAGTGGTTTCTGATGTTCAGGGCTGTAACTTAAAATTTTTTTATGAAAATTTTTTCATGTTGCCTATTTTCGAGGCATAGCCCTGTTGTTGTCATTCTTGCTATGAATGTTCCATTGTTTGGTAAAGTGAGCGTTCGAGTGATCGACTATGCTACAAGCATAGATCTAAGGATCCGTTTTTTCATTTTCTGGTATATCCGGCATTCAGAAAGTACCTACGGTTCGTCGTCCAAGCAATAGCATTTCAGTTCCGAGTGACGTGCATCGGTCTGAAGATAGCGCCCTGGGCTGTCACTCGAATAATAAACTTGACAATGTCTCACAACAATCTGGTTCGTCTGCCATTATCCAGAACAAAATCAGTCAGTTGTTATGCTCTCTTTTGTCTACTCTCAAATGCATGAACAGCAAGAAGTTTTATGTGACTGATGGGGTTGTGCTGAGCGGCTATGCATCTTGTTTAGATGGGACGCTTACGCACACATCCCCTCCAGTTATTCTTACCCTGAACTGGAGTGTGAAAACACTTTCGCTCAAGACAAGTATTGTTTTAACGGATCTAGTAAACAAAAGGTCCATATTGGGGCAGATATTCAATAGTTAACTCAAAGAGTTCCGCTGCAACTGCCAGATCCGGCTTTCATGATTATGACGGGTGTGAGTCAATAGTTTGGGGCACGACCCTGAGTCCGACAGACTCGATATGCAGGGGTCTTGGGAGACCCTCGGTTCCTGGAGAAACACATAAACATCAAAGAATGATGTCATTATTGTTAGTGCTACATCAATGCGGACACGCTTGTTCAAATATTGTTGGACAACTCGATAGTGGTAGCATACATCAGGAACCAGGACGACACCCATTCATTTCCATTATGATACTAATGGAGAAGAATTTTCATGTTCATCTCTTTATCCGTCATATACCGGGTCGTCTGAACGTACTAGCAGACTCGCTCTCTCGGAAAGGTCGCATGTTGCCTTTGGAATGGACTCTCAACAGAGTGTTCAGGCACATTTGCTACCAATGGGATTGACCAATGATAGACTTGTTTAAGACACATTTCAACAATCCATTGCAGACGTATGTGTCGCAATGCCCAGATCACCCCACGGTAGTTCAATTTGCGATGCACCAGAACAATTAGTTACAGTCATTTGTGTCGCCATTCCCAGATCATTGAGTGCATGCAGTAGACGCTCTGCAGATTTTGTGGGGATGAATAATAGGATACGTGTATCCTCCAATTCATTTAATTCAATAGATTATGCTTAAGATTAAACAGTCTCGTTGTGAATCTTACTAGTAGCACCTCTGTTGTCACAGAAACCTTGGATCAGTATTCTCAAGTGTCTGTTATGGGACGCTCCCCAGAAGCTTCCTCCATGATAGGGTCTTCTTTCAGGGGAAGATTTATTCTTCATGTCCTTCTTCGCCCATAGTGGCATAATGGAGTCGGTTAGACATGAGGGAACCATTACTATATTTTTTGTTAACTAACACGAGAACGATTAAATAATGTGGGTGAGAAGATTTCGATATGACTTCAAATTCCCCCCCCTCCTCCACACACACACACACACACAAACACACACACACACACACACACACACACACACACACACACACACACACACACACACACAGTCTTGTCTACCCTACATACCGAGGTACCCCATTGTTTGTCCTTTGTGTGGAATAACGGTTTCTACCTCGTTTTGCCGGTACAGTTCTGGGAAAACAACCGAGGTAAAGGGTTTCTTTTGTCTTTTGTACCTCGGTAAGGCGAAACACGCAAACTCTTTTGTCTAGTTACCTCGTCAAGTTGGTAACACACACACACACACACACACACACACACACACACACACACACACAGTCTTGTTTTCCCTACATACCGAGGTACCCCATTGTTTGTCCTTTGTGTGGACTAACGGTTTCAACCTCGTTTTGCCGGTACAGTTCTGGGAAAACAACCGAGGTAAAGGGTTTCTTTTGTCTTTTGTACCTCGGTAAGGCGAAACACGCAAACTCTTTTGTCTAGTTACCTCGTCAAGTTGGTAAGACAAACCCACACATACACATACACACACACACACACACACACACACACACACACACAGTCTTGTTTTCCCTACATACCGAGGTACCCCATTGTCTGTCCTTTGTGTGGACTAACGGTTTCAACCTCGTTTTGCCGGTACAGTTCTGGGAAAACAACCGAGGTAAAGGGTTTCTTTTGTCTTTTGTACCTCGGTAAGTCGAAACACGCAAACTCTTTTGTCTATTTACCTCGTCAAGTTGGTAAGACAAACGCACACACACACACACACAAACAGTCTTGTTTTCCCTACATACCGAGGTACCCCATTGTCTGTCCTTTGTGTGGACTAACGGTTTCAACCTCGTTTTGCCGGTACAGTTCTGGGAAAACAACCGAGGTAAAGGGTTTCTTTTGTCTTTTGTACCTCGGTAAGGCGAAACACGCAAACTCTTTTGTCTAGTTACCTCGTCAAGTTGGTAAGACAAATGTACACACACACACACACACACACACACACACACACACACACACACACACACACACACACACACACACACACACACACACACACACACACACACACACACACACATTGCCTATGTGTTTTGAGGCAATTACCAGGCAAGACGTAGTTTTCTTCCAGCAAACTTCATATAATTTAATACATACATACTATGCCTTTGGGTCATGTTCTATGGCGACCTCATGGGCACATTCGCTTTTTAATGGATTAGTGTCCTGTTATTTTTGTTGATTTGTTATATATGAGTGCGGGGGGTGCGGTGGCATTGCGGTAACCGGTTCTCGTCAGATCACCGAAGTTAAGCAACGTCGAGTCTGGTTAGTCTTCGGATGGGTGACCATCTGAGCGATCGATTCGGACTCCCGCATTGTGTCCCTGGGCAAGGCACTTAACCCCGATTGCCCACATGGGGGCACAATGATGCCGTGTACTAAGGCATACCTCACGTTGATGGTGTGCATGTCTCCCGCATTGTGTCTCTGGGCAAGGCATTTAACCCCGGTTGCCCACATGGGGGCACAATAATGCCTTGTACTAAGGCGTACCTCACGTCGATGGTGTACATGTCTTCAACAAATCAACCCTGCCTGTGCTGCAGTGCGGAGTCTGGGCTCAAAAAAACTTTAAAAATAAGTGCGGAGTCTGGGCTCAAAAAAACTTTAAAAATAAGTTGACAGATAAGACGATTTCGGCCTATGAGTCTTACATTTCGGAACTTCGCCCAGCGTCTGGAGTAAGGAACAATACGGGAGGGAGCAAGCAAACTCCGGCCCGTGTTGTCCCTCTACCCCAACGCGAAAAGCAAAATAAGAAAAGATCAAGGCAAAGCACTTCTCCCTCTTCTTTTCCTTCTACTTCTTCTTTCTCTCAGAGTAAGCGCCTCAATTTGCAAACATCTCCGGTCCATATTGTGACTGAAGATGCTCGCAAATTGAGTAACGCTGTCTCGCCTCGTCTTGCTCCTCTACCTCCTACTCCTCCTCAGCCTTTCTTCTCTGGTTCTCCTAGTGCTCTCACTAGAACTCCTCATCCTCCTTCTGTTTCTTCTCCTGCTTCTGTTTCCTCTCCTGTTTCTGTTTCTTCTCCCCCTTCTCCTGCTTCTAGTGTGGTTCAACCAGGTATATCGTACTCAGAGAAAGTCAAATCACCGAGCCGCAACTCGGGCCGCTCATTTGATTCTAAATTCTCCCAGTTTCGGCATAAAAGCGGAGTTAATTTTGACAAAAGGAATTGGCGCCTCCCCGATGTTTGTAAAAACATCCTTATGATTGGAAGTTCAAATTTAGGACGCATTGATCGAAATCCCCATCCGGACATCCAGGTGGAGTGTTACCCCGGCGCCAAATTCAATCATCTGCGCTCTATGTTTAAAGGGCACAGGGGCCAGTCCAGTCCCCAAAAAATATTATTAAATATTGGCGTGAATTCTCGAAACGATAATTCTGATCTCGTAGTTAAGCAGTTGCGGAATATGCTTAGCGATATCAGGGTCAAGTTTAGATCCGCAAAAATTTATTTCGCTGAACTAAACTTTTCGCAAAAACTCCCTCAGGCTGAGAGGAGAACCCTGAGCATCATCAACGAAACCATTCGGAAAGTGAAGGACGTTAACGTGATACCAAAAATTGATGACGCGAAGTTTGATGTTGCTCAGGATTTAATCCATTGGACCACGAGAACCGCCAATATTATGTACGATCACTGGTTGAACCACCTAAATTTAAACTAAGTAAAGGCAAAGGTAACAGCCGCCTAACAGATGTGGGATTAGGAACTAATGTGGTTAACCTGTCTGGCACCAATGACCTAACAACCCAAGAGAAATCTCTTTTAGATCGCGGTTTAACTTTTGTACCAACACCCAAGCCTAAAACTGATAACCAAACAAATTTACCATCATACAACTGTAATTTTCTTAGGCAAATGAAATTAGCCGACCGCTTTAGAAACTCCAGCGGTCGGAAACTTCCTTTTACAGAATCATCTGGTTGGTCACCTCCAGATAGTGAAGTAGATCCCGAAATTATTGAGGCTAGCAAACGAATCATCAAAAAGGTGTTCAGCATGAACATACTCTCCGATAAAGACAATTTAACAGCTGGTGAACGGAGATCCCTCACGAAACTTCGAAAAAATAAGAAATTAGTAATTAAACCAGCCGACAAAGGTGGGTCGGTAGTTGTTCTATCTCGGGATAATTATATAAAGGAAGCCATGAGACAACTCAGCAATACAAAACATTATAAGAAAATAGATTCACTTATTTGGCCTAGTAATATCGAAAAATTCAATAAGATCTTAAAATTTCTCCTCGACGAAGGTCACATTACCAAAAAACAATTGAAATATTTAACAGCTAAGCTCAGTGCTCAAACAAGACAATTTTATATCCTACCAAAGATCCACAAAGACCGTTCTTCATGGACGGATGACTTAACTCCACCCGGGAGGCCAATTGTATCAGATTGTAATTCGGAATCTTATGCGATCTCGGAATTAATTGATTATCATCTGAAACCTATAGCAAATAGACATCCGAGCTATCTAAAAAATACACAGGATTTCCTGTCAAAAATTTCGAAATTGAAAATATCGAAAAATGCAATTCTGGCTACTTTGGATATCGACAGTATGTATACGAACATTGATATTGATAAAGGTGTTAAATCAGTTAAAAATGCATTTGAAAAATATCCGGATGCGAAACGCCCGGATGAACAAATTTTGGATCTTTTAGAGCTGAGCTTAAAAGGTAATGACTTTCAATTCAATGGAGAATATTTTCTACAAATAATGGGTTGTCCTATGGGCAAAAGATTCAGTCCTAATTTTGCAAGCATTTATGTAGCGGAATGGGAGGAAAATGCCTTAAGCAAATGTGCAAAGCATCCTCTCGTATATCTCAGGTATTTAGATGACATTTTTATTATTTGGGAACATTCAAAAGAAGATTTTGATGAATTTTTAGAAATTTTGAACAATCACGATCCAAATATTAAATTGAAAGCTACTATCAGTGAAAATTCTGTTGATTTTCTCGATGTGACCGTGTATAAAGGCAAGCAATTTCAGGCGTCCGGTCATTTAGATTATAAAGTGTATTTTAAACCAACTGATTCACATCAATTGTTGCACACAAAATCATTTCATCCTCAACATACATTTAAAGGTATCATCAAATCACAACTCATTCGTTTCCACCGCAATTCAAGTGATAAGGTAAATTTCAATGAGGCTTGTTCCACTCTATTTGGCGCCCTCAGATCGAGAGGGTACTCGCTGCGCCTTCTGCGTAGCCTGAAATCCCAAACCCTGAAAAAGCTCGAAAGTCCAGCTGAAACTACCGATTTCGAACCACTGAAGATTGAACACAACAGACCGTTGCAAAATAGTAGTGGCGCGGTATTTAATTGCAAAAAGCCTCGTTGTAGACTGCATACTTTTATGCCTGATCAGAAAGAGGAATTTTCCTCCGAACAAACGAAAAATCATTATCAAATCCGTAACCCCCTCCATTGTGATTCACCAAACATTATTTACCTTATCACTTGTAAGCGATGTCGGAAACAGTATGTTGGTCAAAGTCAAAATCCTTTCCGAGAACGTGCTACTAGACACAAACAGGATATAAAACATAATTCTGATGCCCCAGTAGCACAACATTTTAACCTTCCTGGCCATTCTTTGGACGATTTCGAAATCCATCCTATTGAACAACCACCAAATAAAGACACATTAGAAGAAACGGATGAATTTAGAAAAAAACGTGAAGCTTTTTGGATCAATACGCTTCAAACCCTCTGGCCATTTGGTATGAACATATCAGAGGGCGAATGCGAAAGGAGGTCCATCATTCCTTTCACTTTAACGTACAACAGAATGAATATCGAAATAGCAAAAATGTTAAAAGATGAATTCAATTTTACCAATGCTAAATTAAATGAACCTTTGAATCTTCGACCTGTCATCGCCTATAAGAAAAACAAAAGCTTGCGTAACATCCTTGTAAGGACTAAATTAGAGCCCATCAATGAATAACATCAATTATTGCCAGTCAGTTTAACCAGGTCCTAAGCTCATCACTTAGTTTAAATCAATTTTATGTACCTTTTTGTTACGTTTGAAACCCATCAGGGTTCAGTAAATGAAAACAATTTTTCAGCGGCATATTAAAAGAAAAAAACGTTTCAGTAGGAAATGTCTGTGCCAGTGCGATTTTTTAACCTCAAACACACACAGGCGAGTGCCAGAGTTCATATATGCCCCAAAACAAAATAGGTTCCAATTTCAATCATGTGTATGTATTTCCTAAATAAAATTATTATTTATTTATTTATATATTTATTTATTGATTATTTTTTATTTTTTAGTAATGTTTATTTAATTTATTTATTTATTTATTTATTTATTTATTTACTTATTTATTTATTTATTTACTTATTTGGTTGATTCATTTATTTAAATTATTATTATTATTTTTATTTTTATTTTTAATTTTTCATACCTTTCACACAATGTAGAGGTTCACAAGGTAAAAAACACAATTTCTACGTGGTGTAAAATATTTTCCGTCATAAACCTCCGTCGGGGGATATTCATTCCAACTGATAACATTCGTGAGGCATCATGATCTTTGGCGTTATTTTTTCAATTATTTCTTTAGTCTCAATATATTTTATCAAACCATTTTTTCATATTATTTTCACATACTTCTGAAGCCAGTAAAGCAAACCGCTCCCGATTGGTTTTACTTAAATCAAAGCCAACCAATGGGGCTTCATGGGGTCAGTAAAGCAAACCACTCACTGACTGATTAAAATTCAATGGAAGCCAATCAATAGGGCTTCATCTAATTTGTTTGGACCACACAAACTGAGTTGTGAAAAACAAACTTGGGACATCTCAGATTGAAAAGAATTAAATAGATGAGTGACATTTGTCAGCTTGTTACTGAGTTTAATTATGTACTGAGCTGTGAAAAACACCCCCAGCCCACATTTGGATATATACCATGCATGCCCTCCCAAAGTTGGATTCATTTTCCTCAAAGTCTCTTTGAAAAAGCCAAACCAAGCGAAACGCGTCGAGACAGACGGATTATTTTCTACCTTTGCTGAAGACTACAACCAATCCAGGTATCTTCTCTAATAGGTAATATCTAGATTTCATTTTAATTTATTTCATTTCTTCATTTTAATTTCATTTTATTCATCTACCTATTCTTCAAATGGCTCAAAAAAGACAGAATCATCAGGGAAAGAGAGTTGCCCAGTCTGGAAGAGGCCAGGAACAATCGTTCCAGGCCTATTCTAGATTGGTCAAGGCCCTTTTCCAGGTGATTCAGTGTATGCACCATATTGGGCTCTTAGAGCAGCATTTGGCCAACCGGGATTTCCCGAAACAGTTGGAGAAGAAAGTAGATGAGTTAGGTGGCTTTCTAAAGCCGGCTCTTCCCACCCCACACATTTTTTCTGTTTTTCAACAGATTAGTGTGGGATGGGCCAACCAAACGTTAAATGCTTTAGTTGAGCATTACAAGATAAATTTAAACCAGTTGAAGTCTAAGATAACTTTGGCTATGCGACCACCTCCTGGACTCGAAAAAATAGACTTCAACAGCGCTTCGGCGCGTGCCTTGATCTGGGCTCAAAAAAACTTTAAAAATAAGTTGACAGATAAGACGATTTCGGCCTATGAGTCTTACATTTCGGAACTTCGCCCAGCGTCTGGAGTAAGGAACAATACGGGAGGGAGCAAGCAAACTCCGGCCCGTGTTGTCCCTCTACCCCAACGCGAAAAGCAAAATAAGAAAAGATCAAGGCAAAGCACTTCTCCCTCTTCTTTTCCTTCTACTTCTTCTTTCTCTCAGAGTAAGCGCCTCAATTTGCAAACATCTCCGGTCCATATTGTGACTGAAGATGCTCGCAAATTGAGTAACGCTGTCTCGCCTCGTCTTGCTCCTCTACCTCCTACTCCTCCTCAGCCTTTCTTCTCTGGTTCTCCTAGTGCTCTCACTAGAACTCCTCCTCCTCCTTCTGTTTCTTCTCCTGCTTCTGTTTCCTCTCCTGTTTCTGTTTCTTCTCCCCCTTCTCCTGCTTCTAGTGTGGTTCAACCAGGTATATCGTACTCAGAGAAAGTCAAATCACCGAGCCGCAACTCGGGCCGCTCATTTGATTCTAAATTCTCCCAGTTTCGGCATAAAAGCGGAGTTAATTTTGACAAAAGGAATTGGCGCCTCCCCGATGTTTGTAAAAACATCCTTATGATTGGAAGTTCAAATTTAGGACGCATTGATCGAAATCCCCATCCGGACATCCAGGTGGAGTGTTACCCCGGCGCCAAATTCAATCATCTGCGCTCTATGTTTAAAGGGCACAGGGGCCAGTCCAGTCCCCAAAAAATATTATTAAATATTGGCGTGAATTCTCGAAACGATAATTCTGATCTCGTAGTTAAGCAGTTGCGGAATATGCTTAGCGATATCAGGGTCAAGTTTAGATCCGCAAAAATTTATTTCGCTGAACTAAACTTTTCGCAAAAACTCCCTCAGGCTGAGAGGAGAACCCTGAGCATCATCAACGAAACCATTCGGAAAGTGAAGGACGTTAACGTGATACCAAAAATTGATGACGCGAAGTTTGATGTTGCTCAGGATTTAATCCATTGGACCACGAGAACCGCCAATATTATGTACGATCACTGGTTGAACCACCTAAATTTAAACTAAGTAAAGGCAAAGGTAACAGCCGCCTAACAGATGTGGGATTAGGAACTAATGTGGTTAACCTGTCTGGCACCAATGACCTAACAACCCAAGAGAAATCTCTTTTAGATCGCGGTTTAACTTTTGTACCAACACCCAAGCCTAAAACTGATAACCAAACAAATTTACCATCATACAACTGTAATTTTCTTAGGCAAATGAAATTAGCCGACCGCTTTAGAAACTCCAGCGGTCGGAAACTTCCTTTTACAGAATCATCTGGTTGGTCACCTCCAGATAGTGAAGTAGATCCCGAAATTATTGAGGCTAGCAAACGAATCATCAAAAAGGTGTTCAGCATGAACATACTCTCCGATAAAGACAATTTAACAGCTGGTGAACGGAGAGCCCTCACGAAACTTCGAAAAAATAAGAAATTAGTAATTAAACCAGCCGACAAAGGTGGGTCGGTAGTTGTTCTATCTCGGGATAATTATATAAAGGAAGCCATGAGACAACTCAGCAATACAAAACATTATAAGAAAATAGATTCACTTATTTGGCCTAGTAATATCGAAAAATTCAATAAGATCTTAAAATTTCTCCTCGACGAAGGTCACATTACCAAAAAACAATTGAAATATTTAACAGCTAAGCTCAGTGCTCAAACAAGACAATTTTATATCCTACCAAAGATCCACAAAGACCGTTCTTCATGGACGGATGACTTAACTCCACCCGGGAGGCCAATTGTATCAGATTGTAATTCGGAATCTTATGCGATCTCGGAATTAATTGATTATCATCTGAAACCTATAGCAAATAGACATCCGAGCTATCTAAAAAATACACAGGATTTCCTGTCAAAAATTTCGAAATTGAAAATATCGAAAAATGCAATTCTGGCTACTTTGGATATCGACAGTATGTATACGAACATTGATATTGATAAAGGTGTTAAATCAGTTAAAAATGCATTTGAAAAATATCCGGATGCGAAACGCCCGGATGAACAAATTTTGGATCTTTTAGAGCTGAGCTTAAAAGGTAATGACTTTCAATTCAATGGAGAATATTTTCTACAAATAATGGGTTGTCCTATGGGCAAAAGATTCAGTCCTAATTTTGCAAGCATTTATGTAGCGGAATGGGAGGAAAATGCCTTAAGCAAATGTGCAAAGCATCCTCTCGTATATCTCAGGTATTTAGATGACATTTTTATTATTTGGGAACATTCAAAAGAAGATTTTGATGAATTTTTAGAAATTTTGAACAATCACGATCCAAATATTAAATTGAAAGCTACTATCAGTGAAAATTCTGTTGATTTTCTCGATGTGACCGTGTATAAAGGCAAGCAATTTCAGGCGTCCGGTCATTTAGATTATAAAGTGTATTTTAAACCAACTGATTCACATCAATTGTTGCACACAAAATCATTTCATCCTCAACATACATTTAAAGGTATCATCAAATCACAACTCATTCGTTTCCACCGCAATTCAAGTGATAAGGTAAATTTCAATGAGGCTTGTTCCACTCTATTTGGCGCCCTCAGATCGAGAGGGTACTCGCTGCGCCTTCTGCGTAGCCTGAAATCCCAAACCCTGAAAAAGCTCGAAAGTCCAGCTGAAACTACCGATTTCGAACCACTGAAGATTGAACACAACAGACCGTTGCAAAATAGTAGTGGCGCGGTATTTAATTGCAAAAAGCCTCGTTGTAGACTGCATACTTTTATGCCTGATCAGAAAGAGGAATTTTCCTCCGAACAAACGAAAAATCATTATCAAATCCGTAACCCCCTCCATTGTGATTCACCAAACATTATTTACCTTATCACTTGTAAGCGATGTCGGAAACAGTATGTTGGTCAAAGTCAAAATCCTTTCCGAGAACGTGCTACTAGACACAAACAGGATATAAAACATAATTCTGATGCCCCAGTAGCACAACATTTTAACCTTCCTGGCCATTCTTTGGACGATTTCGAAATCCATCCTATTGAACAACCACCAAATAAAGACACATTAGAAGAAACGGATGAATTTAGAAAAAAACGTGAAGCTTTTTGGATCAATACGCTTCAAACCCTCTGGCCATTTGGTATGAACATATCAGAGGGCGAATGCGAAAGGAGGTCCATCATTCCTTTCACTTTAACGTACAACAGAATGAATATCGAAATAGCAAAAATGTTAAAAGATGAATTCAATTTTACCAATGCTAAATTAAATGAACCTTTGAATCTTCGACCTGTCATCGCCTATAAGAAAAACAAAAGCTTGCGTAACATCCTTGTAAGGACTAAATTAGAGCCCATCAATGAATAACATCAATTATTGCCAGTCAGTTTAACCAGGTCCTAAGCTCATCACTTAGTTTAAATCAATTTTATGTACCTTTTTGTTACGTTTGAAACCCATCAGGGTTCAGTAAATGAAAACAATTTTTCAGCGGCATATTAAAAGAAAAAAACGTTTCAGTAGGAAATGTCTGTGCCAGTGCGATTTTTTAACCTCAAACACACACAGGCGAGTGCCAGAGTTCATATATGCCCCAAAACAAAATAGGTTCCAATTTCAATCATGTGTATGTATTTCCTAAATAAAATTATTATTTATTTATTTATATATTTATTTATTGATTATTTTTTATTTTTTAGTAATGTTTATTTATTTATTTATTTATTTATTTATTTATTTATTTATTTATTTACTTATTTATTTATTTATTTACTTATTTGGTTGATTCATTTATTTAAATTATTATTATTATTTTTATTTTTATTTTTAATTTTTCATACCTTTCACACAATGTAGAGGTTCACAAGGTAAAAAACACAATTTCTACGTGGTGTAAAATATTTTCCGTCATAAACCTCCGTCGGGGGATATTCATTCCAACTGATAACATTCGTGAGGCATCATGATCTTTGGCGTTATTTTTTCAATTATTTCTTTAGTCTCAATATATTTTATCAAACCATTTTTTCATATTATTTTCACATACTTCTGAAGCCAGTAAAGCAAACCGCTCCCGATTGGTTTTACTTAAATCAAAGCCAACCAATGGGGCTTCATGGGGTCAGTAAAGCAAACCACTCACTGACTGATTAAAATTCAATGGAAGCCAATCAATAGGGCTTCATCTAATTTGTTTGGACCACACAAACTGAGTTGTGAAAAACAAACTTGGGACATCTCAGATTGAAAAGAATTAAATAGATGAGTGACATTTGTCAGCTTGTTACTGAGTTTAATTATGTACTGAGCTGTGAAAAACACCCCCAGCCCACATTTGGATATATACCATGCATGCCCTCCCAAAGTTGGATTCATTTTCCTCAAAGTCTCTTTGAAAAAGCCAAACCAAGCGAAACGCGTCGAGACAGACGGATTATTTTCTACCTTTGCTGAAGACTACAACCAATCCAGGTATCTTCTCTAATAGGTAATATCTAGATTTCATTTTAATTTATTTCATTTCTTCATTTTAATTTCATTTTATTCATCTACCTATTCTTCAAATGGCTCAAAAAAGACAGAATCATCAGGGAAAGAGAGTTGCCCAGTCTGGAAGAGGCCAGGAACAATCGTTCCAGGCCTATTCTAGATTGGTCAAGGCCCTTTTCCAGGTGATTCAGTGTATGCACCATATTGGGCTCTTAGAGCAGCATTTGGCCAACCGGGATTTCCCGAAACAGTTGGAGAAGAAAGTAGATGAGTTAGGTGGCTTTCTAAAGCCGGCTCTTCCCACCCCACACATTTTTTCTGTTTTTCGACAGATTAGTGTGGGATGGGCCAACCAAACGTTAAATGCTTTAGTTGAGCATTACAAGATAAATTTAAACCAGTTGAAGTCTAAGATAACTTTGGCTATGCGACCACCTCCTGGACTCGAAAAAATAGACTTCAACAGCGCTTCGGCGCGTGCCTTGATCTGGGCTCAAAAAAACTTTAAAAATAAGTTGACAGATAAGACGATTTCGGCCTATGAGTCTTACATTTCGGAACTTCGCCCAGCGTCTGGAGTAAGGAACAATACGGGAGGGAGCAAGCAAACTCCGGCCCGTGTTGTCCCTCTACCCCAACGCGAAAAGCAAAATAAGAAAAGATCAAGGCAAAGCACTTCTCCCTCTTCTTTTTCCTTCTACTTCTTCTTTCTCTCAGAGTAAGCGCCTCAATTTGCAAACATCTCCGGTCCATATTGTGACTGAAGATGCTCGCAAATTGAGTAACGCTGTCTCGCCTCGTCTTGCTCCTCTACCTCCTACTCCTCCTCAGCCTTTCTTCTCTGGTTCTCCTAGTGCTCTCACTAGAACTCCTCCTCCTCCTTCTGTTTCTTCTCCTGCTTCTGTTTCCTCTCCTGTTTCTGTTTCTTCTCCCCCTTCTCCTGCTTCTAGTGTGGTTCAACCAGGTATATCGTACTCAGAGAAAGTCAAATCACCGAGCCGCAACTCGGGCCGCTCATTTGATTCTAAATTCTCCCAGTTTCGGCATAAAAGCGGAGTTAATTTTGACAAAAGGAATTGGCGCCTCCCCGATGTTTGTAAAAACATCCTTATGATTGGAAGTTCAAATTTAGGACGCATTGATCGAAATCCCCATCCGGACATCCAGGTGGAGTGTTACCCCGGCGCCAAATTCAATCATCTGCGCTCTATGTTTAAAGGGCACAGGGGCCAGTCCAGTCCCCAAAAAATATTATTAAATATTGGCGTGAATTCTCGAAACGATAATTCTGATCTCGTAGTTAAGCAGTTGCGGAATATGCTTAGCGATATCAGGGTCAAGTTTAGATCCGCAAAAATTTATTTCGCTGAACTAAACTTTTCGCAAAAACTCCCTCAGGCTGAGAGGAGAACCCTGAGCATCATCAACGAAACCATTCGGAAAGTGAAGGACGTTAACGTGATACCAAAAATTGATGACGCGAAGTTTGATGTTGCTCAGGATTTAATCCATTGGACCACGAGAACCGCCAATATTATGTACGATCACTGGTTGAACCACCTAAATTTAAACTAAGTAAAGGCAAAGGTAACAGCCGCCTAACAGATGTGGGATTAGGAACTAATGTGGTTAACCTGTCTGGCACCAATGACCTAACAACCCAAGAGAAATCTCTTTTAGATCGCGGTTTAACTTTTGTACCAACACCCAAGCCTAAAACTGATAACCAAACAAATTTACCATCATACAACTGTAATTTTCTTAGGCAAATGAAATTAGCCGACCGCTTTAGAAACTCCAGCGGTCGGAAACTTCCTTTTACAGAATCATCTGGTTGGTCACCTCCAGATAGTGAAGTAGATCCCGAAATTATTGAGGCTAGCAAACGAATCATCAAAAAGGTGTTCAGCATGAACATACTCTCCGATAAAGACAATTTAACAGCTGGTGAACGGAGAGCCCTCACGAAACTTCGAAAAAATAAGAAATTAGTAATTAAACCAGCCGACAAAGGTGGGTCGGTAGTTGTTCTATCTCGGGATAATTATATAAAGGAAGCCATGAGACAACTCAGCAATACAAAACATTATAAGAAAATAGATTCACTTATTTGGCCTAGTAATATCGAAAAATTCAATAAGATCTTAAAATTTCTCCTCGACGAAGGTCACATTACCAAAAAACAATTGAAATATTTAACAGCTAAGCTCAGTGCTCAAACAAGACAATTTTATATCCTACCAAAGATCCACAAAGACCGTTCTTCATGGACGGATGACTTAACTCCACCCGGGAGGCCAATTGTATCAGATTGTAATTCGGAATCTTATGCGATCTCGGAATTAATTGATTATCATCTGAAACCTATAGCAAATAGACATCCGAGCTATCTAAAAAATACACAGGATTTCCTGTCAAAAATTTCGAAATTGAAAATATCGAAAAATGCAATTCTGGCTACTTTGGATATCGACAGTATGTATACGAACATTGATATTGATAAAGGTGTTAAATCAGTTAAAAATGCATTTGAAAAATATCCGGATGCGAAACGCCCGGATGAACAAATTTTGGATCTTTTAGAGCTGAGCTTAAAAGGTAATGACTTTCAATTCAATGGAGAATATTTTCTACAAATAATGGGTTGTCCTATGGGCAAAAGATTCAGTCCTAATTTTGCAAGCATTTATGTAGCGGAATGGGAGGAAAATGCCTTAAGCAAATGTGCAAAGCATCCTCTCGTATATCTCAGGTATTTAGATGACATTTTTATTATTTGGGAACATTCAAAAGAAGATTTTGATGAATTTTTAGAAATTTTGAACAATCACGATCCAAATATTAAATTGAAAGCTACTATCAGTGAAAATTCTGTTGATTTTCTCGATGTGACCGTGTATAAAGGCAAGCAATTTCAGGCGTCCGGTCATTTAGATTATAAAGTGTATTTTAAACCAACTGATTCACATCAATTGTTGCACACAAAATCATTTCATCCTCAACATACATTTAAAGGTATCATCAAATCACAACTCATTCGTTTCCACCGCAATTCAAGTGATAAGGTAAATTTCAATGAGGCTTGTTCCACTCTATTTGGCGCCCTCAGATCGAGAGGGTACTCGCTGCGCCTTCTGCGTAGCCTGAAATCCCAAACCCTGAAAAAGCTCGAAAGTCCAGCTGAAACTACCGATTTCGAACCACTGAAGATTGAACACAACAGACCGTTGCAAAATAGTAGTGGCGCGGTATTTAATTGCAAAAAGCCTCGTTGTAGACTGCATACTTTTATGCCTGATCAGAAAGAGGAATTTTCCTCCGAACAAACGAAAAATCATTATCAGATCCGTAACCCCCTCCATTGTGATTCACCAAACATTATTTACCTTATCACTTGTAAGCGATGTCGGAAACAGTATGTTGGTCAAAGTCAAAATCCTTTCCGAGAACGTGCTACTAGACTCAAACAGGATATAAAACATAATTCTGATGCCCCAGTAGCACAACATTTTAACCTTCCTGGCCATTCTTTGGACGATTTCGAAATCCATCCTATTGAACAACCACCAAATAAAGACACATTAGAAGAAACGGATGAATTTAGAAAAAAACGTGAAGCTTTTTGGATCAATACGCTTCAAACCCTCTGGCCATTTGGTATGAACATATCAGAGGGCGAATGCGAAAGGAGGTCCATCATTCCTTTCACTTTAACGTACAACAGAATGAATATCGAAATAGCAAAAATGTTAAAAGATGAATTCAATTTTACCAATGCTAAATTAAATGAACCTTTGAATCTTCGACCTGTCATCGCCTATAAGAAAAACAAAAGCTTGCGTAACATCCTTGTAAGGACTAAATTAGAGCCCATCAATGAATAACATCAATTATTGCCAGTCAGTTTAACCAGGTCCTAAGCTCATCACTTAGTTTAAATCAATTTTATGTACCTTTTTGTTACGTTTGAAACCCATCAGGGTTCAGTAAATGAAAACAATTTTTCAGCGGCATATTAAAAGAAAAAAACGTTTCAGTAGGAAATGTCTGTGCCAGTGCGATTTTTTAACCTCAAACACACACAGTCTTGTCTACCCTACATACCGAGGTACCCCATTGTTTGTCCTTTGTGTGGAATAACGGTTTCTACCTCGTTTTGCCGGTACAGTTCTGGGAAAACAACCGAGGTAAAGGGTTTCTTTTGTCTTTTGTACCTCGGTAAGGCGAAACACGCAAACTCTTTTGTCTAGTTACCTCGTCAAGTTGGTAACACACACACACACACACACACACACACACACACACACACACACACACACACACACACACAGTCTTGTTTTCCCTACATACCGAGGTACCCCATTGTTTGTCCTTTGTGTGGACTAACGGTTTCAACCTCGTTTTGCCGGTACAGTTCTGGGAAAACAACCGAGGTAAAGGGTTTCTTTTGTCTTTTGTACCTCGGTAAGGCGAAACACGCAAACTCTTTTGTCTAGTTACCTCGTCAAGTTGGTAAGACAAACCCACACATACACATACACACACACACACACACACACACACACACACACACACACACAGTCTTGTTTTCCCTACATACCGAGGTACCCCATTGTCTGTCCTTTGTGTGGACTAACGGTTTCAACCTCGTTTTGCCGGTACAGTTCTGGGAAAACAACCGAGGTAAAGGGTTTCTTTTGTCTTTTGTACCTCGGTAAGTCGAAACACGCAAACTCTTTTGTCTAGTTACCTCGTCAAGTTGGTAAGACAAACGCACACACACACACACACAAACAGTCTTGTTTTCCCTACATACCGAGGTACCCCATTGTCTGTCCTTTGTGTGGACTAACGGTTTCAACCTCGTTTTGCCGGTACAGTTCTGGGAAAACAACCGAGGTAAAGGGTTTCTTTTGTCTTTTGTACCTCGGTAAGGCGAAACACGCAAACTCTTTTGTCTAGTTACCTCGTCAAGTTGGTAAGACAAATGCACACACACACACACACACACACACACACACACACACACACACACACACACACACACACACACACACACACACACACACACACACACACACACACACACACACACACACACACACACACATTGCCTATGTGTTTTGAGGCAATTACCAGGCAAGACGTAGTTTTCTTCCAGCAAACTTCATATAATTTAATACATACATACTATGCCTTTGGGTCATGTTCTATGGCGACCTCATGGGCACATTCGCTTTTTAATGGATTAGTGTCCTGTTATTTTTGTTGATTTGTTATATATGAGTGCGGGGGGTGCGGTGGCATTGCGGTAACCGGTTCTCGTCAGATCACCGAAGTTAAGCAACGTCGAGTCTGGTTAGTCTTCGGATGGGTGACCATCTGAGCGATCGATTCGGACTCCCGCATTGTGTCCCTGGGCAAGGCACTTAACCCCGATTGCCCACATGGGGGCACAATGATGCCGTGTACTAAGGCATACCTCACGTTGATGGTGTGCATGTCTCCCGCATTGTGTCTCTGGGCAAGGCATTTAACCCCGATTGCCCACATGGGGGCACAATGATGCCTTGTACTAAGGCGTACCTCACGTCGATGGTGTACATGTCTTCAACAAATCAACCCTGCCTGTGCTGCAGTGCGGAGTTACGATGTTGGGGAGCTGGCAACTGCTCGTCGTTGCTCGGTGGTTCTCTCCGGGTACTCTGGCTTCCTCCTCCTGTAAAAACTGTCACGGTCATGATTAGTCATTGTGTATAAGTATGTGACCTTAAACACCAATAAATAAATAAATATGCGAGTGCTTATTTATAAATCATCACAATTAAATTGCTACACTTGAGTACCTTGTAGGCTGCATAACCAGTTAACTAGTATTCAGATGATTACATGCTAAATATAAATACTCTCGCGCATTATATTATTAGGATAATGCTTTATTGTATTTTGTGGACCTTGAAACCATTATCTATTTCGGGGGCGGTCTGTGTCGGAGCCTGTTAATCATACCTCTTACATTTCTAGATCCAAGTTTCTATTATGTTCGGTACTCAATTAACACGTGTTTTTACGATCGTAGATATTGGATAGAACACATTTATGATTGGATTGCTTTGAAACCTGGTATGCTTGTTTGGGGTGACCTCTAGATGGGAGCTATCGATTTTTTCCATTTCCATCAAAAAATGTTGTCGCGGCCAATGTTCTTAGAACTTAGTTTAGTCAGAAGACCTTGATATTTCTCTTTGGCACACCCTACAGGGCACATTTATGATTGGATTGATTTGGAACCTGGTATGCTTCTTTGAATTTATTGCATTTGTGCATCAACATTCCTCTTTGACATGGCCTACAGGCCATATTTATCAGGATTTTTTTTTTTAACTTGGTGTGCTCATTGGGCGAGACCTTTAGATATGAGCTATTGATTAGCATTCATTCCTGTGAAAAAAGTTGCCATTTACAATAACCTCTGAACTTACTGCATTTGTCTATCAACATTCTTCCTTTAACCAGTCTTACAGTTTACATTTATAAATTCAAGGATTACTCTTGACGTTGTGCACACAGTGCTGTTATGTTCAAATTTCACCAAATAACATTGGTTCCAATGATCTTCAATTTTGCCATTTCACTTATAACTTACCAAGTTCTAGTTTGTCAAGTTTAGCTACAGTGTCATTGACACTTTCATTGGTTTTGCATGCACTTTTTGGGGATGGGGGGTGGTGGGGGGGCAAAATTAGTGTTTGGCCCTTGATATTTTGGAGTTAGCACCAGCTAAGTCTGGGCCATTGGTAAGTATGAAAAATATACTAATTACTATGAATTTATAATATTTTTATACTGTACCAATGACCCAGACTTAGCTGGTGCTAACTCTAAAAAATCCAGGGCCAAACACAAATTTTGCCCCCCAATCCCCAAAATTTGCATCCAAAACCAAAAGAAATCATGTCCTAAAGGACCTCCATACTTTGCCCTTACTGCGCATGTGCAGTGTCAAGGACGTTCCGAAATTGGCGCCAATTATCATTCTCTGTTTGGCCCTTCATCAGTCAACATCTCACTGATCTTTGTGCTTGTAAATTTCAGTTTAAAGGATGCCAGACACGTAATTATTGGAGAAATGATGATTCTAAGGAGGATATAGGAGGAGAGGAAAAAGGAGTGACAAAAAATAATCAGGGCTGTACTTAAAATTTTTTATGAAATTATGTTAAGTTGCCTATTTTCGAGGCATGGGCCTCTTGTTGTCATTCTTGCTATAAAGTTGCACTGCTTATTCAGTGTTTCCTCTCCCCTGGTCTTCTAAGTCCCCCCTTGCTATTCTCCCATGCTTTTGGCATATTTTTGAGAAAGATCATTTCTATATTCTCTTGGGAGAGTTAGCTTGGTTACAGAATGTATTCTGTTATTTTCCCCATAGTTACGTTTTCACCCATGGGTGTATAAACGTTGTGTTCTGCATCTTCCATCTGATGTTCTGCAGATTCTCCCCTGGGAGTCTCTGTCTTGCATCAGATAGAGTGTAATTTTGATGACTGATTTCGGGCCAGTTTTGTCAGTGCCTGGAGTCATGTTTTCTGGTGTTTTTACACTGTTTGTTTACATTGGCAACAGTCTCTTTTGAGGGGGGCTGTTTGCCTTTGGAGTAGTTTATCTCACTATAACATACATTATTATTATCCGTAAGTGTTGCATTAATTATTTAATATAATTTTAAAATTTTTGACCACACTTAGCCTTCGGATCCATTGGGGCTCAACGTTACTTTTCAGAAACTTAGGCTTCGCTGAAAAAATATATTTTTATACTGTACCAATGACCCAGACATAGCTGGTGCTAACTCTTAAAATATAGGGCCAAACACAAATTTTGCCCCCCAATCCCCAAAATTTGCATCTAAAACTAAAGAAAACATGTCCTGAAAGGCCCTCCACACTTCGCCCCTACTGCGCATGCGCAGTGTCAAGGACGTTCCGAAATTGGCGCCATTTATCATTCTAAGTTTGGCCCTTCATCAGTTAACATCTGACTGATCTTTGTGCTTTTAAATCTCAGTTTAAATGATGCCAGACACATAAATATTAGTGAAATGGTGATTCTAAGGAGGATAGAAAAGGAGGAGAGGAAAAGAATGTGTGACAGAATATTATCAGGGCTGTAACTTAAAATTTTTTAATGAAATTATGTTAAGTTACCTATTTTCAAGGCAGCAGCCATTTTGTTGTCATTCTGATTATTTAGTTACACTGTTTTTTCAAGTGTTTTTCCTCTCTCCCTGTCCTTTAAGTTCCCCCTTGCTATTCTCCCATGCTTTTGGCATAGTTTCTGTAATTATTATTACTAAAATTTCTTGGGAGTTTTAGCTGTATAACAGAATGAATTCTGTTCTTTCCCCATGTTTATGTCTTCACCTACGGGTGGTTAGGCGTTGTGTTCTGCATCTACCATCTGATGTTCTGCAGTTTCTTCCCTGGAAGTCTCTGTTTTGCATCAGATGGTGTATTTTTGGTAACTGATTTCGGGCCTGGGTGCCTGGAGTCTTGTTTTAGTGTTTTTACACTCATTGTTTACATTTACAACAGCCCTCTGTGTGAGGGGGGGGATTTCTAAATAATAATATCTTTATGTTATTTTAATCATAACTAGATACATTATTATTGTTCGTAAGTGTTGAATAAATTGTTTAAAATATTTTTAAAATTTTTGTCCACACTTAGGCTTGGGATCCATTGGGGCTCAACGTTACTTTTCAGAAACTTGGGCTGTTCTGAAAAAATATTTTTTCAAAATATTTTGATTTCAATTATTTTTTCTATATTAATGGATCATATTATTATTATGTATTTTGATTGCCAGGGGTTAGTGCGAGTACCAGGACTTGTTTTCTTTTCACATTGAAAGGATTTTGATCAATTGCTTAAGAGGAAGTCTTCCTCTGACCTTATTATCATTCTATATGTGGTCAGTGTACTCGCATTAACTCCTGTTCTGTATCGTATGATTTCGATGACAATATGGGAAGCGTATGTCACGGTATGTTGTTGGGGATTTGGACACTCCGGTCCTTTCCCCGCAGGGTCACTCTACTTTATCAATTTCTATTTCAGACGATTAAGATTAGGGTGATGTATCTGTGATGTCTTCCAACAGTGTGCCTCCGTCGTCACAATTAATGAAGGGCTAGCGGAAAAGTGCTCATGTAATACGCCAATTGCCTAAGAGGACCCTAGTAGGTTCGACGGCCTTTGACGTCCGCTAGCTCGCTCGGTGTAGCGTCCATTCACCGAATGGTTCGGCAGCCGGGTTCGTCCGTTGCGGTCTAGAAGGAATTTTGGGGTGATGCGAGCACTATAAAATTAACTTAATGCACACCCAGTGACGGCGGATCGGAGGGAGAACGGAGGAAGCCTTTTAGTCCGGTTCATAGCTCGTTCCGGTCCATCCGGACGGCAAGCGAGAGAGGCCCCTCTCTCGTTCAACAACATCTGGCCCCAGATGTTGTGGTACAAATGTGTAGTTAGCGGAGCATACGTCCGTCGCTCGGGACGCTCCGTTGTATAGGCAGTCCGCTGAGACTGCTAAGGCTTCCTCTTCTCGTCAGCGCACACGACCGCACCTTGGCTGCGTGACCGCCGATATTTTACCAGCTTCGCCGATCAAGGATTCTTCGGCGACCAGGTCACACCATCCGGCAGCCAGGGATTCGAGACCGATGGACTCCGGACGTTCGCATAGGAAAAGTATGCGGGAGCCATCTGATGCGGAGCTGCCCTCGGCGAAGCAGCGATAGACTGCGCCTCCGCAGGTCTCGACGCCGGACATTCTTGTGCACATAGCACAGCTTATCGCAGCATCCCAGCAGCCGACAGAAACGGTGTCGGATCGAGAATTATCCGACAGCGCTGGGTCGGTAGCCGGGGACTCGAGGCCTGCAGACTCCGGATGTTCGCATAGGAAGTGTGCGGGAGTCAACGTACACGGAGCTTCCAGCGGCAATGCATCGTAAGTCCGCTACTGCACAGGCCTCGGGAACGGACGTGCTTTCCTTAATAGCACAGTTTATCGCAGCATCCCAGCATCAACTGAATCTGTCGCATATATTTTATCCGACGATGCTGGGTCGGGACGCTCCGCGGAAGCGGGTACGGACGTCCGAAAGTTTCATCCGGTCCGATGGGATACCGAAAGGGATTCGGTGGATTTCAAGCTTTCCCTTTCGGAACAACATATGCTGCGATGCCGGATAAGAAACTGATAGCGTCGGTGGACTTAGAAATTTTTGGTTCGGTTCAGGGACATCGTCCCTCAGTTCCGACATAGTCCAATAATGTCACACAAACTTTCGAATTATTGAACGACGCTATATATATTATTATTTTATGCTTGCTATCCAAGCATTTCTGGTTTCTTGTTCGAAGAGTTATGGAGATGTCTTTCAAAAGTGTGCCTCTGTCGTCATAGTTAATGAAGAGTTAGCGGCAATAAGTGCTCATGGAATATGTCTATCGCTTACGGAGTGACATTCGCTAGCTCACCCGGTGTAGCGTACATTCATCGAATGGTTCGGCTGCCGGGTTCGTCCGTTGCGGTCTAGGAAGGAGTTTTGGGTGATGCGAGCACTTTAATTACTTTAGTACTCACCCAGTGACGGCAGATTGAGGACAGATCGGAGGAAGCCAACAACATAGGGGACCGCATGTTGTGGTTCAGATATTTTACATTCGGAGCATATGTCCGTTGCTCGGGACGCTCCGTTATATTGACAGTCCGAGAGACTGTCTTTAATGCTTCCTCATCCTCACAGCAGGGCACACGACCGCACATTGGCTACGTGACCTCGAGTATCCGATCAGTTTCGGCATTCAGTGATTCCACAGCGAATAGGTCGAGCCATCCGGTAGCCAAGGGACACGAGGCCTATACACTCCGTTCGCTCGCATATTGGAAGTATGCACGGGGTAACGATCTCGGAGCTTCCTGCGGCAATGCATCGTAAGACCGCTGCTCCTCAGGCCTCAGTGACGGACGTGCTATCCGAGTTAGCACAGTTGTTTCGCAGCATCCCAGCAATTGACGGTTTCTCGGTCGAATCAGGAATTATCCGACGGCGCTGGGTCGGTGCGGTCCGCGATTGCATCAAGCTACGGACGACCGAACGCTTTATAGGGTCCGACAGGATGGCGAAAGGGATTCGAAAGATTTCGAGTTTTCCCTTTAGTAGTATCGGAAGATGCTTTTCATATCTTCTGGCATTTCTTCCAGTGATTATTTTTCGGACTTCATTGCTGCGATCTTGGATAAGAGACTTATAGCGTCATTGGACTCGGATTTTTCGATCGGTACAGGGACTTTGTCCCTGACTTACCGACGCAGTCCAATATTGTCATTACAACATGTGTTTTATTTTTCGACGCTATATATTTATATATATATACAAGCCTGCTACTAAGCATGATAGTTTAGTTTCTTGTCCGCGTGGCTCATTTCTGCCATTTTATCTTTTTTACATATAGTTTATTTTGGCAGAGCAGGGCATACCGAGAGTTCATATGCGTCTAGACGGTGTGATTAAAGACTGCATATATTCTTTTCGCCGTTTATGTCTTTTCCAATTTCAATGTTGGGAACGACATTATGTATAGTAGACTTAACTTAGACGCTTTATTATACGTAATCCGCCTTACTGAGGCTTTATCATTACGTCTTCAAGAAAAGATTTACGGGATATTATTCTCAATGTAATTTCTTTTGAGGGCAGTAGTTTGTTCACGTATAACTCCGCCCTTCAGTGGCTGATTGGAGTTGGTTAGACGTGATGCAGCCCTAGCTACATCCACTCGCGTGGATAGTAAGGTTAAGAACTCTCTCAGAGTCGCTTCGTTCTCGGAGGAGCTTCTCTTTGACGGCAACTTTCCGGCAATCCATGAATTGCTTGATTTATACATTCTCTTGTCTATCTAGTGTTACAAGAGATTCAGACTGGGGCAAACATTCGGTGGTTGACTCAGAGAGTGCCGCCGCAGTTGCCAGACCCGAGTGTGGCTGTTATGACGGTTGCCAGTCAAACAGATTGGGATATATACTGATCCCTACGGATTCGAAGTGCCAGGGTCTTTGGGTTCCGCAGTCTTTTAACTATCAGTTTAACTTCCGCGGAATAATGTTTTTTAGGCTTGCTTTATGTCATTGCATGAACATTATTCAGAAACGCATGCCCAAATTCCTGTCCTTTAATTCGACAGTAGTGGCGTATCTCCGGAACCAGGGAGGCACTCTTTCGTTTCCGTTATTCAATTTAATGGAAAGAATCCGTCTGTTGGTTATACTACACCAAGTTCAGTTTTGGTCCGTCATATTCTGGGTCGTCTGATTGTTTTATCGCACTCCCGTTCTCTTACGGGTCGCTTGTTGCTGTCAGAATGGACTCTCAACAAACAAGTATTTAATCAGATTTGCTATCTATGGGAGCGCCCAATGATGTTTTATTTATGACACAGCTTGCTAATCAATTGCAGACGTATGTGTTGGCTTGTCCAGATCTCTGAGCTAATACTGTTAACGCTCTATTGATCTATAGGACGGAATGATAGGATACGCGTATCCTCCGGCGCTGTTGTTTTAGCAGGTATTGCTAAGATAAACAACCACAATACATTTCTGTTGATAGCATCTCTATCTTCACAGAGATCATGAGTAATTTACTCTCTTGTCTACTGTGGATCTTAACGTGAAATCTTCCTCTATGTGAGGATCTTTTTTCACTGGGTAAATCGTGTCATCTTTATCACAACCAGCAAGGTCGCAACCTTCATGTATTCTGTTGTGTGGTCCGTATTGCATTGTAAGCACTGTACTGGACGAGCTTTGGACGCGATTTCTTACTATAGGAGAACCTCTTCTTCGCTATTCTATGCGACTAAAGTGGAGGCTCTTCCGTCGTGGTGTAGGGATCATTATGTTCATATGGTTGATCCCTCCATACTACTCATTGCTATTTTTTAGTATACTTGTTTCACAAGATCTACTGCAGCCTGTTGTTATTTAGGTTATAGGTTTATGTTACCTCATACCTATGCACTCTACGATAGTTTACATTTGAGTCTTTTGTCTCTTTATCTAAGTCAGTTAGTAACTTTTTGATAAATAGACTTAGAATCTTTAGATTAAATTCCTATACGGATTTTAACTTCGGTTCTTATTTAGCTAAGTAATCATTTGAGCCTCTGGAAACAGTAGTTTTCAAATTCTGACCTTTTAGACAGTAATTCTGTTGGTTTCTCTTTTACTGTAGAGTCAGTGAGTTTCATGCACTATCGATGGATGATTTTCACTTTCATAGTTTCGGAATCAATACTTCCGTTACTATTTAGGTTGGATTGTTGCATAAGAGTTAGGCTCCTATTATCCGGAACCTATTATTTTAAGGTCCTTCCGTCTTCGTATGGGCATAGGCCTTTACTCTTTCCGGGTACAGTTTATGTATTTATAAACAGATATCTGTTTATTACAAGGGCGTAAGCTTCTTCTGTCTTTGATGTCTAGTAGAAGGACGTTACGCTCCATTTTATTGTTAATGGATTCTATTAACTAGCGTACTGCTTATGGTATATCATTGGCTTAGCAGTTGTGCTTAAGATTTCGGCTCATGAAGTAAGAGTTCTTCTACTTCTTGGGCTTACATTAATAGTGTTGCTATTATTAGATTTTTGAAGGCTGCTCATTGCGCTCAGCCATCCATTCATGAATTTTATCTCAGAAATATCGAGTCCATTTCTGGAGGCCTCTATTGTTAGGTCTATTCTCTACTGCTCAGAATGTCATTCACTTAACAGTTGCTACTATAGCTAGGTAGGCTGTCTGTTTCGGCAGTGTCTCCGTTCGGCTGCCCTCTTCGCTCTGGGCTATTTGACCCAGGGCAAGAAAAAGGGGGGGGGGGAGGGTGTTCCCTTGGGTCACCTGTTTTTTACTATGAAAACAAGGGGATACCTCCTCCGGAGTTAGTAATTCTGAGCTGTTATTGGGATGGTTGTTTAGTGAGAAGTTTAAGTTTATAAAATTCATTCAAGTCTTAGTTTTTAAAGTATAGCTTTTGAATATTGCATATGTCAACGGACATGATTATGCAATTCTCACACACTTTTAGGAGTATAAGAGTCTCTATTCTCTAGACTTACTTTATTATTGGCTTACTTTAAAAATTATTAGTATAAGGATTATTGGATATTAATAGAGTACATGGATGTATGAAGCTCAATTTTTGGAAGGTGTTGTGTCTTTCTAATTTATCATAAATAAGAAAGATACATGTAAGGCCTATTACTTCTTTTCCCTACAGGGGATGACTCTATTTTATTTTATTGAGCGTATTCCATTTTGCTCTATGTCCTTGGCCCTCCAGCCTTTTTACTATTCAGCTATGTCTGGGTCATTGGTACAGTATAAAAATGTTAAAAAATTTATAGTAATTTATATATTTTTTATACTTACCAATGACCCAGACGGGGATGGCCCTCCCAGGAGTTGGGAACTCTTGCCTCCCCGCTGAGTACATAGCGCTTACCAGGCACTGGTTATTAGAATGATAAATGGCGCCAATTTCGGAACGTCCTTGACACTGCGCATGCGCAGTAGGGGCGAAGTGTGGAGGGCCTTTCAGGACATGTTTTCTTTAGTTTTAGATGCAAATTTTGGGGATTGGGGGGCAAAATTTGTGTTTGGCCCTATATTTTAAGAGTTAGCACCAGCTATGTCTGGGTCATTGGTAAGTATAAAAAATATATAAATTACTATAAATTTTTTAACTTTTCAAAAATTATTTTGATTTTCAATTGTTTTTTCATTATTAATGGATCATGTTATTATGTATCTTTGTGTTAGGGGTTTGTGCGAGTAACTAGGACTTGTTGTTGATTTTTCACAATGAAAGGATATTGTTCAAATTGTAATAGGAAGAAATCTTCCTCTGACTTTCATGATCATTGTATTAATTGTAGTCAGTGTTCTCGCACTAATCCCTGTTCTATATGTCAATATTGGGATGACAAACATTGGAAACGTGTGTCACGATATGTTGTTAGTGGAGAAAGGGCTATGCCGGCTCTTTCTCCGCAGGGTCACTCTACTCTATCAGTTTCTATTTCAGAGGAACAAGAACAGGGTGATGTTTCCATGTTATCTTCCGCAAGTGCGCTTCCGTCGTCACAAATGAATACAGAGCTAGCGGCAAAAGTGCTCATGGAGATAAAACAAATGTCGTCTGCTAGCTCGCCCGGTGTAGCGTCCATTCACCGAATGTTGGGTGATGCGAGCACTATAAACATTCAACGTGCACACCCAGTGACGGCGGATAGTAGGAGAGATCGGAGGAAGCCTTCGAGTCCGGTTCCTAGCTCGTCCAAAATGTGTCGCAAGCGGAGCACACGTCCGTCGCTCGGGATGCTCCGTTGTATAGGCAGTCCGCGGAGACTGCTCAGGCTTCTTCCTCTCATCAGCGCACACGACCGCACCTTGGCTACGTGACCGCCGATATTTTACCAGCTTCGCCGATCAGGGATTCTTCGGCGACCAGGTCACGCCATCCGGTAGCCAGGGACACGAGGCCAGTGGACGTTCGCATAAGAAGAGTATGCGGGAGTCACTAGATGCGGAGCTGCCCTCGGCGAAGCAGCGAAAGACTGCGCTTCCGCAGGCCTCGATGTCGGACGTGCTTGTGCAAATAGCACAACTTATCGCAGCATCCCAGCTACCGACAGAAACGGTGTCGGATTGGGAATTATCCGACGGCGCTGGGTCGGTACGCTCCGCCAAAGCATCGGGGGCGGACGACCGGGAGCATCATGAGGTCCGACCGGATGGTGAAAGGGATACGGATGACTTGGAGCTATCCCTTTCGGAACAACATAAAGCTGCCGTGGACTTCATCCGGCACTTTCTTCCTCAAGTTGTACCGTCGTGCCAGACTGCTGCGGTTCCGGACAAGAGAATTATAGCGCCATTGGACTCTGATTTCTTTGAGCGGTTCAGGGACAGAGTTTCCGTCTCAGTCCGTCTCAGTCCAATAATGTTGCAAGAACATTTGAATTATTGAACGACGCTATATTCAAACTTGCTTCCAAAACAGGAAAAGCAGGTTTCTTGTCTGCCAATACTCTCAACCTGCCTTTCATTAATGCAAGGAATAAATTTGATACGGCAGGACAGGGTATCCCGAGAGTTCCTCTGCATATGGACGACGAGGCGGAAGACTTAAAATTATCATTACCGTCGCCGGCGTCTATTCCAACCGCGGTGTTGGAGACGACTATTTCGTCTAACAGAGCCAGTTTAGATGCCTTATCTTACGCAGACCACCTTACTAAGGCGTTATCACTGCGTCTTCAAGGGAAAGAATTCCAGGATATACAATCCTCTTTAAGACTTCTTTCAAGGGCAATAGCTTATTCCACGTGTAACTCCACCCTTTCAGTGGCAAACCTGGAGTTGGTTAGACGTGACGCAGCCCTAGCTACATCCACACTCGTGGAGAGTAAGGTGAGGAACTCTCTCAGAGTCGCTTCGGTCTCCGGAGAACTTCTCTTCGACGGCAAGCTTTCTGCAATTTACGATAAAATTACTAAGAAAGCTTCGGATTCTCTGCTGTTCAAATCTGCTTCTAAGAAGTCGGACACGGCAGATAAGAGTAATACAGGCACTTCTGGGTCTAATGCGCCCAAGAGAGGTTCCTATAGAGGTTCCGGTGCGTCCTCTTGGTCTTATTCAAGGGACCATCAAGGCAGCGACTCACGTTTGGGACGTCCTTCGGGCTGGGACAACCGGTCGGACGCCCCGAGGTCGACGGGACAAGGTGCGGGTCGTGGATGACGTGGTTTCTCCTACCGCAAGCCTCGCAGGTCCAGGAGGTGATGGCTTCAACCTCTATCGCGTGCCGGTTGGCGGAAGGTTGTCAAGTTTTTCAGAAGAGTGGGCGTCGATTACGGACGACCCTTGGGTGAGAGGGGTGATTTCGGAAGGTCTAAAGATATCCTTCAAACGAAAGCCTCCATTAACTCGAAGTCCAAAATGGACTCAACTTCCGTCAAATCCGCAGAAAAGAGACGCTCTGTTATCAGAGGTGCAGTCTCTTTTAATGAAGAATGCGGTAGAGGTCGTAGAAAACCAGGAGACACCGGGATTCTACAGCCATCTGTTTCTGGTTCCGAAACCAGACGGCTCGTTCCGTCCAGTCATAGATTTGAGCTGGATAAACAAGCTGATCGTCGCTCCGAAGTTTTATATGGAGACGATTCGATCGGTCAGAGCGAGTATTCGGGTGAACGATTATGCAACAAGCATAGATCTCAAAGATGCGTACTTTCACGTCATGGTACATCCGACATTCAGAAAGTATCTACGCTTCGCAGTCCTAGGGGTGGTGTATCAATTCCGGGCGATGTGCTTCGGATTGAATCTAGTACCCTGGGCTTTCACTCGGGTAATGAACTCGGTAATGATGTATTTCCAAGCTCATTCGTCTGCGGTAACGTCGGCCTACCTGGACGACATTCTTCAGAGGTACGGCAACGAGTTAACGCTTCAGAACGATGTGCAGAATCTACTTCTATTCCTCCGACGTCTCGGTTTTATAATAAACGAAGAGAAGTCGGATCTGGTGCTGTCCAAGTCATTCACACATCTGGGAATGAGCTTCGAGACGCACAACAATCTCGTTCGTCTGCCGTTAACCTGAGCGAAATTAGTCAGTTGTTACGCTCGCTATTGTCTGCACGTAGACAAAGTCACAGCGAGGGAGTTTATGAGACTGATAGGTCTGTGCGGAGCCGCTGCGGATCTCATTCCGATGGGGCGGTTACGCACGCGTCCTCTCCAAATTTTCTTGACTCAGAATTGGAGTGTGAAAATTCATTCGCTCGACATAGTCGTTCTCTTGTCAGATCAAGTGAAACGAGAGATTCAGACTTGGGCAAACATTCAGTGGTTAACTCAGGGAGTTCCGCTGCAGTTGCCGGATCCGAGTTTTACCATTATGACGGATGCCAGTCAAACAGGTTGGGGTGCATCATTGATCCCAATGGATTCAAGATGCCAGGGTCTTTGGGATCCGCAATTCCTGGGCAAGCACATAAACATCAATGATGTCAATTTGGCTTGCGTTACGTCATTGGATGGACATTATTCACAATGCTCATGTCCAAATCCTATCCGACAATACGACAGTAGTGGCGTATATACGGAATCAGGGAGGCACTCATTCAATTCCATTGTTCAATCTAACGGAAAGAATCCTTCTGTTTGCTCTAGAACATCAGGTTCTTCTTTCGGTCCGTCATATACCGGGTCGTCTGAACGTACTAGCAGACTCCCTTTCACGAAAGGGTCGCTTGTTGCCGTCGGAGTGGACTCTCAACAAACAAATATTCAATCAGATTTGCTACCAATGGGAACGGCCAATGATAGACTTATTTGCGACACATCTCAACAGTCAGTTGCAGACGTATGTGTCTCCGTGTCCAGATCCAAGAGCATTTGCAGTAGACGCTCTGTCGATCCCTTGGGACGGAATGATAGGATATGCGTATCCTCCAGCGCCGTTAATTCAGCAAGTATTGCTAAAGATAAAACAATCTCAATGCAAGATTCTGTTGGTAGCATCTCTGTCTCCACAGAGACCGTGGATAAATCTACTCAGGTGTCTGTTGTGGGACCTACCACAAAAGCTTCCTCCACGGGAGGATCTTCTTTCGCAGGGGAAATCGCGTCAACTCCATCACAACCCGCAAGGTCTCAACCTTCACATTTTTCCATTGTGCGGTCCTTCTTGCATGGCAAGCACTTTACAGAACGAGCAGTGGACGCGATTTCTAACTGTAGGAGGACCTCCTCTTCGCTAAACTATGCGGCTAAGTGGAAGGTTTTTCGTCGTTGGTGTAGGGATCATTCTGTTGATATTTTTGATCCCTCTATACCAGACATTGCAAACTTTCTAGTATACTTGTTTGACGAAATCAAACTGCAGCCTGTTACTATTAAGGGTTATAGGTCTATGTTATCTGATACCTATGCACATCATGATAGTTTACAAATTGGATCCAATGTCTCTTTATCTAAGTTAGTAAGAAACTTCTCGATAAATAGACCCAGAACTCTTAGGTTAATTCCCAAGTGGAATTTAGCTTGGGTTCTTCTTAAACTGAAGGAAAAGCCATTTGAACCTCTTGGGACAGTAGATTTCAAATTCTTGTCTTATAAGACAGCTTTTCTCTTAGCTTTCTCTTCTGCTAGAAGAGTCAGTGAGCTTCATGCACTGTCGGTGGATGATTCTCACTATCGTAGTGTCGGGAACACTATCACCTTCACTACTAATGTGGGATTTTCAGCTGAGAATCAGGCTCCTAATAAATATCCGGAACCTATTGTTATTAAGGCTCTTCCGTCTTCAGACAGGCGTAGGCCTTTACTCTGTCCTGTTAGATCGTTACGTATCTATAAACAGAGATCTCAGTTTATCAGAAAGGGACAAAAACGTTTCTTTCTGTCTCTGATGCCTAATAGAAAGGACATTTTGGTCCATTCTATTGCTAGATGGATTCAATTAACTATCCGTACTGCTTATGAAAATTTATCTTCTTCTCAGCAGTCTGTGCTTAAAATTTCGGCTCATGAAGTAAGAGCTCTTGCTACTTCTTGGGCTTACGCTAATAGTATTGCTATTACAGATTTAATGAAGGCTGCTTATTGGTCTCAGCCATCCACATTCACGAATTTTTATCTCAGAAATATTGAGTCCATTTCTGGAGACCTGCATTGTTTAGGTCCGTTATCTGTTGCTCAGAATGTCGTCCACTAAACAGTTGCAACTATAGTTATGCAGGCCTTCTGTTCCGGCAGTGACTCCGTCCGGCTGCCCTCTTTGCTCTGGGCTATTTGACCCAGGGCAAGGGGAGTGGGGGGGGGAGGGTGTTCCCTTAGGTCACCTGCTTTATAGTGAAAAGCAAGGGAATGCCTCCTCCGAAGTCAGTATTTCTGAGTCGTTTCCGGGATGGTTTTAAAGTGTAATATCAATGTTAAAATTCATTCATGTCATATTTTTAAAGTGTAGCTCGGTGTGAAGCATTTGTATATGTCAAGTGTCAAACGGGCGTTAATATGCAATCCTCGGACACTTTTAAAGAATATAAAGAGTCTCAATTCCCTGGACTAACTTTATTTATTGGCTTACTTTAAAAATAATTAGTATAAAGGGTTATACTGGATGTTAATAGAGAACATGAATGTTATTGTGCTCAATTATGAAGGGTATTGTATCTTTCTAATTTAACATAAAATAAGAAAGATACATGTAAAGCCTAATACTCCTTTTCTCCTTGAGGGGTTACCTCTATATTATATAGTTGAGCTTATTGGATTTTCCTCTATGTCCTAGGCCCTCCAGCCTTTTTACTATTCAGCTAAGTCTGGGTCATTGGTACAGTATAAAAATGTTAAAAAATTTATAGTAATTTTTATATTTTTTATACTTACCAATGACCCAGACAGGGATGGCCCTCCCAGGAGTTGGGAACTCTTACCTCCCCGCTGAGTACATAGCGCTGACCAGGCACTGCCAGTAAGAATGATAATTGGCGCCAGTTTCGGAACGTCCTTGACACTGCGCATGCGCAGTAAGGGCAAAGTATGGAGGTCCTTTAGGACATGATTTCGTTTGGTTTTGGATGCAAATTTTGGGGATTGGGGGGCAAAATTTGTCTTTGGCCCTGGATTTTTAGCTCACCTGAGCGAAGCTCAAGGGGAGCTTTACTAATCACTTTCCGTCCGTCGTCCGTCGTCGTCCGTCGTCGTCGTCGTCCGGCGTTAACTTTACATTATCGACTTCTCCTCCTAAACCACTAGCCCAATTTTATTCAAATGTTGGCTAAATGTTTATTACCTAATGCCAATTCAGATTTGTTCAAATGAAGTTGCCCCTCCTCCTGGGTGGTGCCACGCCCCCAAGGGGCACCAAAATCTTTGTAAATCTTCTTCTCATGAACCAGCAGTAGCAGAGACTTGATATTTGGTGTGCAGCTTCCTTTTGAGGTGTAGACTCAGATTTGTTCAAGAGAAGTTTGTGAGGCTATACTTGGCGTTGTTATGAGAGGGGCAACATTTTTTGCCCCGCCCAAAATTTCTATTTTCCAAACCGAGAGGCTGATTTGAACCAAATTTTATTTGAGGGCTTATTGGGTCATGAGTACTTGATTTATGCAAAAAAATTTTTTCCCGCAGCCCCGTGGGAACCGCAGGAGCTAAAAATAGAAAAAATTTAAAACGCCCATATCTCCAAAACTGCACGGCACTGAGAATTTTTATTTGGTGTGCAGCTTCCTTAGGACCAACAGAAAGGATTGGTAAAAAAAAATTGCCATCGGTTTTATCATAGGGTACAGTTTCGGGACTTTGAAAAAGTGCTGAGTCAGCACTTTTTAACACTGTAGGCAATGGGAAAACATTCAAAAATCTTCTTCTCCAGATCCAGCAGGCAGAATCTTTTGATATTTGGTATGCAACATTGTAGGGTGGAACTGATTCAAGTTTGTTCAAATCGGCCCCCTGGGTTCATATTTGGGCTCAGTATAGGAGCCCGATTTCGAACTTAGTGCATTTCAGGCAAATTTCTTAAAAAATCTTCTTCTCCAGATCCAGCAGGCAGAATCTTTTGATATTTGGTATGCAACATTGTGGGGTGGATCTGATTCAAGTTTGTTCAAATCGGCCCCCTGGGTTTATATTTGGGCTCAGTATAGGAGCCCAAATTTGAACTTACTGCATTTCAGGCAAATTTCTTTGAAAATCTTCTTCTCCAGATCCAGCAGGCAGAATCTTTTGATATTTGGTATGCAACATTGTGGGGTGGATCTGATTCAAGTTTGTTCAAATCGGCTCCCTAGATTCATATTTGGGCTCACTATAGGAGCTCGAATTCGAATTTAGTGCATTTCAGGCAAATTTCTTCAAAAATCTTCTTCTCCAGATCCAGCAGGCAGAATCTTTTGATATTTGGTATGCAATGTTGCGGGGTAGATCTGATTCAAGTTTGTTCAAATCGGCCCCCTGGATACATATTTGGGCTTACTATAGAAGCCCGCATTCGAACTTAGTGCATTTCAGGCAAATTTCTTAAAAAATCTTCTTCTCCAGATCCAGCTTCAGAATCTTTTCATATTTGGTAAGCAACATTGTGGGGTGGATCTGATTCAAGATTGTTCAAATCGGCCCCCTGGGTTAATATTTGGGCTCAGTATAGGAGCCCGATTTCGAACTTAGTGCATTTCAGGCAAATTTCTTAAAAAATCTTCTTCTCCAGATCCAGCAGGCAGAATCTTTTGATATTTGGTATGCAACATTGTAGGGTGGATCTGATTCAAGTTTGTTCAAATCGGCCCCCTGGGTTCATATTTGGGCTCAGTATAGGAGCCCGATTTTGAACTTAGTGCATTTAGGCAAATTTCTTGAAAAATCTTCTTCTCCAGATCCAGAAGGCAGAATCTTTTGATATTTGGTATGCAACATTGTGGGGTGGATCTGATTCAAGTTTGTTCAAATCGGCTTCCTAGATTCATATTTGGGCTCACTATAGAAGCTCGAATTTGAACTTAGTGCATTTCATGCAAATTTCTTAAAAAATCTTCTTCTCCAGATCCAGCAGGCAGAATCTTTTCATATTTGGTAAGCAACATTGTGGGGTGGATCTGATTCAAGTTTGTTCAAATCGGCCCCCTGGGTTTATATTTGGGCTCAGTATAGGAGCCCAAATTTGAACTTAGTGCATTTCAAGCAAATTTATTAAAAAATCTTCTTCTCCAGATCCAGCAGGCAGAATCATTTGATATTTGGTATGCAACATTGTGGGGTGGATCTGATTCAAATTTGTTCAAATCGGCTTCCTAGATTCATATTTGGGCTCACTGTAGAAGCTCGAATTCGAACTTAGTGCATTTCAGGCAAATTTCTTAAAAAATTTTCTTCTCCAGATCCAGCAGGCAGAATCTTTTGATATTTGGTATGCAACATTGTGGGATGGATCTGATGCAAATTTGTTTAAATCGGCTCCCTAGATTCATATTTGAGCTTACTATAGAAGCTCGAATTCGAACTTAGTGCATTTCAGGCAAATTTCTTAAAAAATCATCTTCTCCAGATCCAGCAGGCAGAATCTTTTGATATTTGGTATGCAACATTGCGGGGTGGATCTGATTCAAGTTTGTTCAAATCGACCCCCTGGATTCATATTTGGGCTCACTATAGAAGCTCGAATTCAAACTTAGTGCATTTCGGGCAAATTTCTTCAAAAATCTTCTTCTCCAGATCCAGCAGGCAGAATCTTTTGATATTTGGTATGCAACATTGCGGGGTGGATCTGATTCAAGTTTGTTCAAATCGGCCCCCTGGGTTCATATTTGGGCTCAGTATAGGAGCCCGATTTCGAACTTAGTGCATTTAGGCAAATTTCTTAAAAAATCTTCTTCTCCAGATCCAGCAGGCAGAATCTTTTGATATTTGGTATGCAACATTGTGGGGTGGATCTGATTCAAGTTTGTTCAAATCGGCTTCCTAGATTCATATTTGGGCTCACTATAGAAGCTCGAATTTGAACTTAGTGCATTTCATGCAAATTTCTTAAAAAATCTTCTTCTCCAGATCCAGCAGGCAGAATCTTTTCATATTTGGTAAGCAACATTGTGGGGTGGATCTGATTCAAGTTTGTTCAAATCGGCCCCCTGGGTTTATATTTGGGCTCAGTATAGGAGCCCAAATTTGAACTTAGTGCATTTCAAGCAAATTTATTAAAAAGTCTTCTTCTCCAGATCCAGCAGGCAGAATCTTTTGATATTTGGTATGCAACATTGTGGGGTGGATCTGATTCAAATTTGTTCAAATCGGCTTCCTAGATTCATATTTGGGCTCACTATAGAAGCTTGAATTCGAACTTAGTGCATTTCAGGCAAATTTCTTAAAAAATTTTCTTCTCCAGATCCAGCTGGCAGAATCTTTTGATATTTGGTATGCAACATTGCGGGGTGGATCTGATTCAAGTTTGTTCAAATCGACCCCCTGGATTCATATTTGGGCTCACTATAGAAGCTCGAATTCAAACTTAGTGCATTTCGGGCAAATTTCTTCAAAAATCTTCTTCTCCAGATCCAGCAGGCAGAATCTTTTGATATTTGGTATGCAACATTGCGGGGTGGATCTGATTCAAGTTTGTTCAAATCGGCCCCCTGGATACATATTTGGGCTTACTATAGAAGCCCGATTTCGAACTTAGTGCATTTAGGCAAATTTCTTGAAAAATCTTCTTCTCCAGATCCAGAAGGCAGAATCTTTTGATATTTGGTATGCAACATTGTGGGGTGGATCTGATTCAAGTTTGTTCAAATCGGCTTCCTAGATTCATATTTGGGCTCACTATAGAAGCTCGAATTCGAACTTAGTGCATTTCAGGCAAATTTCTTAAAAAATCATCTTCTCCAGATCCAGCAGGCAGAATCTTTTGATATTTGGTATGCAACATTGCGGGGTGGATCTGATTCAAGTTTGTTCAAATCGGCCCCCTGGATTCATATTTGGGCTCACTATAGAAGCTCGAATTCAAACTTAGTGCATTTCGGGCAAATTTCTTCAAAAATCTTCTTCTCCAGATCCAGCAGGCAGAATCTTTTGATATTTGGTATGCAACATTGCGGGGTGGATCTAATTCAAGTTTGTTCAAATCGGCCCCCTGGATTCATATTTGGGCTTAATATAGAAGCCCGAATTCGCACTTAGTGCATTTCAGGCAAATTTCTTCAAAAATCTTCTTCTCCAGATCCAGCAGGCAGAATCTTTTGATATTTGGTATGCAACATTGCGGGGTGGATCTGATTCAAGTTTGTTCAAATCGGCCCCCTGGATTCATATTTGGGCTTAATATAGAAGCCCGAATTCGCACTTAGTGCATTTCGGGCAAATTTCTTAAAAAATCTTCTTCTCCAGATCCAGCAGGCAGAATCTTTTGATATTTGGTATGCAACATTGTGGGGTGGATCTGATTCAAGTATGTTCAAATCGGCTTCCTAGTTTCATATTTGGGCTCACTATAGAAGCTCGAATTCGAACTTAGTGCATTTCAGGCAAATTTCTTAAAAAATCTTCTTCTCCAGATCCAGCTTCAGAATCTTTTCATATTTGGTAAGAAACATTGTGGGGTGGATCTGATTCAAGTTTGTTCAAATCGGCCCCCTGGGTTTATATTTGGGCTCCGTATAGGAGCCCAAATTTTAACTTAGTGCATTTCAGGCATATTTCTTAAAAAATCTTCTTCTCCAGATCCAGCAGGCAGAATCTTTTGATATTTGGTATGCAACATTGTAGGGTGGATCTGATTGTGATTCATGAACGTATTTATTTGTAAAGTTGATAGAATCTTAGACAAAATTTGCAGAAAAGATCTACTATAGAAGGGGTGGTATCCAGGGTGAACCGTTTACCCAAATCTAGCAGTACTAATGCATTATTCACACAAATCTTCGTTCAAATTTTATGACCCCTCATTGGAACACACGCATTCAGCTCATTCCAACAAAGGTCATATGCCATGTTTTCGAGACAAAGGAATAAAAATTTTAGTTATTCATGAAATTTTTAGGCAACTGTTGTCTGTTATTCACATTGCTTCATGAAATTTCAGTACTTTTAGAAGTTACCTCAGTAATCAAGGGTTAATTCCCCTTAATTAAATGTCGCCTCTAAAAAACAACCACTTTGCATATCTTACCTTTTTACCAGCATAACTGCCAAAACTTGTCAGCATTCTTCGCAAAAATCGCTATTCAAATTTTAATTTTTGTCTCTTAAACATACATGTGCTTATCGCTTGTAAATACCCCATTGGAATGAGCTTTTTGAGCTCATTCCAATGAGAGGTCGCACACCATGCTTTTTGAGTCAAAAAAGCAATTTTTTTAGTTATTCCAGAATTTCGTACGTAAAACACAGCTTTATGACTTCACATTAAAATGAGCTCTCTAAGCTTGTTCCAATCAACATTCACGCACTATGTCTTTCACACAAAAAATAAAATTTTCCATTTATTCAGGAATTTTGTTTGCAAGAACACTCTTACCCCCCCCCCCCCCCCACACACACACACACAAACACACACACACACACACACACACACACACACACACACACACACACACACACACACACACACACACACAAACACAGACACACACATCTAAAAGTTCGTCAGCAAAAAAACAGTTACTTCAATTTTTAAATGCATTATAGGAACAACTTGCCTAATCAAATTTAAATACTTTTGCATCATTCTGTATCTAGAACAAACCATTTACCATATCTTTACGCAAAATTCTCCAGCATCATTCACAAAAAAACACCATTATTTATATATTCACATTTCTGTCTCAAAAATATACCTGATCTTCCCATACCCCTATTGGAATAAGCTGTTTGAGCTTGTTCCAATGATGATAAAAAAAAATAAAATTTGTGAAAATTTTTGTTTTCTTGCATGCAAATATATACATGTAGCACATGGAAGATATCCACAGTTGGGGAGAGATGTCCAAGGCTATCTCTTCACATTCCTTGTTTGTGCTTCATGCTAAACCAGTTTGTCTGCAGAGATAAATTTGCTTTATTAAAAATCATTGGAGACTGGCCACACACCAATGATTTTAAATAAAACTAATTTTAGGTAACAAATGTTGAACTTCAAACAAAATCTATCACTCAACCAGTTAATGTTGATGAGGCATGACATGGTGAAGGTGACCTAAAATACTTCTTAGAGTCACTTTGTCAGGTGAGCGATTAAGGCCACGTGGGGCCTCTTGTTTAGAGTTAGCACCAGCTAAGTCTGGGTCATTGGTAAGTATAAAAAATATATAAATTACTATAAATTTTTTAACTTTTCGGTGATCAATATTTTAGCACTTATTATGTTATCCAACAAAGTTTTTTCCCTTTTTTTAGCTGCAACAAGCAGCTCCATATGTGGCAATGTCGGTCTGTCTGTCTGTCTGTCGGCCGGTCTGTCACCAACGAGTTTAAAAAATACCATAACTCCTAAAATACTTGATGGAATGACACCATACTTGGTATGCAATTGTATCTTTATGATGTCTACACCCTCTCAATAGTGCATGTCATTCGGATAATTTCTGTCACATCTATGGACTTGTCACCAACTAGTCTTTTTTGTCACCAACAAGTTTTAAAACATCATTGGCATTGCAGGAATCGTCGCAGCTTCGGCACTGTGACAGTGCATCTTGTTTGTTCTTTTTTTATTGTTTTTCATCAGACCAAAATTTAGGGTACTTCCCCTTAATCTGCACTCACAAAATTTGGTACACTAATAAAAAATATGAATATCTTGCCCAGTCAACAATTTGTTTCCCAAAATTCTATCAAGGATGAGAGTGATGCAGGTTTCCATATTTTTCATTCGAAATGCCTGTATCAAACCCCTCTCTTTTAAACTTTGTATATCCTATCTCCAATAAAAACCATATCTAAAATTGTGTTTACTCATGGGAAATTCTGAATTTCCCAGGTGACATCATAGGGTGTGTTAAAAATTGAACTTTATCTGATTTTCATGAATTTTAATATAAAAAAATTAAGAGGCATTTGGGTTTAGGTTTTTTTTTAGATTTCGCCATTTTTGATGTATTTTCATCCCTTCAAATTTTAACATTTTCATATTAAAAATGCTAATTTTGTGACACGTGTATCTCCATAGTTCTGAAAGATACAGCTTTCAAACCTTGCACATCTATTTACATTTTTCTAAAGTTGATCAGTCTGTTTTACTTTTCGTACTTTCAACACTTCTTCTTCAGGAGTTGGATTCAAAGTAGTTTTTATACCCCCCATTGGAGGTATGTAGGCATCGCCTTGTCCACCTGTCCATCCATCTGTCTGTCCATCTGACCATCCATCTGTCCTTCCATCCATCCATCAGTCTGTCGGTCCGTCCATCCCTCAGTCCCGAAATTCAATCCTCAATAACTTGTAAAGTACTTGGTTGAATGACTTGTTATTTGGTATGCAAGTGTGTCCTATTGCTGTATACCCATAGCGAAATGCAGGTGTCATTCGAGATTTTATTGCCAGAGTCATTGACCGTCTGTCCAACTGTTTGTCCATCCATCCGTCTGTCCATCCATCCCGAAATTCAATCATGAATTACTTGTCAAGTACTTGGTTTAGTGACTTGATAATTGGTTTGCAATTGTATCCTGTTGCTGTATACCTATTGTAAAATGCAGGTGTCGTTCAAGATTTTATTGCCTGAGTCATTGCCCATCCGTCCATTCGTCTGTTCATCCATCCCGAAATTCAATCAGGAATAACTTGTAAAGTACTTGGTTGAGGTACTTGATATTTGGTATGCAAGTGTATCCTATTGCTGTTTTCCCATAGTGAAATGCAGGTGTCGTTCGAGATTTTATTGCCAGAGTCATTGCCCTTTATGGACCTAGTATTTGTATATACCCAAAAACTGTATCACTTATAGTCAGGCTTGCAGTGTTAAATAAGCGGGGGTATCTTTTTGTGCCACTGTATGGTGTCACTTTATTTTCCTTTTCTTTTCTAAGTATCAAAATGAAGCACCTATACAATGTGCTAACACATTTTTAAAAACTGACTTGATAGCAATATTTATTTTGGGTTGGCCTGCACATTGCAGGGATATTTCATTAGCTGTGCTTACGAACAGGTCTAGTTTAAAGATTTCAATTTCTAGCTCATTTTTGGTCGAGTTGTGTTAACAACCGAGACCTATGGTTTGGTGAAAGTCGATGTGCATCTAAGTGGGCATCTGGGCAAGCATCTGGGTGTCCTCGCACTGTTAGTGCAATGACTTGAAAAAAATTTCTTTGATTTGACTAATATTTGCCATACAGGTTTTTTGCAATAATATATCAAGCAAGTTCGAAAACTGGCCCAGCCTGATTTTGGGTTACAGAGGTATGGGCCTTAATTAGTCAATTTTTACGAATTTCTAGCTTGTTAGTGTAATAATATGCATAAACGTTCTCTGATTTGACTAATATTTGCCATACAGGTCTTATGCAATAATATCTCGAGCAAAACCCACAACGAGCCTAGCCCAATTGTTTGTTATAGAGTTAATGGCCTTAATTAGACAAATTTAGCTTAACTTGACAAAGTCAAGATAAGCTATTGCCATCACATGCGGAAGTCTTAGTCTGTGAGTCTGTTCACATTTTCCTTTAGCACAGGCTGCACCCTGTAGTTTTTGTCCGATCGTCATGACATTTCATATGCAGGTTTGAAGTCATGTTTAGATGAGAACGTCCCCTTTTGGTCGTGATCAGTCAACATTGATGGCTGTCTGACCCCAAAACCATTAGCACAGTCTACAGGTCGTATTTATGAAGGGATTTCATTGTAACTTGGTAGGATGCCTCTGTATAATATCTAGATGTGACCATCCTCTTTTGGTCATGATCTGTCAATCGTGATGGCTGCCCAAGCCCATAACCCAAAAACCTTTAGCACATTCTACAGGTCATATTGAATATGGAGGGATTTCATTGTAACTTGGTAGGATGATTCTGTATGATGTCTAGATGAGAACTTCCCTATTTGGTCACGATCTGTCAACCGTGATGACTGCCCGAGCCCAAAACCTTGAGCACAGTCTACTGGTCATATTTATGGAGGGATTTCATTGTAACTTGGTAGGCTGACTCCATATAATGTCTAGATGAGGACATCCCCTTTTGGTCATGATTGGTCAACTGTGATGGCTACAGGGGCCCGAAGGGGGCGCGATGGCTCAGTAGGTAGAGGTGCAGGCTGCAAGCCGAGAGGTCCTCAGTTCGAATCCCACCTGCGGCAACCGTGTTGTGTCCTTGGGCAAGACACTTCACCCCCATTGCCCATGTGGGGGCACAGTGACACTGTGCTCTAAGGCGTTCTGTACATCGATGGTGCACCTGTCTCCAACCAATGCTAACCCTGCTTGTGTGGAGTTAGTATGTTGGGGAGCTGACAGTTGCTCGCTGTTGCTCGGTGGTTCTCTCCGGGTACTCCGGCTTCCTCCACTCGTAAAACTGTCGTGGTCATGATTAGCCATTGTGCAGAAATATGTGACCTTAAACACCAATAAATAAATAAATGAATAATACAGGGGCCTGAAGCCTGAAAACCTTTAGCACCGTCTGCAAGTCATATTTACAAAGGGATTTCATTGTAACTTGGTAGGATGACTCCACATAATGTCTGGATGACAACTTCCTCATTTGGGCCGATCATTCAGCTGCCCGAGCCCAAAACACGAAAACCTTTAGCACAGTCTACAGATTGTATTTATGGAGGGATTTCATTGTAAGTTGGTAGGTTGACTCCTTATAATGCCTAGATGATAACGTCCCCTTTTTGTCGTGATTGGTCAATTGTGATGGCTACAGGGGCACGGAGCCCAAAAACTTTTAGCACAGTCCATAGGTCATATTTATGAAGGGATTTCATTGTAACATGGTAGGCTGACTCCTGATAATGACTAGATGAGAATGTCTCCTTTTGGATGTGATCATTCAACAATGATGGCTGCTCGAGCCCAAAACCCGAAAAACTTTAGCACAGACTACAGGTCATATTTATGAAGGGATTTCATTGTAACTTAGTAGGATGACTCAGTTTAATGTACAGATGATGACGTCCCCCTTTTGGTTGCAATTGGTCAACTGTGATGGCTACCCAGGCCCAAAGCCCCAAAACCTTTAGCACAGATTTACGGTCATAATTAACCATTGTGCACATTAAGTATGTGACCTTAAACACCAATAAATAAATAAATAAATAATAAATATCAAGGGCTTTTATTGTAACTTGAAAGGATGACTCGTTTTGGAATAATTTCACTGTAACTTGGTAACTTTCATTGACATACATTAACTGTGAGAGCCACATACATAACTGTGAGGGCTACATTAACCCACTCCTAAATTCTTTAGTACAGTCTACACCTCATATTATTTTTATTGAAAACATAGCATAGAGGGAACAGAAATTAACATATTTCCAATTATCATAATTCTTGTCTTATTTCATAATCCTTTCATAAACATTGAACATTATCCTTTTCATCAAACACCACACACAGACAAGTTAAGCTACAGTGTCATTGGCACTTTCATTACAAATTTTGAGCTCGCTAGTGCAATAACTTGAACAAACATTCTCAGATTTGACTAATATTTTCCATAGAGGTCTTTTGCAATAATATCTCAAGCAAGTTTGAAAACTGGCCCGGCAAAATTTTTTGTTACAAAGTTATGGGCCTTAATTAGTCAATTTTAGCTTAACTTGACAAAGTCAAGATAAGCTACTGCCATCACGCGTGCGGAAGTCTGTTAGTCTGTTCACATGTTCTTGTCGGATCGTCATAAAATTTCATAAGCAGGTTTGAGGTCATGTCTAGATGAGAACGTCCCCTTTTGGTTGCGAATGACCAACCGTGATGGCTGCCCGAACCCAAAACTTGAAAACCTTTAGCACAGTCTACAGGTTGTATTTATGAAGGAATTTCATTGTAACTTGGAAGTATGACTCTGTATAATGTCTAGATGAAAACGGCCCCTTTTGGTCATGATCTGTCAACCATGACGACTGCCCAAGCCCTAAATGCCAAAACTTTTAGCACAGTCTACAGGTCATATTTAATATGGAGGGATTTCATTGTCACTTGGTAGGATGACGCCATGTGATGTCTAGATGAGAACTTCCTCATTTGGCTGTGATCTCTTAGCTGTGACAGCTGCCTGAACCCAAAACCCAAAAACCTTAAGCACTTTAGACAGTTCCTCGCCACTGCTCAGTGGTACTCTCTGGGTACACTGGCTTCCTCCACCCATAAAGCTGTCTGACATGAATTGGCCCTTGCTGTTCAAAGTGTTGTTAAGTCCCAATAAATAAATAAATGTTCCTTTAAGTAATATCGAGTTAATTTCAAGTACCATGGTATTCCACCCTCCCTCACACTGTATCCTTCATAATTATAAATAAACTCATTACCTAATACAGCATGTTGATAACACTTCCAATCTATTTTCATGAAGAGTAACATTTCTCATTGTTTGCTTCTGGGAGTATGGTGATATATTGATTGGAGAATTGGTCCGAAAGGTCATAGGTTTGATTCTGACCTGTATCATCAGCATTGTGTTTTTAGGTAAGAATCTTAATCCAAAATACCCAAGTCGGAGCATGAGGATAAAGTGGGCTAGTCTGCAGTCTGCATACCTTCATCCATTGTTAATTCAGCTTGTTCTGCATTACTAAGTTGAAGTGTAGGGTAGTTACTTGCTGCTTCTCATTGGTTCTCTCCAGGTACTCCTATTTCCTCCACCCGTAAAATTATCTTGACACAATATGACTGGCAGTTGAAAGTGCGATATTAAACCCTCAGTAAATAAATAGATATTGGTTGCTTCCTAAACATTGATCATAATCCCTCATTGGAAAAAGGTTAATGAGCTCATTCCAGCGAATCATCATATGCTATGTTATAGGAGTAAAAACTGAAAGAATAACAAAATTTGATTAATGATTTTTATGTGCAGTGCTATCCATGAACAGGTTTGGCTGATTTGGTGAGGAAGGGTTGATTCAACACTTTAGTAAATTTTTACTACCTTAGAATAGATTCCCCAACATGCCGTCTTTAGGGTATATTTTAGGTACATGGGCGGTTGTTTCTAGACAAGTCTTGCCTGGCAGTAGAGGCAGCCAAGACTTGCCTATTTATAACGGCCAAGTTGTAGAACATAAGCTGTCATTGGGCACCAAAATGTTTTTAAAATTTCCTGACCTTTAAGGGTTAAAAATTGAATAGATCATGGTAATTTCAAAAGTCATGAAAAACTCATGTAATTTTATCGCTAAAATACAATACAGCCACCATGACTGGTCACTTTACATGGTTTGGCAATATTTCCACAGACGCAATAATATTAGATTCCAAACACTAATTATAGGAATAAGCATCAACATTTTTAATAAAGCACCAGGTACAACCTAGTGCTTCAATAATTAAAATTTTGCTGATGATGACTTTTATTACCTGGTAAATGCATGCGTGGATGTCACTGCCCACAAGTTTACGGCAACTGTACTGTATGTATGAACACTAGCTCAGTTACTAAAGCTAAATAGATAATGTACAGGCAAATATCACAGTCTGCAAGGAAACAACCCATGATGATTTTAGACTGGCAGTCTGTTGTTATTTTGCTAAACTTTAGGATGGCCCACTGTGTCAACTGTTCAGAGGCAGAAAAAATCCTGCATCTTGAAAGTGTCCATGTAGACAATGTTGAGCATAATATATGACAGGGACATAAAATATTCATTCTCTTGCCTTGTTTTTTCAGCTGGTAAGCCCAAAGAGGCAGATGCTCTGAAGTCTTTGTGTCTGATGCTTGGTCCAGATTTTATTACAGATATTTTAGAGGTACATACAGCCGGATATTAACTGGTAGAGTGCTGGAAGCCCATATTTGGGCTTTATTCTGAAGTGTCGGTACCACATCTTAAAGGCTTCATATTCCATGGATGTTCTACATATCACCTTTGAAGTGAAATTATTTAGTCTGTTAGGATTTGCCTTGTTACAATTTATGGGAGAGTGCCTTTTGGCACTCTCCCATAAATTGTAGCATGGCAAAGATATGTGAACAAATTTTGATGACCAAAAATAATTCAGCACTCTACCAGTTAATGTTTAGATTGAAGAGGAGAAACATTTGGTAAAACTAAATTGATACTTGCAGTTCTGAAAAATACATAGAGGACATTTTCATTTTAGCTCGCCAACTACATTGGCATCTATTTCCAACTTGTAATTATACACCCTGCAACGAGTTGTGGGGGGTATACTGAAATCACCTCATCCATCTGTCCATCCATCTGTCCATCCATCTGGCCATAGACATAATTTTGTCGAGAGATTTTCTTGTACATTTATATACCAATCTGCTTGAAACCTGCTATGAATGTTCACCACTATGGAAACCTGTGTACCTGCGATTATAGTTCCGGTCGGATTATTTTTGTGAGAATTATGCCCCTTTTCGACTTGAAAAAGCAGGCCTAGAATTTTGTCTGAAGATTTTCTTAGATGTTTATGGGTTGATGCCTTTGAAACTTGGTATGGATGTTTAACACCATGGGAACCTGTGTACCTGCGATTATAGTTTCGATCAGAATTTTTTTTAGAATTTCTCAATTTTTGTCCTGAGGTTTTCTCGGATGTTTATGGGTTGATTCCTTTGAAACTTAGTGTTGTTGTTCACTACCATGGAAACCTGTGCACCTGCGATTATAGTTTTGATCGGACTTTTTTCCCCCAAAATTATGCCCCATTTCATCTTAGAATGCCTGAATTTTGTCTGGATCTTTTCTCAAAAGTTTTATTGGTCGATGTATTTGAAACTTAGTATGGATGTTCACTACCATGGAATCTCTGCACCTGCAATTGTAGTTTTTATCAGGCCTTTTTTGCCAGAGTTATGCCCCTTTTCATCTTAGAATGCCTGAATTGCTTAGAATTTTGTCCAGAGCTTTTCTCAGATGATTATGGGCTGATTTCGTTGAAACTTGGTAAGTTTGTTCACTACCATGGGAACCTGTGCTCCTGTGATTGTAGTTTTGATTTTTTTTTTCAGAGTTATGCCCTTTTTCATCTTGCAATGCCTTAATTTTGTCCTGATATTTCTCAAATGTTTATGGGTCCATTTCTTTAAAACTTTGTATGAATGTTCACTACCATGGGAACCTGTATCCTGGTGATTATAGTTTTGATCAGACTTTTCTTACCAGAGTTATGCCCCTTAGAATGTCTAAATTTTGTCCAGAGATTTTCTCAGATGTTTATGGCTCAATTCCTTTGAAACTTGATAAGGATGTCCACTACCATGGGAACATGTGCACCTGTGAATAAAGTTTCGATCAGACTTTTTTTTTTACTGGAGTTGTGCCACTTTTCATCTTAGAATAATCATGGCGGCAGATGGATATTTTCAGGCCCATCTGGGACATTCACACCTCTAGTTAAGTTTAGCTTAGTTTCTTTGAACCCTATGGCTGCAAAGGTTTATAGTACAGTTATATATTGTTTAGAACTATCCCTACACTGTCTAACCCTTATACTGTCTGTATTTTTTTTTAGCTCACCTGAGAAAGTCAGGGTGAGCTGTGGTGAACACTTTCTGTCCATCTGTCTGTCGATCTGTCTTACATTGTCCCTGAACATGGTGTTTGTGATTTCTCTTCCAAACCGCTTGACTGTTTTCAGTTAAATTTGAGGTAATTGTTCTGACATGACATTTTAATTTTGTTCAAATCAACTTGCCCTGATGCATAAGGAGGGGGTTGGTGAAAACGCTCTCAATTTTCTCAATTTAAAAAAAATATCTTTTTCTCCTTAACCGATGGGCACAATGACTTGATATTTGGTACTAGATTTCCTTTTGAAGAGTAGAAAAAAGTTTGTTCAAACGAAATTCATTGGACAATATTTGGCTTTGTTATGGGAGGGGCACAATTTTTGGCCCTGCCCAAATTTCTATATTTTTATACTGTACCAATGACCCAGACTTAGCTGGTGCTAACTCTAAAATATCTAGGGCCAAACATAAATTTTGCCCTCCAATTCCCAAAATTTGCATCAAAAACCAGAAAATACATGTCCTATATGGTTCTCCATACTTTTACTCCACTGCGTATGTGCAGTGTCAAGGAGGTCTCAAAATTGGCGCCAATTGTCATTCTTTGTTTGGCCTTCAATTTAGTTACATCTCACTGATAGTTGTGCTTGTAAATCTCAGTTTAAATGATGCCAGACACATAATTATGAGAGAAATGGTGGAGCTAAGGAGGAAATAGAAGGATGAGAGGAAGAAACAGTGGCAGGAAATGTTCAGGGCTGTAAATTTTTTTTCGAAATTATTTCATGTTGCCTATTTTCGAGGCATGGCCCTGATGTTGTCATTCTTGCTATGAATGTTCCATTGTTTGATCAGTGTTTCCTCGCTCCCTTTCCTTTATTCCCCCTAGCTATTCTCCCATGCTTTTGGCATATTTTTTGTAATGTTGATTACTAAAATTTCTTGGGAGTTTTGGCTTGGTAACAGAATAAATATTCTGTTTTTCCCCATGTTTACGTCCTCACCCTTGGGTGTTTAGGCGTTTTGGTCTGCATCTACCATCTGATGTTCTACAGTTTCTTCTCTGGAAGCCTCTGTTTTGCATCAGATAGTGTTTAAATTGGTAACTGATTTCGGGCCATGTTTACCAGTGCCTGGAGTCATGTTTCCGGTTTTTGTACACTTTTAGTTTATGTTGACAACGGTTACTTCTGATAGTGATTACTTGTCTTCTGCTTAGTTCAATTCATAGCAAGATACATTAATATTGTCTGTAAGTGTTACATTAATTTTTTTAAATGGTTTAAAAATTTTTTGTCCACACTTAGGCTTTTTGGGGATCCATTTGGGCTCATCGTTCCCATTGGGAACTTGGACTCTTCTCTGAAAAAATTTTTCAAAAAATTTTTTCTTTTTGAATTATTTTTTCGAAATGTTATAATGGATTATTTTATTATGTATCTTTGTTTTGAAGGTTTAGTGCGAGTACTATGACTGTAATTTTCACAATGAAAGATTATTGTTCAAATTGTAATGCGAGGAAATCTTCCTCTGATTCTCATGATCAGTGTATTAATTGTAGTCTGTGTACTCGCACTAACCCTTGTTCAGTGTGTGTCAATTGGGATGACAAATGTTGGAGACGTGTGTCACGGTATGTTGTTAGCGGGGAGAGGTCCATGCCAGTCCTCTCTCCGCGGGTCACTCTAGTTTTTCAATCTCTTTTTCAGAGGAACAAGAACAGGGTGATGTTTCCATGATGTCTTCCAAAAGTGTGCTTCCGTCGTCACAATCAAATGAAGAGTTAGCAGCAAAAGTGCTCATGCAGATACGTCAATTGCCTAAGAGGTCCCAAGTAGGATCAATGGCTTTCGCGTCCACTAGCTCGCCCGGTGTAGCAACCATTCAACGAATGGCTCGGCAGCTGGGTTCGGCCGTTGCGGTCCAGGAAGGAGATTTGGGTGATGCGACCACTATAAATATACCACGTGCACACCCAGTGACGACGGATCAGAGGATGGTACGAAGGAAGCCTGTTAGTCTGGTTCCTAGCTCGTCCATGTCCATCTGGGCTGCGAGCGAGAGAGGCCCCTCTCTCATACAACAACATCTGGGCCCAGATGTTGTGGTACATAACGTTCCTCAGTCGGAACATACGTCCACCACTCGGGATGCTCCAGTATATAGACAGTCCAGAGAGACTGCTCTTATGGCTTCCTCATGCTCACGGCAGCACACAAGACCGCACCTTGGCAATGTGACCAGTGATATCCAACCAGCCTCGCCGACCAGGGATTCCACAGCGACCAGGTCACGCCATCTGGTAGCCAGGGATACGAGGCCTTCATACTCCGGACGTTCGCATAAAAGAAGTATGCAGGAGTCAACGTCCAGGGAGCTTCCCGCAGCTAAATCCCGTAATAATGCAGCTCCACAGCCCTCCATTACGGACGTGCTATCGCAGATAGCACAGATTATCACAGCACCCAGCAACCGGCAGAAACTCTGTCGGATCAGGAATTATCTGACGAAGCTGGGTCGGTACATTCCGCTGCAGGTTCAGGCACGGACGACCGAGATTTACAAGTGGTCCGACAGGATGGCGAAATGGATACGGAGGAGTTGGATTTTTCCCATTCGGAACAACATAAAATTGCCGTAGAGTTCATCCGGCATTATCTTCCTGAAGTTGTTCCTCCGGACCAAAATGCTGCGCAGCTGGATAAGAGACTGATAGCGCCACTGGACACTGAATTCTTTAATCGGTTTAGGGACACCGTCCCTGAGTTTCCGACACAGTCCAGAAATGTCTCACGGACATTTGATCTATTGAATGACGCTGTATATAAACTTGCTACCAAATCGGGCAGGTCAGGTTTCTTACCGGCATGTGCTCTTCATCTGCCTTTCATCAATTCAAGGAATAAATTTGAAACGGCAGGACAGGGCATTCAGAGAGTTCCTCTGTGTCTAGACGACCAGGCCGAAGACCTAGAATTATCCATGTCGTCGTATATGTCAATTCCAAACACGACGTTGGAAATGACAATATCGTCTAATAGGGCTAACTTAGACGAATTATCGTACGCAGATCACCTTACCAGAGCGTTATCATTACGCCTTGAAGGACAAGAATTCCAGGACGTACAAACCTCCTTAATAGTTCTGTCAAGGGCCGTAGCATTCTCCACATATAACTCTGCCCTTTCAGTGGCAAATCTGGAGTTGGTTAGATGTGACGCGGCCCTGGCTACATCCACGTGCGTGGATAGTAAGGTGAAAAACTCTCTCAAAGTCGCTCCAGTCTCCGGAGAGCATCTCTTCGACGGCAAGCTTTCCTCAATCTATGATCAGTTGACTAAGAAAGCTTCACACTCTCTGCTATTTAAATCCGCTTCCAAAAAGTCGGATTCAGCGGAGAAGAGTAGGACAGGCACTTCTGGGACAAATATGTCCAGGGGAAGTTCCTATAGAGGTTCCTATGCGTCCTCTCGGTCTTACTCCAGAGACCGTCAAGGTAGCAACTCAGGTAGGGGCCGTAATGCTGGCCGAGACAACCGGTCAGATGCCCCTAGGTCAATGGGGCGAGGTGCAGGCCGTGGAGGACGTGGTTTCTCCTTCCGCAAGCCTCGCAGGTCCAGGAGGTGATGGTATAAACCTCTATTGCATTCCAGTGGGCGGAAGACTGTCGAGTTTCTCAAACAATTAGGAGTTAATTACGGAGGACCCTTGGGTTCGAGGGGTGATATAGGAAGGACTAAAACTGTCCTTCAATGGAAAACCTCTGTTAACTCGAAGTCCAAGATGGACTCAGCTTCCGTCAAATCTGCAGAAAAGAGGCTCGCTTCTATCAGAAGTCCAGTCTCTTCTAGTGAAGAACGTGATAGAGGTCGTAGAAAACCAGGAATCTCCAGGTTTCTACAGCCATCTTTTTCTGGTTCCAAAACCAGACGGCTCGTTCCGTCCAGTCATAGATCTGAGCTGGATAAACAAGCTGATCGTGGCTCCAAAATTCTATATGGAGACCATCCAATCGATCAGAGCGAGCATTCGGGTGAACGACTGTGCTACAAGCATAGATCTCAAGGATGCGTACTTTCACGTCATGGTACATCCGGCATTCAGAAAGTATCATTGTTTCGCCATCCTAGGAGTCGTATATCAGTTCCAAGCAATGTGCTTCGGTCTGAATCTAGCACCCCGGGCTTTCACTCGAATAATGAATTCGGTAATCACTCATTTCCGAGCTCATTTGTCTGCGGTAACGTCGGCCTACCTGGACGACATTCTTCAGGGGTACGGCAACGAGTTAATGCTTCAGAACGATGTGCAGAATCTGCTTCTATTGCGCCGACGTCTTGGTTTCATAGTAAATGAAGAGAAGTTAGATCTGGTGCCGTCCAAGTCATTCACCCACCTGGGGATGAGCTTCGAGACGCACAACAATCTTGTTCATCTGCCGTTAACCAGAGCGAAGTTAATCAGTTGTTACGCTTTTGTCTTCACTCAGACAAAGTTACAGCGAGAGAATTCATGAGACTGATAGGTCTGTGCGGAGCTGCCATGGATCTTATTCCAATGGGGCGGCTACGCACTCGTCCTCTCCAAATCTTTCTGACTCAGAATTGGAGGGTGAAGATTCATTCGCTCGATGCGGACATCCTCTTGTCAAATCAAGTGAAACAAGAGATTCAGACTTTGGCAGATATTCAGTGGTTAACTCAGGGAGTTCTACTACAATTGCCGGATCCGAGTTTTACAATTATGACGGATGCCAGTCAAACAGGTTGGAGGTGCGATACTGAGCCCAATGGATTGGAAGTGCCAGGGGCTTTGGGATTCGCAGTTCCCAAGCAAGCACATAAACATCAAAGAAATGATGTCAATTTGGCTTTCGCTACGTCATTGGATGGACGTTATTCAGAATGCAAACACGTGCAAATTCTGTCCGACAATACGACGGTAGTAGCGTATATTTGGAATCAGGAAGGCACTCATTCCATTCCATTGTTCAATTTAACGGAAAGAATCCTTCTGTTTGTACTAGAATGTCAAGTTCTCCTATCGATCCGTCATATTCCGGGTCATCTGAATGTATTAGCAGACTCCCTTTCACGGAAGGGTCGCTTGTTGCCGTCAGAATGGACTCTCAACAAACGAGTATTCAATCAGATTTGCTACCAATGGGAGTGGCCAATGATAGACTTATTTGCGACGCATCTCAACAATCAGTTGCAGACGAATGTGTCACCATGTCCGGATCTTCGAGCATTTGCAGTAGACGCTCTATCGATCTCGTGGGACGGAATGATAGGATATGCATATCCTCCAGTGCCGTTGATTCAGCAGATATTGCTCAAGATAAAACAATCTCAATGCAAAATTCTGTTGGTAGCATCTCTGTATCCACAGAGAGTGTGAATAAATCTACTCAGGTGTCTGTTATGGGACATGCCGTGGAAGCTTCCTCCACAGGAGGTTCTTCTTTCGCAGGGGAAATCGCACAGACTGCATCACAACCCGCAAGGTCTCAACCTTCACCTATTTCCATTGTGCGGTCCTTCTTGCACGGCAAGCATTTTACAGGACGAGCAGTGGACGTGATTTCTAACTGTAGGAGGACCTCCTCTTCGCTAAATTATGCTGCTAAGTGGAAGGTCTTTTGTCAGTGTAGGGATCATTCTGTAGAAATTTATGATCCCTCCATTCCAGACATTGCAAATTTTCTTGTCTACTTGTTTGATGAGATCAAACTGCAGCCTGTTACCATTAAGGGTTATAGGTCTATGCTATCCGATACCTTAGCCTTCTCTTTGGCTAGAAGAGTCAGTGAGCTTCATGCGCTATCTGTGGATGATTCTCACTATCGTAGCGTCGGTAATACTATTACCTTCACTACTAATGTTGGATTTTTGGCTAAGAATCAGGCTCCTAATAAGTATCTGGAACCTATTGTTACTAAGGCTCTTCCATCTTCAGATGGGCATAGGCCTTTACTCTGTCCTGTTCGAGCTATACATATTTACAAACGTAGATCTGAGTTCATCAGAAAGGGACGTAAGTGTTTATTTCTGTCTCTGATGCCTAATAGAAAGGACATTATGGTCCATTCTATTGCTAGGTGGATTCAATTAACTATCTATACTGCTTATGACAAATTATCTTCAACTCAGCAGTCTGTGCTTAAGATTTCAGCTCATGAAGTAAGAGCTCTATCAACATCTTGGGCTTACGCTAATAGTGTTGCTATTACAGATCTAATGAAGGCTGCTTATTGGTCTCAGCCTTCCACTTTCACAAATTTTTATCTTAGAAATATTGAGTCCATTTCTGGAGATCTGCATTGTTTAGGTCCGTCGTTATCAGTTGCTCAGAATGTTGTCCACTAAACAGTTGCAACTATAATTATGTAGGCTTTATGTTCCAGCAGTGACTCTGTCCTGCTGTCCCTCTTCGCTCTGGAGTATTTGATCCAGGGTAAAGGGGGGGGGGGGGGGGTAGGGTGTTCCCTTAGGTCACCTGCTTTATAGTGAAAAACAAGGGAATACCTCCCCTGGAGTCAGTAATTCCGAGCCGGGGTACCAGGATGGTTTTAAAGTGTAAAGCTAATGTTTACTCATCCGTGTAATATTTTTAAAGTGTAGCTCGGTGTGAAGCATTTGTATATGTCATGTGTCATACGGGCGTTAATATACAATCCTCGGACACTTTTTATGAGTATAAAGAGTCTCATTTCTCTGGACTTCCTTTATTTATTGGCTTTCCTTTAAAAATAATTAGTATAATGGGTTATACTGGATGTTAATAGAGATCATTGATGTTATTGTGCTCAATTACAGAATGGTGTTGTGTCTTTCTTTTTTGATGCAAATAAGAAAGATATATGTAAAGCCTATCTCTCCTTTTCTACTCGAGGGGATAATTCTGTTATATGTAGTTGAGTTTATTGGATTTTCCTTTATGTCCTAGGCCCTCCAACCTTTTTACTATTCAGCTAAGTCTGGGTCATTGGTACAGTATAAAAATGTTAAAAAATTTATAGTAATTTATATATTTTTTATACTTACCAATGACCCAGACGGGGATGGTCCTCCCATGAGTTGGGAACTCATACCTCCCCGCTGAGTACATAACGCTTACCAGGCACTGGTTGTAAGAATGACAATTGGCACCAATTTTCGAGACCTCCTTAACACTGCACATGCGCAGTGGAGTAAAAGTATGGAGGACCATATAGGACATGTATTTTTTGGTTTTTTATGCAAATTTGGGGGATTGGGGGGGCAAAATTTGTGTTTGGCCCTAGATATTTTAGAGTTAGCACCAGCTAAGTCTGGGTCATTGGTAAGTATAAAAAATATATAAATTACTATAAATTTTTTTAATTTTCTGAACCAATAGGCTGATTTCACTGAAATTTGGTATGTGGTATTATTGAGTTCTAAGTGCTTGATTAATGAAAAAAAAAATACCTTGATCCCCTGGAGCTAAAATAAATAAATATTTTCAAACACCCATATTTCCCAACCGCACAAAACAGAGAACTGTTATTTGGTGTGAATCATCCATCCTTGGTACCAGTAGAACTGTATGGTGAAAACTATTGCCATAGGTTGTGTCATAGTGTACCATAGGGTCAATCGAAAAAATGCTGAGTGAACATATTTCCCAAAATTAAAAAAATCTTTTGAACCTCCTCCACTCAGAGTTTTTTTTATATTTGGAATATAGCATCCGGGGGTGAGAGATATAAGTTTGTTAAAATTAAGCCTTTTGGAGCCCAAATTTGAACTTTGTGTAATATGAGAAATATTCTTTAAAGAACCTTCTCTAGAATCACCTGTTAGAATCGTTTGATATTAAATATACAACATCATTAAGGGAGGGGGGGGGGAGGGGGGGGGATAACTTAGTCCAAGGAATAATCTTTAAAAATCTGCTTCTTCAGATACACTGGTCAGAAATCTTTTTATATTTGATATACAGCATCTTTGGAGGGATCAGATTCAGTTTGTTCAAATCAAGACCCTAGGTATAATGCCTTGATATTTGGGACTGAGCTTCCTTTTGAGCATAGAATAAGGTTTGTTATATGGGAGTCCAAATTTTAACTCAGTGCTATATTGGGAATATTCAATAGAATCTTCTTCACCAGAACCACCATTCAGAATCGTTTTATATATGGTATACAAAATCCTAAGGGGAGTCAATTTCAAGTTTTTTCAAATAAAGTTGGTGGGTTAATATTTGGGCCACCTGTGGGAGACCAAATTTTAACTTGTTTCAAAATAGGAATATTCTTTAAAATCTTCTCAAGAGCCACCATTCAGAATGTTTTGATATTTAGTTAACAACACCCTATCCGAGCTCAGATTCAAGTTTTTTCAAGTTAAGTCCCTAGGTTGATATTTGGGCTCCTTAGTTTTGTATCACTGGAAAACTGGGCATTAATTCTGTGGAAATATTTCAATACTAGAAAAAATCATCTGACATAGACAACCAAGTTATAAATAATTTTGTGACTTCATTCCTCTTTGGTTGATGCTTCAGGTCCTCCTATTGTTGTTTTTGAGGGCAATGATCACTTCTATTAATCAACATATGCTTGGTTTTTTTAAGATTTGTCAGTGAAAAATGACTTAGTTTGAACTTGTAAGTTGCATCTCTGTATTGTTTAGCACTATCCCAACACTGTTTCAAGTTTATATTGTCTATATTTTATGAAGAATTAAATTTTTAAAGGGTTGGTATTTGGGCACCCTACTTTTGCATTGCTGAAAATCTGGGCTTTAATTCTGTGGAACCATCTCAGTATTAGAAAAAAGCATCAGATATGGAAAACAGAGTTATAAATAATTACATTACTTTGTTCTTTTGTTGTGTTAGCTAGCCATAGATTATAATTAAATCTTTCTTTAAGCAACTTTGTCAGATCATTACATCAGGCCTCTTGTTTAGGGTAAATCTTGGTCATTTTCAGTTGTCAGAGTTTGCATTTAGGTCTGCCTTGATGCTTCAAGTTCTCCTGTTGGTGCCCAGTTAATGATTTTAGATGTTGTTTTGAGCCATGATCTCTTTGCCTTATTAGTCTAGCTATGGATGCATTTTTTTAAATTTTGTAGCAAAAAATGTCAAATTTGACTCAACTGAAAGGTTCATGTACCACACTTAAAAGGTGCTTGATATTAAGATGAAATATTTTGTTGATATGAATTCATCTTATTACAATTTTGGTGCTCTCCAGTAAACTGTAACAAAATAAATCCATATTAACCCTTTCTGACTGTCAAAGTAATCTAGAACTCGACCAGTTGATGCATGTTGTGATCTGATTGAATCTTGGAATAGCCACCCCTGAGTGGAACAAGGTGCCAAATGCAGTGCTAAAGCATTGCAGATGGCACCTCTTTCCACTCAAGGGACGAGTTGTTTGTCTGATGTTTTTTTTCTGAATTTGAACTTTTGCAAAAGATGAACTAGATTGTATGCTGTTATGTTTTTCATGAAAATGAAGCCTATCACAGAACTCCTACGTTCTTGTATTCACGATCATGTCAGGTGTTGACGGAACAGGGCAGTGGCTGTCCATCAGTCAATGGACTTTCAGTTTTGGTGGGTGCTGAAATGACGGAAAAGATATTCACATATTGTGGGCAGGTAAACAAACAAAAAACTCCAAAACACCCATCCTGTATCTGCAGCATTTTCAGTCTGTTCCCTACCACCTCCAAGAAACACCAACTCATACTTACTGAGTCAGGCTTGTATACACATATTTTGCAAATTTTTTGCTCAATCCCAAATAAACAATATAGCTATCTAATGGGAAAAAAACAAAGGATCTGGACTGACTGACCCTGTTTTTTCAGTGAATGCAACTGGAACTAATACCCTTTTGGATTCTCAGTTGTTTAATGGTATGTATTTACTTTCAGGTGGAAACATGTGACCACGCAAGATTACGAATTCAGTTGGCATTCAACAATCATTTTGAGGTAATAACAATTTAATTCTTCATTTCTCAACCTTCTGGCTGGTATCATATATGCTTAATTTTTCAATATTTTTATACTGTACCAATGACCCAGACATAGCTGGTGCTAACTCTTAAAATATAGGGCCAAACACAAATTTTGCCCCCCAATCCCCAAAATTTGCATCTAAAACTAAAGAAAACATGTCCTGAAAGGCCCTCCACACTTCGCCCCTACTGCGCATGCGCAGTGTCAAGGACGTTCCGAAATTGGCGCCATTTATTATTCTAAGTTTGGCCCTTCATCAGTTAACATCTGACTGATCTTTGTGCTTTTAAATCTCAGTTTAAATGATGCCAGACACATAAATATTAGTGAAATGGTGATTCTAAGGAGGATAGAGAAGGAGGAGAGGAAAAGAATGTGTGACAGAATATTATCAGGGCTGTAACTTAAAATTTTTTAATGAAATTATGTTAAGTTACCTATTTTCAAGGCAGCAGCCATTTTGTTGTCATTCTGATTATTTAGTTACACTGTTTTTTCAAGTGTTTTCCTCTCTCCCTGTCCTTTAAGTTCCCCCTTGCCATTCTCCCTTCTTTTGGCATAGTTTCTGTAATTATTATTACTAAAATTTCTTGGGAGTTTTAGCTGAATAACAGAATGAATTCTGTTCTTTCCCCATGTTTACGTCTTCACCTACGGGTGGTTAGGCGTTGTGTTCTGCATCTACCATCTGATGTTCTGCAGTTTCTTCCCTGGAAGTCTCTGCTTTGCATCAGATAGTGTATTTTTGGTAACTGATTTCGGGCCTGGGTGCCTGGAGTCTTATTTTAGTGTTTTTACACTCATTGTTTACATTTACAACAGCCCTCTGTGTGAGGGGGGGATTTCTAAAAAATAATATCTTTATGTTATTTTAATCATAACTAGATACATTATTATTGTTCGTAAGTGTTGAATAAATTGTTTAAAATATTTTTAAAATTTTTGTCCACACTTAGGCTTGGGATCCATTGGGGCTCAACGTTACTTTTCAGAAACTTGGGCTGTTCTGAAAAAATATTTTTTCAAAATATTTTGATTTCAATTATTTTTTCTATATTAATGGATCATATTATTATTATGTATTTTGATTGCCAGGGGTTAGTGCGAGTACCAGGACTTGTTTTCTTTTCACATTGAAAGAATATTGATCAATTGTTTTAAGAGGAAGTCTTCCTCTGACCTTATTATCATTCTATATGTGGTCAGTGTACTCGCATTAACTCCTGTTCTGTTTCGTATGATTTCGATGACAATATGGGAAGCGTATGTCACGGTATGTTGTTGGGGATTTGGACACTCCGGTCCTTTCCCCGCAGGGTCACTCTACTTTATCAATTTCTATTTTCAGACGATCAAGATTAGGGTGATGTATCTGTGATGTCTTCCAACAGTGTGCCTCCGTCGTCACAATTAATGAAGGGCTAGCGGAAAAGTGCTCATGTAATACGCCAATTGCCTAAGAGGACCCTAGTAGGTTCGACGGCCTTTGACGTCCGCTAGCTCGCCCGGTGTAGCGTCCATTCACCGAATGGTTCGGCAGCCGGGTTCGTCCGTTGCGGTCTAGAAGGAATTTTGGGGTGATGCGAGCACTATAAAATTAACTTAATGCACACCCAGTGACGGCGGATCGGAGGGAGAACGGAGGAAGCCTTTTAGTCCGGTTCATAGCTCGTTCCGGTCCATCCGGACGGCAAGCGAGAGAGGCCCCTCTCTCGTTCAACAACATCTGGCCCCAGATGTTGTGGTACAAATGTGTCGCTAGCGGAGCATACGTCCGTCGCTCGGGACGCTCCATTGTATAGGCAGTCCGCTGAGACTGCTAAGGCTTCCTCTTCTCGTCAGCGCACACGACCGCACCTTGGCTGCGTGACCGCCGATATATTACCAGCTTCGCCGATCAAGGATTCTTCGGCGACCAGGTCACACCATCCGGCAGCCAGGGATTCGAGACCGATGGACTCCGGACGTTCGCATAGGAAAAGTATGCGGGAGCCATCTGATGCGGAGCTGCCCTCGGCGAAGCAGCGATAGACTGCGCCTCCGCAGGTCTCGACGCCGGACATTCTTGTGCACATAGCACAGCTTATCGCAGCATCCCAGCAGCCGACAGAAACGGTGTCGGATCGAGAATTATCCGACAGCGCTGGGTCGGTAGCCGGGGACTCGAGGCCTGCAGACTCCGGACGTTCGCATAGGAAGTGTGCGGGAGTCAACGTGCACGGAGCTTCCAGCGGCAATGCATTGTAAGTCCGCTACTGCACAGGCCTTGGGAACGGACGTGCTTTCCTTAATAGCACAGTTTATCGCAGCATCCCAGCATCAACTGAATCTGTCGCATATATTTTATCCGACGATGCTGGGTCGGGACGCTCCGCGGAAGCGGGTACGGACGTCCGAAAGTTTCATCCGGTCCGACGGGATACCGAAAGGGATTCGGAGGATTTCAAGCTTTCCCTTTCGGAACAACATATGCTGCGATGCCGGATAAGAAACTGATAGCATCGGTGGACTTAGAAATTTTTGGTTCGGTTCAGGGACATCGTCCCTCAGTTCCGACATAGTCCAATAATGTCACACAAACTTTCGAATTATTGAACGACGCTATATATATTATTATTTTATGCTTGCTATCCAAGCATTTCTGGTTTCTTGTTCGAAGAGTTATGGAGATGTCTTTCAAAAGTGTGCCTCTGTCGTCATAGTTAATGAAGAGTTAGCGGCAATAAGTGCTCATGGAATATGTCTATCGCTTACGGAGTGACATTCGCTAGCTCACCCGGTGTAGCGTACATTCATCGAATGGTTCGGCTGCCGGGTTCGTCCGTTGCGGTCTAGGAAGGAGATTTGGGTGATGCGAGCACTTTAATTACTTTAGTACTCACCCAGTGACGGCAGATTGAGGACAGATCGGAGGAAGCCAACAACATAGGGGACCGCATGTTGTGGTTCAGATATTTTACATTCGGAGCATATGTCCGTTGCTCGGGACGCTCCGTTATATTGACAGTCCGAGAGACTGTCTTTAATGCTTCCTCATCCTCACAGCAGGGCACACGACCGCACATTGGCTACGTGACCTCGAGTATCCGATCAGTTTCGGCATTCAGTGATTCCACGGCGAATAGGTCGCGCCATCCGGTAGCCAAGGGACACGAGGCCTATACACTCCGTTCGCTCGCATATTGGAAGTATGCACGGGGTAACGATCTCGGAGCTTCCTGCGGCAATGCATCGTAAGACCGCTTCTCCTCAGGCCTCAGTGACGGACGTGCTATCCGAGTTAGCACAGTTGTTTCGCAGCATCCCAGCAATTGACAGTTTCTCGGTCGAATCAGGAATTATCCGACGGCGCTGGGTCGGTGCGGTCCGCGGTTGCTTCAGCTACGGACGACCGAACGCTTTATAGGGTCCGACAGGATGGCGAAAGGGATTCGAAAGATTTCGAGTTTTCCCTTTAGTAGTATCGGAAGATGCCTTTCATATCTTCTGGCATTTCTTCCAGTGATTATTTTTCGGACTTCATTGCTGCGATCTTGGATAAGAGACTTATAGCGTCATTGGACTCGGATTTTTCGATCGGTACAGGGACATTGTCCCTGACTTACCGACGCAGTCCAATATTGTCATTACAACATGTGTTTTATTTTTCGACGCTATATATTTATATATATATACAAGCCTGCTACTAAGCATGATAGTTTAGTTTCTTGTCCGCGTGGCTCATTTCTGCCATTTTATCATTTTTACAAATAGTTTATTTTGGCAGAGCAGGGCATACCGAGAGTTCATATGCGTCTAGACGGTGTGATTAAAGACTGCATATATTCTTTTTCGCCGTTTATGTCATTTCCAATTTCAATGTTGGGAACGACATTATGTATAGTAGACTTAACTTAGACGCTTTATTATACGTAATCCGCCTTACTGAGGCGTTATCATTACGTCTTCAAGAAAAGATTTACGGGATATTATTCTCAATGTAATTTCTTTTGAGGGCAGTAATTTGTTCACGTATAACTCCGCCCTTCAGTGGCTGATTGGAGTTGGTTAGACGTGACGCAGCCCTAGCTACATCCACACGCGTGGATAGTAAGGTTAAGAACTCTCTCAGAGTCGCTTCGTTCTCGGAGGAGCTTCTCTTCGACGGCAACTTTCCGGCAATCCATGAATTGCTCGATTTATACATTCTCTTGTCTATCTAGTGTTACAAGAGATTCAGACTGGGGCAAACATTCGGTGGTTGACTCAGAGAGTGCCGCCGCAGTTGCCGGACCCGAGTGTGTCTGTTATGACGGTTGCCAGTCAAACAGATTGGGATATATACTGATCCCTACCGATTCGAAGTGCCAGGGTCTTTGGGTTCCGCAGTCTTTTAGCTATCAGTTTAACTTCCGCGGAATAATGTTTTTTAGGCTTGCTTTATGTCATTGCATGAACATTATTCAGAAACGCATGCCCAAATTCCTGTCCTTTAATTCGACAGTAGTGGTGTATCTCCGGAACCAGGGAGGCACTCTTTCGTTTCCGTTATTCAATTTAATGGAAAGAATCCGTCTGTTGGTTATAGTACACCAAGTTCAGTTTTGGTCCGTCATATTCTGGGTCGTCTGATTGTTTTATCGGACTCCCGTTCTCTTACGGGTCGCTTGTTGCTGTCAGAATGGACTCTCAACAAACAAGTATTCAATCAGATTTGCTATCTATGGGAGCGCCCAATGATGTTTTATTTATGACACAGCTTGCTAATCAATTGCAAACGTATGTGTTGGCTTGTCCAGATCTCTGAGCTAATACTGTTAACGCTCTATTGATCTATAGGACGGAATGATAGGATACGCGTATCCTCCGGCGCTGTTGTTTTAGCAGGTATTGCTAAGATAAACAACCACAATACATTTCTGTTGATAGCATCTCTATCTTCACAGAGATCATGAGTAATTTACTCTCTTGTCTACTGTGGATCTTAACGTGAAATCTTCCTCTATGTGAGGATCTTTTTTCACTGGGTAAATCGTGTCATCTTTATCACAACCAGCAAGGTCGCAACCTTCATGTATTCCGTTGTGTGGTCCGTATTGCATTGTAAGCACTGTACTGGACGAGCTTTGGACGCGATTTCTTACTATAGGAGATCCTCTTCTTCGCTATTCTATGCGACTAAAGTGGAGGCTCTTCCGTCGTGGTGTAGGGATCATTATGTTCATATTGTTGATCCCTCCATACTACTCATTGTTTTTTTTAGTATACTTGTTTCACAAGATCTACTGCAGACTGTTATTATTTAGGTTATAGGTTTATGTTACCTCATACCTATGCACTCTGCGATAGTTTACATTGAGTCTTTTGTCTCTTTATCTAAGTCAGTTAGTAACTTTTTGATAAATAGACTTAGAATCTTTAGATTAAATTCCTATACGGATTTTAACTTCGGTTCTTATTTAGCTAAGTAATCATTTGAGCCTCTGGAAACAGTAGTTTTCAAATTCTGACCTTTTAGACAGTAATTCTGTTGGTTTCTCTTTTACTGTAGAGTCAGTGAGTTTCATGCACTATCGATGGATGATTTTCACTTTCATAGTTTCGGAATCAATACTTCCGTTACTATTTAGGTTGGATTGTTGCATAAGACTTAGGCTCCTATTATCCGGAACCTATTATTTTAAGGTCCTTCCGTCTTCGTATGGGCATAGGCCTTTACTCTTTCCGGGTACAGTTTATGTATTTATAAACAGATATCTGTTTATTACAAGGGCGTAAGCTTCTTCTGTCTTTGATGTCTAGTAGAAGGACGTTACGCTCCATTTTATTGTTAATAGATTCTATTAACTAGCGTACTGCTTATGGTATATCATTGACTTAGCAGTTGTGCTTAAGATTTCGGCTCATGAAGTAAGAGTTCTTCTACTTCTTGGGCTTACTTTAATAGTGTCGCTATTATAGATTTTTGAAGGCCGCTCATTGCGCTCAGCCATCCACATTCATGAATTTTATCTTAGAAATATCGAGTCAATTTCTTGAGGCCTCTTTTGTTAGGTCTATTATCTACTGCTCAGAATGTCATTCTCTTAACAGTTGCTACTATAGCTAGGTAGGCTGTCTGTTTCGGCAGTGTCTCCGTTCGGCTGCCCTCTTCGCTCTGGGCTATTTGACCCAGGGCAAGGAAAAGGGGGGGGGGGGGAGGGTGTTCCCTTGGGTCACCTGTTTTTACTATGAAAACAAGGGGATACCTCCTCCGGAGTTAGTAATTCTGAGCTGTTATTGGGATGGTTGTTTAGTGAGAAGTTCAAGTTTATAAAATTCATTCAAGTCTTAGTTTTTAAAGTATAGCTTTTGAATATGGCATATGTCAACGGACATGATTATGCAATTCTCAGACACTTTTAGGAGTATTAGAGTCTCTATTCTCTAGACTTACTTTATTATTGGCTTACTTTAAAAATTATTAGTATAAGGATTATATTGGATATTAATAGAGTACATGGATGTATGAAGCTCAATTTTTGGAAGGTGTTGTATCTTTCTAATTTATCATAAATAAGAAAGATACATGTAAGGCCTATTACTTCTTTTCCCTACAGGGGATGACTCTATTTTATTTTATTGAGCGTATTCCATTTTGCTCTATGTCCTTGGCCCTCCAGCCTTTTTACTATTCAGCTATGTCTGGGTCATTGGTACAGTATAAAAATGTTAAAAAATTTATAGTAATTTATATATTTTTTATACTTACCAATGACCCAGACGGGGATGGCCCTCCCAGGAGTTGGGAACTCTTGCCTCCCCGCTGAGTACATAGCGCTTACCAGGCACTGGTTATTAGAATGATAAATGGCGCCAATTTCGGAACGTCCTTGACACTGCGCATGTGCAGTAGGGGCGAAGTGTGGAGGGCCTTTCAGGACATGTTTTCTTTAGTTTCAGATGCAAATTTTGGGGATTGGGGGGCAAAATTTGTGTTTGGCCCTATATTTTAAGAGTTAGCACCAGCTATGTCTGGGTCATTGGTAAGTATAAAAAATATATAAATTACTATAAATTTTTTAACTTTTTTCATTTTTTGTCTCAAAAACATAGGTTATGACCCCTCATTGGAACGAGCTCCACGAGCTCGTTCCAATGAGGGGTCATAACCTATGTTTTGGAGACAAAAAATGAAAAAAATAATGAGAATTAATTGGCGATTTTTGAAAATAGCGCTGGCCGTTACGTTGGGTAAAGGGTTAAATACTCAGTTTATTAAATCATCATCCAAAAATTAGAAAAATTAAAGCATAAGTAGTTCTCTTGTAGCTCCTTCAATTCAGTTGGACAATAGCTCCTTCAGTTCAGTTGGACATTGATATTGTATGCAGAAATTTGTTTTGGATAAAGAATTAATCTGACAGAAAACTTCCAAATAGTTCTGAACAGGAATAACTGTTCTTTATTTTTTAGTATGTGAAAGGGGACAAACAGATGGAAGCTACTATTTTCTCTGTTCCGGACTTTATAGGTTTTGCTTCCCGGCAAGTAGGTATGTATATATGTTCTGTTTTTGTTTTACCAAGAAACTTTTAAAAATGTGATTCCAAAATGATGATTTGTTAAGGCCCCGCAAAGTAGATATCAGCATAACTTGACAAAGTGAAGATAAGCTGTTGCCATCATGCATGCGGAAGTCGGTGAGTTAACTTTGCGGTGATTGCTTGTTCTGACATTGCATTTTGTTTTTGTTCAAATCAATGTACTCAGCCCTGCAGGGAGGGGGTGGAGGAAAATGCTCCAATTTTTTTTTTTTAAATCTTCTTCTCATGAACCAGTGGGTACAATGACTTGATATTTAGTATGGAGCTTCCTTTGAGGTGTAGAATCAACTTTGCTCAAATTAAATTTGTGGAGCAATATTTGCCCTTGTAATGGGAAGGCAAGATTTTTGGCCCGGTACGAAATTTCTATTTTCTAAATCGATGGTCGAATTTGAACCAAATTTGGTATGTGTATACCAAATAACAATTCTTTGTTCCATACAGTTTGGGACATATGGGCATTTGAATTTTTTTCACAAATGGTATTATTATATCACCAACTTTAGTTGTGTGAGCTTATGGCATGGCTCGATCGGTCGGCATCAGCGTTGGCGTCAGCGTACGTGTCCAATAATGTTAACATTTTTTTTGACATTTTTAGTTGCGTTTAGTTTTCTGTTTAGCTCAGAATTTCATGTTTAACTAAGTGTTTAGGTCAACTGCTGTGCTCCTTCTCTTCCCATGGCCCTTATTTTCATCATACTTGTTCCTCAGTATCATTGTTCCATGATTAACCCCTCATACCCTGTATTTTAAACATTTTTCTTGACATTTTTAGTTGCGTTTAATTTTCTGTTTAGCTCGGAATTTCATGTTTAACTTAGTGTTTAGGTCAGCTGCTGTGCTCCTCTTCCCATGGCATTTATATTCATCATACATGTTCTCTGTATCATTGTTCCATGATTAACCCCTCATACCCTGCATTTTAAACATTTTTCTTGATATTTTTATTTGCGTTTAGTTTTCTGTTTAGCTCAGAATTTCATGTTTAACTTAGTGTTTATGTCAGTTTCTGTGTTTTACTTTTAAGAGGATATGTTTAGGTAAGCTTTGTTGCATGTTATGAGCCTGTTTGATACAGTTCTTGTATATGCCAAAGTTACTATCAAAGTGGAATGTTGGTGAGCTATCTATAGGGCGTTGGCGTCCTTCTTGTTGTATCAGAAGTACTTGATTCATGCCAAAAAAAAATTTCCTGTGTCCCTGGGGGAACCCCAGGAGCTAAAAACAGAAATATTTTCAAGCACCCATATTTCCCAAAACACACAGAAAAGAGAACTGTTATTTGGTATGAAGCATCCTTAGAACCAGAAAAAAATTGCCATCAGTTGTGTCAGGTTGTTCTGTTTTTGCATCGAAAAAATGCAAAGTCTGCATATTTGCCAAAAATTTTTTTAAATTTCTCCAGAACCCCCGATCAGAATCTTTTGATATTTGGTAAACAGCATCCATAGGGGCTTCAGATTTGTGTTAAAATTAAACCCCTTGGTTTATATTTGGGCTCAGATTTTTAACTTAGTGCAATATGGGGAATAATCTTTAAAAATCTTCCTCTTTAGAACCACTTGTCAGAATATTCTGATATTGGGTATACAGCATCCTTAGGGAGATTAAATCTCATTTTGTGCAAACCAAGTTTCTGAGTTAATTTTTGGGCTCCCTGTTGGAACCCAAATTTTAACTTGGTCCAATATGAGGAATAATCTTTAAAACCCTTCTTCAGAAACACCAGTCAAAATCATTTAATATATAGCACACATATTCTTTACAGGGGTTGGATTCAATTAGTTCAACTCAAGTCGATCAGTTGATAATTGGGCTCCTGAAGTTTAACTTAGTTAACTTCTTCTTCAGATCCACCAATCAGAATCATTTTATATACGGCATACAGAATCTGTACAGGGATTGGATTCAGTTTGTTTAACTCAAGTCAATCAGTTAATAATTGGGCTCTCGAAAGGAGCCCAAATTTTAACTAAGTGCAATATGGGTGGTAATCTTTAAAGAAAACTTCTTCAGATCCACCAGTCAGAATCTTTTGATATTTGGTATGTAGCATCCTTAGGGAGGTTAGATCTCATTTTGTTCAAATCAAGTCTTTAGGTTAATATTTGGGCTCCCTATTGGAGCCGGAATTTTAACTTATTCCAATATGAGGAATAATTTATAAAAATCTGCTTCTTCCGATACAATCAGAATCTTTTGATATTTGGTATACAGCATCCTTAGAGGGTTCAGATTCAATTTTCTTCAAATAAAGTCCTTGGGTCAATATTTGTGTTCCCTATGGGGAAGGGGGGATTTTAATATAGTGCAAAATTGGTAGTATTCTCCAAATCTTCTTCTCCAGAACCACCTGCCAGAATCTTTTGATATTGGGTATACAACATCCTTCAAGTTTGTTAAAGTTAAGTCTCTAGGTTAATATTTGGACTTCCTAGTTTTGCATTACTGAAAATCTTGGCATTATTTCAATGGTAACATTTCAATACCAGAAAAAAATCATCTGGCATGTAGAAGAGAGTTACAAATAATGAAATAACTTCATTCCACTGTAGTGTTAACTAGCCATAGATGCTAATTAAATCCTTCTTAAAACAACTATGATCAGGTGAGCACCTCATACCCCATGGGGCCTCTTGTTTTTTTGTGAACCGATGTGCTAATTCAGACCAAATTTGATTTGCAGAAGTGTTATGGGGCCATGTTTTTGATTTATGCATTCCCATGGGAACACCAGGAGCTAAAAATAGAAAAAAATTCAAATGCCCATATGTCCCAAACTGTATGGAACAAAGAATTGTTATTTGGTATACATCATACTTAGGACCAGTAGAATTGATTTGGCGCCAAGAATTTCAGTAGGTTATGGCATGGTGTGCGATAGCGATATGAGGCGAGAGGGTGGGTGGGGGGGGGGGGGGGTGGAAAAAATGTGGTATGAGTAGTTTTTGGCTCACCAACGATAGTTGAGTGAACCTATGGCATAGCCCTCATGTCTGCGTCGGCTTCCGAATTCCTTCATTTTGAAGTTTTGTGTGCAGGTTTTGAATTTTTTTTTTATTTTGCTTTTTTTTTTACGTCAGCATGCTTTTCAGGGATAGTAATATTTTATTCAACCCTTTCCATGCTGAGTTACTTGAATTTTGGACTTTTGTGTACAGGTTTTTGACTTTTCTGTGCAGGTTTTGACTTTTGTGTACAGGTTTTGAAATATTGTCTTCAAGTGGAGTTTTACCTTACTGGCATATTGCCATGGTGGTTACCTTAATAATTCAGGGTATTTTTAGTCGAGTTGTGACGAAGTCAAACTCGACTTATAGTTTGGTGAATGGCGGGCGGGCGGGCGGGCGGGCGGGAGGGCGGGCGGGCGGGCGGGGCGGGCGGGTGGGCGGGCGGGCGGGCGGGCGGGCGGGCGTAAACAATTGGTTTCCGGATGATAACTTGATAGTGGTTCAACTCACATTCATTAAACTTCATACATAGGTTGGTCTTGGTGGGAGGAAGAACCCTATTGATTTTGGACATGCTACGTCGAAGGTCAAGGTCACAGTGACCTTGAACATAGTAAATCTTAAACAATTGGTTTCCGGATGATAACTTGATAATGGTTCAACTCACATTCATGAAACTTCATAGGTAGATTGGCCTTGGTGAGGGGAAGAACCCTATTGATTTTGGACTCGCTACGTCAAAGGTCAAGGTCACAGTGACCTTTAACATAGTATATCGCAACAATTGGTTTCCGGATGATAACTTGATAGTGGTTCAACCTAGAGTCATGAAACTTCATAGGTGTGTTGGCCTTGGTGCGAGGAAGAACTCTATTGATCTTGGACTCACCAGGTCAAAGGTCAAGGTCACAGTGACCTTGAACATAGTATATCGCAACAATTGGTTTCCGGATGATAACTTGATAGTGGTTCAACCTAGAGTCATGAAACTTTATAGGTGTGTTGGCCTTGGTGCGAGGAAGAACCCTATTGATCTTGGACTCACCAGGTCAAAGGTCAAGGTCACAGTGACCTTGAACATAGTATATCGCAACAATTGGTTTCCGGATGATAACTTGATAGTGGTTCAACCTAGAGTCATGAAACTTCATAGGTATGTTGGCCTTGGTGCGAGGAAGAACCCTATTGATCTTGGACTCACCAGGTCAAAGGTCAAGGTCACAGTGACCTTGAACATAGTATATCGTAACAATTGGTTTCCGGATGATAACTTGATAGTGGTTCAACCTAGAGCCATGAAACTTTACAGGCGTGTTGGCCTTGGTGCGAGGAAGAACCCTATTGATGTTGGACTCACCAGGTCAAAGGTCAAGGTCACAGTGACCTTGAACATAGCATATCGCAACAATTGGTTTCCGGATGAGAACTTAATAGTGGTTCAACCTAGAGTCATGAAACTTCATAGGTGTGTTGGCCTTGGTGCGAGGAAGAACCCTAATGACCTTGGACTCGCCAGGTCAATGGTCAAGGTCACAACTCGACATTGGATCTGTGATCCTGAGCGGCATTTTTCTCAATTTTAACCCTTTGAAAAAATGTGATACTTTTTTGACTTTTATATGCCCATTTTGAGGTTTGTCTTTCTTTTCTTCCAAGTGGATATTTTTCAAGTAGGGTTTCACCTTACTGGCATATTGCCATTGTGGTTACTGTGACATTTGCAGGATATTTTTCTCAATTTTAACCCTTTGAAACAAATGTGATACTTTTTTTGACTTTTATGTGCAGGTTTTGAGGTTAGTCTTTCTTTTCTTCCAAGTGGCGACTTACCTTGTAGCATATTGCCAAGATTCCTATTTTATGTTAGGATCCTTCTTGGGCCTAGTATTATATTATTTAACCCTTTAGCTGCTTATTTACCTCAATTTTTGACTTTTGTGTGCAGATTTTTGACTTTTGTGTACAGGTTTTGATATTTTTTTTTAAGTGGCGTTTTACCTCACTGGCATATTGCCATGGTGGTTACTGTGACATTTTCAGGGTATTGTTCTAAATTTTAACCCTTTGAAACAAATGTGATACTTTTTGGACTTTTATGTGCAGATTTTGAGGTTTTTCTTTCTTTTCTTCCAAGTGGATATTTTTCAGGTAGAGTTTCACCTTACTCTAATATTGCCATGATGGTTACTGTGACATTATCAGGGTATTTTTCTCAATTTTAACCCATTGAAACATATTGGATACTTTTTTGTTTTTACTTTTATGTGCAGGTTTTGAGGTTTGTCTTTCTTTTCTTCAAAGTGGAGACTTTCCTTGTAGCATATTGCCATGGTTCCTATTTTATGTTAGCATGCTTCTTGGGGCTATTATTATATTATTTAACCCTTTAGCTGCTTATTTACTTTAATTTTGGACTTTTGTGTGCAGATTTTGGACTTTTTTTTTATTTATTTTACTCCAGCCACTCCTTTACATTGGTCACCTGCTGGTGAGCCACGGGGTACTGATAGCCCCTCTAGTTAAAAAATGTTCAAATCAAACAGGTACCCAAGTTTTTGTTTCAGCTTCATTATACAATTATTGTGAAAAAATTATGGTGAAAAAACTCTCAAAATCTTTTTCTTCAAATCCACCCGTCTGAATCTTTTGATATTTGATATACAGCATCCTTTTGGGGGTTAAATTCAAGTGTGTTCAAATTAAGTTCCTTAGTTCACTTTTGGGCTTTTTGTGGGAACCCAAATTTTCACAAATCTCTTTTCATTTGATAAACAGCATCCCTTTGGTGATCAGGTTCAAGTTTGTTGAACAAGGTGTATGGGTTTATATTTGGGTTCTCTATGGGACCCCAAATTTTAACTGGGTGAAATATGAGGAATGCTCTTCAAAACTATCCATTTTCAGATCCACCAGTCAGAATCTTTTCATATATGACATATGACATCCTTAGGAGGCTCAAATTTCAAAGCCACTCAGAATCATGTGATATTTAATTTATATCATTCTTATTGGGGTCTAATTCAAATTTGTTCAAATCAGGCCTGTGGGTTCATATTTGGTTCCTTATGGTATCACGGAACTAAATATTTTCCCATAGGTGACCATTATAACATTCAGGCAAAAAAAAATTTGATCGCATCACTTTAATTTTGGCATTCAAATATCTTTGTCAAGTATAGCCCTTCAGACAACTTTTTCTGACCCCAAAACAGGGGGTCATGGAACAAATAAGAGAAAAATTGACAGCAAGGACAGTACCAGTCACGTGCCCATATATTTTTATACTGTACCAATGACCCAGACATAGCTGGTGCTAACTCTTAAAATATAGGGCCAAACACAAATTTTGCCCCCCAATCCCCAAAATTTGCATCTAAAACTAAAGAAAACATGTCCTGAAAGGCCCTCCACACTTCGCCCCTACTGCGCATGCGCAGTGTCAAGGACATTCCGAAATTGGCGCCATTAATCATTCTAAGTTTGGCCCTTCATCAGTTAACATCTGACTGATCTTTGTGCTTATAAATCTCAGTTTAAATGATGCCAGACACATAAATATTAGTGAAATGGTGATTCTAAGGAGGATAGAGAAGGAGGAGAGGAAAAGAATGTGTGACAGAATATTATCAGGGCTGTAACTTAAAATTTTTTAATGAAATTATGTTAAGTTACCTATTTTCAAGGCAGCAGCCATTTTGTTGTCATTCTGATTATTTAGTTACACTGTTTTTTTTAAGTGTTTTCCTCTCTCCCTGTCCTTTAAGTTCCCCCTTGCTATTCTCCCATGCTTTTGGCATAGTTTTTGTAATTATTATTACTAAATTTTCTTGGGAGTTTTAGCTGAATAACAGAATGAATTCTGTTCTTTCCCCATGTTTACGTCTTCACCTACGGGTGGTTAGGCGTTGTGTTCTGCATCTACCATCTGATGTTCTGCAGTTTCTTCCCTGGAAGTCTCTGTTTTGCATCAGATAGTGTATTTTTGGTAACTGATTTCGGGCCTGGGTGCCTGGAGTCTTATTTTAGTGTTTTTACACTCATTGTTTACATTTACAACAGCCCTCTGTGTGAGGGGGGGGATTTCTAAAAAATAATATCTTGATGTTATTTTAATCATAACTAGATACATTATTATTGTTCGTAAGTGTTGAATAAATTGTTTAAAATATTTTTAAAATTTTTGTCCACACTTAGGCTTGGGATCCATTGGGGCTCAATGTTACTTTTCAGAAACTTGGGCTGTTCTGAAAAAATATTTTTTCAAAATATTTTGATTTCAATTATTTTTTCTATATTAATGGATCATATTATTATTATGTATTTTGATTGCCAGGGGTTAGTGCGAGTACCAGGACTTGTTTTCTTTTCACATTGAAAGGATATTAATCAATTGTTTTAAGAGGAAGTCTTCCTCTGACTTTATTATCAATCTATATGTGGTCAGTGTACTCGCATTAACTCCTGTTCTGTATCGTATGATTTCGATGACAATATGGGAAGCGTATGTCACGGTATGTTGTTGGGGATTTGGACACTCCGGTCCTTTCCCCGCAGGGTCACTCTACTTTATCAATTTCTATTTCAGACGATCAAGATTAGGGTGATGTATCTGTGATGTCTTCCAACAGTGTGCCTCCGTCGTCACAATTAATGAAGGGCTAGCGGAAAAGTGCTCATGTCTAAGAGGACCCTAGTAGGTTCGACGGCCTTTGACGTCCGCTAGCTCGCCCGGTGTAGCGTCCATTCACCGAATGGTTCGGCAGCCGGGTTCGTCCGTTGCGGTCTAGAAGGAATTTTGGGGTGATGCGAGCACTATAAATTGACCTAATGCACACCCAGTGACGGCGGATCGGAGGGAGAACGCAGGAAGCCTTTTAGTCGGTTCATAGCTCGTTCCGGTCCATCCGGACGGCAAGCGAGAGAGGCCCCTCTCTCGTTCAACAACATCTGGCCCCAGATGTTGTGGTACAAAATGTGTCGTAAGCGGAGCATACGTCCGTCGCTCGGGACGCTCCGTTGTATAGGCAGTCCGCTGAGACTGCTAAGGCTTCCTCTTCTCGTCAGCGCACACGACCGCACCTTGGCTGCGTGACCGCCGATATATTACCAGCTTCGCCGATCAAGGATTCTTCGGCGACCAGGTCACACCATCCGGTAGCCAGGGACACGAGGCCTGCAGACTCCGGACGTTCGCATAGGAAGTGTGCGGGAGTCAACGTACACGGAGCTTCCGGCGGCAATGCATCGTAAGACCACTACTGCACAGGCCTCGGGAACGGACGTGCTTTCCTTAATAGCACAGTTTATCGCAGCATCCCAGCATCAACTGAATCTGTCGCATATATTTTATCCGACGATGCTGGGCCGGGACGCTCCGCGGAAGCGGGTACGGACGTCCGAAAGTTTCATCTGGTCCGACGGGATACCGAAAGGGATTCGGAGGATTTCGAGCTTTCCCTTTCGGAACAACATATGCTGTTGTGTATGTCATCTGACTTGGTCTTCTACAGCTTCTTTCGTCGGAGGAGAATGCTGCGATGCCGGATAAGAAACTGATAGCGTCGGTGGACTTAGAAATTTTTGGTTCGGTTCAGGGACATCGTCCCTCAGTTCCGACATAGTCCAATAATGTCACACTAACTTTCGAATTATTGAACGACGCTATATATATTATTATTTTATGCTTGCTAACCAAGCATTTCTGGTTTCTTGTTCGAAGAGTTATGGAGATGTCTTTCAAAAGTGTGCCTCTGTCGTCACAGTTAATGAAGAGTTAGTGGCAATAAGTGCTCATGGAATATGTCTATCACCTACGGAGTGACATTCGCTAGCTCACCCGGTGTAGCGTACATTCATCGAATGGTTCGGCTGCCGGGTTCGTCCGTTGCGGTCTAGGAAGGAGATTTGGGTGATGCGAGCACTTTAATTACTTTAGTACTCACCCAGTGACGGCAGATTGAGGACAGATCGGAGGAAGCCTGTTAGTCCAGTTCCTGGCTTGTCCAGGTCCGTCCGGGCTGTGAGCGAGAGAGGTCCCTCTCTCGCCCAACAACATAGGGGACCGCATGTTGTGGTTCAGATATTTTACATTCGGAGCATATGTCCGTTGGTCGGGACGCTCCGTTATATTGACAGTCCGAGAGACTGTCTTTAATGCTTCCTCATCCTCACAGCAGGGCACACGACCGCACATTGGCTACGTGACCTCGAGTATCCGATCAGTTTCGGCATTCAGTGATTCCACGGCGAATAGGTCGCGCCATCCGGTAGCCAAGGGACACGAGGCCTATACACTCCGTTCGCTCGCATATTGGTAGTATGCACGGGGTAACGATCACGGAGCTTCCAGCGGCAATGCATCGTAAGACCGCTTCTCCTCAGGCCTCAGTGACGGACGTGCTATCCGAGTTAGCACAGTTGTTTCGCAGCATCCCAGCAATTGACAGTTTCTCGGTCGATTCAGGAATTATCCGACGGCACTGGGTCGGTGCGGTCCGCGGTTGCATCAGGTACGGACGACCGAACGCTTTATAGGGTCCGACAGGATGGCGAAAGGGATTCGAAAGATTTCGAGTTTTCCCTTTAGTAGTATCGGAAGATGCCTTTCATATCTTCTGGCATTATCTTCCAGTGATTATTATTTCGGACTTCATTGCTGCGATCGTGGATAAGAGACTTATAGCGTCATTGGACTCGGAATTTTCGATCGGTTCAGGGACATTGTCCCTGACTTACCGACGCAGTCCAATATTGTCATTACAACATGTGTTTTATTTTTCGACGCTATATATATATATATATACAAGCCTGCTACTAAGCATGATAGTTTAGTTTCTTGTCCGCGTTGCTCATTTCTGCCATTTTATCATTTATACAAATAGTTTATTTTGGCAGAGCAGGGCATACCGAGAGTTCATATGCGTCTAGACGGTGTGATTAAAGACTGCATATATTCTTTTTCGCCATTTATGTCTTTTCCAATTTCAATGTTGGGAACGACATTATGTATATTAGACGCTTTATTATACGTAATCCGCCTTACTGAGACGTTATCATTACGTCTTCAAGAAAAGATTTACGGGATATTATTCTCAATGTAATTTCTTTTGAGGGCAGTAGTTTGTTCACGTATAACTCCGCCCTTCAGTGGCTGATTGGAGTTAGTTAGACGTGACGCAGCCCTAGCTACATCCACACGCGTGGATAGTAAGGTTAAGAACTCTCTCAGAGTCGCTTCGTTCTCGGAGGAGCTTCTCTTCGACGGCAACTTTTCGGCAATCCATGAATTGCTCGATTTACACGCTCTCTTGTCTATCTAGTGTTACAAGAGATTCAGACTGGGGCAAACATTCGGTGGTTGACTCAGAGAGTACCGCCGCAGTTGCCGGACCCGAGTGTGGCTGTTATGACGGTTGCCAGTCAAACAGATTGGGATATAATACTGATCCCTACGGATTCGAAGTGCCAGGGTCTTTGGGTTCCGCAGTCTTTTAGCAATCAGTTTTCTTCCGCGGAATAATGTTTTTTAGGCTTGCTTTATGTCATTGCATGAACATTATTCAGAAACGCATGCCCAAAATTCCTGTCCTTTAATTCGACAGTAGTGGCGTATCTCCGGAACCAGGGAGGCACTCTTTCGTTTCCGTTATTCAATTTAATGGAAAGAATCCGTCTGTTGGTTATAGTACACCAAGTTCAGTTTTGGTCCGTCATATTCCGGGTCGTCTGATTGTTTTATCGGACTCCCGTTCTCTTACGGGTCGCTTGTTGCTGTCAGAATGGACTCTCAACAAACAAGTATTCAATCAGATTTGCTATCTATGGGAGCACCCAATGATGATTTATTTATGACACAGCTTGCTAATCAATTGCAGACGTATGTGTTGGCTTGTCCAGATCTCTGAGCTAATATTGTTAACGCTCTATTGATCTATAGGACGGAATGATAGGATACGCGTATCCTCCGGCACTGTTGTTTTAGCAGGTATTGCTAAGATAAACAACCACAATACATTTCTGTTGATAGCATCTCTATCTTCACAGAGATCATGAGTAATTTACTCTCTTGTCTACTGTGGGTCTTAACGTGAAATCTTCCTCTATGTGAGGATCTTTTTCACTGGATAAATCGTGTCATCTTTATCACAACCAGCAAGGTCGCAACCTTCATGTATTCCGTTGTGTGGTCCGTATTGCATTGTAAGCACTGTAACTGGACGAGCTTTGGACGCGATTTCTTACTATAGGAGATCCTCTTCTTCGCTATTCTATGCGGCTAAAGTGGAGGCTCTTCCGTCGTGGTGTAGGGATCATTATGTTCATATTGTTGATCCCTCCATACTACTCATTGCTATTTTTTAGTATACTTGTTTCACAAGATCTACTGCAGCCTGTTATTATTTAGGTTATAGGATTATGTTACCTCATACCTATGCACTCTACGATAGTTTACAATTGAATCTTTTGTCTCTTTATCTAAGTCAGTAACTTTTTGATAAATAGACTTAGAATCTTTAGATTAAATTCCTATACGGATTTTAACTTCGGTTCTTATTTAGCTAAGTAATCATTTGAGCCTCTGGAAACAGTAGTTTTCAAATTCTGACCTTTAGACAGTAATTCTGTTGGTTTCTCTTTTACTGTAGAGTCAGTGAGTTTCATGCACGATCGATGGATGATTTTCACTTTCATAGTTTCGGAATCAATACTTCCGTTACTATTTAGGTTGGATTGTTGCATAAGAGTTAGGCTCCTATTATCCGGAACCTATTATTTTAAGGTCCTTCCGTCTTCGTATGGGCATAGGCCTTTACTCTTTCCGGGTACAGTTTATGTATTTATAAACAGATATCTGTTTATTACTATGGGCGTAAGCTTCTTCTGTCTTTGATGTCTAGTAGAAGGACGTTACGCTCCATTTTATTGTTAATGGATTCTATTAACTATCGGTACTGCTTATGGTATATCATTGATTTAGCAGTTGTGCTTAAGATTTCGGCTCATGAAGTAAGAGTTCTTCTACTTCTTGGGCTTACATTAATAGTGTCGCTATTATAGATTTTTGAAGGCCGCTCATTGCGCTCAGCCATCCACATTCATGAATTTTATCTCAGAAATATCGAGTCCATTTCTGGAGGCCTCTATTGTTAGGTCTATTATCTACTGCTCAGAATGTCATTCACTTAACAGTTGCTACTATAGCTAGGTAGGCTGTCTGTTTCGGCAGTGTCTCCGTTCGGCTGCCCTCTTCGCTCTGGGCTATTTGACCCAGGGCAAGAAAAAGGGGGGGGGGGGGGGGGGAGGGTGTTCCCTTGGGTCACCTGTTTTACTATGAAAACAAGGGGATACCTCCTCCGGAGTTAGTAATTCTGAGCTGTTATTGGGATGGTTGTTTAGTGAGAAGTTTAGGTTTTTAAATTCATTCAAGTCTTAGTTTTTAAAGTATAGCTTTTGAATATTGCATATGTCAACGGACATAATTATGCAATCCTCATACACTTTTAGGAGTATAAGAGTCTCTATTCTCTAGACTTACTTTATTTATTGGCTTACTTTAAAAATTATTAGTATAAGGATTATATTGGATATTAATAGAGTACATGGATGTATGAAGCTCAATTTTGGAAGGTGGTGTATCTTTCTAATTTATCATAAATAAGAAAGATACATGTAAGGCCTATTACTTCTTTTTCCCTACAGGGGATGACTCTATTTTATTTTATTGAGCGTATTCCATTTTGCTCTATGTCCTTGGCCCTCCAGCCTTTTTACTATTCAGCTATGTCTGGGTCATTGGTACAGTATAAAAATGTTAAAAAATTTATAGTAATTTATATATTTTTTATACTTACCAATGACCCAGACGGGGATGGCCCTCCCAAGAGTTGGGAACTCTTGCCTCCCCGCTGAGTACATAGCGCTTACCAGGCACTGGTTATTAGAATGATTAATGGCGCCAATTTCGGAACGTCCTTGACACTGCGCATGCGCAGTAGGGGCAAAGTGTGGAGGGCCTTTCAGGACATGTTTTCTTTAGTTTTAGATGCAAATTTTGGGGATTGGGGGGCAAAATTTGTGTTTGGCCCTATATTTTAAGAGTTAGCACCAGCTATGTCTGGGTCATTGGTAAGTATAAAAAATATATAAATTACTATAAATTTTTTAACTTTTCAGGGAATTCCCTACAAAAACACAACAAATGTAAATTGTATTTTTTAGTATCCAAAAGTCATCAAATCACTCTCTTTTTTATCTGGAATATTCATCAATTATGCAAGATGTCAATAGAATGCTTGAAACATTTATTGAAACAATTTATTTTCCCAAGGCAGATTATTTTTAGAGATTGCATCACTTCTGAGCGCAACATTTCAAGGCGGGTGTTTTTAATTCACATATTTAGTTCAGTGATACCTATAGGTATCACGGAACTAAATATTTTTCCATAGGCGACCATTATAACGTTCAGGCAAAAGAAAAATTTGATTGCATCACTTTAATTTTGGCATTCAAATATCTTTGCAAGTATAGCTCTTCAGACAAAGTTTTCTGACTCCAAAACAGGGGGTCATGCAACAAATAAGAGAGAAAAATTGACAGCAAGGGAAGTACTGGTCACATGCTCATATTTTTCACAGAATTCCCTACAAAAACATACCAAATGTAAATTGTATTTTTTAGGTCCAAAAGTCATCAAATCACCCTCATTTTTTTCTGGAATATTTATCAATAATGCAAGATGTCAGTAGAATGCTTCAAACATTTATTGAAACAATTTATTTTCCCAAGGCAGTTTATTTTTAGAGATTGCATCACTTCCGAGCGAAACATTTCAAGACTGGTTGTTCTAATTCAAATATTTAGTTCAGTGATACCTTATGGGAACCCACATTTTTACTTAGTGGAATATGAGAAAAATTATTTGAACTTCTTCTCAGTGGAAAGCCTCTCAATTCATGCTCATTATATGCAAGAAGAAAATAAAAATTAAAAAATAAAACTCTCCATCCCTCTCTAGTTCGAGAAAAATAAAAAATACCTGAGAATAAATTAATGTATTTGCCAAGCTATTGATTAAAATTGCCATTCAAATTTTTTTGTTATATTTTTACACAACAACCAATGGCCCAGACTTAGCTGGTGCTAACTCAAAAATATCCAGGGCCAAACACAAATTTTGCCCCCCAATCCCCAAAATTTGCATGTAAAACCGAAAATTGAATGTCCTATGTGGTCCTCCATACATTTGACATCTGCACATGTGCAGTGTCCAGGAAGCACCGAAATTGGTGCCAATTATCATTCCTTGTTTGGCCCTCTATCCGATAACAACAAATTGACTTCTGTGCTTTTAAATCTCAGTTTTAATGATGCCAGACACAGATCAATGGTGATTATGGTGGATCAAAGGACAGAATAGGATGATGGAAGGAAGAAACAGTGGTTTTCAATGTTCAGGGCTGTAACTTTATAAATTTTTATACTGTACCAATGACCCAGACATAGCTGGTGCTAACTCTTAAAAATCTAGGGCCAAACACAAATTTTGCCCCCCAAACCCCAAAATTTGCATCTAAAACCAAAGAAATCATGTCCTGAATGGCCCTCCATACTTCGCCTCTACTGCGCATGCACAGTGTCAAGGAGGTCCCGAAATTGGCACCATTTATCATTCTTTGTTTGGCCCTTTATCAGTTCACATCTGACTGATCTTTGTGCTTGTAAATCTCAGTTTAAATGATGCCAGACACATAAATATTAGAGAAATGGTGGATCTGAGGAGGAAATAGAAGGAGGAGAGGAAAAATGAGTGACAGAAAATAATCAGGGCTGTAACTTAAAATTTTTTTATGAAATTATGTCAAGTTACCTATTTTCGAGGCATGGGCCTGTTGTTGTCATTCTTGTTATAAAGTTACACTGCTTGTTCAGTGTTTCCTCTCTCCCTTTCCTTTAAGTCCCCCCTTGCTATTCTCCCATGCGTTTGGCTTTTTTCTGTAATATTATTACTAAAATTTCTTGGGAGTTGTAGCTGGATAACAGAATGAATTCTGTTCTTTTCCCCATGTTTACGTCCTCACCCATGGGTGTTCAGGCGTAGTGTTCTGCATCTACCATCTGATGTTCTGCAGTTTCTTCCCTGGAAGTCTCTGTTTTGCATCAGATGGTGTATTATTGGTAACTGATTTCGGGCCATAGTTATCAGTGCCTGGAGTCATGTTTCTGGTGTTTTTACACTTCTTGTTTACATTGACAACAATCTCTGTGGAGGGGGGATTTCTTGTCTTTGTGTTAGTTTAATCATAACAGGATACATTATTATTATTCGTAAGTGTTGCATTAATTTTTTAAAATATTTTTAAAATTTTTGTCCACACTTAGGCTTGGGATCCATTGGGGCTCAACGTTACTTTTCAGAAACTTGGGCTTTTCTGAAAAAATCTTTTTTCAAAAAATTTTTTTTTTTGATTTCAATTATTTTTTCTATGTTAATGGATCATGTTATTATGTATCTTTGTTTTCAGGGGTTGGTGCGAGTACTAGGACTTTTTGTATTCTTTTCACAATGAAAGGATATTGTTCAATTGTAATAAGAGGAAATCTTCCTCTGACTTTCATAATCATTGTATTAATTGTAGTCAGTGTACTCGCACTAACTCCTGTTCAGTATGTGTCAATTGGGATGAGAAACATGGGAAGCGTGTGTCACGGTATGTTAGCAGGGAAATGGCCATGCCGGTCCTTTCTCCGCAGGGTCACTCTAGTTTATCAATCTCTATTTCAGACGAACAAGAACAGGGTGATGTATCCGTGATGTCTTCCAAAAGTGTGCCTCCGTCGTCACAATTAAATGAAGAGCTAGCGGCAAAGTGCTCATGGAAATACGTCAATTGCCTAAGAGGTCCCTAGTAGGATCGACAGCGTTGACGTCCACTAGCTTGCCCGGTGTAGCATCCATTCATTGAATGGTTCGGCAGCCGGGTTCGTCCGTTGCGGTCCACAAAGGAGTTTTGGGTGATGCGAGCACTATAAATCAACTAAGTGCACACCCAGTAACAGCAGATCAGAGGAGAGAACGGAGGAAGCCTATTAGTCTGGTTCCTAGCTCGTCCAGGTCCATCCGGGCTGCGAGCGAGAGAGGCCCCTCTCTCGTACAACAACATCTGGGACCAGATGTTGTGGTACAAAACGTTTCGCATTCGGAGCATACGTCCGCCGCTCGGGACGCTCCGTTATATAGACAGTCCGGAGAGACTGTCAATAAGGCTTCCTCATCCTCACGGCAGCGACCACGACCGCACCTTGGCTACGTGACCTCGGATATCCAGCCAGCTTCGCCAATCAGGGAATCCACGGCGACCAGGTCACACCATCCGGTAGCCAGGGACACGAGGCCTGTAGACTCCGGACGTTCGCATAAGAAAAGTATGCAGGAGTCAACGTACACGGAGCTTCCAGCGGCAAAGCATCGTAAGACCGCTACCCCACAGGCCTCAGTGACGGACGTGCTATCCCAAATAGCACAACTTATCGCAGCATCCCATCAACGACAGAATCTCTGTCGGATCAGGTAATAGCCGACGACGCTGGGTCGGTACGCTCCGCTGAAGCATCAGGTACGGACGTCCGAAAACTTCATAGGGTCCGACAGGATGGCGAAAGGGATTCGGAAGATTTTGAGCTTTCCCTTTCAGAACAACATAAGCTGCCGTACATTTCATCCGGCATTATCTTCCAGAGGTTGTTTCTTCGGACCAGAATGCTGTGATGCCGGATAAGAGACTGATAGCGTCTTTGGACACAAGAATTTTTTGATCGGTTCAGGGACATCGTCCCTGAGTTTCCGACACAGTCCAATAATGTCACAGGAACTTTCGAATTATTGATCGACGCTATATATATGCTTGCTATTAAACAAGCAAGTCTGGTTTCTTGTTCGCAAAAGTTACCGTGATGTCTTCCAAAAGTGTGCCTCCGTCGTAATAGTTAAATGAAGAGCTAGCGGCAATAAGTGCTCATGGAAATACGTCAGTCGCCTAAGAGGTCCATAGAAGGATCGACGGCATTGACATCCGCTAGCTCGCCCGGTGTAGTGTCCATTCATCGAATGGTTCGGTGGCCGGGTTCGTCCGTTGTGGTCCAGGAAGGAGATTTGGGTGATGCGAGCACTATAATAAGACAAAAGTACACGCCCAGTGACGACGGATCAGAGGAGAGATCGGAGGAAGCCTATTAGTCCGGTTCCTAGCTCGTCCAGGTCCATCCGGGCTGCGAGCGAGAGAGATCCCTCTCTCGTACAACATCTGGGACCAGATGTTGTGGTACAAACCTTTCGCATTCGGAGCATATGTCCGCCGCTCGGGACGCTCTGTTATATAGACAGTCCAAGAGACTGTCGATAAGGCTTCCTCATCCTCACAGCAGCGCACACGACTGCACCTTGGCTACGTGACCACGAATATCCAGCCAGCTTCGCCAATCAGGGATTCCACGGCGAACAGGTCACGCCATCCGGTAGCCAAGGGACACGAGGCCTGTAGACTCTGGACGCTCGCATAATAGAAGTATGCATGGGTCAACGTACACGGAGCTTCCAGCGGCAAAGCAACGTAAGACCGCTTCTCCACAGGCCTCAGTGACGGACGTGCTATCCAAAATAGCACAACTTATCGCAGCATCCCAGCAAACGACAGAATCTCTGTCGGGTCAGGAATAATCCGACGACGCTGGGTCGGTTTGCTCCGCTGAAGCATCAGGTACGGACTACCGAACACTTCATAGGGTCCGACAGGATGGCGAAAGGGATTCGGAGGATTTCGAGCTTTCCCTTTCGGAACAACATAAGCTGCCATAGATTTCTTCCGGCATTATCTTCCAGAGGTTGTTCCGTCGGACTAGAATGCTGCGATGCTGGATAAGAGACTAATAGCGTCATTGGACACAGAATTTTTGATCGGTTCAGGGACATCGTCCCTGAGTTGCCGACACAGTCCAATAATGTCACAAGAACATTGGAATTATTGAACGACGCTATATATAAGCTTGCTACCAAAACAGGCAAGTCTAGTTTCTTGTCCGCAAATGCTCTAAATCTGCCTTTCATCAATTCAAGGAATAAATTTGAAACGGCAGGACAGGGCATACCGATAGTTCCTCTGCGTCCAGACGACGAGGCTGAAGACTTGGAATTGTCTATATTGCCGTCTATGTCAATTCCAACCACGACGTTGGAAACGACAATAATGTCTAACAGACTTAACTTAGACGCTTTATCATACGCAGACCACCTTACTAAGGCGTTATCATTACGTCTTCACGGGAAAGAATTCCAGGATATGATCCTCAATGAGATTTCTTTCAAGGACAGTAGCTTTTCCACGTATAACTCCGCCCTTCAGTGGCAAACCTGGAGTTGGTTAGACGTGACGCAGCCCTAGCTACATCCACGCGCGTGGATAGTAAGGTGAAGAACTCTCTCAGAGTCGCTTCGGTCTCGGAGAAGCTTCTCTTCCACGGCAACCTTTCAGCAATCTATGAATTGCTCGATATAGACGTTCTCTTGTCAATCAAGTGTAACAAGAGATTCAGACTTGGGCAAACATTCAGTGGTTGACTCAGGGAGTTCCACTGCAGTTGCCGGATCCGAGTTTTACGATTATGACGGATGCCAGTCAAACAGGTTGGGGTACAACATTGATCCCAACGGATTCGAAGTGCCAGGGTCTTTGGGTTCCGCAGTTTCTAGGCAAGCACATAAACATCCAAGAAATGATGTCAATTTGGCTTGCACTACGTCATTGGATGAACATTATTCAGAAAGCGCATGTCCAAATCCTGTCCGACAATACGACAGTAGTTGCGTATATCCGGGACCAGGGAGGCACTCATTCCGTTCCGTTATTCAATTTAACGGAAAGAATCCTTCTGTTTGTTCTAGACCACCAAGTTCTGCTTCGGTCCGTCATATTCCGGGTCGTCTGAATGTATTAGCAGACTCCCTTTCACGGAAGGGTCGCTTGTTGCCTTCAGAATGGACTCTCAACAAACAGGTATTCAATCAGATTTGCTACCAATGGGAGCGGCCAATGATAGACTTATTTGTGACACAACTCAACAATCAATTGCAGACGTATGTGTCACCATGTCCGGATCCCCGAGCATATGCAGTAGACGCTCTATCGATCTCATGGGACGGAATGATAGGATATGCGTATCCTCCAGCGCCGTTGATTCAGCAAATATTGCTAAAGATAAAACAATCACAATACAATTCTGTTGGTAGCATCTCTGTCTCCACAGAGACCGTGGATAAATCTACTCAGGTGTCTGCTGTGGGACTTACCGCGAAAACTTCCTCCACGAGAGGATTTTCTTTCGCTGGGGAAATCGTGTCAACTTCATGACAACCCGCAAGGTCTCAACCTTCACGTATTCCGTTGTGCAGTCCTTCTTGCACAGCAAGCATTGTACAGGACGAGCAGTGGACGCGATTTCTAACTGTAGGAGGACCTCCTCTTCGCTATACTATGCGGCTAAAGTGGAAGGTCTTTCGTCGTTGGTGTAGGGATCATTATGTTGATATTTTTGATCCCTCCATACCAGACATTGCAAACTTTCTAGTATACTTGTTTGACGAGATCAACTGCAGCCTGTTACTATTAAAGATTATAGGTCTATGTTATCTGATACCTATGCACACCATGATAGTTTACAATTGGATCTAATGTCTCTTTATCTAAATTAGTTAGAAACTTTTCGATAAGTAGACCTAGAACCCTTTGATTAATTCCTAAATGGAATTTAGCTTGGGTTCTTCTTAAACTAAAAGAAAACCATTTGAGCCTCTTGAGACAGTAGATTTCAAATTCTGGTCTTATAAGACAGCATTTCTCTTAGCTTTCTCTTCTGCTGAAGAGTCAGTGAGCTTCATGCACTATCGGTGGACGATTCTCACTATCGTAGTGTCGGGAACACTGTTACCTTTACTACTAATGTTGGATTTTTGGCTAAGAATCAGGCTCCTAATAAATATCCGGAACCTATTGTTATTAAGGCCCTTCCGTCTTCAGACGGGCATAGGCCTTTACTCTGTCCGGTTAGAGCTTTATGTATTTATAAATAAGATCTCAGTTTATCAGAAAGGGACGTAAACGCTTCTTCTGTCTCTGATGCCAAATAGAAAGGACATTACGGTCCATTCTATTGCTAGATGGATTCAATTAACTATCTGTACTGCTTATGATAATCTATCTTCAACTCAGCAGTCTGTGCTTAAGATTTCGGCTCATGAAGTAACAGCTCTTTCTAAATCTTGGGCTTATGCAAATAGTGTTGCTATTACAGATTTAATGAAGGCTGCATATTGGTCTCAGCCATCCACATTCACAAATTTTTATCTCAGAAATATTGAGTCCATTTCTGGAGACCTGCATTGTTTAGGTCCATTTTCTGCTGCTCAGAATGTCGTTCACTAAACAGTTGTAACTATAGTTATGTAGGCTTTCTGTTCAGGCAGTGACTCCGTCCTGTTGCCCTCTTTGCTCTGGGCTATTTGACCCAGGGGAAGGGGGGGGGGGGAGGGTGTTCCCTTGGGTCACCTGTTTTATAGTGAAAACAAGGGGATACCTCCTCCGGAGTCAGTAATTCTGAGTTGTTACTGGGATGGTTTTAAAGTGAAAAGTTAATGTTTAAAAAATTCATTCATGTCATATTTTTAAAGTGTAGCATTGAATATGTAACGTGTCTAACGGGCGTTAATATTCAATCCTCGGACACTTTTAAAAGAGTATAAAGAGTCTCAATTCTCTAGACTAACTTTATTTATTGGCTTACTTTAAAAATAATTAGTATAAGGATTATACTGGATGTTAATAGAGAACATGAATGTTATGATGCTCAATTATGGGGGGTGTTGTGTCTTTCTAATTTATCATAAAAAAGAAAGATACATGTAAAGCCTAATACTCCTTTTCTCCTCGAGGGGATGAATCTGTTTTATATAGTTGAGCTTATTGGATTTTCCTCTATGTCCTAGGCCCTCCAGCCTTTTTACTATTCAGCTATGTCTGGGTCATTGGTACAGTATAAAAATGTTAAAAAATTTATAGGAATTTATATATTTTTTATACTTATCAATGACCCAGATGGGGATGGCCCTCCCAGGAGTTGGGAACTCATACCTCCCCGCTGAGTACATAGTGCTGACCAGGCACTGATTGTAAGAATGATAAATGGCGCCAATTTCGGGACCTCCTTGACACTGTGCATGCGCAGTAGAGGCGAAGTAAGGAGGGCCATTCAGGACATTGGTTTTGGATGCAAATTTTGGGGATTGGGGGGCAAAATTTGTGTTTGGCCCTAGATTTTTAGCTCAACTTGACAAAGTCAAGCTGAGCTATTGCCATCACTTCTCGTCCGTCGGCGTACGTACGTACGTACGTTAGTATGTTAGTACGTTAGTACGTACGTCCACAATTTCCTTTGGCACACCTCACAGGTCGCATTTATGATCAGATTACTTTGAAACTTCTTATGCTTGTTTGGGGTGACCTCTAGATGGGAGCTATCGATTTTCTTCAATTTCCGTCAAAAAATGTTGCCGCGGCCAACGTTCTTAGAACTTAGTTTAGTCAAACCACAATATTTCCCTTTGGCACACCCTACAGGGCACATTTATGATTTGATTGCTTTGAAACCTGGTATGCTTATTTAGGGTGACCTCTAGATGGGAGCTATCGATTTTCTTCAATTTCCGGCAAAAAATGTTGCCACGGCCAACGTTTGTAGAACTTAGTTTAGTCAGACCTCAATATTTCCCTTTGGCACACCCTACAGGGTACATTTACGATCAGATTGCTTTGAAACCTGGTATGCTTGTTTGGGGAGACCTGTAGATGGGAGCTATCGATTTTCTTCAATTTCTGTCAAAAAATGTTGCCATGGCCAATGTTCTTAGAACTTGGTTTAGTCAGAAGACTCAATATTTCCCTTTAGCACACCCTACAGGGTACATTTATGATCGGATTGCTTTGAAACCTTTCATGCTTGTTTGGGGTGACATCTAGATGGGAGCTATCGATTTTCTTCAATTTCCGTCAAAAAATGTTGCCGCGGCCAACGTTTTTAGAACTCAGTTTAGTCAGACCACAATATTTCCCTTTGGCACACCCTACAGGGCACATTTATGATTTGATTGCTTTGAAACCTGGTATGCTTGTTTGGGGAGACCTCTAGATGGGAGCTATCGATTTTCTGCAATTTCCATCGAAAAATGTTGCCACGGCCAACGTTCTTAGAACTTGGTTTAGTCAGAAGACTCGATATTTCCCTTTGGCACACCCTACAGGGTACATTTATGATCGGATTGCTTTGAAACCTTTCATGCTTGTTTGGGGTGACCTCTAGATGGGAGCTATCTATTTTCTTCAATTTCCATCAAAAAATGTTGCCGCAGCCAACATTCTTAGAACTTAGTTTAGTCAGACCACAATATTTCCCTTTGGCTCACCCTACAGGGCTCATTTATGATTAGATTGCTTTGAAACCTGGTATGCTTATTTACGGTGACCTCTAGATGGGAGCTATCGATTTTCTGCTTATTTACGGTGACCTCTAGATGGGAGCTATCGATTTTCTTCCATTTCTGTCAAAAAATGTTGCCACGGCCAACGTTCTTAGAATTTAGTCTAGTCAGACCACAATATTTCCCTTTTGTACACCCTACAGGGCACATTTTTAATCGGATTGCTTTGAAACTGTTATGCTTGTTTGGGGAGGCCTCTAGATGGGAGCTATCGATTTTCTTCGGTTTCTGTCAAAAAATGTTGCCACTGGCAAAAAAACTGACATTGGTCCCAATGATCTTCAATTTTGCCATTTCATTTATAACTTACCAAGTTCAAGTTTGTCAAGTTGAGCTACAGTGTCATTGACACTTTCATTAAGAGTTAGCACCAGCTATGTCTGGGTCATTGGTAAGTATAAAAAATATATAAATTACTATAAATTTTTTAACTTTTTTGACAAAATTATTTCATGTTTCCCAATTTCGGGACATGGGCCTGATGTTATCATTCTAGCTAATGATTTTGCCACTGTTTGTTAAGTGTTCCTTCCCTTTCCTTCCTTGAAGCTCCCAGTTAAACTCCCATCCTTTTTGGCTTTTTTATTGAATTTTTTTAGTAAATTTCTTGGGAGTTTAACGTGTTTTACAGAATGTTTATTCTGTTTATCTCCATAGTTACGTCCTCACCCTTGGTATGTTTAGACGTTTTTTGGTCATGCATCATCCATCTGATGTATCATATATTTTTATACTGTACCAATGACCCAGACATAGCTGGTGCTAACTCTTAAAATATAGGGCCAAACACAAATTTTGCCCCCCAATCCCCAAAATTTGCATCCAAAACTAAAGAAAACATGTCCTGAAAGGCCCTCCACACTTCGCCCCTACTGCGCATGCGCAGTGTCAAGGACGTTCCGAAATTGGCGCCATTAATCATTCTAAGTTTGGCCCTTCATCAGTTAACATCTGACTGATCTTTGTGCTTATAAATCTCAGTTTAAATGATGCCAGACACATAAATATTAGTGAAATGGTGATTCTAAGGAGGATAGAAAAGGAGGAGAGGAAAAGAATGTGTGACAGAATATTATCAGGGCTGTAAATTAAAATTTTTTAATGAAATTAGGTTAAGTTACCTATTTTCAAGGCAGCAGCCATTTTGTTGTCATTCTGATTATTTAGTTACACTGTTTTTTTAAGTGTTTTCCTCTCTCCCTGTCCTTTAAGTTCCCTCTTGCTATTCTCCCATGCTTTTGGCATAGTTTTTGTAATTATTATTACTAAATTTTCTTGGGAGTTTTAGCTGAATAACAGAATGAATTCTGTTCTTTCCCCATGTTTACGTCTTCACCTAGGGGTGGTTAGGCGTTGTGTTCTGCATCTACCATCTGATGTTCTGCAGTTTCTTCCCTGGAAGTCTCTGTTTTGCATCAGATAGTGTATTTTGGTAACTGATTTCGGGCCTGGGTGCCTGGAGTCTTTTTTTAGTGTTTTTACACTCATTGTTTACATTTTCAACAGCCCTCTGTGTGAGGGGGGGATTTCTAAAAAATAATATCTTGATGTTATTTTAATCATAACTAGATACATTATTATTGTTCGTAAGTGTTGAATAAATTGTTTAAAATATTTTTAAAATTTTTGTCCACACTTAGGCTTGGGATCCATTGGGGCTCAACGTTACTTTTCAGAAACTTGGGCTGTTCTGAAAAAATATTTTTTCAAAATATTTTGATTTCAATTATTTTTTCTATATCAATGGATCATATTATTATTATGTATTTTGATTGCCAGGGGTTAGTGCGAGTACCAGGACTTGTTTTCTTTTCACATTGAAAGGATATTGATCAATTGTTTTAAGAGGAAGTCTTCCTCTGACTTTATTATCATTCTATATGTGGTCAGTGTACTCGCATTAACTCCTGTTCTGTATCGTATGATTTCGATGACAATATGGGAAGCGTATGTCACGGTATGTTGTTGGGGATTTGGACACTCCGGTCCTTTCCCCGCAGGGTCACTCTACTTTATCAATTTCTATTTCAGACGATCAAGATTAGGGTGATGTATCTGTGATGTCTTCCAACAGTGTGCCTCCGTCGTCACAATTAATGAAGGGCTAGCGGAAAAGTGCTCATGTAAATACGCCAATTGCCTAAGAGGACCCTAGTAGGTTCGACGGCCTTTGACGTCCGCTAGCTCGCCCGGTGTAGCGTCCATTCACCGAATGGTTCGGCAGCCGGGTTCGTCCGTTGCGGTCTAGAAGGAATTTTGGGGTGATGCGAGCACTATAAACTAACCTAATGCACACCCAGTGACGGCGGATCGGAGGGAGAACGCAGGAAGCCTTTTAGTCCGGTTCATAGCTCGTTCCGGTCCATCCGGACGGCAAGCGAGAGAGGCCCCTCTCTCGTTCAACAACATCTGGCCCCAGATGTTGTGGTACAAAATGTGTCGTAAGCGGAGCATACGTCCGTCGCTCGGGACGCTCCGTTGTATAGGCAGTCCGCTGAGACTGCTAAGGCTTCCTCTTCTCGTCAGCGCACACGACCGCACCTTGGCTGCGTGACCGCCGATATATTACCAGCTTCGCCGATCAAGGATTCTTCGGCGACCAGGTCACACCATCCGGTAGCCAGGGACACGAGGCCTGCAGACTCCGGACGTTCGCATAGGAAGTGTGCGGGAGTCAGCGTACACGGAGCTTCCGGCGGCAATGCATCGTAAGACCGCTACTGCACAGGCCTCGGGAACGGACGTGCTTTCCTTAATAGCACAGTTTATCGCAGCATCCCAGCATCAACTGAATCTGTCGCATATATTTTATCCGACGATGCTGGGTCGGGACGCTCCGCGGATGCGGGTACGGACGTCCGAAAGTTTCATCCGGTCCGACGGGATACCGAAAGGGATTCGGAGGATTTCAAGCTTTCCCTTTCGGAACAACATATGCTGTTGTGTATGTCATCTGACTTGGTCTTCTCCAGCTTCTTTCGTCGGACCAGAATGCTGCGATGCCGGATAAGAAACTGATAGCGTCGGTGGACTTAGAAATTTTTGGTTCGGTTCAGGGACATCGTCCCTCAGTTCCGACATAGTCCAATAATGTCACACAAACTTTTGAATTATTGAACGACGCTATATATATTATTATTTTATGCTTGCTAACCAAGCATTTCTGGTTTCTTGTTCGAAGAGTTATGGAGATGTCTTTCAAAAGTGTGCCTCTGTCGTCATAGTAAATGAAGAGTTAACGGCAATAAGTGCTCATGGAATATGTCTATCGCCTACGGAGTGACATTCGCTAGCTCACCCGGTGTAGCGTACATTCATCGAATGGTTCGGCTGCCGGGTTCGTCCGTTGCGGTCTAGGAAGGAGATTTGGGTGATGCGAGCACTTTAATTACTTTAGTACTCACCCAGTGACGGCAGATTGAGGACAGATCGGAGGAAGCCTGTTAGTCCGGTTCCTGGCTGGTCCAGGTCCGTCCGGGCTGTGAGCGAGAGAGGTCCCTCTCTCGCCCAACAACATAGGGGACCGCATGTTGTGGTTCAGATATTTTACATTCGGAGCATATGTCCGTTGGTCGGGACGCTCCGTTATATTGACAGTCCGAGAGACTGTCTTTAATGCTTCCTCATCCTCACAGCAGGGCACACGACCGCACATTGGCTACGTGACCTCGAGTATCCGATCAGTTTCGGCATTCAGTGATTCCACGGCGAATAGGTCGCGCCATCCGGTAGCCAAGGGACACGAGGCCTATACACTCCGTTCACTCGCATATTGGTAGTATGCACGGGGTAACGATCACGGAGCTTCCAGCGGCAATGCATCGTAAGACCGCTTCTCCTCAGGCCTCAGTGACGGACGTGCTATCCGAGTTAGCACAGTTGTTTCGCAGCATCCCAGCAATTGACAGTTTCTCGGTCGAATCAGGAATTATCCGACGGCGCTGGGTCGGTGCGGTCCGCGGTTGCATCAGGTACGGACGACCGAACGCTTTATAGGGTCCGACAGGATGGCGAAAGGGATTCGAAAGATTTCGAGTTTTCCCTTTAGTAGTATCGGAAGATGCCTTTCATATCTTTTGGCATTATCTTCCAGTGATTATTATTTCGGACTTCATTGCTGCGATCTTGGATAAGAGACTTACAGCGTCATTGGACTCGGATTTTTCGATCGGTTCGGGGACATTGTCCCTGACTTACCGACGTAGTCCAATATTGTCATTACAACATGTGTTTTATTTTTCGACGCTATATATATATATATATACAAGCCTGCTACTAAGCATGATAGTTTAGTTTCTTGTCCGCGTTGCTCATTTCTGCCATTTTATCATTTATACAAATAGTTTATTTTGGCAGAGCAGGGCATACCGAGAGTTCATATGCGTCTAGACGGTGTGATTAAAAACTGCATATATTCTTTTTCGCCGTTTATGTCTTTTCCAATTTCAATGTTGGGAACGACATTATGTATAGTAGACTTAACTTAGACGCTTTATTATACGTAATCCGCCTTACTGAGGCGTTATCATTACGTCTTCAAGAAAAGATTTACGGGATATTATTCTCAATGTAATTTCTTTTGAGGGCAGTAGTTTGTTCACGTATAACTCCGCCCTTCAGTGGCTGATTGGAGTTAGTTAGACGTGACGCAGCCCTAGCTACATCCACTCGCGTGGATAGTAAGGTTAAGAACTCTCTCAGAGTCGCTTCGTTCTCGGAGGAGCTTCTCTTCGACGGCAACTTTTCGGCAATCCATGAATTGCTCGATTTACACGTTCTCTTGTCTATCTAGTGTTACAAGAGATTCAGACTGGGGCAAACATTCGGTGGTTGACTCAGAGAGTGCCGCCGCAGTTGCCGGACCCGAGTGTGGCTGTTATGACGGTTGCCAGTCATACAGATTGGGATATAATACTGATCCCTACGGATTCGAAGTGCCAGGGTCTTTGGGTTCCGCAGTCTTTTAGCAATCAGTTTTCTTCCGCGGAATAATGTTTTTTAGGCTTGCTTTATGTCATTGCATGAACATTATTCAGAAACGCATGCCCAAATTCCTGTCCTTTAATTCGACAGTAGTGGCGTATCTCCGGAACCAGGGAGGCACTCTTTCGTTTCCGTTATTCAATTTAATGGAAAGAATCCGTCTGTTGGTTATAGTACACCAAGTTCAGTTTTGGTCCGTCATATTCCGGGTCGTCTGATTGTTTTATCGGACTCCCGTTCTCTTACGGGTCGCTTGTTGCTGTCAGAATGGACTCTCAACAAACAAGTATTCAATCAGATTTGCTATCTATGGGAGCGCCCAATGATGATTTATTTATGACACAGCTTGCTAATCAATTGCAGACGTATGTGTTGGCTTGTCCAGATCTCTGAGCTAATATTCTTAACGCTCTATTGATCTATAGGACGGAATGATAGGATACGCGTATCCTCCGGCGCTGTTGTTTCAGCAGGTATTGCTAAGATAAACAACCACAATACATTTCTGTTGATAGCATCTCTATCTTCACAGAGATCATGAGTAATTTTCTCTCTTGTCTACTGTGGGTTTTAACATGAAATCTCTATGTGAGGATCTTTTTCACTGGGTAAATCGTGTCATCTTTATCACAACCTGCAAGGTCGCAACCTTCATGTATTCCGTTGTGTGGTCCGTATTGCATTGTAAGCACTGTACTGGACGAGCTTTGGACGCGATTTCTTACTATAGGAGATCCTCTTCTTCGCTATTCTATGCGGCTAAAGTGGAGGCTCTTCCGTCGTGGTGTAGGGATCATTATGTTCATATTGTTGATCCCTCCATACTACTCATTGCTATTTTTTAGTATACTTGTTTCACAAGATCTACTGCAGCCTGTTATTATTTAGGTTATAGGTTTATGTTACCTCATACCTATGCACTCTACGATAGTTTACAATTGAGTCTTTTGTCTCTTTATCTAAGTCAGTTAGTAACTTTTTGATAAATAGACTTAGAATCTTTAGATTAAATTCCTACACGGATTTTAACTTCGGTTCTTATTTAGCTAAGTAATCATTTGAGCCTCTGGAAACAGTAGTTTTCAAATTCTGACCTTTTAGACAGTAATTCTGTTGATTTCTCTTTTACTGTAGAGTCAGTGAGTTTCATGCACTATCGATGGATGATTTTCACTTTCATAGTTTCGGAATCAATACTTCCGTTACTATTTAGGTTGGATTGTTGCATAAGAGTTAGGCTCCTATTATCCGGAACCTATTTTAAGGTCCTTCCGTCTTCGTATGGGCATAGGCCTTTACTCTTTCCGGGTACAGTTTATGTATTTATAAACAGATTTCTGTTTATTACTATGGGCGTAAGCTTCTTCTGTCTTTGATGTCTAGTAGAAGGACGTTACGCTCCATTTTATTGTTAATGGATTCTATTAACTATCGGTACTGCTTATAGTATATCATTGACTTAGCAGTTGTGCTTAAGATTTCGGCTCATGAAGTAAGAGTTCTTCTACTTCTTGGGCTTACATTAATAGTGTCGCTATTATAGATTTTTGAAGGCCGCTCATTGCGCTCAGCCATCCACATTCATGAATTTTATCTCAGAAATATCGAGTCCATTTCTGGAGGCCTCTATTGTTAGGTCTATTATCTACTGCTCAGAATGTCATTCACTTAACAGTTGCTACTATAGCTAGGTAGGCTGTCTGTTTTGGCAGTGTCTCCGTTCGGCTGCCCTCTTCGCTCTGGGCTATTTGACCCAGGGCAAGAAAAAGGGGGGGGGGGGGGGAGGGTGTTCCCTTGGGTCACCTGTTTCACTATGAAAACAAGGGGATACCTCCTCCGGAGTTAGTAATTCTGAGCTGTTATTGGGATGGTTGTTTAGTGAGAAGTTTAGGTTTTTTAAATTCATTCAAGTCTTAGTTTTTAAAGTATAGCTTTTGAATATTGCATGTGTCAACGGACATGATTATGCAATCCTCAGACACTTTTAGGAGTATAAGAGTCTCTATTCTCTAGACTTACTTTATTTATTGGCTTACTTTAAAAATTATTAGTATAAGGATTATATTGGATATTAATAGAGTACATGGATGTATGAAGCTCAATTTTGGAAGGTGTTGTATCTTTCTAATTTAACATAAAATAAGAAAGATACATGTAAGGCCTATTACTTCTTTTCCCTACAGGGGATGACTCTATTTTATTTTATTGAGCGTATTCCATTTTGCTCTATGTCCTTGGCCCTCCAGCCTTTTTACTATTCAGCTATGTCTGGGTCATTGGTACAGTATAAAAATGTTAAAAAATTTATAGTAATTTATATATTTTTTATACTTACCAATGACCCAGACGGGGATGGCCCTCCCAGGAGTTGGGAACTCTTGCCTCCCCGCTGAGTACATAGCGCTTACCAGGCACTGGTTATTAGAATGATTAATGGCGCCAATTTCGGAACGTCCTTGACACTGCGCATGCGCAGTAGGGTCGAAGTGTGGAGGGCCTTTCAGGACATGTTTTCTTTAGTTTTGGATGCAAATTTTGGGGATTGGGGGGCAAAATTTGTGTTTGGCCCTATATTTTAAGAGTTAGCACCAGCTATGTCTGGGTCATTGGTAAGTATAAAAAATATATAAATTACTATAAATTTTTTAACTTTCTTCTAATGAAGATCTTGCTTTGCATCGGATAGTTTAAAATCTGTTACTGACTTCGGGCCGTGTTTTTCAGTGCCTGGAGTTTTGTTTCCGGTTTTCATTTTACCTTGTTTACATTGACGACGCTTCCCTTATACATGTAGTTTCCTATGAATTAATCATGTTAGGACTATTATAAGATACATTTTATATTCCGGTAGTGTAGCTTTAATTTTTGGAGAGAAAAAAAATTTTTGTCCACACTTCGGCTCTATCAGGATCCATTTGGGCTCATCGTTCCTTTTGGGAACTTGGGCTCATGTCCAAATTTTTTAGAAAATTTTTTTTATTTTAAATTATTTTTCGAATCAATTGTTTTGATTAATATTATTATGTATCTTTTTCAGACATTTATTGGGAGGTGGTGCGAGTACTGTTGACTTTATTTTTATTCAAAATGAAAGCTTTTTGCTCAAATTGTAACTCGAGGAAGTCTTCCTGAGATTCACATGATTTTTGTATCAGTTGTAGTCAGTGTACTCGCACTAATTCCTGTGCAACTTTGTCAGATGTGATGACAAACGTTGGAGACGTGTGTCACGGTACGTTGTTAGCGACGAGAGGACAATGCCGGTTTTCTCACCACAGAATCACCCTAGTTTTTCAGTTTCTATTTCAGAGGAACAAGAACATGGTGATCTTTTTGTGACGCCGTCAGAAAGTGTGCATCCGTCATCGCAATTAGATAATCAGTCAGAGCTAGCCGCAAAGGTGCTCTTAAATATTAGACAGGGCAATAAACCACGCGCCGGTGGTTTCAGATCCCTGATGCCAGCTAGCTCGACCAGTGAAGCGGTGGGCGCCACTGCACTGGGTGTGTCCATTGCGGTCTAGAAGAGAAAAAAGGGTAGAGCAAGCACTATAATAAATAAACAGGCTCACCCTGCGACAACGGAAAGGAAGAAGCTGGCAAGTTTGACAGTAAGCTCGTCGACATCTGATAGGACCGAGAGCGAGAGGGTCCCCTCTCTTTCACAACAACATCTGGGGCCAGATGTTGTAGTACGGAACGTGCATCAGTCGAGGCTTACATCCACGCCTCCGGTCCGGGACGCTCTGTCAAATATACAGCCGGGGTCGGCTATAATTATGGCTTCTTCCGCATCTACTAAGCACACACGACCGCACCTTGGCTATGTGACTTAGGATATCCAGCCTGCATCGCCGAGAAAGGACCTCTCTTTGTCTAGAAAGTCACACCATCCGGTAGCCAAGGAAATGAGGCCTCGTCCATCAGGACGTCCGCAGAAAAGAGCCATCTCGGACACACAGTCCCAGGAGCAGCTGGCGGCCAAGCAACAAAAGACCACTGCTCCCCAGGCCTCTGTGACAGACTTGCTGTCACAAATTGTGCAGCTTATCGCAGCATCCCAGCAGGCTCAGGAACAACCTATGGCAGCCTTGAAACAAGAGCTGTCAGATGATGCTGGGTCAGTCCAGTCATCTACGCGCTCAGATGCCGATGACTGTCAATCTAATCTGATTCTGTCGGATGGTGAAAGGGATATGGAGGAAAATGACCCTTCCCTTTTGGAACAACATATGGTAGCGATGGATTTTATCCATCAATACTTTCCAGAATTTGTTCCAGAGAATCAGACTGCTGCGGCCGCTCATAAGAAGCCGCTATCATCGTTAGACGCTGACTATGGGGTTTACTACCTTGTCACCAGCTAGCTCAACCGGTGGATCTATTACTCAGGATTTGAGTAGTGTGATGCCGGGTATGTCCGTAGCGGATGAGGAAAGAAAAGAGGGTGTTGCGAGCACTATGAAATCAAAACATGCTCACCCTGCAGTGACGGAAAAGAGGAAGCCGGTTAGTTCTGCGGTGGGCTCGTCCAGGTCTGTCTGGACTGCGAGCGAGAGAGGCCCCTCTCTCAACAACATCTGGGGCCAGATGTTGTTGCATAGAACGTGCGTCAGTCGGAGCATACGTCCACGCCTTCTGTCCGGGACGCTTCGTCAAATAGGCTAGTCTGTCGGGGAGGACATAGTGTCTCTTCCAGTAGGCCTCACAGGTCCAGAAGGTGATGGTCAGGACCTCTATTGCACTCCTGTTGGCAGAAGACTGACAAGTCTTCTGGAAAATTGGATTACAATTACAGAGGACCAGTGGGTCAGAGGGGTTATTTCAGACGGCCTGAGGCTATCATTCCGAGAAAAGCTTCTGCTAACACGAAGTCCACGCTGGACTCAGCTTCCGACCAACCCTCTAAAAAGAGATTCACTTCTATCAGAGGTAAAATCTCTTTTAGAGAAAAATGCAATAGAGGTCATAGAAAACCAGGAATCACTAGGTTTTTACAGTCACCTGTTTTTGGTACCGAAGCCAGACGGCTCGTTCTGTCCAGTAATAGATCTAAGCTGGATAAACAAATTAATCGTGGCTCCAAAGTTTTATATGGAGACCATTAGATCAGTAAAGGCGAGCATTCAGGTGAACGACTGTGCAACAAGCATAGATCTAAAGGATGCGTACTTTCATATTATGGTGAATCCAGCATTCAGAAAGTTCCTACAGTCCGATATGCTTCGAACTCAATCTAGCACCCTGGGCATTCACTCGAATAATGAACTCGGTAATGGCGTATTTCCAGGCTCATTCATCTGCGGAACGTCGGCCTATTTGGATGACATTCTTCAGAGATATGGCAACCAAAACGGTTCTTCAGAATGATGTTCAGAGTCTGCTACTATTGCTCTGACGTCTCAGTTTCATTGTAAACGGAAAGCTCCTTCCAAGTCGTTCATTCACTTGGGAATGAGCTTCGGCACTCACAACAATCTGGTTCGTCTGCTGTTACCCAGAGCGAAATTAGTCAGTTGTTATGCTCGCTTTTGTCTACACTGAGACGTATTAACAGCGAGGGAATTCATGGGACTGTGCGGAGTGGCTGTAGACCTCATTCCGATTTGGCAGACATTCAGTGGTTAACTCAGGGAGTTCCACTGTGGCTGCCAGATCCGGCTTTTACAATGATGAGGGATGCGAGTCAGGTAGGCTGGGGTGCGACCCTGAGCCCAACAGACTCGAAGTGCCAGGGTTTTTGGGACCCTGCATTCCAGGAAAAACAAATAAACATCAAAGAGATGATGTCAATATGGCTAGTGCTACGTCATTGGATGAACATAATTCAGAATTCGCATCTTCAAATTCTGTCGGACAACTCGACAGTAGTAGTATATATAAGGAACCAGGGAGGCACTCATTCGATTCCATTATTCGAACTAACGGAAAGAATTCTTCTGTATGTCTTGGAACATCAGGTTCATCTATCGGTCCGTCATATACTGGGTCGTCTAAACGTTCTAGCAGACTCGCTCTCTCGGAAAGGTCGCATGTTGCCTTCGGAATGGACTCTCAACAAGAGAGTGTTCAGGCACATTTGCTACCAATGGGATTGACCAATGATAGACTTGTTTAAGACACATTTCAACAATCAGTTGCAGACGTATGTGTTGCCATGCCCAGATCCTTGAGTGTACGCAGTGGACGCTCTCTCAATTTCTTGGGACGGAATGATAGGATATGCATATCCCCCAACACCTTTAATTCAACAGATCTTGTTAAAGATCAAACAATCGCAGTGCAAGATACTGCTGGTAGCATCTCTGTTGTCTCAGAAACCATGGATAAATCTTCTCAGGTGTTTGTTATGGGACGTTCCCCGGAAGCTTCCTCCACAGGAGGACCTTCTCTTTCAGGGGTAATCTCGCACACTGCATCACAACCCGCAAGGTCTGAACCTTCACATATTTCCGTTGTGCGTCCTTCTTGCATGGGAAGTGCTTTACAGGACGAGCAGTGAACGCAAATTTCTAACTGTAGGAGGGCCTCCTCTTCGCTGAATTATGCGGCAAAGTGGAAGGTTTTCTTTCGTTGGTGTAAGGATCAGTCGATAGACATATATGATCCATCCATTCCAGACATTTCAAACTTTCTGGTCTACTTGTTTGACGTTCTCAAACTGCAGCCAGTCACTATTAAGGATTATAGGTCTATGCTATCGGACACTTATGCTCATCATGATAGCTTAGAAATTAGATCTAATGTTTCTTTGTCTAAGTTGGTTAAAAACTTTTCGATCAATAGGCCTAGAACCCTTAGGTTAATTCCTGAGTGGAATTTAGCTTGAGTTCTGTTGAAGCTTAAAGAAGCTCCATTTGAACCGTTGGATGCTGTAGAGTTTAAATTCTTGACATATAAAACAGCTTTTCTGTTAGCCTTTGCTTCCGCAAGAAGAGTTAGTGAACTCCATGCTTTATCTGTCAATGATTCTCACTATCGTAGTGTTGGTAATACCATTACTTTAACTACTTAGGGGGGATTTTTGGCTAAGAACCAGGCTCCTAATAAACGTCCTGAGCCTATTATCATTAAGGCTCTTCCATCTACGGATGGCCGTAACCCTTGCTGTGTCCAGTAAGAGCTATGCGCATATATAAACGCAGATCAGAGTTTATCAGAAAAGGAAGAAAAAGCTTCTTTTTATCATTAATTCCCAATAGAAGGGAAATTTCTGTTCATTCTATTGCTAGATGGATTCAATTAGCAATTCGTACTGCCTGTGAAAGTTTATCTTCTAGTCAGCAGTCGGTAGTTAAGATTTCAGCGCATGAAGTTAGAGCGCTGTCAACATCCTGGGCTTATTCTAACAGTATTGCCATTACTGATCTCATGAAAGCTGCTTACTGGACACAGCCTTCTACCTATACAAAGTTTTACCTTAGAAATATAGAGTCTATTTCCAGCAACCTTAGATGTTTAGGTCCGTTATCTGTTGCTTAAAATGTCGTCCACCAAATGATTACAGCTATAGTTATGTAGGTTTTTTCTGTTCCCGCAGTGACTCTGTCCTGCTGCCCTCTTCGTTCTGTGGTGATTTGACCCAGAGCAAGGGAAAGGGGGGGGGGGGGTGGTTTTCGCTTATATCAATGGCTTCATAGTGAAAAGCAAGGGAATACCTCCTCCGGTGTTAGTAATTCCGAGTCAGTCCTGGGATGGTTTTAAAGTGTAAGCAAATATATATCTCATTTATGTAATATTTTTAAAGTGTAGCTCACTGTGAAGCATTTGTATATGTCACGTGTCATACGAGCATTAATATACAATCCTCGGACACTTTTACATGAGTATAAAGAGTCTCATTCTCTGGACTATCTTTGTTTATTGGCTTCCCTGTATTAAATTAGTATAATGGGTTATACTGGCTGTAAATAGAGCTTTTTATATGGTATAATGCTCAATTATATTGTTGGTGTTGTGTCTTTCTTATTTCAAGTAAATAAAAAAGACATATATAAATCCTTTCTCTCCTTTTCTCCTTGAGGAGATATTCTTTTATATGTAATTGAGTTATTGGATTTTCCTTTATGTCCTAGGCCCTCCAGCCTTTTTTACGATTCAGCTAAGTCTGGGCCATTGGTTTACAGTATGAAAAAATTAAATTTAAAGTAATTTATATATTTTTTATACTTACCAATGGCCCAGACGGGAATGGCACTCCCACGAGTTGGGAACTCATACCTCCCCGCTGACTATGTAACATTTAGCAGGCACTGGTTGTAAGAATGAGTCTTGGCGCCAATTTCGGTACTTCCTGGACCCTGCGTATGTGCAGTGGTCAAAAGTATGGAGGACCATATAGGACATTTATTTTTTGGTTTGGGATGCAAATTTTGGGGATTTGGGGAGCAAAATTTGTGTTTGGCCCTGGATATTTTGGAGTTAGCTCCAGCTCAGTCTGGGCCACTGGTAAGTATAAAAAATATATAAATTACTTTAAATTTTATCATTTTTTATCGAATTGAAATAGGAAATCCCCAGCTTGTTTACTGTTGACTGTAATATTACTACAGGGTGTTCTGTAAGAGATAGAAATAATAATTTTACCTCTTTGTCATTTTTATTATGTCCATTTTCAAAAAAAATGCATTCTTGCTGAGTTACTCCACGTTGATGATGAATTATTTGTCATTTTTTTCAATTGTTAACACAAAGAATAAAATGCATGTGCTTTGACAGTCACCTGATATTTTTGTCTATTTTTAATAGTAAGATAACAAGATGCGTTTTTATCTATATATTTTTAAGTCAGTATTTTTTAAAAATTTTATTGTTATCCAAACAAGTATCAGGTGGGCTGGATTATTCATTTAAAAAAATACAAAATTAAAGAATTACCCAGAAATACAAATGAAACTTGCAATCTGTGTTCATTTATGCGCAGCGGAAGTCAACCAACAACGGCGTCATTGCCAATGGTGAGGGGAAAAAAAGTATGAGTTTTCATTTAATGTCTCGGTCTACATGATATGAAAATGTAAGGAAGACATGACCATTGCATGACACAATAAACATAAGGCCCCAATGCCCAGAATGGCAATGGCAAGTAAGTATAAATAAAACAAATTGGTACTAGGGCTTAATCAGATTTAAACCAATCGTAGAATACAGGTTTTAACCACTCTGCAAGTTGAGTGGTTAAAACCTTTATCCTACTTGTGGTTTAAATCTGATTATGGGCCCTAGTACCTATATATTCTATATATTATTCATAAAAATGCAGCACAAATGTCACATGCAAACCTAATTTAACATGTCTCTGCCAGTTCTGTATCATCAGTCGGAATATTAGATCGCTGTCACTTTCTTATTCAGTGTGTGAAAGTACTGGTTGGAAAATTCAATATGGACAGACTAGCCCTATTGAAGACCCATTTCCATTCTTGAATATAGACTAAAGAATCCCAGTGACCACCTGAAAGCTGAAAAACTCCCTGTAAGCAAGTGTCGAAACTGTATTACATGCGGTAATTTGAAAACAGGAAAATGAGTTTCAACCTCATATGAATGCAAAACTTGTGATGTTAGTTTGTGCCCCGGTGAATGTTAGAAAGCATTTCCCAGAAAACAATCTTCAAATAATTTGTTCTCATCTAAAACTCAAGTTACTTGTTCCAGTTGTGTTTCTTACTGTATTGTGGTTACATTTTCACATTACCTGTTTCGTTATTCTTTTTCAAAAAACTTACTTTATTCATCTTCAAAGGAAAAGTTTTCTGGCTTTGAATTTAATAATCAAAACAAGACAAATTACATGTATGTTGAAATTTTATTTCCATAGTTGTCTATAAACCACAGGTATCTTTCTTTTTCACCTGTCATATCAAAAACACAAATATTCATAATCAGGACATCACATATGAACACGTTTGTATGGTTCCTTGGGGAAGCCATATGAAATTTTCATTTCCATAGTTGTCTATAAACTTCAGGTATATCCAATGGCCCAGACTTAGCTGGTTCTAACTCCAAAATATCGGGGACCAAACACAAATTTTGCCCCCCCATCCCCAAAATTTGCATGTAAAACCGAAAATTAGAAGTCCTATCTGGCCCTCCATACATTTACTCTCTGAGCATGCACAGACACCCGGAATTGGCGCAAACATCATTCTTTGTTTGCCCTTCAGTCAGATAACAACAAACTGACTTCTGTGCTTTTAAATCTCAGTTTATAATGATGCCAGACACAAATCAATGGTTAATTTGGTGGATCTAAGGACACAACTGGATGAAGGAAAGAAGAAACGGTTTGAAAACGTTCAGGGCTGTAACTTTATAAAATTATAAAAATTAGTTCATGTTCCCCAATTTCGGGACATGGGCCTGACATCATTATTGATAATGATTTTTCCACTGTTTGTTAAGTATTCCTTCCCTACCCTCCCTTGATTCCCCCCAGTTAAACTCCCAAGCTTTTTGGCTTATTTTCTTAAAAAATTTTATAAAATTTCTTGGGAGTTTAACATGTTACACAGAATGCTTATTCTGTATATCCCCATGGTTATGTCCTCACCCCTTGGGGTGTTTAGGCATTTGGTCATGCATCAAACATCTGATGTATCGTTTTTTCTTCTGATGAAAATCTTGCTTTACATCGGATAATTCAAAAATCTGTTACTGACTTCAGGCCGTGCTGCCTGGGGTCTTGTTTCCGGTTTTCATTCTGACGTTGTTTACATTGACAATGCTCTATTTATATATGTAGTTTCCTATTTTTTATATGGTAGGACTGTTGTAAGATACATTAAATATTCCGGTAGTGTAGCAGTTAATTTTATGAATAGAAAAATAATTTTTGTCGACACTTGGGATCTATCGGGATACAATTGGGCATGGGTTCTTGTAAAAAATTATCAAAAATTTTTTTTGTGTAAATTATTTTTAGATTTATATTTTGATTGTTATTTGTTATGTATCTTTTCATAATATTTAATGTGGACTTGGTGAGAGTACGATCGACTTAGTTTGCTTCATTATGAAAGCATATTGCTCATTAAGCAAGGCGAGGAAGCCTTTCCTCTGATTTACTTGTTAGGTTGCCTTGTTTGTAGTCAATGTACTCCCTCTAATTCTTGCTCAACATGTGTCGCAAGGGATGACAAACGTTGGAGACGGATGTCACGGTACATTGTTAGCGAGAGGCCACTGCTGGTCCTCTCGCAGTGAGAGGCCACTGCTGGTCCTCTTGCCAAAAAGTCTCTCTAGTTTTTTAGTTTCTATTTACAGAGGAACAAGAACATGGTGATGTTTACGTGACATCGTCAGATAGTGTGCTTCCGTCGTTGCATTTAGATAGTCAATCAGAGCTGGCGGCTAAAGTGCTCATTAATATTAGAAAGGGCAATAAACCACAGCGTGGTTTCAGCTCCCTGGCACCAGCTAGCTCGACCGGTGAAGTACCGTGATGCCGGGTGTGTCCATTATGGTTGAGGAGAGTAGAAAGGGTAAAGCGAGCACTATAAAATAATAACAGGCTCACCCTGCAATGACGGAGAGGAAGAAGCCGGCAAGTTCAGCAAGGTCTGAAGGACCGTGAGTGAGAGAGCCCCCTCTCTTTCATAATAACATCTGGGGTCAGATGTTGTGGTTTGGAACTTGTGTCAGTTGAAGCATACGTCCACGCCTCCTTCCGGGACGCTCTGTTTAGTTCACAGCTGGGGTCGGCTATAGTTACGGCTTTTTCTTCAGCGTTTACCAAGCACACACGACCGCACCTTGGGTATGTGACTTCTGATATCCAGACTGCATCGCTGAGAAGGTCCACTCTTCGTCAAAGAAGTCACACCATACTGTAGCCAAGGAGACGAGGCCTCATTCATCGGGACGTCTGAAGAAAAGAGCCATCTCTGACATACTGTCCCAGGAGCATCTCACCCTGCGATGACGGAGAGGAAGAAGCCGGCAAGTTCAGCGGGAAGCTCGGCAAGGTCTGAAGGACCGCGAACGAGAGAGCCCCCTCTCTTTCATAAAAATATCTGGGGTCAGATGTTGTGGTTCGGAACTTGCGTCAGTTGGAGCATACGTCCACGCCTCCTTCTGGGACACTCCATTCAGTTCACAGCCGGGGTCGGCTATAGTTACGGCTTTTTCATCAGCATCTACCAAGCACACACGACCGCACCTTGGGTACGTGACTTCTGATATCCAGACTGCATCGCCGAGAAGGTCCACTCTTCGTCAAAAGAAGTCACACCATACTGTAGCCAAGGAGACGAGGCCTCATTCATTGGGACGTCTGCAGAAAAGTGCCATCTCAGACATACTGTCCCAGGAGCAGCTGGCGGCCAAGCAACAGAAGACTGCTGCTCCTCAGGCCTCCATAACGGACTTGCTGTTGCAGATTGCGCAGCTCATCCCAGCAAGTGCAGAAGCAGCCGACGGCAGTCTCAGAACCTGAGCTGACAGATGGTGCTGGGTCGGTCCAGTCATCTGCATGTTCAGATGCCGATGACCATGAATATAATCTGATTCAGTCAGATGGTGAAAGGGATTTGGAGGAGAATTACCCTTCACTTTCGGAACAACACAGGGTGGCAATGGATCAAATGCATCAATACTTCCCTGGGTTTGTTCCTGAGAATCAGAATGCTGCAACTGCTCGAAAGTAGCACTATTCAGTGGCTAAGAGACGAGGCCTCATGTATCGGGATGTCCAGAGAAAAGAGCCATCTCGGACACACTGTCCTGGGAGCAGCCGGCGGCCAGAATAGAAGACCGCTGCTCCTAAGGCCTCTGCAAATTGCGCAGCTCACCGCAGAATCCCAGCAAGTGCAGAAGCAGCCGACGGCAGTCTCCAAACCTGAGCTGTTGGATGGTGCTGGGTCGGTCCAGTCATCTGCAAGTTCAGATGCCGCTGACCGTGATTTTCAACTGATTCAGACAAATGATGAAAGGGATAAGGAGGGGAATTACCCTTCCCTTTCGGAACAACACATGGTTGCGATGGATTTCATCCATCAACACTACCCTGAATTTGTTCCAGCGAATCAGAATGCTGAAACTACTTGCAAGAAACCGCTTGCATTGTGGGACGCTGACTTTATCCAGAAAAAGAGGAGGTCATGTCTTTTCCAGTTAAGTCTAGACAGGTGTTGCAGGCCTTGGGCCTTTTAGACGACGCCATATTCACAACTTTCCAGTGGGAAGAAGTGAGGCAGTTTCTTGTCATCATCTTCCATAATTTTACCGATTATAACGGAAAACGGGAAGATGTATAGGGAATTCCTATGCGTTTGAGTGAGCAGGCTAAGGACCTAGTTATGGCCTTACCTTCATCATTCATTATTCGCCCGGACACAATTGAGACAGCAATTTCTTCATTCAGAGCAAATTTAGACTCACTGTCTTATGCAGATCACCTTTAAGAACTGTGATCTAATGTCTCTACGGAAAGGAATTTGAGGATGTTCGTACCTCATTTCGAGTCCTTTCCAGGGCTATTATATTTTTCACATATAACTCTGTCTCAACAGTTGCTAATTTGGAGTTAATCAGATGTGACGGAGCCCTTGCGTTTAACTGGTTGAGTACTAAATTATTTTTCAAAGGCGATTTGAAACATGGGAATTTTTTTGGTAAAAAAAAAACAACTGAACAATATTATTTAAAATTTTTTTTCTTCTTCTGCAGATCAAACCTCAAGCTAAAGCATACAGTGTAAAGCCACTAAAGTGACTTCCAGCACTTTTCAATAGAACCATGATAGTGGCTTCTAGCACTCAACCAGTTAATAGATGACAATGTGAAAACCTCTATACTCGTCGCTCCGGTTTTTGACGATAAGCTTTCATTGGTTTATGACCAAGCTACAAAGAAAGCATCAATACTCTGCTTCTTAAGACGGTGTCTAATCGACCCGCAATAGCAGAAAAGAGTAAGGGAGGACATCCTAGACAGAAAGTCATCTAAAAAGGACTCCTCACGAGGGTATAGGTAACCCTCCTATAATTACTCTAGGGATCGTTATACAGCGACTCGGATGGGGGCTTAGGTCTGATCGAGACTACCAGTCAGACCCCCCTAAGCTGTTGGCTCGAGGCTCTTTGTGAAGGAGACATAGTTTCTCCTTCCGTAGGCCTTGCGGGTACTACAGGTGAGGGTTAGGACTTCTGTTGTTTAGCAGTTGACAGATATCAAGATTTGCATCAAACTGGACATTGCTTCCGTCAAATCCTTGCATAAGAGTCTCTCCAATCGGAGGTAAAGGTTCTCTTGACAATGAAAGTAATAGAGGTCATCGAGAATCAAGATTCTCTAGGATTCTATAGTCACCTGTTATTCGTTCCAAAGCCAGAGAGCTCGTTCCAACCAATAATAGACTGGAGCTGGATAACAAGTTTATCATAGCTCTAAATGTTTATTTATGGTAATCATTTAGTTGGTAAAAGCGAGCGTTCGGGTGATCGACTATGCGATAAGCATAGATCTAAGGATCCGTTCTTTCATGTCCTGGTATATCCGGCATTCAGAAAGTACCTACGTTCATCGTCCAAGGGATAGTATTTCAGTTCCAAGTGATGTGCTTCGGTCTGAATCTAGCGCCTTGGGCTGTCACTTGAATAATGAACTCGGTAATGTCTCACAACTATCTGGTTCATCTGCCGTTATCCAGAGCGAAATTAGTCAGTTGTTATGCTTGCTTTTGTTTTCTCTCAGACGCATTAACAGCAAGAAATTTTATGCGACTGATGGGGTTGTGTGGAGCGGCTACGCATCTTATTGAGATGGGTCACTTACGCACACATCCCCTCCAGTTATTCTTTACCCAGAACTGGAGTGTGAAGACACATTCGCTCAGGACCAGTATTGTTTTAACGGATCTAGTAAACAAAAGGTCCATATTGGGGCAGATAGTGGGTAACTCAAAGAGTTCTGCTGCAACTGCCAGATCCGGCTTTCACGATTATGACGGGTGTGAGTCAATAGGTTTCTACTCACAAATTTTCCATTTGTACTCAAGAATCCAGCCACCAAGGTTGCACTTTCTATCGTGAACACGATTCAGTCATGCTCTCGATGGAAAGCATAGACTTGATGGCTGGATATCACTTTAATAATAATCACAAAAATCGGGAAGATTGGGCCCAACCCATTTGCTGCTAGTCACATGTGCACAGTGAGTGATGCTGTTGGAATTGAATAACAATGCCGGCTTCAGTGACATAGTGTCTTGCATGTTGCCTGCCGAAATTTTTTTTTATAAATTTCTACACGACTCGGTCATGTGATCTATCAGTGGAACAAGCTCAATCTAATGAGGGTTCACATTATATGGTTTTTTAAATGTTTTAGAAAATTTTTAAAAAATGAATAATTAAAACAATAAATTTTGATATTACATTTTTTTAATCAGGAAAGGGGATATTCAGTTAACAGAGTTTTGCTGTTATTGTTATACATTTGCAGTCAGTATTTTTTATTTTTAAAATATATTTTTTAACTTTTTTTTCAGCAAGCAGAATTCGTTCACTTGTGGCACAGACAACATTTGATGATTTTCATCGACATTCATCTCAAGTAATCCAGAGTGCGGTATTTGGTAGATCAGCAGATGGAAAGCTGAAGACTATTTTAAAATTTCCAGTCAACAATTTGGTGAATATTCTTTAGGCTAAGGAAAACAAATGAAATGGTTCAGGTTTTCCATAGGGCTGTCCGACTATCATTTTTTGTAATCGACTAATCGTGACCAGTAATCGACGGTTAATCGATTAATAGTCGCTTCCCATGATTTTTTAGCAAAGCATTCTTCTGTTTGTAAAACTCTGAAAATGACAATGGCACCAGTGTGTTCAGACGAAGTGGGGTTGTGGGAACAACAAATCGGTCCCGACTGAAGCTACATGTAGTCCAATCTTGGACCCACAGTCCGTAATATAATTTTTGGGGTTGGTACGTCCTGTAGGACGTACCAACCCCAAAAATAATATTACTGACTGCGGGTCCAAGTTTGAACTAGATTGAAGCCGATGAATTAAAATGAATTTATCAAAGAACGTTCCTGCATATGTTTTCTTTCTGCAATAAGTTTCTCGAAATTTTGAACTTTGAGATCTATGCATTCCCTCGTCAGTTGTTAAAATTGGATCTTAGTCTGAAGTTCCGAACTTTGAGAAGTGATCTGACGTTCTGACTTTCGTCATAATTTTGTCACTTCCGCGCTTTGGGTTTTCCAATGGGTGCATTCATGTGTACAAGACTGGAGAAATTCAGAAGAATCTATTCTTCTCGAGTAACTGTGAGTGTTCTTTCTTACACAGTCAGTGACAGTCTTACAGTCTTCCGGATATGAATGTTAACTATGGTTAGATATTTAAAGTTATTCACCTTCATTGATCATTCACCTCACAAAACAATGCAATTTAGCCCCGACGTGTAGTAGACGTGTACCACCTTGAAAATGAACGACGATCGACTAAAAATAAAAAAACGTCGACCTCTTCAATAGTCGACGGTTAGTCGACTAATCGAATAATCGCGACAGCCCTAGTTTTCCAACCAAACTTAATTTACATGCCCACCCCTGATCTTTTTACTAGCACTGGACAAACAAAGCTGTATCCCTTTAAAATGATATATGAACATTAGGAGGCTGACTTCAAATACATTTACACCGCAAGTATAGGCAATATATTTTAACCTTTCTAACCTGAATAGTAGACAGCACTCTAAAAATATATTTCTTGAATAAGTAAAAATTTTCCTTTCTTACCTCAAAAAACATAGCTTATGACCCCTTGTTGGAATGATCTCTGAGCTCTTTTCAAGGACGGGTCATAAACTACATTTTTAAAGTAAAAAATAAAATTTGGATGCTGATTTTTGTAGATACAGTACTGCTGCCGTGGACTGGTCACTTTCCAAGGATGGGCAATATTTCCACAGATTCAATAATATTAGATTCCAAACACTAATTATAGGAATAATCATAAAAAGTTTAATTAATGAAGCACCAGGTACAATCTGGTGATTCACTAATTAAAATTTTGCTGATGATAATTTTTATTACCTGGTAAACACATGCGTGAACATCACTGCCCACACGTGGATTACGACCAATCCATGTCAGCTATACTGTAGCACTGGTAGATTTTTTCCATTACCTTTGGTAAAGGTTTAAGAAAATTTAAGAAGAAGGTTGAGAAAGTAAAATACTAAAATAAAAAAAAAATGACCCAATGACTAATGACCCAATTATTCTATTGCATGTACCCTAAACCAAACTATTTATTCTTTTGTGCCTTAACCCTTTACCCAACGAATCGCCCGCATCCGTCTGCGTAATATGAAAATTCAGCAGTTGAAAAAGTATTATTTTTTTCAAAAAATGTCAACAAAACCATATCATGTGACCCCTCGTTGGAACGAGCTTGTCGAACTCGTTCCAACGAGGGGTCACATGATATGGTTTTGTTGAAATTTTTTGAAAATTTTTAAAAAATGATATTTAAAATAATAAATTTTGATATCGTCTGCATTGGGTAAAGGGTTAACTCCTTGCCTGCTGCTGGTGAATACTCCTACCCAGGACACAAACTCTCTTGCCACTGAAATGTGTATAATTTGGGCACATTTATCCAATCTTACTCTCTGTGAATGGAATGGACTTTGTCGCCAATGATTTGAATGAAATTTGGATGAATTTTTCAGCAAATCTAATCATGGCTGCTTCTTAGCAGTCATGGCTAGATTTGATGAAAAATGTTTTGAAAATACTCAGCGTGTTAAGAGTTAAAAACAACTCTTAATAGCTTAGCTATGTCTCAGATTCTCCACCTAAATTTCTAAGACATTTTATAAATTGAAGAAAGGCAGTGTTTTCATTTCAGTTTTAGGTTGTTAATGCTCTGTCAGTTCTAGCAACAATCGGTGCATTATTGCTTCAGTGTCATAATAGTAGGATCAGTCAAAAAACTGAAAATATAAAAAGAAATATATTTTTCCTGCTCTGAAATTTTGTTGATCTTTTAACTGTTTGTTGCACACATAAATTAGGCCCATAACAAAACCCTACCTCTTTCTCATGCATACTTGCTTGGTCTTTTTCGGTGCATTATCTATAGCTCAACTTTGGCGATGCCAAATTTGAGCTTATGCCATGGCCAGTCGTCCGTCTGTCCATCTGTCCGTCTGTCCACCAGCAATTCAATATGGCTCGGGCTAGAGTCAGTATTTATGAACCGATCTTTCTTATCAACCTACCTCAATTGTTTACAACAGGCTTGCACTACAGCGGAAGAACCTAACTGGGATAAAATACTCTCTATTTTAATCTTTCCCAAGATTTGGGAAAGAAAAGTGGTGTAAAAACACCATGAAAAAATAAGCCAAAACTGGGCCGAGCGCCATCGGCGCACACCCAGTATGGGACGCTCTTCCATAGTACAAATCCCTGACTTCCGTCACAGTACGCAATGCATCAATTCGTCATTCTTTTTCTATCCGAAGCACGAGCTGGATGTGTTTCCGCCATATGCATTATGAAACAGTGATAATTCAACTCGTGGATAATGGTTTTCCTGTGACTGGAATTATGGATCTGAAGATCGTATAATAACAGGACTGTGTTTTATATATTCTCGTTTATATTTTCAACCACATTCTCATTGTTTATTAATTACTATTCCGTTTTCGCGAATGTTTTGCGACATCGTGTCATCGCGATTCGACAATGAATTTTTTCGGTTGATAAAAAATTTTATTGGAGTCGGTGTCGGCCGTCTGGGTTCTGCCACCTTCTCACGTAGTTGAGGGTGTTCTTCTACTTTCTGTTTCTGTTGAGTTCACCTTTTTCTTCTACTGCTCTCACCTCTGTTCTTTCCAGTTCGGTTCCTTTAGGGCAATTCCTTTTGCCCTCGCCATTGGTGCGTTCTCGTGTCTGTTTCATCCGCACACGTGGGTGGTGTGGAATGCAGTCGTTTCGGGAGCCTCCCGACTCGACCACATCTGATGTGAGTTTACCCCCTCCGTGGGGGATGTGCAGCTCCTCCCGCACCAGCGGGGGGGGGGGTGGGGACCCGCTTTCATTTTCGTTTCGGGTTTCGGGGCGGGGGAAGGGGTCACTATCGTTTCAGGGCCCCCCGACATGACCACGTCTGGTGTGAGTCTGACCCCCTCCGTGGGGGATGTGGAGCTCCTCCCGCTCCCGCGGGGGGTGGTGAACGCTTTCGTTTCGGGTTGCCCGATTCGACCACGTCTGATGAGAATTGCTCCTCCTCCGTGGGGGATGTGCAGCTCCTCCCGCACCAGCGGGGGGTGGGGACCCGCTTTCGTTTCGGGGCTTCCCGATTCGACCATGTCTGGTGAGAGTTATTCCCCTTCCGTGGGGAATGTGCAGTGTTTTACCGTGGTGGATACTGCGGGAGCTGTTGGTTTTCTGGTGTAGAGATGCCTGGTTCCGGGACTATGCGCCCTCTCCAGTCGACATCTGAGGCTGTCACTAGGGTTGTGACTCCTCCTTTGGAGGCCGAGCTTGGTGGCTCTCTCCGCTTTTCCGCCAGTTCCAACAGCTCCCGTCGTATCTGCTGCTACTGCTGTTCCGTCTACAATGTCATTGGGCACCGTTTTTAGCCGGCCTCGGCTTCTCCCTGCCAGGGTCTGCAGGGATGTCTGTAATGTGGTTGTGGGGTTTTGGCCTCAGCCTTCCCAGACTTCCACTCGGCGAAGTCACATGGGGCTGCCGACTGAACCCCATACTGTGTCCTCTCAGTCATTGAGCACAGTAGTTTTATACCTGCAGTGGTCTGCTGCGGTGTCTGGTTGTGTAGACGTGGGGGTATCGGCCTCAGCCTTCCCTGACTTCAACTCGGCGAAGTTGGAAGTGGCTGCCGGCCGGACCCTCTCCTGTGGTCTCTGCGCCGTCGAGCACCACAGTTGTCATTGGATTCGGTTGTTCTTAGTGGGACACTATGAACTCCATGGCGTTTCCGTCCCTCATTCTGGCCACTCGACCAGTTTTGGGGGTCCAACGTCTTTTGTGCAGCCTGGACCTTCTGCCCTGCAGAGGTCAGCGGTGACTCTCATGAGTTCCTGCTATGTTGATCCTCGGGGTGTGTCACACCTCTATACACGTCTGGCTTCAGACGTTTTCGGCTGCCGCCCGTCGTCCCATGTCGGGTCTTTTGGAGGATCGTGACCCTTCGCTGGTTCAGAGGGTCAGCGGTGAAGCCACTTTGCCGGTTCGTTCCCCTGTCCAACCGGCCAGTACGGGCAGTGAACTTAGGGAGGCCCTCTCCTTACTCACTCAGGTTTTGTCAACGAGCCTTCCTGTTGCTTCCAGCGAGGCAGTGAGTGGTTTCCAGGCGCCTCCTATGGCGCCGCCTCCCGGGATTAGAAACAGGCCGCTTTCTGATCCCCTGGTGTTCCGACACCATGGGAGGCGTCGACTGGTTTGCCCACGATGGGCTATGTGTCTTCCGACTCAGGGGAAGAGTCAGACATGCTTGATGTCGAGAGCCAGCAGTCTTCGGACTTGGGGGCAGCTCTTGATTTTGTGTTTGGGTTCCTTCCGGATCTCAAACCATCTAACCAGTCGACAGTGTCAGCCAGGCCGCGATCATCGGTCGCGCGCCAACAGTCTATGGAGCAACTTGCTTCTGGGCGTCTTCGACCGTGCCCTTCGGTACAGTTGGTTGAAGCATTTTCAGCCTTGGACTCCCAGCTAAGTTCCAAGGCTATGAAGGCTCCGTTCTTCACCAGGGTTGACACCTTTTTGCCTCCGGCGTGTTATCGTTCCTACGATTCCGCCAATCCGTCGGTCTACCAGACTTTGACGGTTTTGGATCAGGACTCCAATTCCCTCGGGCTTTCCAAGTCCAAGTCTGCCGTCATTCCGATGACGACTTTGGAGTCCACATTGGGCTTATCGAGAGAGATGCTTGGTATGCTTTCTCTCTCCGATCACGTTGTCTCAGATTTTGCTGCTTATCTGCCTTCAGATAAGATTGACGAGGTACAGGCTCCTCTGCGTGTGCTGTCCAAGGCGCTCATGCATCTTACTCACGCGCATGCCTGTAACACGGCTAATCTAGAATTAGTTCGAAGGGACTCTGTGCGGGGCACAGGCCGATCCCTTCCTGAGGAGCAGTACGCTGCTCTTCGATCTGCTTTTTTGACAGGTCCGCAACTTTTCCATGATTCTGTGTTGATGGTCCGGGATGACGTCCTACGTCATTCCAACGATCAGCTGCTGTTTCTTCAGCTTGATCAGCCTTCTAGGGTAGGCACGGGCCGTTCCAAGCCTAACAAGTACCCTCTGCTTCCTCTGCGAAGCAAAAGGGGCTGATCCTTCTGCCACCGCTTCTACTTCTTACTCAAGGGGTAAGGGTAAGCGTCGGCAGTCTTGAGGGAACTCCCAGGATTCTTCATTCAGTAGAGGTGTTTTCTCCTCTCGCGAGCCTCGTCGGGGTTCGCAATGAAGGTCCTCACCTCGACTCGTTCCAGGTTGGAGGAAGGATAGCCGTGTTCGCAGACCGTGGGCCACCATCACATCCGATCCTTGGATGTTAGATGTTGTTTGGTCTGGGCTGCGAATATCCTTCCGACGGCACTCCACTCTGTCTGGGGTGCCTTTTCCAACCACAGTTCCTTCAGACATTTTACGTCTGGAACTTTTGTCCACGGAGATAGACTATCTCCTGACAAAGGGGGCGATTGAGATCATCAAGAACATTAGGTCAGTGGGTTTCTATTCCCGTCTGTTCTTGGTGCCGAAGAAGGATGGCCGACTCCGACCGGTTCTCGATCTGAGTTTCCTGAACCAGTCTATCATTGCTCCCAAGTTTAGCATGGAGACTTTCAGGTCGGTCCTCCGTTCAATTCACCAGGGAGATTTCGCTTCCAGCTTCGACCTGCGAGACGCTTTCTTTCACGTTCCGATTCATTGGGCGTTACGGAAGTATCTCAGGTTCATTTTTCTGGGGCGAGTTTACCAGTTCGAGGCCATGCCTTTCGGCCTCAACCTGGTTCCTTGGTCTTTCACCAGACTGATGTCGCATGTGATAGCTTTCCATCGCATACAGTCCAGGGTGACTACTTCGGCATATCTGGACGATATCCTCCAGGGGCATTCCAATGCTGCCTTCCTGGAGTCGGATGTCGCCACTCTGTTGAGCTTGCTCACGTCGCTATGTTTCAGAGTCAACGAGGAGAAGTCGGACCTGGTCCCTTCTCAGTCGTTTTATCATCTGGGGATGGCTTTCCGCACACAATTCATTTTGGTGGCGGTTCCCCAGGCCAAGGCTGTGATTCTCTCAGGTTTTGCTCCGACTCTGTCCCTGTCCACATCCGCGACGGCTCGGAGTTTTCTCCGGCTAATCGGTCTCTGCTGTTTGGTGACGGATCTCATTCCTCTAGGTTGGCTGCGTGTCAGACCTCTCCAACACTTTCTGCTCAGTCGTTGGAGGCCGAATGTAGATTTTCTGGATCTGGTGCTTCAGTTTCCAGACTATCTTTATCCTCACCTTCTCCTCTGGGCGGATGTCCAGTGGCTTTCGCAGGGTATTCCGTTGGACTTCCCCACGTGCAATCGCGTTCTGACGGCAGATGCCAGCGATCTTGGGTGGGGTGCGACGTTGGATCCTCTAGGTCTTTCCATTCACGGGATGGTGGACCAGGATCATGCAGCTCTACACATCCACCAGAAGGAGCTTCTTGCTCTTCTTCTGCGTTTCAGGCAGTGGATCCCTCACCTATCGAATCGCCAGGTCCTTCTGTTGTCCGACCATTCGACGGTGGTTGCTTACATTCAGAACCAGGGCGGCACGCACTCTGTTCCAATGTACGATTGGCTTGGGATCTTATACTGCTCGCTCAGGATGTCCGCGCCGGGGTGGCTGTTCGTCACATTCCCGGTCGCCTGAACGTCCTAGCCGACTCCCTGTCCCGTCAGGGCAGGGTCATTTCCACCAGGTGGATGCTCCACGTGGCAGGTTCCATCGATCTCTTGTGACTAGTTGGAACCATCAGGTGGACACTTTTGTGTCCCCGTGTCCAGATGCTCTGGCTTTCGCCGTGGACGCTCTGGCCCTCCTTTGGGATGGTCTTATCGGCTACACCTTCCTACCGGTTCCGATTCCGCCTCAGGTTCTCACCCAGATATGAACCTGCAGTCGTCGAATCCTTTCGATCACACCCGTCGCTTCGGTGGGTGTGGATCATTCTGCTCCGCTCTCTGTTAGCGGCAGTTCCGGCATGTCTCCCTCTACCTCGCGACTTTCTTTGCCCAAGTCGCCCGGGAGGTTTTCAAGTTGACCCGACTTCATTGTGCCTTCGCACATGTCTTTTATCAGGTCCTGTCTCCTCCATAGTGGTTTTTCGAGACACGCAGTGGAGTTGCTTTTCTTCAAGGAGGCACTCACTCCACTGGTTTAGCCTCTGTGGCTAAGTGGAAGGTTCTTCTGTCGATGGTGTGTGATCACTCTGTTGCTTCTGTCACTCCTTCGATCACACTGCTTGCGGAGTTTTCTGGTATATGTTTGTTTCTGGGGGTCTCCAGCTACATGTATGTATACTTGTCCATGCTTCGGAGACATTTTTTCCTATGTGATACCGCATTGTTTCGACACTCATCCTTGCCTCTCCAAGCTTGTTCAGCTCTTTTCCTTGAAAAGGCCTAGGACTTTGCAGTTTACTCCAAGATGGTCACTTTCTTGGGCGCTGCTCTGCTTGGGGTTGGGGGGCGTTCACGCCTTTATCCTGGATGAATATGCGTTTTCCCACATGCCAGATCTCTCCTGCATCCATTTCTTGATGGACTTGTCTTGCTATTCGTGCAGCTTCCGCTCGTCTAGCTACTGGTGATTGTATTACCAATTGTTTTTTCTGCCAGGAGGTGCGTGCATTGTCTTCCTCTTTTAATAACTCTGTCATGTTGTCGGATGACTGATGTTATACTGGCAGCCTTCTGGAGAAATGCTACATTCTCCTTTTCTCTGCGACAGTTGCAGGAGCCGACAGAGACCCTTGGGGCCCTCTTTCTTCAGCTCAGGATGTTGTCTATCCAAGCTTTTCAGCTTTTTTCAGGGTCGGTTCCAGCTTTGTGCTGTTACTGCCCTTTCTGTCTGTGCGTCACACTTCACCATACGCCTCATCTTTCATTGGCTTTTCTAATGTTTGTGATGCTATGGTTTGATAGGCCTAGGGATCTCTTCCTCTGTCCATGGTCCCAGTGCTAATGAGTTATGTGTGGGTTGGTTATGTGATTCTCTCCAGCCTTTTGTCTATTCAGCCTGTTGTAAACAATTGAGGTAGGTTGATAAGAAGTATAAATTTTATAGTAAATTTCCTTTCTTATTATACCTACCGAAATTGTTTACATGGAGACCCTCCCGTCTTCTTATTCGGGTAAGAATCCTTCCTCCCCGCTGATCACATAACTCCTGTGTTGTTCGGAATAAAAAGAATGACAAATTGATGCATTGCGCACTGTGACGGAAGTCAGGGATTTGTACTATGGAAGAGCGTCCCATACTGGGTGTGCGCCAATGGCGCTCGGCCCAGTTTTGGCTTATTTTTTCGTGGTGTTTTTACACCACTTTTCTTTCCCAAATCTTGGGAAAGATTAAAATAGAGAGTATTTTATCCGAGTTAGGTTCTTCCACTGTAGTGCAAGCCTGTTGTAAACAATTTCGGTAGGTATAATAAGAAAGGAAATTTACTATAAAATTTATACTTTCGAAACTTCTTGGGTACCTTTGTTATGACCGTGGGACGAGAAGGAGTGTTATGGGGTCCGATCCGAAATTCATGTTGGCCGCTGGCGGCCGTTTTGTACAGACTTAGGTGAAATCAGATTTTTGCGCAGAACTTCCATATGAAAGTGCTGATTTGAATAATTTTTTGTATGAATGTTTAGTACCATGGGATACATCACATATAATATTTTTTCTCATACGTAAATTATGCAAATTAGACTAACTTTGATGTATTTAGTGTTACTTTCAGCACTGTAATTCAAATGCCAATACGGCTCGGGCTAGAGGCCGTATTTATGAACCGATCTTTACGAAACTTCTTGGGTACCTTTGGTATCACCGTGGGATTTGCACAGAACTTCCATATGAAAGCGCTGATTTGAAAACTTTTTTGTGTGAATGTTTAGTACCATGGGATACATCACATATAATACAGGTTTTTTTCTCGTGCAGAAATTATGCAAATTAGATGAACTTTGATTTTTTCAGTGCTACTTACACACAGTAAGTACACATGTTAATACGGCTCGGGCTAGAGGCTGTATTTATCAACCGATATTCACGAAACTTCTTGGGTATCTCTGTTGTCACCTTGGGACGAGAACGAGTGTTTCTGAGTGCGGTCCAAAATTCAAGATGGCTGCCAGTGGCCATTTTGTACCGAAATTAGGTCTAATCAGTTTTTTGTACACAACTTCTATACGGCTCAGGCTAGAGGCCTTATTTATGAACCAATCTTTATGAAACTTCTTGTGTACCTTTGTTATCGCCGTGGGATGAGAACGGGTGTTTTTGGGTGTGGTTCGAAATTCAAGATGGCCACCAGCAGCCATTTTGTACCAAAATTAGTGCAATCAGTCTTTTGTACAGAACTTCTGTATGAAAGTTCTGATTTGAATAAATTTTTGTATGAATGTTTAGTAACATGGAATACATCTTATACAGTACAGGTTTTTTTCTCGTGCAGAAATTATGCAAATTAGATGAATTTTGATTTATTTAGTGCTACTTATACACTGTAAGTGCACATGTCAATACGGCTCGGTCTAGAGGCTGTATTTATCAACTGATCTTCACGAAACTTCTTGGGTACCTTTGTTATCACCTTGTGACAGGAACAAGTGTTTTGGGGTGCCTTTGTTATCACTGTGCTATATTTTTAAGTTAACTTGACATAGTTAAGATAAGCTATTGCCATCACACGTGTGGAAGTCTGTTAGTCTGTGAGTCTGTTCACATTTTCCTTTAGCACGGGCTACACCCTGCAGTTCTTGTCTTATTGTCACAAAATTTCATATGCAGGTTTGGGGTCATGTCTAGATGAGAACGTCCACTTTTGGTCACGATTGGTCAACCGGTATGGCTGCCCGAGCCCAAAACCCGAAAACCATGAGCAAAGTCTACAGGTTGTATTTATGAAGGGATTTCATTGTAACTTTGTAGGATGCCTCTGTATAATGCCTAGATGAGAACGTCCCCTTTTGGGCATCATCTGTCAACCGTGATGGCTGCCCAAGCCCGAAACCCAAAAACTTTTAGCACAGTCTGCAGGTCATGTTTAATATGGAGGGATTTCATTGTAACTTGGTAGGATGACTCCTTATGATGTCTAGATGAGAATTTCCCCATTTGGGCGTGATCTGCCAACCATGACGACTGCCTGTGCCCAAAACCCAAAAACCTTTAGCACAGTCTACAGGTCATATTTATTGAGGAATTTCATTGTAACTTGGTGGGTTGACTTCATATAATGTCTAGATGAGAAAGTCCCCATTTGGTCCGGATTGGGCAACTGTGACGGCTACAGGGGCCCGAATCCTGAAAACCTTTAGCACAGTCTACAGGTCATATTTATGAAGGGATTTCATTGTAACTTGGTAGGATGACTCCAAATAATGTCTAGATGAGAACATCCCATTTTGATCGCGATCATTCAGCCTTGATGGGTGCCCGAGCCCAAAAACATTTAGCATAGGCAAAAGGTCATATTTATGGAAGGATTTCATTGTAACCTGTTAGGTTGACTCCATATAATGCCTAGATGATGACATCCCCTTTTGGTCGTGTTTGGTCAACTGTTATGGCTACAGGTGCTCGAAGCCCGAAAACTTTGAGCACAGTCTACAGGTCATATTTATAAAGGGATTTCATTGTAACTACGTAGGATCACTCCAGATGATGCCCAGATGAGATTGTCCCCTTTGGTTGCGATCATTCAACCATGATGGCTGCCTGAGCCCAAAGCCCAAAAACCTTTAGCTCAGTTTTCAGTTCATATTTATGAAGGGATTTCATTGTAACTTGGTAGGTTGACTTCATATAATGTCTAGATGAGAACAGCCCTTTTGGACACCATTAGGCAACTGTGACAGCTACAGGGGCCCAAAGCCCAAAAACCTTTAGCACAATCTACAGGTGATATTTGACTTCATATAATGTCTAGATGAGAACGTCCCCTTTTGGACACGATTGGGCAACTGTGACAGCTACAGGGGCCCAAAGCCCGAAAACCTTTAGAACAGTCTGCAGGTCATAATTATGAAGGGATTTCATTGTACCTTGGTAGGATGACTCCAAATAATGTCTAGATGAGAATGTCCCCTTTTGGTCGCGATCATTCAGCCTTGATGGCTGCCCGAGCCCAAAACCCCAAAACCTTTAGCATAGTCTATAGGTCATATTTATGGAAGGATTTCATTGTAACCTGTTAGTTTGACTCCATATAATGCCTAGATGATGACATCCCCTTTTGGTCATGATTGCTCAACTGTGACGGCTTCAGGGGCCCGAAGCCCGAAAACCCTGAGCACGGTCTACAGGTCATATTTATGAAGGGATTTCATTGTAACTTCGTAGGATCACTCCAGATGATGCCCAGATGAGAATGTCCTCTTTTGGTTGCGATCATTCAACCATGATGGCTGCCCGAGCCCAAAGCCTAAAAACCTTTAGCACAGTCTACAGGTCATATTTATGAAGGGATTTCATTGTAACTTCGTAGGCTGACTTCATATAATGTCTAGATGAGAACATTCCCTTTGGATGCAATTGGGAAACTGATGGCTACAGGGGCCCGAAGCCCAAAAACCTTTAGCACAGTCTACAGGCCATATTTGTGAAGGGATTTCAATGTAACTTGATAGGATGACTCGTTATGGAATAATTTCACTGTAACTTAGTAACTTTCGTTGATATACGTTAACTGTGAGGGACACATACATTAACTGTGAGGTCATATTAACCCACCCCTCAGCTCTTTAGTACAGTGTACACCTCATATTATTTTTATCAAAAACATAGCGTGCAGGGAACAGAAATGAACATATTCCCACTTATCACAATTCTTGTCTTATTTCATAATCCTTTCATAAACATTGAACATTATCCTTTTCATCAAACACAACACACAAGTTAAGCTACAGTGTCATTGACACTTTCATTGGGTTCAGTCAGGCCCACTCAAAGATTTCTTTTCTGGTTTAGCATCTAACTGTCACCCCCACCTTTACAATACTTTACCTATATATTTGTTACAGGCTACGGTCAGCATTTATGTACAGACTGTTACAATACTTTACATGCACCTTTGTTATCAGGTCATTACCTAGATGTTTGTCATTGCTGTGTCATAAACTATACATGTACATGTCGTAAACAAGTTGAGCTACAGTGTCATTGACACTTTCATTTGCATTTACAAGGATTGGCGGGCTTCGTCCTGCAACTTAACAGTTGCAGGATAATGTTGTTCAATATTCTGATGTTTCATTCCATACTGTTGGCATGCCTTATCTGTGTATTACTTTCCGCGACTTCAAACAATGCGGCAGGCAGACCTCATCATGTTATGGTTAATGGGGTTTTGGGCCTGGATTTTTGTCCTGTTACCCTTCTGCAATGATTTCTGTCCAGCCGTGGATCAGCAGCAGGAGCATTGTTTGCATATCCTGATGGTTCTCCGGTGTTGCGGCACAATTTCAATAAAGTATTACATTGATGTCTTGTGGCTTGTAATCTCAGTTCATCTTTATTTAAGGGTCACAGTTTCCGCATTGGGGCCTCTACCTGGGCTTCACTTCGGGTCTTTACTGATGCTCAAATCCGTTCCATGGGTAGGTGAAAATCTAGCCCTTTTCGACTGTACATTTGGCCTCCTGCTCTAGCTTGATCCATTGCATTTGTTAAAGTGTTGTCCTTCGAAGTATGTCCCTCGTCGACATTTTATGTTATATTAGGTCTTCCGATTATTCAGGTGCACTGGAAGTGTGATTTTTAACAAAGCATTGACAGTTCTCTTCCACCACTTCTGCTTGGGCAGATTTGGTTTTTGTGCTGCATACATTTCATTGTTTTTTAGTTGGTGCTTGGGCGCCTTCTATTTTTGATGCAATGCCGTACCTGTATCTCCAAGTGTTAGCCTTTGGGCGTTGACATGCAGAGCTTGGGAATCAGGTTTTTCTGGTATGCTCTTGTTAGTTGTTGTTTTATGCCTTTGTACAAATTTGTAGTTTGTTCTACACTGTAGCTCGGATGATTGTGATTGGGTGTTTGTTTTTGTACAGTAGCTGTTTCAGCTTGGATAACACTTGGGCATTGTCTATAAGCTGTGATTCAAACTATCTTCTTCTGAAGATCCAGCAGGCAGAATCTTTTGATATTGGGTATGCAGCATGCTTAAGGGGGTGAGATTCAAGTTTGTTCAAGCCAAGTCCCTGGGTTCATATTTGAACCCGAATTATAACTTAGTTCAAAATGAGGAATTTTCTTTCAAAATCTTCTTCTTCAGATCCAGCAGTCAGAATGTTTTGATATTTGGTATGCAGCATATTTAGGGGGGGGGGAGATTCAAGTTTGTTCAAACCATGTCCCTAGGTCCATATTTGGGCTCACTGTGGGAGCCCGAATGATGACTTAGTTCAAAATGAGGAGTTTTCTTTAAAAATCTTCTTCTTCAGATCCAGCAGTCGGAATGTTTTGATATTTGGTATGCAGCATCCTTAAAGGGGGGTGGGGGGATTCAAGTTTGTTCAAGCCATATCCCTAGGTCCATATTTGGGCTCACTGTGGGAGCTTGAATTGTAACTTAGTTCGAAATTCGAAGTGAGGAATTTTCTTTAAAAATATTCTTCTTCAGATCCAGCAGTCGGAATGTTTTGATATGTGGTGTGTAGCATCCTTAAGGGGAATGAGATTCAAGTTTGTTAAAGCCAAGTCCCTGGGTTCATATTTGTGCTCACTGTGGGAGCCCGAATGATAACTTAGTTCAAAATGAGGAATTTTCTTTAAAAATCTTCTTCTTCAGATCCAGCAGATGAATGCTTTTGATATTTGGTATGCAGGATCCTTAGGGGGATAAGATTCAAGTTTGTTCAAGCCATGTCCCTAGTTCCATAAATTTTGTCTCTCATGACTTCATTCCTTTGTAGTGTTGATGAACCATGTCTAACTGAATGTGACCCGAAATACTTCTTTGAACCACTTTGTTTGAATCACTTTGCCCGCTGAGCGATTAAGGCCCCTTGGGGCCTCTTGTTTTTAGAAATTTTCCATTGAATTAAGTTATGACTGTTCCTAGCTACCATCACCTGGCTTTGCTAATACTATAAAGAAAAGATTAAGGTTGACCCAAGTATTTAGGGTCTGTCCAAACTTTTAATGGATAAATGTTTTTGAAAATACACAGCTATTTAGTGCTGCAGTAGTTACTACATGTGTTTCTAACCCAAGAAAAGCTTGAATTCTGTTAAAAAAAAACTAAGAAACATAGGCAGTTATTCCAGCTGGAGGACCTGCAGTGGAACTAAACGTTTCAGTGACTGAATGTTAGCATTCCTTTCATTGGCTTTTCACAGGATTTGTGGGTTATTGATTCGGTAGAAACGAAGTGGTAATGCACTTTTCTCCCCCAGGAAGTGAAGGAGTGCCTGTTCACTGCAGTACACAGGCTCTGTTTTACTGGTAAAATAGGACCCAGTCACCAATGCTTGGGAGGTGCAAACCCTCTCTAAAATGGGCAACATGGCTTGTTAATGCTCACCCCTGGTCTTGAGTTGATACTCATGCTGTGGTCATGATTAGCCATTGTGCAAAAATATGTGACCTTAAACACCAACAAATAATAATGCACTTTTCACATACTTGAATGCCTCATCCGGTGATTACCGGTAGAATGAACAAGAATTGCTCTGCACAGCACAAAAAGATCCAAGTTGTCTGTAGAATTTTGAATTATTTAACCCTTTACCTAACGTGAAAAGCAGATGACACTTGCAAACATAATTCTTGAATAACTAATTTTTTTCATTTTTTCTCTCAAAAAAAATAGGTTATGACCCATCATTGAAATGAGCCTGATGAGCTCGTTCCAAAGAGGGGTCATAACCTATGTTTTGGAGACAAAAAATGGAAAAATAATGAAAATTAATTGACAATTTTTGTGAATAGCATTGGCAGGTTTTGGCCGTAATGTTGGGTAAAGGGTAAAAAGGGCATCCAGTGTATTTACAATGTAATTTCTCATACACTCTCAATCAGATAATCATTGATATCTATGCAAAGTGTAGATGCTCCTTTTATTATGTGTGCATCAGAGAGTGCGGTGGCCTGGTAGTTAGAGCATTAAACTTCAGACCTAAAGGACCTCAGTTCGATCCTGACCAGTGGTAATTGTGTTGTGTCTTTGGGCAAGGCACTTAATCCTTAATGCCCACATGGGGGAACGGTGGTGCTATGTTCTAAGGTATACTACACATTGATGGTGCACTTGCCTTCAACCAATGCTAATTCTAGAGTTAGTATATTGGGGAGTGTGACAGTTGCTTATCACTGGTCAGTGGTTCTCTCCAGGTACTCTTGCTTCCTCCAATCATAAAACTGTCAAAATAAATAAATTTTATGCCTTTTCAAAACAGCCATTGGGGAATCATTCAAAACACAAATCATTTGAACATTGTCTGACCCTCCTTGTAGAATCAAGGAGGCTCAATTGTTAGTGACTTGGACTTCAGATAAAAAGGTTGATGAGTTGATTCATATATGCATCATCTGCATTGTATCAAAGACACTTAATACCGATTGCCCAAGTGGGTGCATGTTCTAAAGCATACAGCATGTTGGTCATATACTGACCAACCATTGCTTATCCTGCTTGTACCAGGTTAGTAAGTTGGAGAGCCCCAACAGTTCTCACCACTGTTTGGTGTTTATCTCCTCCAGATACTCTGGGTTCCTCCACCCATAAATCAGCCAGCAATATGTCCCTGGCTGTTCAAAGTGTTGTTGAACATCAATGAACAAATAAACAAACCATTACCATGCCATGTATTCAATTGTCACAGCAAAATATGGTCCCTTATATTCCTGCACAACATTGACAAATGAGTCAGAATTGCTTTGGAATAAAACTTAAGTTGGTAGAGTACTGATTTATATTTTGTTCTATGTTGTTGTATGTTGGCATGTCTTGTTGGCTTATCCTTGCCTTGTTATAATTCATGGGAGAGTGCCTGTTGGCACTCTCCCATAAGTCATAACAAGGCAAATCGTTAATGATGAAATAATTTCGCTTTAAAGATAATATGAAGTATGTCCAGAGAAAATGAATCCTCTAAGTTGAGGTACCCATACTTCAAAACAAAGCTCAAATATGGGCTTTCAGCATTCTACCAGTTAATAAGATGGGAAACATCCCAGAACAATTAAATTAAATTAAACAATTAAACTTCAACAGTTTTATTGAAATATCATAAGCAACAATCTGCATAATTTGATGTAGTATTTTGATGGTAAATGTTTTGCATTTGTATAACTGATCCTTTATATCTTCCTCCTGGGGGGGAGGGGTGGGGGGTTAAAAAGTTTTACAACTTTAACTTTTTTCGAGATAATTTACAGATCTTTCTATAATTCTTTAATAAAAGAGTATATTTAATTTTTGGTCAATTTATTGCTTGTTAGGTTATCACTAGCATTGATGTCCAAAGCATTGAACCAGTGGATGTAAAGATGAGAGACAGCCTCAGTAAATCAGTTCAACAAGCTATTGAAATTGCCACAAAGTAAGTTTTTATATAAAAGAAGACATATTATGGCATACTTTTGTCCATCTGTCTGTCTGTCATCCTGTCAGTCTTGCCGTCTGTCTGTCTCCCTTCTGTCTGTTTGTGTTTTTGTCTGTCCATCTTCTGTCTATCTGTTCATCCATCCATCTGTGTGTCTGTTTGTCCGTATGGGACCCCAAATTTCAACTTTGTGGAATATGATGAATATTCTTTTTGAAATCCTGTTCTTCTGATTCCTCAGTCAAGATCTTATGATATTTGATATGCAGTATCCTTAGGAGATTCAATTTTATTCAAATTATGTCCCTGGGGCCATATTTATGCTCCGTGAAGGAGCCTGAATGTTAACTTAGTGCAGTATGAAGAATATTCTTTCAAAATCGTCTTCAGATTTACGAGTCAGAGTCAGAATCTTTTGGTTTTCAGCATACTTAGTTCAGATTCCAGTTGTTCAAATCAAGTCCCTGGGTTCATATTTGGGCTCCCTATGGCAACCCAAATTTAAACTTGGAGCAATATGAAGAAATTCCTTTTAAAATCTTTTTCAGATCCACCTGTCAGAGCCTTTAGCTCCGTTTGACAAGTGTCAGCAGATCTTTTCTGGTAATGATTTGTCTGTCGTCATCCTTCTTAACCCTTTACCCAATGAATCGCCCGCATCCGTCTCCGTAATATGCAAATTCAGCAGCTGAAAAAATATTATTTTAGGAAAACCTTCGACAAAACCATATTATGTGACCCCTCTTTGGAACGAGCTCGTTCCAAAGAGGAATCACATGATATGGTTTTGTTGACATTTTTTTAAAAAATTTAAAAAATGATATTTTTATACTGTACCAATGACCCAGACTTAGCTGGTGCTAACTCTAACAAAACCAGGGCCAAACACAAATTTTGCCCCCCAATCCCCAAAATTTGCATCCAAAACAAAAAGAAATCATGTCCTAAAGGACCTCCATACTACGCCTCTACTGCGCATGCGCAGTGACGCAGACGTCCCGAAATTGGCGCCAATTATCATTCTCTGTTTGGCCCTTCATCAGTCAACATCTCACTGATCTTTGTGCTTGTAAATCTCAGTTTAAAGGATGCCAGACACGTAATTTTTGGAGAAAATGTGATTCTAAGGAGGATAGAAGGAGGAGAGGAAAAAGAAGTGACAAAATAATCAGGGCTGTACTTAAAATTTTTTGATGAAATTATGTTAAGTTGCCTATTTTCGAGGCATGGGCCTCTTGTTGTCATTCTTGCTAAATGTTGCACTGCTTATTCAGTGTTTCCTCTCCCCTAGCCTTCTAAAGTCCCCCCTTGCAATTCTCCCATGCTTTTGGCATATTTTTGAGAAATTTCATTTCTAAAATTTCCTGGGAGAGTTGCTTGGTTACAGAATGTTTTCTGTTATTTTCCCCATAGTTACGTTTTCACCCATGGGTGTATAACGTTTGTGTTCTGCATCTTCCATCTGATGTTCTGCAGATTCTCCCCTGGGAGTCTCTGTTTTGCATCAGATAGAGTGTAATTTGATGACTGATTCCGGGCCAGTTTTTTCAGTGCCTGGAGTCATGTTTTCTGGTGTTTTTACACTGTTTGTTTACATTGGCAACAGCCTTTTTTGAGGGGGGCTGTTTGCCTTTGCTGTAGTTTATCTCAGTATAAGATACATTTATATTATCCGTAAGTGTCTCATTAATTATTTAATATAAATTTAAAATTTTTGACCACACTTTGCCATCGGATCCATCGGGGCTCAACGTTACTTTTCAGCAACTTGGGCTTCGCTGAAAAAATATTTTTTCAAAATTATTTTGATTTGCAATTGTTTTTTCATTTATTAATGGATCATGTTATTATGTATCTTTGTGTCAGGGGTTTTTGCGAGTAACTAGGACTTATTGTTGTTCTTTCACAATGAAGGGACATTGTTCAAATTGTAATAGGAAGAAATCTTCCTCTGACTTTCATGACCATTGTATTAATTGTAGTCAGTGTTCTCGCATTAATCCCTGTCCTATATGTGAATATTGGGATGAGAAACATTGGAAACGTGTGTCACGATATGTTGTTTCTGGAGAAAGGGCTATGCCGGCTCTTTCTCCGCAAGGTCACTCTACTCTCTCAGTTTCTATTTCAGAGGAACCAGAACAGGGTGATGTTTCCATGTTATCTTCTACAAGTGTGCGTCCGTCGTCACAAATGAATTCAGAGCTAGCGGCAAAAGTGCTCATGGAGATTAGACAAATGTCGTCCGCTAGCTCGCCCGGTGTAGCGTCCATTCACCGAATGGTTCGGCAGCCGGGTTCGTCCGATGCGGTCCAGGAGGAAATTTAGGGTGATGCGAGCACTATAAACATAATAGATACACACCCAGTGACGGCGGATAGTAAGCGAGAACGGAGGAAGCCTTTGAGTCTGGTTCCTAGCTCGTCCAGGTCCAGCCGGGCCGCGAGCAAGAGAGGCCCCTCTCTCGTACAACAACATCTGGGACCTGATGTTGTGGAACAAAATGTGTCTTTAGCGGAGCATACGTCCGTCGCTCGGGACGCTCCGTTGTATAAGCAGTCCGCGGAGACTGTTAAGGCTTCCTCTTCTCGTCAGCGCACACGACCGCACCTTGGCTGCGTGACCGCCGATATATTACCAGCTTCGCCGATCAAGGATTCTTCGGCGACCAGGTCACACCATCCGGCAGCCAGGGATTCGAGACCGATGGACTCCGGACGTTCACATAGGAAAAGTATGCGGGAGCCATCTGATGCGGAGCTGCCCTCGGCGAAGCAGCGAAAGACTGCGCCTCCGCAGGTCTCGACGCCGGACATTCTTGTGCAGATAGCACAGCTTATCGCAGCATCCCAGCAGCCGACAGAAACGGTGTCGGATCGAGAATTATCCGACGGCGCTGGGTCGGTACGCTCCGCTGAAGCATCGGGGGCGGACGACCGGGAACATCATGAGGTCCGACCGGATGGTGAAAGGGATACGGATGACTTGGAGTTATCCCTTTCGGAACAACATAAAGCTGCCGTGGACTTCATCCGGCACTTTCTCCCTCAAGTTGTTCCGTCGGGCCAGACTGCTGTGGTTCCGGACAAGAGAATTATAGCGTCATTGGACTCTGAATTTTTTGAGCGGTTCAGGGACATCGCTCCCGAGTTTCCGTCGCAGTCCAATAATGTTGCAAGAACATTTGAATTATTGAACGACGCTATATTTAAACTTGCTTCCAGGACGGGGAAAGCAGGTTTCTTGTCCGCTAATACTCTCAACCTGCCTTTCATTAATGCAAGGAATAAATTTGATACGGCAGGACAGGGTATACCGAGAGTTCCTCTGCGTATGGACGACGAGGCGGAAGACTTAGAGCTATAATTACCGTCGTCGGCTTCTATTCCAACCGCGATGTTGGAAACAGCTATTGCGTCTAACGGAGCCAATTTAAATGCCTTATCTTACGCAGATCACCTTACTAAGGCGTTATCACTGCGCCTTCAGGGGAAAGAGTTTCAGGATATACAATCCTCTTTAAGACTTCTTTCAAGGGCAGTAGCTTATTCCACGTGTAACTCCGCCCTTTCAGTGGCAAATCTGGAGTTGGTTAGACGTGACGCAGCCCTAGCTACATCCACGCTAGTGGATACTAAGGTGAAGAACTCTCTTAGAGTCGCTTCGGTCTCAGGAGAACTTCTCTTTGACGGCAAGCTTTCTGCTATTTATGATAAAATTACAAAGAAAGCTAAAGATTCTCTGTTGTTCAAATCTGCTCCTAAGAAGTCGGATACAGCAGACACGAATAAGACAGGCACTTCTGGGTCTAATGCGCCCAAGAGAGGTTCCTATAGAGGTTCCGGTGCGTCCTCTTGGTCTTATTCGAGAGACCGTCAGAGTAGCGACTCTCGTTCGGGACGTCCTTCAGGCCGGGACAATCGGTCGGACGCCCCAAGGTCGACGGGGCGAGGTGCGGGCCGTGGAGGACGTGGTTTCTCCTACCGCAGGCCTCGCAGGTCCAGGAGGTGATGGCTTAAACCTCTATCGCGTACCGGTTGGCGGAAGGTTGTCAAGCTTTTCACAAGAATGGGCGTCGATTACGGACGACCCTTGGGTGAGAGGAGTGACTTCGGAAGGTCTAAAGATATCCTTCAAACGAAAGCCTCCATTAACTCGAAGTCCAAAGTGGACTCATCTTCCGTCAAATCCGCAGAAAAGAGACGCTCTGTTATCAGAGGTGCAGTCTCTTTTAATGAAGAACGCGGTAGAGGTCGTAGAAAACCAGGAATCTCCGGGATTCTACAGCCATCTGTTTCTGGTTCCGAAACCAGACGGCTCGTTCCGTCCAGTCACAGATTTGAGCTGGATAAACAAGCTGATCGTCGCTCCGAAGTTTTATATGGAGACGATTCGATCGGTCAGAGCGAGTATTCGGGTGAACGATTATGCAACGAGCATAGATCTCAAAGATGCGTACTTTCACGTCATGGTACATCCGACATTCCGAAAGTATCTACGCTTCGCAGTCCTAGGAGAGGTGTATCAATTCCGGGCGATGTGCTTCGGATTGAATCTAGCACCCTGGGCTTTCACTCGGGTAATGAACTCGGTAATGATCTATTTCCGAGCTCATTCGTCTGCGGTAACGTCGGCCTACCTGGACGACATTCTTCAGAGGTACGGCAACGAGTTAACGCTTCAGAATGATGTTCAGAATCTTCTTCTATTGCTCCGACGTCTCGGTTTTATAGTAAACGAGGAGAAGTCGGATCTGGTGCCGTCCAAGTCATTCACTCATCTGGGAATGAGCTTCAAGACGCACAACAATCTCGTTCGTCTGCCGTTAACCAGAGCGAAGTTAGTCAGTTGTTAAGCTCGCTATTGTCTGCACGCAGACAAAGTCACGGCGAGAGAATTTATGAGACTGATAGGTCTGTGCGGAGCCGCCGCGGATCTCATTCCGATGGGGCGGTTACGCACACGTCCTCTTCAAATTTTCTTGACTCAGAATTGGAGTGTGAAAATTCATTCGCTCGATGTAGACGTTCTCTTGTCAGATCAAGTGAAACAAGAGATTCAGACTTGGGCAAACATTCAGTGGTTAACTCAGGGAGTTCTGCTGCAGTTGCCGGATCCGAGTTTTACCATTATGACGGATGCCAGTCAAACAGGTTGGGGTGCATCATTAATCCCAACGGATTCGAGATGCCAGGGTCTTTGGGATCTGCAATTCCTGTGCAAGCACATAAACATCAAGGAAATGATGTCAATTTGGCTTGCGTTACGTCACTGGATGGACATTATTCACAATGCTCATGTCCAAATCCTATCCGACAATACGACAGTAGTGGCGTATATACGGAATCAGGGAGGCACTCATTCAGTTCCGTTGTTCAATCTAACGGATAGAATCCTTCTGTTTGCGCTAGAACATCACGTTCTTCTTTCGGTCCGTCACATACTGGGTCGTCTGAATGTGCTAGCAGACTCCCTTTCACGAAAGGGTCGCTTGTTGCCGTCGGAGTGGACTCTCAACAAACAAGTATTCAATCAGATTTGCTACCAATGGGAACGGCCAATGATAGACTTATTTGCGACACATCTCAACAATCAGTTGCAGACGTATGTGTCTCCATGTCCGGATCCAAGAGCATTTGCAGTAGACGCTCTGTCGATCCCTTGGGACGGAATGATAGGATATGCGTATCCTCCAGCGCCGTTAATTCAACAAGTATTGCTAAAGATAAAACAATCTCAATGCAAGATTCTGTTGGTAGCATCTCTGTCACCACAGAGACCGTGGATAAATCTACTCAGGTGTCTGTTGTGGGACCTACCGCGAAAGCTTCCTCCACGGGAGGATCTTCTTTCGCAGGGGAAATCGCGCCAACTCCATCACAACCCGCAAGGTCTCAACCTTCACGTTTTTCCGTTGTGCGGTCCTTCTTGCATGGCAAACACTTTACAGGGCGAGCAGTGGACGCGATTTCTAACTGTAGGAGGACCTCCTCTTCGCTAAACTATGCGGCTAAGTGGAAGGTTTTTCGTCGTTGGTGTAGGGATCATTCTGTAGATATATTCGATCCCTCTATACCAGACATTGCAAACTTTCTAGTATACTTGTTTGACGTAATCAAACTGCAGCCTGTTACTATAAAGGGTTATAGATCTATGTTATCTGATACCTATGCACATCATGATAGTTTACAAATTGGATCTAATGTCTCTTTATCTAAGTTGGTTAGAAACTTTTCGATAAATAGACCCAGAACTCTTAGATTAATTCCTAAGTGGAATTTAGCTTGGGTTCTTCTTAAATTGAAGGAAAAGCCATTTGAACCTCTTGGGACAGTAGATTTCAAATTCTTATCTTATAAGACAGCTTTTCTCTTAGCTTTCTCTTCTGCTAGAAGAGTCAGTGAGCTTCATGCACTGTCGGTGGATGATTCTCACTATCGTAGTGTTGGGAACACTATCACCTTCACTACTGATGTGGGTTTTTTAGCTAAGAATCAGGCTCCTAATAAATATCCGGAACCTATTGTTATTAAGGCTCTTCCGTCTTCAGACGGGCGTAGGCCTTTACTCTGTCCTGTTAGAGCGTTACGTATCTATAAACAGAGATCTCAGTTTATCAGAAAGGGACGGAAACGTTTCTTTCTGTCTTTGATGCCTAATAGAAAGGACATTTCGGTCCATTCTATTGCTAGATGGATTCAATTAATATCCGTACTGCTTATGAAGATTTATCTTCTTCTCAGCAGTCTGTGCTTAAGATTTCTGCTCATGAAGTAAGAGCTCTTTCTACTTCCTGGGCTTATGCTAATAGTGTTGCTATTACAGATTTAATGAAGGCTGCTTATTGGTCTCAGCCATCCACATTTACGAATTTTTATCTCAGAAATATTGAGTCCATTTCTGGAGACCTGCATTGTTTAGGTCCGTTATCTGTTGCTCAGAATGTCGTCCACTAAACAGTTGCAACTATAGTTATGCAGGCTTTCTGTTCCGGCAGTGACTCCGTCCGGCTGCCCTCTTCGCTCTGGGCTATTTGACCCAGGGCAAGGGGAAGGGGGGGGGGGGGGGGGGGGGGGCGGGTGTTCCCTTAGGTCACCTGCTTTATAGTGAAAAGCAAGGGAATGCCTCCTCCAAGTCAGTCTTATTTTTAAAGTGTAGCTCGGTGTGAAGCATTTGTATATGTCAAGTGTCAAACGGGCTTTAATATACAATACTCGGACACTTTTAAATGACTATAAAGAGTCTCAATTCTCTGGACTACTTTATTTATTGGCTTGCTTTAAAAATAATTAGTATAAGGGATATACTGGATGTTAATAGAGAACATGAATGTTATTGTGCTCAATTATTAAGGGTAGTGTATCTTTCTAATTTAATATTAAATAAGAAAGATACATGTAAAGCCTAATACTCCTTTTCTCCTTAAGGGGTTACCTCTTTACTATATAGTTGAGCTTATTGGATTTTCCTCTATGTCCTAGGCCCTCCAGCCTATTTACTATTCAGCTAAGTCTGGGTCATTGGTACAGTATAAAAATGTTAAAAAATTTATAGTAATTTATATATTTTTTATACTTACCAATGACCCAGACGGGGATGGCCCTCCCTGGAGTTGGGAACTCTTGCCTCCCCGCTGAGTACATAGCGCTGACCAGGCACTGCCAGTAAGAATGATAATTGGCGCCAATTTCGGGACGTCTGCGTCACTGCGCATGCGCAGTAGAGGCGTAGTATGGAGGTCCTTTAGGACATGATTTCTTTTTGTTTTGGATGCAAATTTTGGGGATTGGGGGGCAAAATTTGTGTTTGGCCCTGGTTTTGTTAGAGTTAGCACCAGCTAAGTCTGGGTCATTGGTAAGTATAAAAAATATATAAATTACTATAAATTTTTTAACATTTAAAAAAATAAATTTTGAAATTGTCTGCGTTGGGTAAAGGGTTAACTACTGAATATTTTTTGACAAAACGTTATAACAATATGTATTATCAAAAGACAGTGTGTCTCAAATTATAATATGGCATGTGTCTCTCAAGACCAAGGTCACAGGCCCTATGTTAAGTTGACAGAAAAACTTTGACATTCCACTGTCACTTTTATGTGGTCCATATAATTTGGTAGGATTGACAGATCTTATTCATACTTGGTACAATTATTGCTCATGACTCAAAGGTGTGTGCGACTTTGACCCAGGGTTATATCAAGGTCAAAATCACAGACAGCAAAACTTTGACATTGTTATACAGTGCTTGTCTGGTTTGTATAATTGAATCTTTGGTAACCTAGACTGAAATGTGCTCAAATATGCAAAAGTGGGGTGTGAGTTGAGATGAGAAACTGTAAATGATGTAGAAAATATGTACATGTCAATAACCGGTAGAAGGGCTGTCATGATTAATCTATTAATCGACTGTTGATTGGTCATGGCGAAATCGATTAGTATTTTTCGTTGTCGAATAATCGGTAAATTGTATCCTGTTCTAGACGTTTAATAATTAAAAGATTATTTGATGAAAAAACTATTGTTTCTAAAGGTAAAGAGTTAAGAACATCGATGTTAAATCCCAAGACGCTGTTGGAAGCAATATCTTCCAGATACATTCATCAAAGCTTTGATGTTCTGAACTTTTGAACCGTCAGTGTAATAATCAAGACCGGTCGGCAGTTGCGAAGTTCGCAACTGCCGACCGGTCTTGATTATTACACTGACGGTTCAAAAGTTCAGAACATCAAAGCTTTGAATGCACCTAAAATAGATCGTCTTCGTTGTTTCCTTGAGGTAGGTCAAATGACTTGAACTTCATTTTTATCGACTTCAAAGAGAGGGAGAGGGGGGGGGGGGGTCATTTAGGTACGATTAATCGTCGATTATTTGCGACAATTAATCGATTCCTAAATTAAAAAATCGTGACAGCCCTAACCGGTACAGTATTAGGTTAATTCTCATTTGGTTTACCTTGTTACTGTTTAATTAATTCTTCATTTGGTTTACCTTGTTGTAGTTTGTTGGAGAATGTCTAAAGGTACACGTCAGTAAACTGACAAGACATATCCGTTTGAGCAAAACTTTAAACTTCTGTCATTTTGTGAAAACCCAAAATATTGTGTGCTGATGCAGATTTTAGTTTTACTTTGGGATCAGGGTAGTTTTTAAAGAAAGATGTGAATTCTTATCCCTCTCAGCTAATTTATTACATAACAGGCTAGAAAAATCTTTTGGAGGCGATACCAGTTTTTAAGCCCATTTGACAAAGTTTGGACACTTTCTCTAAAAGAGCAAATTTCCAATGTTTTTGACTCAGTAGCAGCCAAAAGTTGAATTCCAATGCAGAAATGACTCTTTTATCTCATGAAAGTGGTAAAATGTATCTTTTATAGGGTTGATGATGATTATAGGTATCACTGAACTAAATAATTGAATTAGAGTTACCCACCTTGAAATGTTGCACCTTGAAATGCTGCAATCTCTAAAAATAAGCAACCTTGGGAAAATATATTGTTTCAATAAACATTTGAAACTTTCTATTGACATCTTCCATTATTGTTGAATACTCCATATAAATAAAGAGGGGGATTTGATGATTTCTGGACCTAAAAAATACAATTGACTTTTGGTGTGTTTTTGTTGGGAATTCCCTGAAAAATATGTGCATGTGATCGGTACTTCCTTCCTGTCAGTTTTTTCTTTCTTATTTGTTGCATGAGCCCCTGTTATCAGATCAGAAAAAAGTTGTCTGAAGGTTTATACTTGACAAAGATATTTGAATGCCAAAATTAAAGTGATGTGATCAAATTTTTTTTTTTTCGCCTGAACATTATAATGGGAAAATATTTAGTTCTGTGATACCTTATATCTGCCCTGAAACTAGAGGCCTAAGCAGAGCTTTATAGGTTGAGAGACCTCTTGTTTTATATTTGTTATACAGGATTGAAGTTTGTTCAAATCAAATCCCTGGGTTCATATTTGGTCTCCCCATTGAATTTTGGTGCAATATAAGGAATATTGTTTGAAAATCTTCTTTTGATCCACCAGTGATAATCTTATGATATTTTGTACTAAGCCATTTTTATGGGAGTGGGGCTGGGGGATGGGGGGGGGGGGGGGGCATATTCAAGTTTGTTGAGTCCCCAAATTCTTATTTGGGCTCTTTACCAGAGCCAAGATTTTAACTTACCCTACTGACCCGTGTCGAAGCCCAGGGGGTTCTTGCAGTGGATAAATTGCAAAGTGAGGGGGGGGGGGGAGGGGAGGAGTAATAGCGCTTGCAAGTCACGTTGGGATGCGTCGGAAATTGGCGATATAAGACAAGTAAGTATCCACTGGGTATGTTACGTTTCTTTGGAAACCGTCTATCAATTTTATGGAATTTGCTTTAAAAGTTACAAAAATTTATAGTAATTTATATATTTTTCATACTTACTAATGACCCAGACTTAGCTGGTGCTAGCTCTAAAATATCTAGGGCCAAACACAAATTTTGCCCCCCAATCCCCAAAATTTGCATCAAAAACCGAAAAATAGATGTCCTATATGGTCCTCCATACTTTTACTCCTCTGCGCATGTGCACTGTCAAGGAGGTCTCGAAATTGGCGCCAAATGTCATTCTTACAACCAGTGCCTGGTAAGCGTTATGTACTCAGCGGGGAGGTATGAGTTCCCAACTCATGGGAGGGCCATCCCCGTCTGGGTCATAGGTTAGTATAAAAAATATATAAATTACCATAAATTTTTTTACATTTTTATACTGTACCAATGACCCAGACTTAGCTTAATAGTAAAAAAGTTGGAGGGCCTAGGACATAAAGGAAAATCCAATAGGCTCAATTACATATAACAGAATTATTCCCTCAAGGAGAAAAGGAGAGATAGGCTTTACATGTATCTTTCTTATTTGTATCAAAAAAAAAGAAAGACACAACCCCATTCTGTAATTGAGCACAATAACATCAATGATCTCTATTAACATCCAGTATAACCCTTTATACTAACATTTTTAAAGGAAAGCCAATAAATAAGGTAAGTCCAGAGAAATGAGACTCTTTATACTCATTAAAAGTGTCTGAGGATTGTATATTAACGCCCGATTGAGATGTGACATATACAAATGCTTCACACTGTGCTTCACTTTAAAAAATATTACATTGATGAGTAAACATTTGCTTTACACTTTAAAACCATCCCGGTACCGACTCGGAATTACTGACTCCAAGGGAGGTATTCCCTTGCTTTACACTATAAAGCAGGTGACCTAAGGGAACACCCGCCCCCACCCCCCCCCCCTTCCCCTTGCCCTGGGTCAAATACCCCAGATCAAAGAGGGCAGCAGGACAGAGTCACTGCCGGAACCGAAAGCCTACATAAGTATAGTTCCAACTGTTTAGTGGACGACATTCTGAGCAACAGATAACGGACCTAAACAATGCAGATCATCTCCAGAAATGGACTCAATATTTCTAAGATACAAATTCGTGAAAGTGGAGGGCTAAGACAAATATGCAGCCCTCATTATATCTGTAATAGTAACACTATTAGCGTAAGCCCACGATGTAGAAAGAACTCTTACTTCATGAGCTGGAATCTAAAGCACAGACTGCTGAGTTGGAAATATTTATCATAAGTAGTTCGGATAGTTAATTGAATCCATTTAGGCATAGAATGGACCAAAATGTGGAGGAAGTTTCCACGGCATATCCCACAACAGACTCCTGAGTAGATTAATCCATGGTCTTTGTGGAGATTGAGATGCTACCAACGGAATTTGCATTGAGATTATTTAACTTGAGCAATGTCTGCTGAATCAACGGCGCATATCCTATCATTCCGTCTCCCTAGATTGATAGAGCATCTACTGCCAACGCTCGAGGATCGGAACATGGTGACACATACGTCTGCAACTGATTGTTGAGATGCGTTGCAAATAAATCCATCATTGACCGCTCTCATTGGTAGCAAATCTTGATTAAATAGTCGTTGTTGTAAGTCCATTCTGACATCAACAAGCGGCCCCTCCGTGAAAGGGAGTCCGCTAATACGATCAGACGACCCGGAATATGACGGGTCCGATAGGACTTGATGTTCTAGTACAAACAGAAGGATTCATTCCGTTAACTTGAATAACAGAATGGAATGAGTGCCTCCCTGGTTCCGAAAATACGCTAATATTGTCGAATTGGCGTAAAGAATTGCACGTGAGCATTCTGAATAACGTTCATTCAATGACGTATCGCAAGCCAAATTGACATCATTGTTGATGTTTATGTGCTTGATTAGGAACTGCAGATCCCAAAGACCCTGGCACTTCACATCCGTTGGGCTCAATGTTGCGTCCCAACCTGTTTGACTGGCATCCATCAAAACTGAAAAACTCGGATCCGGCAATTGCAGTGGGTTAACCACTGAATAACTGCCCAAGTCTGAATCTCTTGATCACTTGATTTGACAAGAGATGTCCGTATCGAGCGAATGAAACTTCACCTTCCAATTCTGGGTCAGAAAGTGGGAGAGGACAAGTGTGTAGCCGCCCCATTGGAATAAAATCTACGGCAGCTCCGTACAGCCTATCGTTGTTATGAAATCTCTAGCTGTAACTTTGTCTGAATGAAGACAATAGTAAGCATAACAACTGATTAATTTCGCTCTGGTTAACGGCAGACGAACCAGATTGTTATGCATCTTGAAGCTCATCCCACGGTGGGTGAATAACTTGGCCAACACCAGGTCCGACTTCTCCTCGTTTACTTATGAAACCAAGATGTCGGAGCAATAGAAGCAAATTCTGCACATCATTCTGAAGCGCTAACTCATTGCCGTACCTCTGAAGAATGTCGTCCAGGTAGGCCGACATTACCGCAGACGAATGAGCTCAGAAAAGAGTCTTTACTGAGTTCATTATTTGAGTGAAAATCCAGGGCGCTAGATTCAGACCGAAGAACATGCTCGGAGCTGATACTCGACTCCTATGACGGCGAAGCGAAGATACTTTCTGAATGCCTGATGTACCATGACGTGAAAGTACGCATCTTGAGATCTATGCATGTAGCATAGCCGTTCACCCGAAAATTTGCTCTGAACGATCGGATGTTCTCCATATAAGAAACTTGGAGCCACGATCGGCTTGTTAATCCAGCTCAGATTTATGAGTGGACGGAACGAGTTGTCTGGTTTCGGAACCAAAAACGGATGATTTTAGAACCTGGGGATTCCTGGATTTCTGCAAACTCTGTCACTAACTTCTCCAGAAGAGACTGGACTTCTGATGGAAGCGAGCCTCTTCTCTGCATATTTGACGGAAGCTGAGTCCATCTTGGACTTCGAGTTTAGCGGAGGTTTTCATTTGAAGGACACTTTAGTCCTTCCGAAATCACCCCTCAAACCCAAGGGACGTCCGTAATTGACTCCCAGATGGTTAAGAAAACTCGACAGTCTTCCACCCACTGGAACACGATAAAGGTTACACCATCACCTCCTGGTCCTGCGAGGCTTGCGGAAGGAGAAACCATGTCCTCCACGGCCCGCACCTCACCCCGTCGACCTAGGAGCGTCTGACCGGTTGACTCAGCCAGAATTATGCCCCCTATCTGAGTCGCTATCCGGACTGTCTCTAGAGTAAGACCTAGAGGATGCAAAGGAACCTCTAGAGAAACTTCCCTTGGACGTATTCGTCCCAGAAGTGTCTGTCCTACTCTTCTCCGCTGAATCCGACTTATGGAAGCGGGTGTAAATAGCAGAGAGTCTGAAGCTTTCTTATTTATCTGATCATAGATTGCGAAAAGCTTGCCGTTGAAGAGAAGCTCTCCGGAGACCAGAGCAACTCTGAGAGAGTTTTTCACCTTACTATCCACGCGCGTGGATGAAGCCAGGGCCACGTCACGTTAACCAACTCCAGGTTGCCACTAAAAGGGCAGAATTAAACATGGAGAATGCTATGGCCCTCGAAAGAACTCTTAAGGAGGTAGATACATCCTAGAATTCTTTTCCATCGAGACGTAATTATAACGCTCTGGTAAGGTGATCTGCATACGATAATGCATCTAAGCTAGTCCTGTTAGACGATATTGTCGTTTCCAACATCGACGGTATAGACAGTACTAGGTCTTCGGCCTGGTCATCTAGACGCAGAGTAACTCTCGGAATGCCCTGTTCTGCCGTTTCAAATTATTCCATGAATTGATGAAAAGCAGATGTAGAACATTTGCCGATAAGAAACTGGACCTGCCCGTTTTGGTAACAAGTTATATATAGCGTCATGCAATAGTTCAAATGTCTGTGAGACATTACTTGACTGTATCGAAAACTCAGGGACAATGCCCCTAAATCGATTAAAGAATCCTGTGTCCAGTGGCGCTATCAGTCTCTTATTTGGAAACGCAGCATTTTGGTCCGGAGGAACAACGTCAGATGATAATGCCAGATATACTCTACGCCAATTATGTTGTTCCGAGAGGGAAAATTACGACTCCTTCGTATCCCTTTAGCCATCCTGTCGGACCACTTGTAAATCTTGGTTGTCTGTGCGTTTACTTGCAGCAGAACATACCAACCCAGCTTCCTCGGATAATTCCTGATCCGACAGAGTTTGTGTCGGATGCTGGGATGCTGTTATAATTGTGCTATCTGTGATAGCACGTCCGTAACGGAGGCCTGAGGCCAGAGCTGCGGTCTTACGGGATTTAGCCGCTGGGAGCTCCTTGAACATTGACACGTGCATACATCTTAATGTGAACGTCCGGAGGATGAAGGCCTCATATCCTTGGCTACCGGATGGAGTGACCTGGTCGCCATGGAATCCCTGGTCAGCGAGATAAGTTGAATATCACTGGTCACATAGCCAAGGTGCGGTCATGTGTGCTGCCGTGAGGATGAGGAAGCCGATAGAGCAGTCACTCCAGACTGTCTATATAACGGAGCGTCCTGAGCGGTGGACGTATGCTCTGACTGAGGAACGTTATGTACCACAACATCTGGACCCAGATGTTGTTGTACGAGAGAGGGAACTCGCTCGCAGCCCAGATGGACCTGGACAAGCTAGGAACCGGACTAATAGGCTTCCTCCGTACCATCCTCGTATCCGTCGTCACTGGGTGTGCACAAAGTATTTTATAGTGCTCGTATCACCCAAATCTCCTTTCTGGACCGCAACGGACGAACCCGGATGCCGAGCCATTCGATGAATGGTCGCTACACCGGAAGAGCTAGCGGACGCCAAAGCCATCGCTCCTACTAGGGAACACCAGGCAATTGACGTATCTGCATGAGAACTTGCCGCTAACTCTTCATTTGACTGTGACGACAGAAGCACACTTTTCTAAGACATCACGGTAACATCACCCTGCTATGCTCCTCAATGAGGCATGTAGAGCCACAGTCATGCGTGATTAGCCGCTGGAAGCTCCCGGGACGTTCATTCCTGCATTTATATAATATGCGAACGTCCCAACTGGAAAGGCCTCGTGTCCTTGGCTAGCAGATGGAGTGACCTGGACGATGTGTATTATCTGGTTGGCGAAGCAGGAGCTCCAGGGACATTCATTCCTGCTTTTATATAATATGCCAACGTCCCCTGGAAATCTGTGGTCACATAGCCAAGGTGCGGTCCTGTGTGCTGACGTTAGGATGAGGAAGCCAATTGAACAGCCACGTCCGACTGTCTATGCGACGGAGCATCCCAAGCAGGAGGAGTGGACGTATGCTCCGACTAACAAACGAACATACAACAACATCGCAGCACAGATGTTGATGTAAGAGAGAGGGGGCCTTTCTCGCTCGCGGTCCGGATGAACCTGGACGAGCTAGGAACCGGACTAACAGGCTTCCTCCGTACCATCCTCTGATCCGTCATCACTGGGTGTGCACGTTGTATTATTATAGTGCTCGCAACACCCAAATCTCCTTCCTGGACCATAACGGACGAACCTGGGTGCTGAGCCATTCGGTGAATGGTCACGACACCGGGCGAGCTGGCGGACGCCAAAGCCATCGATCCTACTAGGGAACTCCAGGCAGTTGACGTATCTGCATGAGCACTTTGCTGCTAACTCTTCATTTGATTGTGACAACAGAAGCACACTTCTGGACGACATCATGGAAACATCACCCTGTTCTTATTCCTCTGAAAAAGAGAGTGCAAAACTAGAGTGACCGGCATGGTCCTCTCCTCGCTAACAACATACCATGACACACGTCTCCCACGTTTGTCATCTAATTGATGCACACTGAACAAGGGTCAGTGCGAGTACATTGACTACAATTAATACACAAATCATGAGAATCAGAGGAAGATTTCCTCTCATTACCATTTGAACAATAATCTTCATTGTGAAACAAAGATACATAATAAAATAAAAATAATCCATTATAACATTACTAAAAAATAATTGAAAAAGAAAAGTTTTTGAAAAAATTTTTCAGAAGAGCCCAAGTTCCCAATGGGAACAATGAGCCCAAATGGATCCCAAAAAAGCCTAAGTGTGGACAAAAATTTTAAATCATTTCAAAAAATTAATGTAACACTTATAATGTATCTTGCTATAAACTGAACTAAGCAGAAGACAAGTAATCACTATCAGAAGTAACCTTTGTCAACCTAAACAAAAAGTGTAAACAAACCGTAAACATGACTCCAGGCACTGGTAAACATGGCCCGAAATCAGTTACCAATTTAAACACTATCTGATGCAAAACAGAGACTTCCAGAGAAGAAACTGTAGAACATCAGATGGTAGATGCAGACCAAAACGCCTAAACACCCTGGGGGGAAGACGTAAACATGGGGAAAAAACAGAAAAACAGAAAATAATTCTGTTTCCAAGCCAAAACTCCCAAGAAATTTTTGGTAATAAACATTACAAAAAATAAGCCAAAAGCATGGGAGAATAGCTAGGGGGAATAAAGAAAAGGGAGAGAGGAAACACTGATCAAACAATGGAACATTCATAGCAAGAATGACCACAACAGGGTCATGCCTAGAAAATAGGTAACATGAAATAATTTCGTAAAAAAATTATAAGTTACAGCCCTGAACATTTCCTTTCACTGTTTCTTCCTCTCCTCCTTCTATTTCCTCCTTATATCCACCATTTCTCTCATAATTATGTGTCTGGCAATATTTAAACTGAGATTTACAAGCACAAATATCTGTAAGATTTAACTGAATTGAGGGCCAAACAAAGAATGACATTTGGCGCCAATTTCAAGACCCCCTTGACACTGCGCATCCACAGAGGAGTAAAAGTATGGAGGACCATTTAGGACATCTATTTTTCGGTTTTTGATGCAAATTTTGGGGATTGGGGGGGAAAATTTGTGTTTGGCCCTAGATATTTTAGAGTTAGCATCAGCTTAGTCTGGGTCATTGGTACAGTATAAAAATATTCTCATAATTATCTTGTACGTACGTTTCAGATTTCGGGTTTTAATCCTCAATTTAATGAATAAAACAAACAGAAAACCATGTGGTGTTGTTTTCATTTTTTTTTTGTACAGTTACTCTCGAAGCCAGAATTGGACATGAGTTTGTCAATCAACACTGCAAACCACCCCTTCAAAACAGACAAACATAGTCTGTTTAAAAATAGCTGTTTTTTGTACATTTATTACGAATAAAACAAAATATAGCTTCACACAAAATCAATTAAAAAAATCTTAATATGAAGACCAGATAAAATTTACACAGTGGAATATGAGTAACAAAATAGTTGCCTCCCTTGGCAACATTTGAAAAATTGATTTTACACTGAAAGTAATAACTTCACATGTTGCAGAGCATGATGAAATGATAAATGAGCATGTTTTATTGAACCAATAAGTCATAAATCATATCCCTGGTTATATTGTTATATAATTCTCAAATACCAGAGTTGTAATTATTTTTTATTTTTAATTACCACTTTCTCATTAATTTCTGAACACCCGTTTTTCACAATGAGTTGTGCACGCTCGAAAGTGGCAGTGTTCTTTCACAATGAGTTGTGCACCGCTCGAAAGTGGCAGTGTTCAATCAGTATCTTTCTGATGATATTCAGCCACTGTGAAAACTGTGAAAACCATATGTTGTGGGCATGTTTCAGACAACTATTGACAACAGCCTGCACACTCATTTGAAACAAGTGACAGCTTCCAAAAACGAGGTCGACAAAAAAATAAACAAGTCAATTTTGCTTGGGATAATTTTTTAATAAAGACTTATTACACTGAACACAGACATGATGTATTACACAAAAGATGAATTTAACAACACAAACATCTCAGCTCTAAAAAATATACATAATACAGTATTACAGTTCTATTTGGTAAGTACAGTGATGCAACAAGTCACCTATTTTTCCATTTGATGCCTGTAAATTTGACGTCTCAAACAACTTTCGTCCAATTTGAAACTTGGGGGGTGGGCTTTGACTCGAGTAGGGCACCCTGGTTCACAAATCTGAAAAAGTGGGGGGTGGGCTTCGGCACAAGTATGGGCTTCGACACCAGTCAGTACGGTAGTGCAATATGAGCCAACTGAGGAAAATGTTAAGAAAATCTTCACATTCAGATCCACCAGTCAAAATCTTTGGATATTTGTTATATAACATCCTTAAGGAGAAGACAGATTTAAATTTGTTCAAATCAAATCTCTGGGTACATATTTGGGTTCTGTATGGGAGCCTTATGATATTTCGTATTCAGCCATTTTATGGGGTGGGGCTGGGGGAGGGGGCATATTCTCGGCGATGCGTCACATCTGACATTTTCTGGAAGGCTTTCAGTGAGAGCTTTCCAGAAAATTATGTCAGCTTCTTGTCTTATCAGTGCAGGAAAATAAAGATACATAGTTTATAGGATTATCCTACACAACTTATTTTGACTTGTACTGTAAAGAAGTGCAACTACTGTATGTTGATATCTTCAGCTGTGAACTAATTATGTATTCTCTCATGTTACTTATCAGAAAATACTGATTGATAAAAGGTGTTTGGAAAGCATGGAAGTTTGTGAAAATTCTGTTCCCATCATGTCAGCTTAGATGATAGTAATTACATATATCTTTTAAGATCTGACAAAATTGGAGTAAAATGTGTTTCCTGTAACCCTTTACCTGCACAAAGCTATTTTGAAAGAGAATACTGTCTGAAAAAATTGTAATTTTTAAAATATTTAACCTTCTTGTACTGATTTTTTTTGTTGAAACAGAATTCATAAATGTGTGCATTTTCAAGAAAATCATCTTTGAAACTACAAAGCCAAATGTTTTGAAAACTTAGTGTGACTGATGACTGTAACCCCCTCTGCCAATGATTCTCATTTTAATCTTCATCAGGTTGCAATTACGGCTGCAATTGTGGTTTATAGTTACTAAAGAAACCCTATAGGAAATCACATTTTCATCATCTTCACTGAAAGTACTGAGCCAATGTGAACCAGACATGGCAGGCATTGTCTATGAGAGGTTCTCTACAACTGTTACTCATTTTATTCCTGTTTGGTGAAAAAACGTGGCCGCCAGGAGCATTCTTTGATTCTGATTGGTCAATTTTGAAAACTCTTCTCCTCTGAAACCAGAGGGCCAAATGTTTTGAAACTTTGCATGGTTGATAACTGGGACACCTTCCACCAACATTCCTCATTTTAATGTTGATCGTATTGCAAACATGGCCACAATTGCGGTTTATAGTTACTATAGAAAAAGCCTATGGGAAATCACATTTTCATTTTCTCTCTGGAACTACTGAGCCGATGAAACCAAAACTTGGCAAGAATGGTCTATAGGAGGCCCTCTACAAACGATCCTCTTTTTGTTTCAATTGGTTTGAAAATATGGCCACCAGAGACATTCTATGATTCTGTTTGATGGATTCAAATGTTTTGAAACTTCACATGATTGAAGACTGGGACACCTTCTACCAATGATCCGCTTGTAATGTTGATGTAATGTTGCAAACATGGCCACAATTGCAGCTCATAGTTATCATGGAAAGCCTGTGGGAAATCACATTTTTATATGTAGTTACAGGCTCTCTACAGACTCTGGTTTCTAGGCTTACATCAAAATGACAGAACAGAACAATTTCAAACCCAACCCATTATATTGTCACAGAACATGAAGCAGAATATGAAAACTAACCCACTTTACCAAACTTGAAAATTAGGTGCCAAGAAATTCCCATCATAAAGCTCATGATATGGGTCCCATGATATTGTTTTGTTGACATTTTTCTATCATTTTATTTTACAGCTACTAAATTTGTAAATTTCATGAATGGATGCACCCAGTTTGTTAGGTAAAGGGTTAAATAGAAACCACTTTTTATTTTTACATCATTTGTATTATGAATAGTTTCAAAACAAACTTGAGACCATGATCTTCCATTTGTAACATTGAATGTCCATATTTCAATTTTACTCAGCATTCAGCTACCAAAATAAATAACTAACTTGCAGACTTTCCGTCGAAATTTGGACACAGTTTCACCATCAGATACTTCAAGAATATTAGCATGTTTTTTCCATTTAACATTTAAGATAATATGAAGCACATCCATAGAATATGAAGCATTTAAATTGTGCTACCGACATTTCAGAATAAAGTCCAAATGCGGGCTTCCAGCACTCTACCAGTTAAATGTGTGCATTTCATTGTAGGCGGTTGGTTAAATGTTTACAAAAATTTTCAAAATATGGAAGCCTTAATGTGTTTCATCACCATTCATCTAGATACCAGTGTGCTGTGATAGGCTCAAGTATACAACACAGTGGAACTCGCTTAATTGGATATCTCTTAACTGAATAACTCTGTTAAAGGAATTATCAGAAGATTCCAAACACAAAAACATTTTCTATACCTTCAATACTAATATGATTGGTTAATTGCATATGGGTTATAAAATAAATTTGTTAATTGAATAAAAATATAATATATAGTGAAATTAACCTGATAATCATTGATTTTCCCTGGTGTATAGATTTATTTGGCATCTCTACATTCAATACAGGCATTTAATCTTTTATTTTGTTTGACAGAGCTCCATGTGCTCTGTCAAGCAAGATATACTGTATTTACTCTATGTATTGGGACACTCTATGATTTGGGACACACATTTTTTCCAGAAAACTATTTTTTTTTATGCTCCAAAGTTTGGGACATTCAGGAGATTTGTTTCCAGTTGGCTTGTCACTAGTAGCAGACAACACTCATAAAAAAAATTCTTGAGTAACTAAAAATTTCCATTTTTCGCTTCCAAAACATAGCTTATGATCCCTCATTGGAACGAGCCCAATGCGCTCATTGCAATGAAGGATCTTAAGCTATGTTTTGGAAGCGAAAAATGAAAATATTAAAAAAATTGGACGGCGATTTTCATATATAGTGATGGAAAACAAATCACACACAACTTTATTCAGCATCAAATCAAGACCAGGCTGTGTTCTTTCCCCATTTTCTAAGAATTGGGACACCTGAGAAAATAATTATTTTTAGCTGTCCCAATACATAGAGTAAATACAGTAATAGAATAAATGTTCAGATTATCCCTAAAATACATGAAAATGACTATTTTTAGCTTAACTTTACATAGTCAAGATAAGCTATTGCCATCACACGTGCGGAAGTCTGTTAGTCTGTGAGTCTGTGAGTCTGTTCACATTTTCCTTTAGCATGGGCTACACCCCTCAGTACTTGTCTGCAGGTTTGGGGTCATGTCTAGATGAGAACGTCCCCTTTTGGTCATGATCGGGCAACCGGTATGGCTGCCCGAGCCCAAAACCCGAAAACCATTAGCACAGTCTACAGGTCGTATTTATGAAGGGATTTCATTGTAATTGGTAGGATGCCTCTGTATAATGCCTAGATGAGAACGTCCCCTTTTGGGCATCATCCATCAACCGTGATGGCTGCCCAAGCCCGAAACCCAAAAACTTTTAGCACAGTCTGCAGGTCATGTTTAATATGGTGGGATTTCATTGTAACTTGGTAGGATGACTCCTTATAATGTCTAGATGAGAATTTCCCCATTTGGGCATGATCTGTCAACCGTGACGACTGCCCGAGCCCAAAACCCGAAACCCTTTAGCACAGTCTACAGGTCATATTTATTGAGGAATTTCATTGTAACTTGATGGGTTGACTTCATATATTGTCTGGATGAGAAGGTCCCCTTTTGAACGTGATTGGGCAACTGTGATGGCTACAGGGGCCCAAAGCCCGAAAACCTTTAGCACAGTCTGCAGATCATATTTATGAAGGGATTCTCTTGTAACTTGGTAGGATGACTCCAAATAATGTTTAGATGAAAACGTCCCATTTTGATCGCGATCATTCAGCCTTGATGGGTGCCCGAGCCCAAAAACCTTTAGCATAGGCAAAAGGTCATATTTATGGAAGGATTTCATTGTAACCTGTTAGGTTGACTCCATATAATGCCTAGATGATGACATCCCCTTTTGGTCGCGATTGGTCATCTGTGATGGCTACAGGTGCCCGAAGCCCAAAAACCTTGAGCACAATCTACAGGTCATATTTATCAAGGGATTTCATTGTAACTTCGTAGGATCACTCCAGATGATGCCCAGATGAGATTTTCCCCTTTGGTTGCGATCATTCAACCAGGAGGGCTGGCAGAGCCCGAAGCCCGAAAACCTTTAGCACAGTCCGCAGGTCATATTTATGAAGGGATTTCATTGTAACTTGGTAGGTTGACTTCATATAATGTCTAGATGAGAACATCCTCTTTTGGACACAATTGGGCAACTGTGACGGCTACAGGGGCCCAAAGCCCGAAAACCTTTAGAACATTCTACAGATCATAATTATGAAGGGATTTCATTGTAGCTTGGTAGGATGACTCCAAATAATGTTTAGATGAGAACGTCCCCTTTTGGTTGTGATCATTCAGCCTTTATGGCTGCCCGAGCCCAAAGACCTTTAGCATAGTCTATAGGTCATATTTATGGAAGGATTTCATTGTAACCTGTTAGTTTGACTCCATATAATGCCTAGATGATGACATCCCCTTTTGGTCGTGATTGGTGAACTGTAACGGCTTCAGGGGCCCGAAGCCCAAAAACCTTGAGCACAGTCTACAGGTCATATTTATGAAGGAATTTCATTGTAACTTCGTAGGATCACTCCAGATGATACCCAGATGAGAATGTCCCCTTTTGGTTGCGATCATTCAACCATGATGGCTGCCCGAGCCCAAAAAAACCTTTAGCACAGTCTATAAGTCATATTTATGAAGGGATTTCAGTGTAACTTGGTAGGTTGACTTCATATAATGTCTATATGAGAACGTCCCCTTTGGACGCAATTGGGAAACTGACGGCTACAGGAGCCTGAAGCCCGAAAACCTTTAGCACAGTCTACAGGCCATATTTATGAAGGGATTTCAATGTAACTTGATAGGATGACTCGTTTTGGAATAATTTCACTGTAACTTGGTAATTTTCATTAAATTACGTTAACTGTGAGGGCCACATACATTAACTGTGAGGTCATATTAACCCACCCCTCAGTTCTTTAGTACAGTGTACACTTCATATTATTTTTATCAAAAACATAGCATACAGGGACCAAAAATGAACATATTCCCAATTATCACAATAATCCTTTCATAAACATTGAACATTATCCTTTTCATCAAATACAACACACAAGTTAAGCTGCAGTGTCATTGACACTTTCATTTATTTTTATTTCTATTGGGATTTAACAACACTTTCAATAGTCAGGGTCACCTTGTGTCGGACAGTTTTACATGTGGAGAAAGCTGGAGGATCTGGAGAGAACCACCAAGCAGTGGCAAGCAACTGTCAGACTTCCAATTGTACAAACCCCACACAAGCAGGGTTAGCATTGGTTGAAGACAAGTGCACCATTGGCATGCAGTACATTAGTACACAGCACATAGGAAAATCACTAAGTGCCTGTTAATTGAATACTGTTGTTAATTGAATAATTTCCACTGGCAAAGTGATTTTTCAATTAACAGAATTCCACTGTACCCCTGTTGGATGTGGACCATTGCTTTTCTAAAGTGTGAGAAAAGTCTTTGTGCTATAGTATAATATAGGGCAAATAATGATGCCTCGGATGCGAGTCCTTCATTGTGGGCACCATAATTTTTTGCAACAATGAAAACAAAAATTAAAAATGCAAATAATTACAAGACATTTCACATAAATATATTTTTTTTATAGTTCGGTTGAGGCAGCTGCAACTCATGAAGCAAACAGAAATGAACAAGCTGCAAGAGGCCAGCTGGAAAGGCAGAAACTCTTCAATGAGATAGAGAGTGAGAAAGAAAGAGCAAAACTTTATGAACTTCAAGCTATAGCTGCTGCAGTTGAATCTTCAGGTCAAGCTAAAGCTGAAGCCCAGGCAAAAGCAGAGAGCATCCTCATTGAATGTCGCAGTGAGATTGAAGGTATGTTTTGTTGCTTTCTGGAATCCTGTAGAATAATAAACTGTTTTAGAAGATGTTTACAAAAAATGAATGATCTGTCAAGGAAGCTAACAAAATATAGTATCTCGTAACCTTTAACAGCAAAGCTTATAAAAGAAATTCTTGTTTCTCAGGCAATATTTTTATACTGTACCAATGACCCAGACTTAGCTGGTGCTAACTCCTTAAATTATAGGGCCAAACACAAATTTTGCCCCCCAATCCCCCAAATTTGCATCAAAAACCAAAATTTCAATGTCGTATGTGGTCCTCCATACCTTATATCCACCGCGCATGCGCAGTGTCAAGGAGGTCTCGAAATTGGCTCCAAAAGTCATTCTTTGTTTGGCCCTAAAATCAGTAACATGTCACTGATATTTGTGCTTGTAAATCTCAATTTAAATGATGCCAGACACATAATATGAAAGAAATGGTGGATCTAACGATGAAATGAAGGATGAGAGGAAGAAACAGTGGCAGAGTGTATTCAGGGCTGTAACTTATAATTTTTTTATGAAATTATTTCATGTTCCCTAATTTTAGGGCATGAGCCTTATGTTGTCATTCTGGGTATGAACTTACCATTGTTTGTTCAGTGTTTCCTCTCTCCCTTTCCTTAATACCCCCCTTGCTATTCTCCCATGCTTTTGGCAAAATTTTGGAATTTTTTTTACTAAAATTTCTTGGGAGTTTTGGCTCGGTAACAGAATGATTATTCTGTTTTTTCCCCATGTTTACGTCCTCACCCTTGTGATCTGCATCTACCATCCGATGTTCTGCAGTTTCTTTTCTGGAAACCTCTGTTTTACATCGGATAGTGTTTAAATTGGTGACTGATTTTGGGCCATGGTTACAGTGCCTGGAGTTATGTTTCCGGTTTGTGTACACTTTTGTTTATGTTGACAATGGTTACTTATGATAGTGATTACTTGTCTTCTATCAGTTCTGCTCATAGCCTGATACATTAATATTGTCCGTAAGTGTTGCATTAATTTTTAAAAATGTTTTAAAATATTTTGTCCATACTTAGGCTTTTTGGGGATCCATTTGGGCTCATTGTTCCCATTGGGAACTTGGGCTCTTCTGAAAATTTTTCCCAATTTTTTTTTTTTCAAATTATTTTTTCGAAATGTTATAATGGATTATATTATATTATGTATCTTTGTTTCAAGGGTTAGTGCGAGTACTATGACTGTTTATATTTTTTCATGATGAAAGAATATTGTTCAAATTGTAATGCGAGGAAATCTTCCTCTGATTCTCATGTTTATTGTGTTTCTTGTAGTCAATGTACTCGCACTAATTCTTGCTCAGTGTGTGCTAATTGGAATGACAACGTTGGAGACGTGTGTCACGGTATATTGTTAGCGGTGAGGGGCCCATGCCGGTCCTCTCTCCGCAAGGTCACTCTAGTTTATCAGTCTCTTTTTTCAGAAGAACAAGAACAGGGTGATGTTTCCATGATGTCTTCAACAAGTGTGTCTCCGTTGTTGCAGTCTAACGAAGAGCTAGCAGCAAAAGTGCTCATGAAATACAACAATTGCCTAAGAGGTCTCTAGAAGGATTGACGACATTGTTGTCCGCTAGCTCGCCCAGTGTAGCGACCATTCACCGAATGGCTCGGCAGCCAGGTTCATCCGTTGCGGTCCAGGGAAGCGGTTTGGGTGATACGAGCACTATAAACATTGAACGTGCACACCCAGCGACGATGGATCCGAGGATTGTAAGGAGGAGGCCTGTCAGTCCGGTAGCTAGCTCGTCCATGTCTATCCGGACCACGAGTGAGAGAGGCCCCTCTCTCTTACAACAATATCTGGGCCACGATGTTGTTGTATGTTCGTTTGTTAGTCGGAGCATACGTCCACTCCTCCTCGGGAAGCTCCATCGCATAGACAGTCCGATGTGGCTGATCTATTGGCTTCCTCATCCTTGCGTCAGCACACACGACCGCACCTTGACTATGTGACCACATATCCAGCCTGCTTCGCCCAACAGGGAATCCACGTCGACCAGGTCACGCCATCCGCTAGCCAAGGACACGAGGCCTTTCCAGTTGGGACGTTCACAGCTATCTGAAACTTTTTCAATAAAGAACTATCTGAGCAAGCTGGGTCGGTTCGCTCCCCTGCAGAGTCAGTAGGGACGACCAAGATTATTATGTGGTCCAGGCGGATGGTAAAAGGGAATCAGCACTGCTGAAATTTTCCCTTTCTGAACAACTTAAGGTGCCATAGGTTTCATCCGGCATCACCTTTTAGAAGTTGTTTCTCTGGACAAAAATGCTGCGTTACCTGATAAGAAACTTTAAGCGTCACTTGACACAGACTTTTTCGGCCGGATTAGGGACACCGTCCCTGAGTTTCCGACCCAGTCCAGAAATGTCATGGACATTTGAACTTTGGAATGACGCTATATTCAAGCTAGCCTCTAAGACTGGCAAATCCGGTTTCTTATCGCCTAAGCGCTATACAGCTGCCTTTCATCAATGCTAGACATAAATTTGAAATGGCAGGACAAGGCACGCCGAGAGTTCCTCTGCGTTTGGACGACTGGGCTGAAGACCTGGAACAGTCATTGCCAGCATCCATGTCTATTTACTCCAGTATACTGGAGACAACAATTTAGATGCATTATCTCATGCAGATCACCTTACCAGAGCGTTATCACTACGTCTCGAAGCGAAAGAAGTCCAGGATCTTCAATCTTCCTTAAGAGTTCTTTCGAGGGCTATAGCATATTCTGCATATAACTCCACCCTTTCAGTGGCAATATGAAGTTAGTCAGACGTGATGCTGCCCTGGCTGCATCCACAAGAGTGGATAGTAAGGTGAAAAAAAACTCTCTTCCAGTCTCTCCGGTCTCAGGAGAGCTTCTCTTCGTTGTTAAGCTTTCTACAATCTATATTAGATTACTAAGAAAGCTCCGGATTCTCTGCATTATTCCGGTTTGAAAAAGTCAGACTCAGCAGGAAGGAGTAAGGCAGGTTCTTCGGGGGCGAATACGTCCAAAGTTCCTATAGAGGATCAAAGCCTCTACGTCTTACTCTGGAGACCGCCAGAGTAGCGACTCACATAGGGGTCGAAATGTTGGCCTGAGATATCGGGTCAGATGCCTCTAGGTCAACTGGGCAAGGTGCGGGTCATGGAGGATGTGTTTTCTCCTTCCGCAATCCTCGCAGGACCAGGAGGTGATGATTCCCCGTCGACCAGGTCACACCATCTGCTAGCCAAGGACCCAAGGACACAAGGCCTTTCCAGTTGGGACGTTCGCAGATTATATAAATGCAGGAATTAACGTCCATGGAGCTTCCAGCGGCTAATTACGTAAGACCGCGGCTCCACAGGCCTCCGTGACGGACTTGCTATAGCAGATAGCTCAGTTCATCACAGCATCCCAGCAACTATCAGAAACTTTTTCAGTAAAGAACTATCTGAGCAAGCTGGGTCGGCTCATTCCCCTGCAGATTCAGTAAGGGACGACCAAAATTATTATGTGGTCCAGGCGGATGGTAAAAGGGAATCAGCACAGCTGAAATTTTCCCTTTCCGGACAACTTAAGGTGGCCGTAGATTTCATCTGGCATCACCTTTTAGAAGTTGTTTCTCTGGACAAAAATGCTGTGTTAACTGATAAGAAACTGAAAGCGTCACTGGACACAGACTTTTTTGGCCGGATTAGGGACACCGCCCCTGAGTTTCCGACCCAGTCCCGAAATGTCATGGACATTTCAACTTTTGATTGACGCTATATTCAAGCTAGCCTCTAAGACTCGCAATTAGGTTTCTTATCGCCTAGCGCTATTCAGCTGCCTTTCATCAATGCAAGACATAATTTTGAAACGGCAGGACTAGGCGTGCCGAGAGTTCCTCTGCGTTTGGACGACTAGACTGAAGACCTGGAATTGTCATTGCCGGCGTCCATGACTATTTACTCCAGTATACTGGAGACGACAATATCGTCTAATAGAATTTAGACGCATTATCTCACGCAGATCACCTTACCAAGAGAAGAACTTGGACGACATTCTTCAGTGTTACGGCAGCAAGTTAATGCTTCAGAACGATGTTCAGAGTCTGCTTCAATTGCTCTAATGTCTCGGTTTCTTAGTAAACAAAAAGAAGTCGGATCTAGTGCCATCCTATTCATTCACCTACGTGGGAGTGAGCTTAGAGACGCACAACAATCTCATTCGTCGGCTGTTAACCAGAGCGATATTAGTCAGTTGTTATGCTCACTTTTGCCTTCACTCAGATGTAGTAACAGTGAGAGAATTCATGAGACTGACAGGTTTGTGCGGGCCCGCTGCGAATATTATTTCGATGGAGCGGATATGCACTCGTCCACTCCACAGATATTTTATCTCAGAATTGGAGTGTGAAGACTCATTCACTTGAATCGAACATCGTCTTGTTGAATCAAGTGAAACAAGAGATTCAGACTTGGGTAGATATTCAGTGGTTAACTCCAGGAGTACCACTGCAACTGCCGGATCCGAGTTTAATGAGAATGACGGATGTGAGTCAAACAGGTTGGGGCGCAACTCTGAGCCAACAGATTCAGGGTGCCAGGGTCTTTAGGATCCACAGTTCCTAACAAGTACATAAACATCAAAAAATGATGTCAATATGGCTTGCACTACGTCAATGAATGAACATTCTTCAGAATTCGCATGTTCAAATTCTGTCCAGCAGTTCGACAGTGGTAGCGTATATTCGGAACCAGGGAGGCACTCATTCCATTCCGTTATTCAATTTAACGGAAAGGATCCTTCTGTTTGTCCTAGAGCATCAAGTTCTTCTATCGGTCTGTCATATTCCGGGTCGTTTGAATGTTCTAGCGGACTCCCTTTCTCGGATAGGTCGTATGTTGTCATCAGAATGGACTCTCAACAAACGAGTACTCAATCAGATTTGCTATCAATGGGATCGTCCAATGGTAGACTTATTTGCGACGCATCTCAACTATCAGTTGCAGACTTATGTGTCTCCATGTCCAGATCCTCGAGCGTTTGCAGTAGACGCTCTCTCAGTCTCTTGGGACGGAATGATAGGATACGCGTATCCTCCAGCACCATTGATTCAGCAGATATTGCTCAAGATAAAGCAATCTCACTGCAAATTCTATTGGTAGCATCTCTGTCACCCCAGAGACCATGGATAAATCTACTCAGGTGTCTGCTGTGGGACATGCCGCGGAAGCTTCCTCCACGAGAAGATCTTCTTTCAGAGGGGAAATCGCGCACACTGCATCACAACCGGCAAGGTCTCAACCTTCACGTATTTCCGTTGTGCGGTCCTTCTTGCACGGCAAGCAATTTACAGGACGAGCAGTGGATGCATTTTCTAACTGTAGGAGGACATCCTCTTTGATATATTATGTTGCTAAGTGGAAGGTTTTCTCACGATGAGGTAGGGATTATTCTGTTGATACCTATGCACATCATGATAGTTTACAGATTGGATCTAATGTCTCTTTATCTAAGTTACGGAAAAAACTTTTCGATTAATAAACTTAGAACCCTTAGATTAATTCCTAATGGAATTTAGCTTGGGTTCTTCTTAAGCTTAAAGAAGCATCATTTGAACCTCTTGATACAGTGGACTTCAAATTCTTATGTTATAAGACAGTTTTCTCTTAGCCTTCTCTTCGGCTAGAAGAGTTAGTGAGCTTCAGGCACTATCTGTTGATGATTCTCACTATCGTAGTGTAGGTAATACTATTACCTTGACTACTAAGGTTGGATTTTTGGCTAAAATCAGGCTCCAAAAAGTATCAGGAACCTATTGTTATTAAGGCTCTCCCATCTTCAGACGGGCATAGGCCTTTAATCTGTCCTGTTAGAGCTATACGTTTTTACAAACGTAGATCTGAGTTTATCAGAAAGGGTCGTAAACGTCTCTATCTGTCTCTGCTGCCTAATAGTAGGGACATTACGGTCCATTCTATTGCAAGGTGAATTCAATTAACTATCCGTACTGCTTATGAAAAATTATCTTCAACTCAGCAGTCTGTACTTAAGATTTTGGCTCATGAAGTATCTGTTCTGGCAGTGTATCTGTCCTGCTGCCCTCTTCACTCTGGGGTATTTGACCCAGGGCAAGGGGAAGGGGGGGGGGGGATGGTGTTCCCTTATATCACCTGCTTTATAGTGAAAATCAAGGGAATACCTTCTCTGGAGTCAGTAATTCCGAGTCAGTGCTGGGATGGTTTTAAAGTGTAAAGCTAATTCATATAATATTTTTAAAGTGTAGCTCGGTGTGAAACATTTGTATATGTCACAGATCATACGAGCGCTAATATACAATCCTCAGACACTTTTTAATGAGTGTAAAGAGTCTCATTATCTGGACTATCTTTAATTATTGGCTCTCCTTTAATAAGATTAGTATAATGGGTTATACTGGATGTTAATAGAGATCATTGATGATTATTGTGCTCAATTACAGAATGGTATTGTGTCTTTCTTTTTTGATACAAACAAGAAAGATAAATGTAAAACCTGTTCTCCTCTTCTCCTTGAGGGGATAATTCTGTTTTCATGTAATTGAGCCTATTGGAATTTCCTTTATGTCCTAGGCCCCCCCCCCCCCCAGCCTTTTTTCTATTCAGCTAAATCTGGGTCATTGGTACAGTATAAAAATGTTAAAAAATGTATAGTAATTTATATATTTTTTATACTTACCAATGACCCAGATGGGGATGGCCCTCCCATGAGTTGGGAACTCATACCTCCATGCTGATTACATAACGCTTACCAGGCACTGGTTGTAAGAATGACTTTTGGAGCCAATTTCGAGACCTCCTTGACACTGCACATGCACAGTGGATATAAGGTATGGAGGACCACATATGACATTGAAATTTCGGTTTTGGATGCAAATTTTGGGGATTGGGGGGCAAAATTTGTGTTTGGCTCTATAATTTAAGGAGTTAGCACCAGCTAAGTCTGGGTCATTGGTAAGTATAAAAATATATAAATTACTATAAATTTTTTAACTTTTCCTCAATTTTATGAGGGAGGTAGGTGTTCTTTTTTTTTGGGGGGGGGGGGAGGGGAGGGGGTCTATTCACAAAACAGTTTAGAAATTTAACTGCTTACAATATTATGTGGAAAACCACCGTTTTCAGCAGTGAAAATTTCCTATAATGTTGTGGAGAATTTACCCAACTATATCTTGTTTGACAGTTGGTTGAATATTTGTCCTACAAGTGCAAAATAGTGTCATAGAAGAGATTTCTAGGTAAAAAAAGGGTGATGAGGCAGATTTTTTTTGACGAGGGATGTGCCTGAGAAACAAGAATTTTTTTTAATAGACTAATTAGAGAGTTGATAATCACTGAAACACCCATTGAGTGGAGTTTCCAATCAAGAAAAAGCACTCAAATTTTATATTCAAGCATAAGAAACACAAGCAATATTTCATCCTTTCAGAGTAGCTGGAGCTCCTTTCCCAGTGGGGATGTTGCACCACCTTCTATATGTCTATGTGTGCAAGCTGAGGTGGAAAATGTTTATTTTTTTTATATATAACGAAGTAGCCAGTATCATCACATAATAATAATAAATAATATACTACTCAATGTTTGCTAAGCACCAAGAACATCCAACTACCTGTTTTACGTTTTAGTTGAAATATTATTATGAAACATATATATATTTTTTATTTAATTATATCTTTAATTATTTAAGTACAGAAATTAAGATTTTATTTGTGTTTGACATTATTTTTTAGCTTTTGAATACGATAACCATGGAAAATGGATATTTTTGGTAAAAGAGAAAATTTTTCAATATACCAAAAAGTTGACGGATCGAACTGGTATGGCTTCAAAATCGAGTATGAGACCCATTACTGTTAATTACAGCTTGACAACGCCTTCTCATGCTCCCAATCAGGTTCCTGGTGGTCATTTGTGGGATGTTGTTCTATTCTTGGATCAGCATGGCACCAAGCTCCTGGACACTTCTTGGCTGGACTGGTCGGGCTGAAATTGCAAGCTGCAACTCATTCCAGACATGTTCGATTGGATTGAGGTCAGGGGATCTTGCTGGCCTGTCCATATGCTCAATCACCTTCCTCTGTTGGTACTCCTGGACAGCACGGGCAACATGAAGATGGGCATTATCGTCCATCAGAATGAATCTATCACCCACTGCACCTGCAGACAATCTGACGTGGACATCAGGATCTCATCAATATACCGTTGTGCAGTCAATGTACCACATTCAAGGACACAGAGCTCCGTATGTCCATCCCAGCTGGTGCCGCCCCAGACCATGATTGACTATCCACCATAGCGGTCATGCTCAGCAATGTTGGCTGCATGGAATCGCTCTCCTGGTCTTCTCCATACCATAGAGCACCAATCTGTGTGGTCTAGGCTGTACCTTGATTCATCTGTAAAAAGGTCAGGTCGTCAATCTACTCTGGTCCATCCAGCGTGGTCCATGGCCCATTCATTATTATGCCTGGCGGTGGTTCTGGGACAGCGGAATGCGAATACATGGTCTTCTCGATCGGAGACCACCTTCGTGCAACCTTGCCTGGATAGTCTGCATCAAAACATTTACCCTGGATGCATTCTGAGGGTCACTGCGAAGCTGGGTTGCTGTGGCAAAGTGCTTCCTATGGGCCTGAATGATCAAAAACCGGTCTTCAGCTGCAGATGTTGCCCTGTCTCTGCCACCACCATGCCGTCTTATTGGTGTGCCATACTGCTGAAATCTTCCACATTCTCTAATGATCACCGTATAGTGCACACCAATGGCTTCACCAACCTGATGATGGGTAGCCACTTGCTCCACCATCCTTACAGCCCGCCACATTTCTGCTTCAGACAAATGTCTTCTTACATTTGCATTTGCCATATTCAATCATTAAATCACAAGGGTTTGTGTTGAAATGAAGATTGAATACCTTACACATGTCATGTACATGTAGACAGTACACAAAAACACCATTAAAATCAGGGGGGTACATGCTTTCCATGATGGTCATGAAAAGTCTGCCTGTCAAGAGAGCTAATGTAAACACTGGGGATCATCTCAATACATTCCTCAATCATATCCACCAAAAATATCACAAATATGTCACAAGCAAATTTCACAATGATGTGTCAAATATTTGGTGCTTAGCAAACTTTGAGTAGTATAATGTACCCATTAATTTTGTACCAAAATTATAGTTCAGTGGATAAAGAACCATATTTTAAGGCAGTGTACATGTTACTGAGTTCGTGCATGTATATATACAGAATATATACAGTATTGTACAGTCCAGAACATCACTTATAGGTTTTTTGAAATAGACATGTTTTATCTTTTTAGCTCAACTTTGGCAAAGCCAAATTTGAGGTGTTGCCATGGCCCATCGTCCTTCGTCTGTCTGTCATGTCGTACACACGGCTCGGGCTAGAGGCCATATTTATGAATCGGTCTTTACGAAACTTCTTGGGTACCTTTGTTATCAAGGTGAGACGAGAACGAGTGTTTTGGGGTCCGGTCCGAAATTTAAGACGGCCGCTGGCAGCCATTTTGTACCAAAATTAGATGCAATCAGATTTTTGCGCAGAACTTCCATATGAAAGCTCCGATTTGAATAATTTTTTTGTATGAAAGTTTAGTACCATGGGATGCATCACATATAATACAGGTTTTTTTCTCGTGCGTAAATTATGCAAATTAGACTAACTTTGATTTATTTAGTGTTACTTTCAGCATTGTAAGTGCAAATGCCAATACGGCTCGGGATAGAGGCCGTATTTATGAACCGATCTTTATGAAAGTTCTTGGGTACCTTTGTTATCACCGTGGGACGAGAATGGGTGTTTTTGGGTCCGGTCTGAAATTCAAGATGGCCACTGGTGGTCATTTTGTACAAAATTAGGTGCAATCAGATTTTTGCGCAGAACTTCCATATGAAAACGCTGATTTGAATAATTTTCTGTGTGAATGTTTAGTACCATGGGATACATCACATATAATACAGGTTTTTCTCTTGTGCATAAATTATGCCGATTAGACTAACTTTGATCTATTTAATGTTACTTTCAGCACTGTAACTGCAAATGCCAATACGGCTCGGGCTAGAGGCCGTATTTATGAACTGATCTTTACGAAACTTCTGGGCACCTTTGTTATCACCTTGGGACGAGAACGAGTGTTTTTGGGTGTAGTCCAAAATTCAAGATGGCTGCCGGTGGCCATTTTGTACCAAAATTTGTGCAATCAATTTTTTGTACAGAACTTTTGTATGAAAGTTCTGATTTGAATAAATTTCTGTATGAATGTTTAGTAACATGGAATACATCACATATAATACAGGTTTTTTTCTCGTGCAGAAATTATGCAAATTAGATGAACTTTGATTTATTCAGTGCTACTTATACACAGTAAATGCACATGTCAATACGGCTCGGGCTAGAATCTATATTTATGAACCGATCTTCACAAACCTTCTTGGGTACCTTTGTTAACACCTTGGGATGAGAACGAGTGTTTCTGGGTGCAGTCTAAAATTCAAGATGGCTGCCAGTGGCCGTTTTGTACCGAAATTAGGTCCAATCTGTTTTTTGTACACAACTTCTATATGGCTCAGGCTAGAGGCCGTATTTATGAACCGATCTTTAAGAAACTTCTTGGGGCACCTTTGTTATTACTATGGGACGAGAACGAGTGTTTTTGGGTGCGGTCCAATATTCAAGATGTCCACCAGCAACCTTTTTGTACCAAAATTTGTGCAATCAATTTTTTGTACAGAACTTTTGTATGAAAGTTCTGATTTGAATAAATTTCTGCATGAATATGTTTAGTAACATGGAATACATCACATATAATACAGGTTTTTTTCTCGTGCAAAAATTATGCAAATTAGATGAACTTTGATTTATTCAGTGCTACTTATACACAGTAAGTGCACATGTCAATATGGCTCGGGCTAGAATCTATATTTATGAACCAATCTTCACGAACCTTCTTGGGTACCTTTGTTATCACCTTGGGATGAGAACGAGTGTTTCTGGGTGCGGTCCAGAATTCAAGATGGCTGCCAGTGGCCATTTTGTACCGAAATTAGGTCCAATCTGTTTTTTGTACACAACTTCTATATGGCTCAGGCTAGAGGCCGTATTTATGAACCAATCTTTACAAAACTTCTTGGGCACCTTTGTTATCACCATGGGACGAGAACGAGTGTTTTGGGGTGCGGCCCAAAATTCAAGATGGCCACCAGCAACCTTTTTGTACCAAAATTAGTGCAATCAGTTTTTTGTTCAGAACTTCTGTATGAAAGTGCTGATTTGAATAAATATTTGTATGAATGTTTAGTAACATGGAATACATCACATATAATACAGGTTTTTTTCTCGTGCAGAAATTATGCAAATTAGATGAACTTTGATTTGTTCAGTACTACTTATACACAGTAAGTGCACATGTCAATACGCCGCGGGCTAGAGTCTGTATTTATGAACTGATCTTCACGAAACTTCTTGGGGGTACCTTTTTTATCACCTTGTGACAGGAACGAGTGTTTTTGGGTGCCTTTGTTATCACTGTGCTATGAGAACAAATATTTTCGGGTTCAGTCAGACCCACTCTGGGACTCAAAGATTTCTTTTCTAGTTTAGCATCTAACTGTCGCCAACCTTTACAATACTTTACCTACACATTTGTTACAGGCTACGGTCAGCATTTATGTACAGCCCGTTACAATACTTTACATGTACCTTTGTTATCAGGTCATTACCTAGATGTTTGTCATTGCTGTGTCACATACTATACATGTACATGTCTTAAACAATTGCAAGTTGAGCTACAGTGTCATTGATACTTTCATTTTGAAAATGTTGACATCTGAAAGTCTTTTTAGATGATCTGGTAAATTTTTCCAAAAGTGGAATATCTCCAAATGTTTGACACATAATTTTTGGAATATGTAGTAGCAATTTACCATCAGACCTCAGGTTGTATTGACACACTTTCTTGGTATTGATGAGTCCTTCTAAGTCGTCTGGTGACATGTAATTTTGTGCCTTGAAAACTACTAATAAAGTTTTGAAAATTATTCTGTACTTTACTGGCAGTCAGTGCTGATCCATCCAAACAGGAGTGATGTGTTGAGATCGTGATACTCTACATACCACTTGGGCTGATGCATTTAATACATTCGGCAGGCGAGAGTACTGATATTGTGGAAGGCTGAACAGTAAGGCATTACAATAATCCAAATGTGAAGCTACAAAGGCATGAACTGGAGTTTTTGTGGAGTCTTTTGTAAGGAACTGCCTTATCTGGTTAGTTTTGTATGGATCTCTGAAAGCCTTTTTGCACATTTTTGTAACACGTCTATAGACATGTTTGAGTCGAAGAAGGCTCCAAGATTATGAACATGATCACTTGCCATGATTGTGGAATCTCCTATCTTTACTGAGTTGATGTCAATTTTAGTGAGTTGCTGACATGAACCAGTTATTGGGAATTCAGTCTTATCATCATTTATCATTAATTTGATTGAAACCCCCAAGTGCAAATGTCTGAAATACATGATTCAATAATTTCTTCAGCTTTAGTTTGATTACCATATTTACTCTATATATTGGGACACTCTATAATTTGGGACACACATTTTTTCCAGAAAAATATTTTTTTTTTATACTCCAATGTTTTGGGACACTCAGGAGACTTGTTTCCAGTTGGCCCATTCACCTGAAAACAGTGCAAAATGCTCGATATTAAAGCTAAGTTTGTGTTTAATTTTCCTTTTTAAACAATAAAAAATTGATAATACATACTGATTTGTGTTGTTTTTATTTAAATCTGTTCCTAAGTTTTAATATTTACAGTCCGGACTGACATGAGGAAGACTATTTAATATTACATTGTGACAGTCTTCAACCCTTTACTGAACGCTAGTGGCAGATGACACTCATAAAAAGAATTCTTGTGTAACTAAAAATTTTCATTTTTTGCTTCCAAACATAGCTCATGACCCCTCATTAGAACGAGTGCAATGCGCTTGTTCCAATGAGGGACATAAGCTATGTTTTGGAAGCAAAAAAAAATGAAAATCTAAAAAAAATTGGATGGCGATTTTCGTATATAGTGATGGAAAACGAACCACACACAACTTGATTCAGCATCAGAACAAGACTAGGCTGTGTTTTTTCCCCATTTTCTAAGATGTGGGACATCTGTGAAAATATTTATTTTTAGCTGTCCCAATACATAGAGTAAATACGGTACTTAAAAACATAGCTTGTGACTCCTCATTGAGGCAAAAATTGAAAAAATAATAAAATTTGACTTGTAAATTTTTGTGACTGGAGCTGGCCAGGTCAGGTCAGTTTGTTAGTTTAAAGGTTAACATGTCTGAGGTTTCAAAAAAGATTATCTTCATGCATTTCTGTCATTATAAACATTGACACCTTTGGAGATAACATTTTTCGAAGAATTTTTGTCTTTTAATAAAACTAAATTCAGGTTGTCATTGATTTTGGTTTTCTAAGTCGTATAATCTAAAAATTATGTAAATAAACCAGGTAAATTTATATCACTTTTGATATTAAATTGGTAATATTCAGCAAGCCTTTCTTTTTCTAGTTTCCTGCATGTATAGTATCTGCTGAAATAAGGTGTAAAATAATAACAAGAAACTTTCTGTTGCACTCTTCCTTTGCTGTTAACTCCTTGCATGATTAATGGCAGATATTCCTGTCCAGGACAGAATTTTGCTTGCCACTGAAATGGGTATAATTTGGACACATACAATCCAATTTTCCCCTTGTAAACTGAATGGATTTTTCACCAATGACTTAAATTTAGATGAATTTTTCAACAAATCTAGTCATGGCTGCTTCACAGCAGCCATGATTATATTTGATAAAAATCATATTGAGAATACTCAGTAGATTCAGGGTTAATTTCATGCCTTCACATCATTTTCTGGAAAGTACCTTCCAGGCTTTTCAGTTCAAGTTTAATAAGTTTAGTTCAAATTACTGTTTTCATGATTGCTTATTTTTTTGTTTTTATCATCTATTTATTTTGGGGTTCATGAAAGCTCTCAGTTTATTCCACAGTTTTTTCTCCAAATTAAATTTTAATTCAAATTGCTGTTCTCATGATTACAGTATTTTCAGCTTAACTTGACAGAGTCAAGATAAGCTATTGCCATCACGCAGTGGAAGTCTGTGAGTCTGTTCACATTTTCTTTGGCGCAGGCTACACCCCATAGTTCTTGTCATCACAAAATTTCATATGCAGGGTCGAAGTAATGTCTAGATGAGAACGTCCCCCTTTTGTCGTGATCAGTCAACCATGATGGCTGCAAGAGTCCAAAACCAAAAAACCTTTAGCACAGTCTACAGGTCGTATTTATAAATGGATTTCATTGTAGTTCGGTAGGATGACTTTGTATAATGTCTCGATGAGAACATCCCCTTTTAGTCGCAATCGGTCAACAATGACTGCTGCGAAAGCTGAAACCCAAAACCCTTAGCACAGTCTATAGGTCGTATTTATAAAATGATTTCATTGTAACTTGGTAGGATGATTCAGTATAATGTCTAGATGAGAACGTCCCCTTTTGGTCGCGATCGGTCAATCATGATGGCTGCGAGAGCCGAAACCCAAAAACATTTTGCACAGTATACAGGTCGTATTTGTGGAGGGATTTCATTGTAACTTGGTAGAATGACTCCATATAATGTCAAGATGGGAACGTCCCCTTTTGGACAAGATCGGTCAACCATTATGGCTAAGCAGACCTGAAGCCCAAAAACCTTTGGCATAGTCTATGGGTTGTATTTATGAAGGGACTTCGTAGGATGACTCTGTATATGTTTAGATGAGAACATCCTTTTTTGGTCGAGTTCAGTCAACTGAGATGGCCATGGCCACGTTACCAAGATTCCTTTAGCACAGTCTACAGCTTGCATTTATAAAGATATTTCATTGCCAATTTGTAGGATGACTCAGTATAATGTCTAGATGAGAGCTTCCTATTTTGGTTGTGATCGGTTAACCATGACAGCTGCACAGGCACATGACAAAGATTTGTTTAGCATAGTCTACAGTTCATATTTATGAAGCAATTTCATTGTAACTTGGAAGGATATCTTGGTATGGTGTCTCGATGAGACTGTCATATTTTGGTCATGATTGGTCAGCCATTACCACTGTCTGGTCACTTGACCTATATTCCTTTAGTACTGCTTACAGGATGTTTTTATGAAGGGATTCCATTGTAACTTGGTATGATATCTAGATGAGACTCTCCTATTTTGGTCATGATTGGTCAACCATGACTGCCAAACCATCATGTGACCTAGATTCCTTTAGCAAAGTCTATGAGTTATATTTATGAAGAGATTTCATTGTAACTTGGTAGGATGACTTGTTTTGGAATGATTTTACTGTAACTTGGTAACTTTGGTTGACATATGCTAACTGTTAGGGCCACATCAACCCAGGTCTTAATTCTTTAGTACAGTCTGCACTCAAGTTATTCTTATTGAAAACATAGAATACAGGGAACAGAAATTAGCATTTTTCAGTTATCACAATTTTTGTCTTATTTCATAATTCCTTTCATAAGCGCTGAACATTATCCTTTTCATCAGACACTACACACAGTCAAGTTAAGCTACAGTGTCATTGACACTTTCATTTGTTTTTATCATCTTTTTATGTTGGGGTTCACAATTTGCTTTCAGCTTTTAGGAAATCATTTCATGTTCTCACAGCAGGGCTTTACTGTATGATTTTTATGCACGAAATGGGTCTAATTTACATTAAAAATATGGTAAATGGTCTGCTGTTTGGGAATTGTATGCAATTAACTTTTTCACCATTGGTTTCTTGGGATCTTGATCTTTTTTGAAGTTCATTATCCAATCAAGTAACTGTTCCTATCAGCAGCCATGACTTGAATTGATAACAAATAAAACATATGAAATTGAATTAGCAATATATTAGTTCAAAAAAAAAAAAAATTGATTCTCAATTCTCAGACAATCACTCGCTGAAATTGGGCCCTCTCATTGGACACTTTTCTTGCCTTGCAGTGTCTTCCAATATTACGACAAAATCGGAAGACTTGAGGGGTGTGGTGGTGTTGTGGTAACCAATTCTCGTCAGATCACTGAAGTTCAGCAACGTCGAACCCGGTTAGTCCTTGAATGGGTGACCGTCTGAGCGATCGATTCGGACTCCCGCATTGTGTCCTTGGGCAAGGCACTTCACCCCGATTGTCCACATGGGGGATGATGACGCCGTGTACTAAGACATACTGCACGTTGGTGGTTCGCATGTCTTCAACCAATCTAACCGTGCCTGTGCTGCAGTGCAGAGTTACGATATTGGGGAGCTGGTAGCTGATAGTCATTGCTTGGTGGTTCTCTCCGGGTACTCTAGCTTCCTCCACCTGTAAAACTGTCACCAACACAATATGACCTTGGCTGTTAATGTGTCGTTAAACCCTGATAAATAAATACTGGAGACTTTGAAACTTTTTTTTTCATTGGTATATGTTACTGAAATCTGGCGAGCATAACTGAAGACAATCTACATCCCATGCCTTTGCAGTTGTGTCTAGGCAAGTCTTGGCTGCCAATAGAGGCAACCAAAACTTGCCTAGAAATGATTGTCAGTGCACTGAGAATGTAACTTGTAAGTTTTCCCAGAGACATCATTTTGGGGCATCTGTTCTGTTTCTGCAAAAAGTGGTGCCAGTCAGAATTAGGCCCTGGAAGATTAAAATTAATGTGTATAATTATGCACTTCCTATATATTCTGTGTGTGAAAAGACAGTAAAACATCTTTTCTCTCCATGCTCATTACATGCAAGACAAAAATAGAACCCTTCCTCTCTCATTGATTTGAAAAAAAAATGACTACGAATCAATTCATTTATTTAGTGTGGCCTTATGAACACATTTCATTCATATAATTTGGTTGTAGGCAATCTGATAAAAAGGTATTTAGTGAAAAAAGCATGTCTGCCCTCCATAATTTTCACATTTCAAATCTGTGAACAGAATTTCATCAAAAAAGGGGTAAACTTGCTCAGTGTAATGACTCATATATAATTAAATAGGAAGCACATAATAATCATGTTCTGTGATTTTACTTCCGTTTTCACTCCTTTCAGCTGCAAGATTAAAAGCACAGGCTGAAGAGATTGTACACTATGCTGAACTTGACACACAAAATATGGTATGTAGCATTCCGTGGAGGAATTCTGTCAATGAATATTCATTTTGTCAGCTTTGTTATAAATATTGCATAGCGTGGAGTTGACAATGCCAAAATGGTGACCATAAAGAAAAATAGTCCACATGCCAAAGGCATAATAATAAAATATTAATTAATAATAATAATTATTATTACACATCCATTAAACTTTAAACCCTTGTATTCAATGGAATCGCCGCTATGATATAAATGATTCTGTATACAACGGGTGATATACAAGCCAGAACTTTTTACTGCATCGTTTAGTTACGCTTCAAAAAGTTTCCACATTTCGTTATACAATCGTCGACTGTCTGTCACATAGTGTGAAAATGAAAATGTCCAAAGCAAAATAAAGTCAGTTCACAAAAAATTAGCCAAAATTGAGATAATATTTTTAAAAAACCCAATCATTTCCAACCAGAACATTAACCCAGTCCTGTTGCCATCTCGTTTTGTGGATCCCATTATATCTAAATTGGTCAGCTTTATTGCGGTAAATCTATGTACACAATGATATGCTTTGAACTTCTTTTAAAAACGTTTCTCCCAGTTGTTTTGCAAATCTGCACATATTTGTACTTATATTTTTACTAACAGTAATAGCCACCAAATGGTTAGGCATGAATGGGCTGGTGCCCATTCACGCCTAACCATTTGGTGGCTATTACTGTTAGTAAACAGCGATAGGAATTTCAACAAACACTGGTTCCAAAAAGGTTGTTTTGATTTTTTTATCGATCCATATGATCAGTACAGCTTCAGTCGAAACAAACTATTCACCTTTGGGTTCAATTATCGGAATTAAAATCTGTTTATTTAAATGCATTTTAATGCATGGGTTGTGTAATAAACACAGAACGCGATGTGTGTTTGAATCGGTGGGTGTTTTACATAACTCGTTGGAATGGCGTAATCATATTTTGCGCGACCCTATGGCTCTCACGAAATATGCCTACGCTATTCCAACTCGTTATGTAAACCACGCACCGATTCAAACACACATTGCATTCTGTCATTTTATAAACTGAGAAAGAATCTTGCTGCTCATCAGGATTCCAATGCTAAGTTATCTTTTTGTCTAAGACCTTGCCCAAGACAAGCATTTTCATTCTTGAATTTAGAAATAATGATATAGAATTCTGGAAAAAATTAGAACCCTTGATGGGTAAAACTATCAGAAATAGTATACATGTAGTTCCTCACAGCCAATCAGAGAAGGGAAAGTCATGTGAGATTTAACTTGTTGAGTGCTAGGTGATTTGAAACATGATATTTTTTCAAAGATAAAATGCTACCAGCAAGGGTAGCCTTAACTGGTTGAGGGCTACATTATATTTTTATACTGTACCAATGACCCAGACATAGCTGGTGCTAACTCTTAAAATATAGGGCCAAACACAAATTTTGCCCCCCAATCCCCAAAATTTGCATCTAAAACTAAAGAAAACATGTCCTGAAAGGCCCTCCACACTTCGCCCCTACTGCGCATGCGCAGTGTCAAGGACGTTCCGAAATTGGCACCATTTATCATTCTAAGTTTGGCCCTTCATCAGTTAACATCTGACTGATCTTTGTGCTTTTAAATCTCAGTTTAAATGATGTCAGACACATAAATATTAGTGAAATGGTGATTCTAAGGAGGATAGAAAAGGAGGAGAGGAAAAGAATGTGTGACAGAATATTATCAGGGCTGTAACTTAAAATTTTTTAATGAAATTATGTTAAGTTACCTATTTTCAAGGCAGCAGCCATTTTGTTGTCATTCTGATTATTTAGTTACACTGTTTTTTCAAGTGTTTTTCCTCTCTCCCTGTCCTTTAAGTTCCCCCTTGCTATTCTCCCATGCTTTTGGCATAGTTTCTGTAATTATTATTACTAAAATTTCTTGGGAGTTTTAGCTGTATAACAGAATGAATTCTGTTCTTTCCCCATGTTTACGTCTTCACCTACGGGTGGTTAGGCGTTGTGTTCTGCATCTACCATCTGATGTTCTGCAGTTTCTTCCCTGGAAGTCTCTGTTTTGCATCAGATGGTGTATTTTTGGTAACTGATTTCGGGCCTGGGTGCCTGGAGTCTTATTTTAGTGTTTTTACACTCATTGTTTACATTTACAACAGCCCTCTGTGTGAGGGGGGGATTTCTAAATAATAATATCTTTATGTTATTTTAATCATAACTAGATACATTATTATTGTTCGTAAGTGTTGAATAAATTGTTTAAAATATTTTTAAAATTTTTGTCCACACTTAGGCTTGGGATCCATTGGGGCTCAACGTTACTTTTCAGAAACTTGGGCTGTTCTGAAAAATATATTTTTATACTGTACCAATGACCCAGACGGAGCTGGTGCTAACTCTTAAAATATAGGGCCAAACACAAATTTTGCCCCCCAATCCCCAAAATTTGCATCTAAAACTAAAGAAAACATGTCCTGAAAGGCCCTCCACACCTCGCCCCCACTGCGCATGCGCAGTGTCAAGGACGTTCCGAAATTGGCGCCATTTATCATTCTAAGTTTGGCCCTTCATCAGTTAACATCTGACTGATCTTTGTGCTTTTAAATCTCAGTTTAAATGATGCCAGACACATAAATATTAGTGAAATGGTGATTCTAAGGAGGATAGAAAAGGAGGAGAGGAAAAGAATGTGTGACAGAATATTATCAGGGCTGTAACTTAAAATTTTTTAATGAAATTATGTTAAGTTACCTATTTTCAAGGCAGCAGCCATTTTGTTGTCATTCTGATTATTTGTTACACTGTTTTTTCAAGTGTTTTTCCTCTCTCCCTGTCCTTTAAGTTCCCCCTTGCTATTCTCCCATGCTTTTGGCATAGTTTCTGTAATTATTATTACTAAAATTTCTTGGGAGTTTTAGCTTAATAACAGAATGAATTCTGTTCTTTCCCCATGTTTACGTCTTCACCTACGGGTGGTTAGGCGTTGTGTTCTGCATCTACCATCTGATGTTCTGCAGTTTCTTCCCTGGAAGTCTCTGTTTTGCATCAGATGGTGTATTTTTGGTAACTGATTTCGGGCCTGGGTGCCTGGAGTCTTATTTTAGTGTTTTTACACTCATTGTTTACATTTACAACAGCCCTCTGTGTGAGGGGGGGATTTCTAAATAATAATATCTTTATGTTATTTTAATCATAACTAGATACATTATTATTGTTCGTAAGTGTTGAATAAATTGTTTAAAATATTTTTAAAATTTTTGTCCACACTTAGGCTTGGGATCCATTGGGGCTCAACGTTACTTTTCAGAAACTTGGGCTGTTCTGAAAAAATATTTTTTCAAAATATTTTGATTTCAATTATTTTTTCTATATTAATGGATCATATTATTATTATGTATTTTGATTGCCAGGGGTTAGTGCGAGTACCAGGACTTATTTTCTTTTCACATTGAAAGGATATTGATCAATTGTTTTAAGAGGAAGTCTTCCTCTGACCTTATTATCATTCTATATGTGGTCAGTGTACTCGCATTAACTCCTGTTCTGTATCGTATGATTTCGATGACAATATGGGAAGCGTATGTCACGGTATGTTGTTGGGGATTTGGACACTCCGGTCCTTTCCCCGCAGGGTCACTCTACTTTATCAATTTCTATTTCAGACGATCAAGATTAGGGTGATGTATCTGTGATGTCTTCCAACAGTGTGCCTCCGTCGTCACAATTAATGAAGGGCTAGCGGAAAAGTGCTCATGTAATACGCCAATTGCCTAAGAGGACCCTAGTAGGTTCGACGGCCTTTGACGTCCGCTAGCTCGCCCGGTGTAGCGTCCATTCACCGAATGGTTCGGCAGCCGGGTTCGTCCGTTGCGGTCTAGAAGGAATTTTGGGGTGATGCGAGCACTATAAAATTAACTTAATGCACACCCAGTGACGGCGGATCGGAGGGAGAACGGAGGAAGCCTTTTAGTCCGGTTCATAGCTCGTTCCGGTCCATCCGGACGGCAAGCGAGAGAGGCCCCTCTCTCGTTCAACAACATCTGGCCCCAGATGTTGTGGTACAAATGTGTCGTTAGCGGAGCATACGTCCGTCGCTCGGGACGCTCCGTTGTATAGGCAGTCCGCTGAGACTGCTAAGGCTTCCTCTTCTCGTCAGCGCACACGACCGCACCTTGGCTGCGTGACCGCCGATATATTACCAGCTTCGCCGATCAAGGATTCTTCGGCGACCAGGTCACACCATCCGGCAGCCAGGGATTCGAGACCGATGGACTCCGGACGTTCGCATAGGAAGTATGCGGGAGCCATCTGATGCGGAGCTGCCCTCGGCGAAGCAGCGATAGACTGCGCCTCCGCAGGTCTCGACGCCGGACATTCTTGTGCACATAGCACAGCTTATCGCAGCATCCCTGCAGCCGACAGAAACGGTGTCGGATCGAGAATTATCCGACAGCGCTGGGTCGGTAGCCGGGGACTCGAGGCCTGCAGACTCCGGACGTTCGCATAGGAAGTGTGCGGGAGTCAACGTACACGGAGCTTCCAGCGGCAATGCATCGTAAGTCTGCTACTGCACAGGCCTCGGGAACGGACGTGCTTTCCTTAATAGCACAGTTTATCGCAGCATCCCAGCATCAACTGAATCTGTCGCATATATTTTATCCGACGATGCTGGGTCGGGACGCTCCGCGGAAGCGGGTACGGACGTCCGAAAGTTTCATCCGGTCCGATGGGATACCGAAAGGGATTCGGTGGATTTCAAGCTTTCCCTTTCGGAACAACATATGCTGCGATGCCGGATAAGAAACTGATAGCGTCGGTGGACTTAGAAAATTTTGGGTTCGGTTCAGGGACATCGTCCCTCAGTTCCGACATAGTCCAATAATGTCACACAAACTTTCGAATTATTGAACGACGCTATATATATTATTATTTTATGCTTGCTATCCAAGCATTTCTGGTTTCTTGTTCGAAGAGTTATGGAGATGTCTTTCAAAAGTCTGCCTCTGTCGTCATAGTTAATGAAGAGTTAGCGGCAATAAGTGCTCATGGAATATGTCTATCGCTTACGGAGTGACATTCGCTAGCTCACCCGGTGTAGCGTACATTCATCGAATGGTTCGGCTGCCGGGTTCGTCCGTTGCGGTCTAGAAAGGAGATTTGGGTGATGCGAGCACTTTAATTACTTTAGTACTCACCCAGTGACGGCAGATTGAGGACAGATCGGAGGAAGCCAACAACATAGGGGACCGCATGTTGTGGTTCAGATATTTTACATTCGGAGCATATGTCCGTTGCTCGGGACGCTCCGTTATATTGACAGTCCGAGAGACTGTCTTTAATGCTTCCTCATCCTCACAGCAGGGCACACGACCGCACATTGGCTACGTGACCTCGAGTATCCGATCAGTTTCGGCATTCAGTGATTCCACAGCGAATAGGTCGCGCCATCCGGTAGCCAAGGGACACGAGGCCTATACACTCCGTTCGCTCGCATATTGGAAGTATGCACGGGGTAACGATCTCGGAGCTTCTTGCGGCAATGCATCGTAAGACCGCTGCTCCTCAGGCCTCAGTGACGGACGTGCTATCCGAGTTAGCACAGTTGTTTCGCAGCATCCCAGCAATTGACGGTTTCTCGGTCGAATCAGGAATTATCCGACGGCGCTGGGTCGGTGCGGTCCGCGGTTGCATCAAGCTACGGACGACCGAACGCTTTATAGGGTCCGACAGGATGGCGAAAGGGATTCGAAAGATTTCGAGTTTTCCCTTTAGTAGTATCGGAAGATGCCTTTCATATCTTCTGGCATTTCTTCCAGTGATTATTTTTCGGACTTCATTGCTGCGATCTTGGATAAGAGACTTATAGCGTCATTGGACTCGGATTTTTCGATCGGTACAGGGACTTTGTCCCTGACTTACCGACGCAGTCCAATATTGTCATTACAACATGTGTTTTATTTTTCGACGCTATATATTATATATATATATACAAGCCTGCTACTAAGCATGATAGTTTAGTTTCTTGTCCGCGTGGCTCATTTCTGCCATTTTATCTTTTTTACATATAGTTTATTTTGGCAGAGCAGGGCATACCGAGAGTTCATATGCGTCTAGACGGTGTGATTAAAGACTGCATATATTATTTTTCGCCGTTTATGTCTTTTCCAATTTCAATGTTGGGAACGACATTATGTATAGTAGACTTAACTTAGACGCTTTATTATACGTAATCCGCCTTACTGAGGCGTTATCATTACGTCTTCAAGAAAAGATTTACGGGATATTATTCTCAATGTAATTTCTTTTGAGGGCAGTAGTTTGTTCACGTATAACTCCGCCCTTCAGTGGCTGATTGGAGTTGGTTAGACGTGATGCAGCCCTAGCTACATCCACGCGTGGATAGTAGGTTAAGAACTCTCTCAGAGTCGCTTCGTTCTCGGAGGAGCTTCTCTTCGACGGCAACTTTCCGGCAATCCATGAATTGCTTGATTTATACATTCTCTTGTCTATCTAGTGTTACAAGAGATTCAGACTGGGGCAAACATTCGGTGGTTGACTCAGAGAGTGCCGCCGCAGTTGCCGGAACCTAGTGTGGCTGTTATGACGGTTGCCAGTCAAACAGATTGGGATATATACTGATCCCTACGGATTCGAAGTGCCGGGGTCTTTGGGTTCCGCAGTCTTTTAGCTATCAGTTTAACTTCCGCGGAATAATGTTTTTTTAGGCTTGCATTATGTCATTGCATGAACATTATTCAGAAACGCATGCCCAAATTCCTGTCCTTTAATTCGACAGTAGTGGCGTATCTCCGGAACCAGGGAGGCACTCTTTCGTTTCCGTTATTCAATTTAATGGAAAGAATCCGTCTGTTGGTTATAGTACACCAAGTTCAGTTTTGGTCCGTCATATTCTGGGTCGTCTGATTGTTTTATCGCACTCCCGTTCTCTTACGGGTCGCTTGTTGCTGTCAGAATGGACTCTCAACAAACAAGTATTTAATCAGATTTGCTATCTATGGGAGCGCTCAATGATTTATTTATGACACAGCTTGCTAATCAATTGCAGACGTATGTGTTGGCTTGTCCAGATCTCTGAGCTAATACTGTTAACGCTCTATTGATCTATAGGACGGAATGATAGGATACGCGTATCCTCCGGCGCTGTTGTTTTAGCAGGTATTGCTAAGATAAACAACCACTATACATTTCTGTTGATAGCATCTCTATCTTCACAGAGATCATGAGTAATTTACTCTCTTGTCTACTGTGGATCTTAACGTGAAATCTTCCTCTATGTGAGGATCTTTTTTCACTGGGTAAATCGTGTCATCTTTATCACAACCAGCAAGGTCGCAACCTTCATGTATTACGTTGTGTGGTCCGTATTGCATTGTAAGCACTGTACTGGACGAGCTTTGGACGCGATTTCTTACTATAGGAGATCCTCTTCTTCGCTATTCTATGCGACTAAAGTGAAGGCTCTTCCGTCGTAGTGTAGGGATCATTATGTTCATATGGTTGATCCCTCCATACTACGCATTGCTAGTTTTTAGTATACTTGTTTCACAAGATCTACTGCAGCCTGTTGTTTTTTAGGTTATAGGTTTATGTTACCTCATACCTATGCACTCTACGATAGTTTACAATTGAGTCTTTTGTCTCTTTATCTAAGTCAGTTAGTAACTTTTTGATAAATAGACTTAGAATCTTTAGATTAAATTCCTATACGGATTTTAACTTCGGTTCTTATTTAGCTAAGTAATCATTTGAGCCTCTGGAAACAGTAGTTTTCAAATTCTGACCTTTTAGACAGTAATTCTGTTAGTTTCTCTTTTACTGTAGAGTCAGTGAGTTTCATGCACTATCGATGGATGATTTTCACTTTCATAGTTTCGGAATCAATACGTCCGTTACTATTTAGGTTGGATTGTTGCATAAGAGTTAGGCTCCTATTATCCGGAACCTATTATTTTAAGGTCCTTCCGTCTTCGTATGGGCATAGGCCTTTACTCTTTCCGGGTACAGTTTATGTATTTATAAACAGATATCTGTTTATTACAAGGGCGTAAGCTTCTTCTGTCTTTGATGTCTAGTAGAAGGACGTTACGCTCCATTTTATTGTTAATGGATTCTATTAACTAGCGTACTGCTTATGGTATATCATTGGCTTAGCAGTTGTGCTTAAGATTTCGGCTCATGAAGTAAGAGTTCTTCTACTTCTTGGGCTTACATTAATAGTGTTGCTATTATAGATTTTTGAAGGCTGCTCATTGCGCTCAGCCATCCATTCATGAATTTTATCTCAGAAATATCGAGTCCATTTCTGGAGGCCTCTATTGTTAGGTCTATTATCTACTGCTCAGAATGTCATTCACTTAACAGTTGCTACTATAGCTAGGTAGGCTGTCTGTTTCGGCAGTGTCTCCGTTCGGCTGCCCTCTTCGCTCTGGGCTATTTGACCCAGGGCAAGAAAAAGGGGGGGGGGAGGGTGTTCCCTTGGGTCACCTGTTTTTACTATGAAAACAAGGGGATACCTCCTCCGGAGTTAGTAATTCTGAGCTGCTATTGGGATGGTTGTTTAGTGAGAAGTTTAAGTTTATAAAATTCATTCAAGTCTTAGTTTTTAAAGTATAGCTTTTGAATATTGCATATGTCAACGGACATGATTATGCAATTCTCACACACTTTTAGGAGTATAAGAGTCTCTATTCTCTAGACTTACTTTATTATTGGCTTACTTTAAAAATTATTAGTATAAGGATTATTGGATATTATTAGAGTACATGGATGTATGAAGCTCAAATTTTGGAAGGTGTTGTATCTTTCTAATTTATCATAAATAAGAAAGATACATGTAAGGCCTATTACTTCTTTTCCCTACAGGGGATGACTCTATTTTATTTTATTGAGCGTATTCCATTTTGCTCTATGTCCTTGGCCCTCCAGCCTTTTTACTATTCAGCTATGTCTGGGTCATTGGTACAGTATAAAAATGTTAAAAAATTTATAGTAATTTATATATTTTTTATACTTACCAATGACCCAGACGGGGATGGCCCTCCCAGGAGTTGGGAACTCTTGCCTCCCCGCTGAGTACATAGCGCTTACCAGGCACTGGTTTTTAGAATGATAAATGGCGCCAATTTCGGAACGTCCTTGACACTGCGCATGCGCAGTGGGGGCGAGGTGTGGAGGGCCTTTCAGGACATGTTTTCTTTAGTTTTAGATGCAAATTTTGGGGATTGGGGGGCAAAATTTGTGTTTGGCCCTATATTTTAAGAGTTAGCACCAGCTCCGTCTGGGTCATTGGTAAGTATAAAAAATATATAAATTACTATAAATTTTTTAACTTTTTCAAAATATTTTGATTTCAATTATTTTTTCTATATTAATGGATCATATTATTATTATGTATTTTGATTGCCAGGGGTTAGTGCGAGTACCAGGACTTGTTTTCTTTTCACATTGAAAGGATATTGATCAATTGCTTTAAGAGGAAGTCTTCCTCTGACCTTATTATCATTCTATATGTGGTCAGTGTACTCGCATTAACTCCTGTTCTGTATCGTATGATTTCGATGACAATATGGGAAGCGTATGTCACGGTATGTTGTTGGGGATTTGGACACTCCGGTCCTTTCCCCGCAGGGTCACTCTACTTTATCAATTTCTATTTCAGACGATCAAGATTAGGGTGATGTATCTGTGATGTCTTCCAACAGTGTGCCTCCGTCGTCACAATTAATGAAGGGCTAGCGGAAAAGTGCTCATGTAATACGCCAATTGCCTAAGAGGACCCTAGTAGGTTCGACGGCCTTTGACGTCCGCTAGCTCGCCCGGTGTAGCGTCCATTCACCGAATGGTTCGGCAGCTGGGTTCGTCCGTTGCGGTCTAGAAGGAATTTTGGGGTGATGCGAGCACTATAAAATTAACTTAATGCACACCCAGTGACGGCGGATCGGACGGAGAACGGAGGAAGCCTTTTAGTCCGGTTCATAGCTCGTTCCGGTCCATCCGGACGGCAAGCGAGAGAGGCCCCTCTCTCGTTCAACAACATCTGGCCCCAGATGTTGTGGTACAAATGTGTAGTTAGCGGAGCATACGTCCGTCGCTCGGGACGCTCCGTTGTATAGGCAGTCCGCTGAGACTGCTAAGGCTTCCTCTTCTCGTCAGCGCACACGACCGCACCTTGGCTGCGTGACCGCCGATATATTACCAGCTTCGCCGATCAAGGATTCTTCGGCGACCAGGTCACACCATCCGGCAGCCAGGGATTCGAGACCGATGGACTCCGGACGTTCGCATAGGAAAAGTATGCGGGAGCCATCTGATGCGGAGCTGCCCTCGGCGAAGCAGCGATAGACTGCGCCTCCGCAGGTCTCGACGCCGGACATTCTTGTGCACATAGCACAGCTTATCGCAGCATCCCAGCAGCCGACAGAAACGGTGTCGGATCGAGAATTATCCGACAGCGCTGGGTCGGTAGCCGGGGACTCGAGGCCTGCAGACTCCGGACGTTCGCATAGGAAGTGTGCGGGAGTCAACGTACACGGAGCTTCCAGCGGCAATGCATCGTAAGTCCGCTACTGCACAGGCCTCGGGAACGGATGTGCTTTCCTTAATAGCACAGTTTATCGCAGCATCCCAGCATCAACTGAATCTGTCGCATATATTTTATCCGACGATGCTGGGTCGGGACGCTCCGCGGAAGCGGGTATGGACGTCCGAAAGTTTCATCCGGTCCGATGGGATACCGAAAGGGATTCGGTGGATTTCAAGCTTTCCCTTTCGGAACAACATATGCTGCGATGCCGGATAAGAAACTGATAGCGTCGGTGGACTTAGAAATTTTTGGTTCGGTTCAGGGACATCGTCCCTCAGTTCCGACATAGTCCAATAATGTCACACAAACTTTCGAATTATTGAACGACGCTATATATATTATTATTTTATGCTTGCTATCCAAGCATTTCTGGTTTCTTGTTCGAAGAGTTATGGAGATGTCTTTCAAAAGTGTGCCTCTGTCGTCATAGTTAATGAAGAGTTAGCGGCAATAAGTGCTCATGGAATATGTCTATCGCTTACGGAGTGACATTCGCTAGCTCACCCGGTGTAGCGTACATTCATCGAATGGTTCGGCTGCCGGGTTCGTCCGTTGCGGTCTAGGAAGGAGATTTGGGTGATGCGAGCACTTTAATTACTTTAGTACTCACCCAGTGACGGCAAATTGAGGACAGATCGGAGGAAGCCAACAACATAGGGGACCGCATGTTGTGGTTCAGATATTTTACATTCGGAGCATATGTCCGTTGCTCGGGACGCTCCGTTATATTGACAGTCCGAGAGACTGTCTTTAATGCTTCCTCATCCTCACAGCAGGGCACACGACCGCACATTGGCTACGTGACCTCGAGTATCCGATCAGTTTTGGCATTCAGTGATTCCACAGCGAATAGGTCGCGCCATCCGGTAGCCAAGGGACACGAGGCCTATACACTCCGTTCGCTCGCATATTGGAAGTATGCACGGGGTAACGATCTCGGAGCTTCCTGCGGCAATGCATCGTAAGGCCGCTGCTCCTCAGGCCTCAGTGACGGACGTGCTATCCGAGTTAGCACAGTTGTTTCGCAGCATCCCAGCAATTGACGGTTTCTCGGTCGAATCAGGAATTATCCGACGGCGCTGGGTCGGTGCGGTCCGCGGTTGCATCAAGCTACGGACGACCGAACGCTTTATAGGGTCCGACAGGATGGCGAAAGAGATTCGAAAGATTTCGAGTTTTCCCTTTAGTAGTATCGGAAGATGCCTTTCATATCTTCTGGCATTTCTTCCAGTGATTATTTTTCGGACTTCATTGCTGCGATCTTGGATAAGAGACTTATAGCGTCATTGGACTCGGATTTTTCGATCGGTACAGGGACTTTGTCCCTGACTTACCGACGCAGTCCAATATTGTCATTACAACATGTGTTTTATTTTTCGACGCTATATATTTATATATATATACAAGCCTGCTACTAAGCATGATAGTTTAGTTTCTTGTCCGCGTGGCTCATTTCTGCCATTTTATCTTTTTTACATATTGTTTATTTTGGCAGAGCAGGGCATACCGAGAGTTCATATGCGTCTAGACGGTGTGATTAAAGACTGCATATATTCTTTTCGCCGTTATGTCTTTTCCAATTTCAATGTTGGGAACGACATTATGTATAGTAGACTTAACTTAGACGCTTTATTATACGTAATCCGCCTTACTGAGGCGTTATCATTACGTCTTCAAGAAAAGATTTACGGGATATTATTCTCAATGTAATTTCTTTTGAGGGCAGTAGTTTGTTCACGTATAACTCCGCCCTTCAGTGGCTGATTGGAGTTGGTTAGACGTGATGCAGCCCTAGCTACATCCACGCGTGGATAGTAGGTTAAGAACTCTCTCAGAGTCGCTTCGTTCTCGGAGGAGCTTCTCTTCGACGGCAACTTTCCGGCAATCCATGAATTGCTTGATTTATACATTCTCTTGTCTATCTAGTGTTACAAGAGATTCAGACTGGGGCAAACATTCGGTGGTTGACTCAGAGAGTGCCGCTGCAGTTGCCGGACCCGAGTGTGGCTGTTATGACGGTTGCCAGTCAAACAGATTGGGATATATACTGATCCCTACGGATTCGAAGTGCCAGGGTCTTTGGGTTCCGCAGTCTTTTAACTATCAGTTTAACTTCCGCGGAATAATGTTTTTTAGGCTTGCTTTATGTCATTGCATGAACATTATTCAGTAACGCATGCCCAAATTCCTGTCCTTTAATTCGACAGTAGTGGCGTATCTCCGGAACCAGGGAGGCACTCTTTCGTTTCCGTTATTCAATTTAATGGAAAGAATCCGTCTGTTGGTTATACTACACCAAGTTCAGTTTTGGTCCGTCATATTCTGGGTCGTCTGATTGTTTTATCGCACTCCCATTCTCTTACGGGTCGCTTGTTGCTGTCAGAATGGACTCTCAACAAACAAGTATTTAATCAGATTTGCTATCTATGGGAGCGCCCAATGATGTTTTATTTATGACACAGCTTGCTAATCAATTGCAGACGTATGTGTTGGCTTGTCCAGATCTCTGAGCTAATACTGTTAACGCTCTATTGATCTATAGGACGGAATGATAGGATACGCGTATCCTCCGGCGCTGTTGTTTTAGCAGGTATTGCTAAGATAAACAACCACAATACATTTCTGTTGATAGCATCTCTATCTTCACAGAGATCATGAGTAATTTACTCTCTTGTCTACTGTGGATCTTAACGTGAAATCTTCCTCTATGTGAGGATCTTTTTTCACTGGGTAAATCGTGTCATCTTTATCACAACCAGCAAGGTCGCAACCTTCATGTATTCCGTTGTGTGGTCCATATTGCATTGTAAGCACTGTACTGGACGAGCTTTGGACGCGATTTCTTACTATAGGAGATCCTCTTCCTCGCTATTCTATGCGACTAAAGTGGAGGCTCTTCCGTCGTGGTGTAGGGATCATTATGTTCATATGGTTGATCCCTCCATACTACTCATTGCTATTTTTTAGTATACTTGTTTCACAAGATCTACTGCAGCCTGTTGTTATTTAGGTTATAGGTTTATGTTACCTCATACCTATGCACTCTACGATAGTTTACATTTGAGTCTTTTGTCTCTTTATCTAAGTCAGTTAGTAACTTTTTGATAAATAGACTTAGAATCTTTAGATTAAATTCCTATACGGATTTTAACTTCGGTTCTTATTTAGCTAAGTAATCATTTGAGCCTCTGGAAACAGTAGTTTTCAAATTCTGACCTTTTAGACAGTAATTCTGTTGGTTTCTCTTTTACTGTAGAGTCAGTGAGTTTCATGCACTATCGATGGATGATTTTCACTTTCATAGTTTCGGAATCAATACTTCCGTTACTATTTAGGTTGGATTGTTGCATAAGAGTTAGGCTCCTATTATCCGGAACCTATTATTTTAAGGTCCTTCCGTCTTCGTATGGGCATAGGCCTTTACTCTTTCCGGGTACAGTTTATGTATTTATAAACAGATATCTGTTTATTACAAGGGCGTAAGCTTCTTCTGTCTTTGATGTCTAGTAGAAGGACGTTACGCTCCATTTTATTGTTAATGGATTCTATTAACTAGCGTACTGCTTATGGTATATCATTGGCTTAGCAGTTGTGCTTAAGATTTCGGCTCATGAAGTAAGAGTTCTTCTACTTCTTGGGCTTACATTAATAGTGTTGCTATTATAGATTTTTGAAGGCTGCTCATTGCGCTCAGCCATCCATTCATGAATTTTATCTCAGAAATATCGAGTACATTTCTGGAGGCCTCTATTGTTAGGTCTATTCTCTACTGCTCAGAATGTCATTCACTTAACAGTTGCTACTATAGCTAGGTAGGCTGTCTGTTTCGGCAGTGTCTCCGTTCGGCTGCCCTCTTCGCTCTGGGCTATTTGACCCAGGGCAAGAAAAAGGGGGGGGGGGGGAGGGTGTTCCCTTGGGTCACCTGTTTTTTACTATGAAAACAAGGGGATACCTCCTCCGGAGTTAGTAATTCTGAGCTGTTATTGGGATGGTTGTTTAGTGAGAAGTTTAAGTTTATAAAATTCATTCAAGTCTTAGTTTTTAAAGTATAGCTTTTGAATATTGCATATGTCAACGGACATGATTATGCAATTCTCACACACTTTTAGGAGTATAAGTGTCTCTATTCTCTAGACTTACTTTATTATTGGCTTACTTTAAAAATTATTAGTATAAGGATTATTGGATATTAATAGAGTACATGGATGTATGAAGCTCAATTTTTGGAAGGTGTTGTATCTTTCTAATTTATCATAAATAAGAAAGATACATGTAAGGCCTATTACTTCTTTCCCCTACAGGGGATGACTCTATTTTATTTTATTGAGCGTATTCCATTTTGCTCTATGTCCTTGGCCCTCCAGCCTTTTTACTATTCAGCTATGTCTGGGTCATTGGTACAGTATAAAAATGTTAAAAAATTTATAGTAATTTATATATTTTTTATACTTACCAATGACCCAGATGGGGATGGCCCTCCCAGGAGTTGGGAACTCTTGCCTCCCCGCTGAGTACATAGCGCTTACCAGGCACTGGTTATTAGAATGATAAATGGCGCCAATTTCGGAACGTCCTTGACACTGCGCATGCGCAGTAGGGGCGGGGAGGGCCTTTCAGGACATGTTTTCTTTAGTTTTAGATGCAAATTTTGGGGATTGGGGGGCAAAATTTGTGTTTGGCCCTATATTTTAAGAGTTAGCACCAGCTATGTCTGGGTCATTGGTAAGTATAAAAAATATATAAATTACTATAAATTTTTTAACTTTTGGTGATCTGAATTTGTTATTCAAAACTTGTTTTATTAAAATTATTGGAGAGTGCCCACAGGCACTCTCCAATAATTTGTAATAAAACAAATTTATTTAAACAAAATATTATTTGTGTTTGACTGAATATGAAATATAAGCAAGGAAAGTGTTGGCTTTTGCTCGGGTATCCTCATTTTTTTAAAGCCCTGATAGTGGCTTCTAGCACTCAACCAGTTAATATTCATCAGAATTTTGTTCCTAACTCATTCTTTTGTTACTATTCTTTGGAGAGTGACTGTAGGTTATGCAAATAACAAGGATATTTTCAGTAGAGCCATGACAGTGGCTTCTATCACTCAACCAGTTAATATATATGAATATCCAAATAACAAAGATTATATTAGTTTGATGCTACTTTAAATAAAACTTTTAAAACTAAGCGAGTGCTCATTCAATCAGATGGCGAGGATTTTTGTCTCATTGGAGCATAATATCACCCATTCGCCATTGACCAGGCCTTTAAATTTACCCAAATAGCAAAAGTCAATGCATTGCCTAAAGAATGTAATTGTGCCCAAATTATATATGGTACAGTGGAACCCTGTTAATTGAATAGTCACTTTGCCAATGAAAATTATTCAATTAACAGGAGTATTCAATTAACAGGGATTGTCACTTTCCTGTATTCTAGAGATAAACATAGCATTTATTCTATTATATCTTGTTTGACAAAGCTCCACAAGCTCTGTCAAACAAGATAAAATAGATTAAATGCCTGCATTGAATGTGCTGAGGCCAATAAACAAAGGAAAACTGGTGAGAGTCAGGGTAATTTCTCGACAGGTTACAGGATTTTTCATTCAATTAACAGGAGTTTACTCTATAACCTATATTCAATTAACAGGTCAAATTTGTAGTGGAGGTATGGTAAATGGTTTTGTGTTGGGAAATTATATTCAATTAACAAGGATATACAATTAAAAGATATACAATTAAGTGGGCTCCACTGTATTTGAAAACATTTGACAAGGTTTTGCTGTATTTCAGCTATATATAGTTTTGTTAAGTTTCCAGGAAACAAACAGTATAGTTTAGGGCCTACCTGTCAACTCATATAATGCTACAAACACTTGTAAATCAGTATAGAGTTCACCGGTGGAAAGTAACTTGCGTCAACAGTGCTGTATACGATGCTGTCAACACGAGATTTCTTTTCACAGGTGAACTCTGTACTCAAAGCTTGAGATCTAATGTATTCATAGCAGTTACAATTAGCCATTGTGTAGAAATATGTGACCTTAAACACCAATAAATAAATAATATATTTATATTTTTATACTGTACCAATGACCCAGACTTAGCTGGTGCTAACTCTACAATATTCAGGGCCAAACACAAATTTTGCCCCCCAAATCCCCAAAATTTGCATCCAAATCAAAAAATCTAATGTCCTATATGGTCCTCCATACTTTTGCCTACTGCGCATGCGCAGTGTCAAGGAAGTACCGAAATTGGCAACAAATCCTCATTCTTTGTTTGGCCCTTCTATCAGAAACATCTCACTGATATCTGTGCTTATGATGCCAGACACAAAATCATGATGGAAATGGTGGATCCAAGGATGAAATAAGAGGATGAGAGGAAGGAACAGTGGATGGATGTGTTCAGGGCTGTAGTTTATAATTTTTATGTAAAGTTATTTCATGTTCCCTAATTCCGGGGCATGGGCCTGATGTTTTCATTCTTGCTATGAAATCTCCACTCTTTGTTAAGTGTTTCCTCTCTCCCTTTTCTTGAAACCCCCCTTGCTAGTCTCCCATGCTTTTGGTATAATTTTTGAAATTTTTTTATTGAAATTTCTTGGGAGTTTTAGCTTAGTTACAGAATGTTTATTCTGTTATCCACGTGGTTACGTCCTCACCCTTGGGTTGTTTAGGCGTTTTGGTCATGCATCTACCATCTGATGTATTGCAGCTTCTTCTGTGGAAGATTCTTTTTTACATCGGATAGTGTTTTAAATTGTTTACTGATTTCGGGCCATGTTTTTCAGTGCTTGGAGTCTTGTTTCTGGTTTTTATTGACTTTTGTTTACGTTGACAACGGTTACTTTCTGTTAGTGATTCCTTGTCTTCTGTAAGGTTTATTATATAGTCAGATACATTAATATTTTCCGTAAGTGTAACATTAATTTTTAGAAATGTTTTAAAATTTTTGTCCACACTTAGGCTTTTTTGAGATCCATTTGGGCTCATCGATCTTTTTGGGAACTTGGGCTCATGTCAAAATTTCTTTGAAAATTTTCTTTTGAATTATTTTTTCGAAATTTTGTTATGGATTGTATTATTATTATGTATCTGTATTTTCGAGGGTTAGTGCAAGTACTACGGCTGAATAATATATTTTAATTATGAAAGAATATTGTTCAAATTGTAATTCGAGGAAGTCTTCATCCGATGCTCATACTCATTGTATTTGCTGTAGTCACTGTACTCGCACTAATTTTTGTTCAGTTTGTGCCAGTTGGGATGACAAACATTGGAGACGTGTGTCATCGTATATTGTTAGTGGTGAGAGGTCAATGCCGGTCCTCTCACCACAGGGTCACTCTAGTTTTTCAGTCTCTTTTTCAGAGGAACAGGAAAAGGGTGATGTTTCCATGATGTCTTCCGGAAGTGTGCTGCCGTCGTCGCAAATCAATGAAGAGCTAGCGGCAAAAGTGCTCAAGGAAATCAGACAAGTGCCTAGATCCGTAGTAGGATTGACGGCCTTGTTGCCAGCTAGCTCGACCAGTGGATCTATCACTCGTAATGTGGGTGATGTGACACCGGGTATGTCCGTTGCGGTCCAGGAGAGGTGAAAGGGTGTTGCGAGCACTATAATCTCGGATCACGCACACCCTGCGATGACAGATCAGAGAATGGATCAGAGGAAGCCAGTCAGTCCGGTAGCTAGCTCGTTCAGGTCTACCAGGACCACGAGCGAGAGAGGCCCCTCTCTCTTACAACATCTGGGGCCAGATGTTGTTGTGCATAACATTCGTCGCATAGACAGCCGGGGTCGGCTAGCCTATTGGCTTCCTCTTCCACATGCCAGCACACACGACCACACCTTGGCTTTGTGACCTCAGATATCCAGTCTGCTTCACCGACAAAGGATTCCATGTCATCTAGGTCACTCCATCTGGTAGCCAAGGACACGAGGCCTCACCAGTTGGGACGTACACATAAAAGGATTATGCAGGATGTACCGTCTCAGGAGCTTCCAGCGGCAAAACACTGTAAGACCGCAGCTCCACAGGCCTCCATGACGAACATGCTATCACAGATAGTGCAACTCATCGCAGCAACCCAGCAACATTCGGAAACTGTTTCAGATCAGGAACTGTCAGAGGAAGTTGGGTCGGTACGTTCCTCTGAAGTGTCAGATAGGGACGACCGAGATTCGCATCTGGTCCAGTCGGATGGTGAAAGAGAATCTGTGGAGCTGAATTTTTCTCTTTTGGAACAGCATAAGGTGGCAGTAGATTTTATCCGTCAACACCTTCCAGAGGTTGTTCCATCGGACCAGAGAGCTGCGATACCAGATATGAGACTGATAGCATCACTGGATCCAGACATTTTTGGCCGGACTAAGGATGATGTTCCTGAGTATCCGGTCCAGTCTAGCAATGTCTCACGGACATTTGAATTGCTGAATGACGCTATTTTTAAGTTAGCCTCTAAGACAGGCAGAACCAGTTTCTTATTGCAACATCCTCTACATCTACCGTTCATCAACAATAGGAATAAATTTGAAACGGCAGGAAAGGTCGTTCCGAGAGTTCCTCTGCGTTTAGACGACCAGGCCAAAGACTTGGAATTGTCTTTGCTGGCGTCTATATCAATTCTCTCCAGTACTTTGGAGATGACAATCTCGTCTAACAGAGCCAGTTTAGACGCTTTATCATACGCAGATCACCTTACCAGTGTGTTAGCACAACGTCTCGATGGTAAAGACTTCCAGGATGTTCAAACTTCCTTGAGAGTTCTTTCTAGGACAATCGCATTATCCAAGTATAACTCCGCCCTTTCAGTGGCAAATTTGGAGTTAGACGTGATGCTGCCCTGGCTTCATCCTCTAGGGTGGATTCTAAGGTGAAAAACTCTCTTCGAGTCGCTCCGGTTTCAGGAGAATTTCTCTTTGATGGTAAGCTTTCATTAATCTATGATCAGATTACAAAGAAAGCTTCAGATTCTCTGCTCTTTTAGTCCGTTTCTAAGAAACTGGACTCGGCAGAAAGGAGTAAGTCAGGGAAGCTCCTATAGAGGATCTCAAAAATCCTCTAGCTCTTTTTCCAGAGACCGTCAGAGTAGTGACTAAGGTAGGGGACGAAATGCTGGCAAAGACAACCAGTTAGATGCCCCTAGGTCGACTGGTCGAGGTGCTGGACGGGGAGGACGTAGTTTCTCCTCCCGCAAGCCTTGCAGGTCCAGGAGGTGAAGGTCAGAACCTCTATTGCGCTCCAGTGGGTGGAAGGCTGTCAAGATTTTTAACCAATTGGTTGTCAATTATGGACGACCGATGGGTACAGGAGGTTATTTCGGAAGGTCTAAAACTGTCCTTCAGGGAAAAACCTCCGTTAACACGAAGTCCACGATGGACTCAGCTTCCGTCCAACCTTCAAAAGAGAGATTCGCTTCTATTAGAGGTGCAATTTCGTCTGGAGAAGAACGCAATTGAGGTCGTAGAAAACCAGGAATCTCCCGGTTTTTACAGTCACCTGTTCCTGGTACCAAAACCAGACAGCTCGTTCCGTCCAGTTATAGATCTAAGCTGGATAAACAAGCTGATCGTGGCTCCGAAGTTTTATATGGAGACCATTCGATCGGTGAGAGCGAGCATTCGAGTGAACGATTATGCTGCAAGCATAGATCTCAAGGATGCGTACTTTCATGTCATGGTACATCCGACTTTCAGAAAGTACCTTTGCTTCCCTGTCCTAGGAGTCGTTTATCAGTTCCGAGCAATGTACTTCGGACTGAATCTAGTGGCCTGGGCTTTCACTCAAATAATGAACTCAGTAATGACTCATTTCCGAGCTCATTCGTCTGCGGTAACGTCGGCCTACTTGGAAGACATTCTTCAGAGATACGGCTGCAGATTAACTCTTCAGAACGATGTTCAGAGTCTGCTTCAATTGCTCCGACGTCTCAGTTTCATAGTAAACGAAAAGAAGTCGGATTTAGTTCCGTCCAAGTCATTCATTCACTTGGGAATGAGTTTCGAGATGCACCACAATCTGGTTCGTCTTCCGCTACTCAGAGCGAAATTAGTCAGTTGTTATGCTCGCTTTTGTCTACACTCAGATGTAGTAACAGCAAGAGAATTTATGCGACTGATAGGTTTGTGCCGAGCCGCAGCAGACCTTATTCCGATGGGGCGCTTACGCACTCGTCCACTCCAGATATTTTTCACTCAGACTTGGAGTGTGACTATTCATTCGCTCGAAACGAACATCATCTTGTCAAACCAAGTAAAACAAGAGATTCAGACTTGGGCAGATATTCAGTGGTTGACTCAGGAGTTCCACTGCAACTGCCAGATCCGGTTTTTACGATTATGACGGATGCGAATCAAACAGGTTGGGGTGCGATATTGAGCCCAACAGATTTGAGGTGACAGGGTCTTTGGGATCCGCAGTTCCTGAACAAGCACATAAACATCAAAGAGATGATGGCAGTTTGGCTTGCGCTACGTCATTGGATGAATATAATTCAAAATTCACATGTTCAAATACTGTCCGACAATTCAATAGTAGTAGCGTACATTCGGAACCAGGGAAGCACTCATTCCATTCCGTTATTTAACTTAATGGACAGAATCCTTCTGTTTGTCCTAGAGCATCATGTTCTTCTGTCGGTCTGTCATATTTCGGGTCGTCCGAACGTTCTAGCGGACTCTCTCTCTCGGAAAGGTCGCATGTTGCCATCAGAATGGACTCTCAACAAGCGAGTATTCAATCAGATCTGCTACCAATGGGATCGTCCAATGATAGACTTGTTTGCGACGCATCTCAACAATCAGTTGCAGACGTATGTGTCGCCATGCCCAGATCCTCGAGCAATCCTCGATCTCTTGGGACGGAATGATGAGATACGCGTATCCTCCAGCTCCGTTGATTCAACAGATATTGCTAAAAATCAAGCAATCTCACTCCAGGATTCTGTTGGTAGCATCTCTGTCAGAGACCATGGATAAATCTACTCAGGTGTTATGGAACATTCCTCAGAAGCTTCCTCCATGGTAGGACCTTCTTTCGAAGGGGAAAACGCACACACTGCATCACAACCCACAAGGTCTCAACCTTCATGTATTTCCGTTGTGCGGTCCTTCTTGCACGGCAAGCAATTTACAGGACGAGCAGTGGATGCAATTTCTAACTGTAGGAGGACCTCCTCTTCGCTAAATTATGCAGCAGAGTGGAAGATTTTCTCTCGTTGGTGTAGGGATCATTCAATTGATATCTATGATCCCTCCATTCCAGACATTGCTAATTTTTTGGTCTACTTGTTTGACGAGATCAAACTGCAGCCAGTAACCATTAAGTGTTATAGGTCTATGCTATCGGGTACTTATGCTTATCATGATAGGTTACAGATTGGATCTAATGTTTCTTTATCAAAGTTAGTTAAAAACTTCTTGATAAATAGACCTAGAACCCTTAGGTTAATTCCTAAGTGGAATTTAGCTTGGGTTCTTCTGAAGCTCAAAGAAGTGCCTTTTGAACCCCTTGACACGGTAGACTTCAAATACTTATCTTATAAAACAGCTTTTCTCTTAGCCTTCGCTTCTGCTAGAAGAGTTAGCGAGCTTCATGCTCTATCTGTTGATGATTCTCACTATCGTAGTGTTGGTAATACTATTACTTTAACTACCAATGTGGGATTTTTGACTGAGAATCAGGCTCCTAATAAGTACCCGGAGCCGATTATTATTAGGGCTCTTCCGTCCTCAGATGGCCATAGGCCTTTGCTGTGTCCAGTTAGAGCTATGCGTATTTACAAACGTAGATCTGAGTTTATCAGAAAGGGACGAAAACGTTTCTTTCTGTCTCTGCTTCCTAATAGAAGGGACATCACGGTCCATTCTATTTCTAGGTGGATTCAGTTGACTGTTCATACTGCTTATGAAAGTTTATCTTCAACTCAGCAGTCCGTGCTTAAGATTTCAGCGTACGAAGTTAGAGCGCTGTCTACATCTTGGGCTTATGCTAATAGTATTGCTATTATGGATCTGATGAAGGCTGCATACTGGTCTCAGCCTTCTACGTTCACTAATTTTTACCTTAGAAATATTGAGCCTATTTCTGGCGACTTTAGATGTTTAGGTCCGTTATCTGTTGCTCAGAATGTCGTCCACTAAACAGTTGCAACTATAGTTGTGTAGGCTTTCTGTTCCAGCAGTGACTCTGTCCTGCTGCCCTCTTCGTTCTGGGATGATTGACCCAGAGCAAGGGCAAAGGGGGGGGGGGGGGGGGGGGATGGTGTTCCCTTATATCACCTGCTTTATAGTGAAAAGTAAGGGAATACCTCCTCCTGAGTCAATAATTCTGAGTCGGTGCTGGGATGGTTTTAAAGTGTAAAGCTAATGTCTATCTCATTTATGTAATATTTTTAAAGTGTAGCTCGGTGTGAAGCATTTGTATTTGTCACGTGTCATACGAGCATTAATATACAATCCTCGAACACTTTTAAATGAGTATAAAGAGTCTTATTCTCTGGACTATCTTTATTTATTGGCTGTCCTTTAAGAAATTAGTATAATGGGTTATACTGGATGTTAATAGAGATCATTGATGTTATTGTGCTCAATTACGGATTGGTAATATGTCTTTCTTATTTTGTATAAACAAGAAAGATATATGTAAATCCTGTTTCTCCTTTTCTCCTTGAGGGGATAATTCTGTATATGTAATTGAGCCTATTGGATTTTCCTTTATGTCCTAGGCCCTCCAGCTTTTTTTTCTATTCAGCTAAGTCTGGGTCATTGGTACAGTATAAAAATATGAACAAATTTATAGTAATTTATATATTTTTTATACTTACCAATGACTTGGATGGGGATGGTCCTCCCATGAGTTGGGAACTCATACCTCCCCGCTGATCATATAACATTTACCAAGCACTGGTTGTAAAAATGAGGATTTGGCACCAATTTCGGTACTTCCTTGACACTGCGCATGCGCAGTAGGCAAAAGTATGGAGAACCATATAGGACATTAGATTTTTTGATTTGGATGCAAATTTTGGGGATTGGGTGAGGGTGCAAAATTTGTGTTTGGCCCTGAATATTTTAGAGTTAGCACCGGCTAAGTCTGGGTCATTGGTAAGTATAAAAAATATATAAATTACTATAAATTTTTTCATGTTTGTGGCGTTTTCTAATATATATCATGCTTAATTTACATTTGAGTTGGATTTTGTCTTGACACCAGAAAACTATGAAACCTATTTAAGTAAACAGCTCAAAAAGCATAAGTAGCTACAACTGTGAAAAACTGTAGCAAGAGGCTGTAAACAATGATTTTATGGGAAGAAACCTTGAAATGTAGATGAAAGAGCTACCAAGATACATATTTGCTATATTGTCCGAATTAGTCTAATCTAAAGGCCAACATAAACAGTATCATATGCTCTGATCCCATACAGGAACTCAGTATTGAAAGGGTTAAGGAAAATTGATACTTTTCCCATGATTATATTAGTTGATTGCATGAGAGTACTTAACCCTCTGTACACTGATGTCATAGTATAAAATTTTAATGTTTTTTTTTAACTTTAATTTTTCTTTTTTTTTTTTGATATAGGCAAGAACACAGGAATTATCTTATCAGAGATCTGTTAATGAACTTGACATAGCAAAAACTAAAGGTTTAACAGATATTGAGGTAGGATTTTGTTTTTACAAACCTGCCTTTGAACAAGGAGAAATATTATGTTTCAGGTCTTGAAGTAAGCTACAGTTTGGTTAAAATTTTCCGTATTTTATGGTAAAACCAGTGAATTTACAAGGATGGTGAGCTGTAGTATCAAGTATTTTCTCATTAGCTCACCTGACTTTCAGTCAGGAGAGCTATAGTGATCACTCACCGTCTGTCGTCCGTGAACATAGTGTTTGCGTCTTCTCCTCCCAAACCTCTGAACCAATTTAATTCATATTTGAGATAACAGTTTGTTATGACATCGCAATTTGATTTTGTTCAAATCAAGTTGCCTCGCCCCTCGTAGGGCCACGCCCAAAAAGTGTGCTTAAATCTTAAAAAATCTTCTTCTCATGAACCAGCAGTAGCAGAGACTTGATATTTGGTGTGCAGCTTCCTTTTGAGGTGTAGACTCAGATTTGTTCAAGAGAAGTTCGAGGAGCTATATTTGTCTTCGTTAAGGGAGGGGCAAGAATTTTCGCCCCACCCAAAATTTCTATATTTTTATACTGTACCAATGACCCAGACATAGCTGGTGCTAACTCTTAAAATATAGGGCCAAACACAAATTTTGCCCCCCAATCCCCAAAATTTGCATCTAAAACCAAAGAAAACATGTCCTGAAAGGCCCTCCACACTTCGCCCCTACTGCGCATGCGCAGTGTCAAGGACGTTCCGAAATTGGCGCCATTAATCATTCTAAGTTTGGCCCTTCATCAGTTAACATCTGACTGATCTTTGTGCTTATAAATCTCAGTTTAAATGATGCCAGACACATAAATATTAGTGAAATGGTGATTCTAAGGAGGATAGAGAAGGAGGAGAGGAAAAAAATGTGTGACAGAATATTATCAGGGCTGTAACTTAAAATTTTTTAATGAAATTATGTTAAGTTACCTATTTTCGAGGCAGCAGCCATTTTGTTGTCATTCTGATTGTTTAGTTACACTGTTTTTTCAGTGTTTTCCTCTCTCCCTGTCCTTTAAGTCCCCCCTTGCTATTCTCCCATGCTTTTGGCATAGTTTTTGTAATTATTATTACTAAATTTTCTTGGGAGTTTTAGCTGAATAACAGAATGAATTCTGTTCTTTTCCCCATGTTTACGTCTTCACCTACGGGTGGTTAGGCGTTGTGTTCTGCATCTACCATCTGATGTTCTGCAGTTTCTTCCCTGGAAGTCTCTGTTTTGAATCAGATAGTGTATTTTTGGTAACTGATTTCGGGCCTGGGTGCCTGGAGTCTTATTTTAGTGTTTTTACACTCATTGTTTACATTTACAACAGCCCTCTGTGTGAGGGGGGGATTTCTGGAAAATAATATCTTGATGTTATTTTAATCATAACTAGATACATTATTATTGTTCGTAAGTGTTGAATAAATTTTTTAAAATATTTTTAAAATTTTTGTCCACACTTAGGCTTGGGATCCATTGGGGCTCAACGTTACTTTTCAGAAACTTGGGCTGTTCTGAAAAAATATTTTTTCAAAATATTTTGATTTCAATTATTTTTTCTATATTAATGGATCATATTATTATTATGTATTTTGATTGCCAGGGGTTAGTGCGAGTACCAGGACTTGTTTTCTTTTCACATTGAAAGGATATTGATCAATTGTATTAAGAGGAAGTCTTCCTCTGACTTTATAATCATTCTATATGTGGTCAGTGTACTCGCATTAACTCCTGTTCTGTATGGTATGATTTCGATGACAATATGGGAAGCGTATGTTACGGTATGTTATTGGGGATTTGGACACTCCGGTCCTTTCCCCGCAGGGTCACTCTACTTTATCAATTTCTATTTCAGACGATCAAGATTAGGGTGATGTATCTGTGATGTCTTCCAACAGTGTGCCTCCGTCGTCACAATTAATGAAGGGCTAGCGGAAAAGTGCTCATGTAAATACGCCAATTGCCTAAGAGGACCCTAGTAGGTTTGACGTCCGCTAGCTCGCCCGGTGTAGCGTCCATTCACCGAATGGTTCGGCAGCCGGGTTCGTCCGTTGCGGTCTAGAAGGAATTTTGGGGTGATGCGAGCACTATAAATCAACCTAATGCACACCCAGTGACGGCGGATCGGAGGGAGAACGGAGGAAGCCTTTTAGTCCGGTTCATAGCTCGTTCTGGTCCATCCGGACGGCGAGCGAGAGAGGCCCCTATCTCGTGCAACAACATCTGGCCCCAGATGTTGTGGTACAAAATGTTTCGCATTCGGAGCATACGTCCGTCGCTCGGGACGCTCCGATATATAGTCAGTCCGGAGTAGACTGTCAATAAGGCTTCCTCATTCTCATGGTAGCGCACACGACCGCTCTTGGCTACGTGACCACGGATATCCAGTCAGCTTCGCCAGTCAGAGAATCATCGGCGACCAGGTCACACCATCCGGTAGCCAGGGACACGAGGCCTGCAGACTCCGGACGTTCGCATAGGAAGTGTGCGGGAGTCATCGTACACGGAGCTTCTGGCGGCAATGCATCGTAAGACCGCTACTGCACAGGCCTCGGGAACGGACGTGCTTACCTAAATAGCACAGTTTATCGCAGCATCCCAGCATCAACTGAATCTGTCGCATATTTTTTATCCGACAATGCTGGGTCGGGACGCTCCGCGGAAGCGGGTACGGACGTCCGAATATTTCATCCGGTCCGATGGGATACCGAAAGGGATTTGGAGGATTTCGAGCTTTCCCTTTCGGAACAACATATGCTGTTGTGTATGTCATCTGACTTGGTCTTCTACAGCTTCTTTCGTCGGACCAGATTGCTGCGATGCCGGATAAGAAACTGATAGCGTCGGTGGACTTAGAAATTTTTTGTTCGGTTCAGGGACATTGTCCCTCAGTTCCGACATAGTCCAATAATGTCACACAAACTTTCGAATTATTGAACGACGCTATATATATTATTATTATATGCTTGCTATAACCAAGCATTTCTGGTTTCTTGTTTGCAAAGTTACGGAGATGTCTTTCAAAAGTGTGCCTCTGTCGTCATAGTTAATGAAGAGCTAGCGGCAATAAGTGCTCATGGAATATGTCTATCGCCTACGGAGTGACATTCGCTAGCTCACCCGGTGTAGCGTGCATTCATCGAATGGTTCGGCTGCCGGGTTCGTCCATTGCGGTCTAGGAAGGAGATTTGGGTGATGCGAGCACTTTAATTACTTTAGTACTCACCCAGTGACGGCAGATTGAGGACAGATCGGAGGAAGCCTGTTAGTCCGGTTCCTGGCTTGTCCAGGTCCGTCCGGGCTGTGAGCGAGAGAGGTCCCTCTCTCGTCCAACAACATAGGGGACCGCATGTTGTGGTTCTGATATTTTACATTCGGAGCATATGTCTGTCGGTCGGGACGCTCCGTTATATTGACAGTCTGAGAGACTGTCCATAATGCTTCCTCATCCTCACAGCAGGGCACACGACCGCACATTGGCTACGTGACCTCGACGAATAGGTCGCGCCATCCGGTAGCCAAGGGACACGAGGCCTATACACTCTGTTCGCTCGCATATTGGTAGTATGCACGGGGTAACGATCACGGAGCTTCCAGCGGCAATGCATTGTAGGACCGCTTCTCCTCAGGCCTCAGTGACGGACATGCTATCCGAGTTAGCACAGTTGTTTCGCAGCATCCCAGCAATTGACAGTTTCTTGGTCGAATCAGGAATTATCCGACGGCGCTGGGTCGGTGCGGTCCGCGGTTGCATCAGGTACGGACGACCGAACGCTTTATAGGGTCCGACAGGATGGCGAAAGGGATTCGAAAGATTTCGAGTTTTCCCTTTTGTAGTATTGGAAGCTGCCATTCATATCTTCTGGCATTATCTTCCAGTGATTGTTATTTCGGACTACATTGCTGCGATGTTGGATAAGAGACTTATAGCGTCATTGGACTCGGAATTTTCGATCGGTTCGGGGACATTGTCCCTGACTTACCGACGCAGTCCAATAATTTCATTACAACATGTGTTTTATTTTTCGACGCTATATATGCATACAAGCCTGCTACCAAGCATGATAGTTTAGTTTCTTGTCCGTGTTGCTCATTTCTGCCGTTTTATCATTTATACGAATAGTTTATTTTGGCAGTGCAGGGCATACCGAGAGTTCATATGCGTCTAGACGGTGTGGTTAAAGACTGGAAATATTCTTTTTCGCCGTCTATGTCTTTTCCAACTTCAATGTTGGAAACGACAATGATGTCTAGCAGACTTAACTTAGACGCTTTATCATACGTGAGGCGTTATCATTACGTCTTCAAGAAAAGATTTACGGGATATTATTCTCAATGTAATTTCTTTTGAGGGCAGTAGTTTGTTCACGTATAACTCCGCCCTTCAGTGGCTGATTGGAGTTGGTTAGACGTGACGCAGCCCTAGCTACATCCACGCGCGTGGATAGTAAGGTTAAGAACTCTCTCAGAGTCGCTTCGTTCTCGGAGCTTCTCTTCGACGGCAACTTTTCGGCAATCCATGAATTGCTCGATTTACACGTTCTCTTGTCTATCTAGTGTTACAAGAGATTCAGACTGGGGCAAACATTCGGTGGTTGACTCAGAGAGTGCCACTGCAGTTGCCGGACCCGAGTGTTGCTGTTATGACGGTTGCCAGTCAAACAGATTGGGATATAATACTGATCCCAACGGATTCGAAGTGCCAGGGTCTTTGGGTTCCGCAGTCTCTTAGCAACCAATTTATCTTCCGCGGAATAATGTTTTTTAGGCTTGCTTTATGTCATTGCATGAACATTATTCAGAAACGCATGCCCAAATCCTGTCCGTTAATTCGACAGTAGTGGCGTATCTCCGGAACCAGGGAGGCACTCTTTCGTTTCCGTTATTCAATTTAATGGAAAGAATCCGTCTGTTGGTTATAATACACCAAGTTCTGTTTTGGTCCGTCATATTCTGGGTCGTCTGATTGTTTTACCGGACTCCCGTTCACTTAGGGGTCGCTTGTTGCTGTCAGAATGGACTCTCAACAAACAAGTATTCAATCAGATTTGCTATCTATGGGAGCGCCGAATGATGATTTATTTACGACACAGCTTGCTAATCAATTGCAGACGTATGTGTTGGCTTGTCCAGATCTCTGAGCTAATGTTGTTAACGCTCTTTTGATCTGTAGGACGGAATGATAGGATACGCGTATCCTCCGGCGCTGTTGTTTCAGCAGGTATTGCTAAGATAAACAACCACAATACATTTCTGTTGATAGCATCTCTATCTTCACAGAGACCATGGGTAATTTACTCTATTGTCTACTGTGGGACTTAACGTGAAATCTTCCTCAATGTGAGGATCTTTTTTCACTGGGTAAATCGTGTCATCTTTATCACAACCCGCAAGGTCGCAACCTTCATGTATTCCGTTGTGTGGTCCATATTGCATTGTAAGCATTGTACTGGACGAGCTTTGGACGCGATTTCTTACTATAGGAGATCCTCTTCTTCGCTATTCTATGCGGCTAAAGTGGAGGCTCTTCCGTCGTTGGTGTAGGGATCATTATGTTCATATTGTTGATCCCTCCATACTACTCATTGCAATTTTTTAGTATACTTGTTTCACAAGATCTGCTGCAGCCTGTTATTATTAAGGTTATAGGTTTATGTTACCTCATACCTATGCACTCTAGGATAGTTTACAATTGAGTCTTATGTCTCTTTATCTAAGTCAGTAACTTTTTGATAAATAGACTTACAATCTTTAGATTAAATTCCTATATGGAATTTAACTTCGGTTCTTATTTAGCTAAGTAATCATTTGAGCCTCTGGAAACAGTAGTTTTCAAATTCTGACCTTTTAGACAGTAATTCTGTTGGTTTCTCTTTTACTGAAGAGTCAGTGAGTTTCAAGCACTATCGATGGATGATTTTCACTTTCGTAGTTTCGGAATCACTACTTCCGTTACTATTTAGGTTGGATTTTTGCATAAGAGTTAGGCTCCTAATATCCGGAACCTATTGTTATTAAGGTCCTTCCGTCTTCGTACGGGCATAGGCCTTTACTCTTTCCGGGTAGAGTTTATGTATTTATAAACAGATATCTGTTTATTACTATGGGCGTAAGCTTCTTCTGTCTTTGATGCCTAGTAGAAGGACGTTACGCTCCATTCTATTGTTAATGGATTCTATTAACTATCGGTACTGCTTATGGTATATCATTGACTCAGCAGTTGTGCTTAAGATTTCGGCTCATGAAGTAAGAGTTCTTCTACATCTTGGGCTTACATTAATAGTGTCGCTATTATAGATTTTTGAAGGCTGAAGGCTGCTCATTGCGCTCAGCCATCCACATTCATGAATTTTTATCTCAGAAATATCGAGTCCATTTCTGGAGGCCTCTATTGTTAGGTCTTTTATCTACTGCTCAGAATGGCATTCACTCAACAGTTGCTACTATAGCTAGGTAGGCTGTCTGTTTCGGCAGTGTCTCCGTTCTGCTGCCCTCTTCGCTCTGGGCTATTTGACCCAGGGCAAGAAAAGGGGGGGGGGGGGAGGGTGTTCCCTTGGGTCACCTGTTTTACTATGAAAACAAGGGGATACCTCCTCCGGAATTAGTAATTCTGAGCTGTTATTGGGATGGTTGTTTAGTGAGAAGTTTGTTTTAAATTCATTCAAGTCTTAGTTTTTAAAGTATAGCTTTTGAATATTGCATATGTCAACAGACATGATTATGCAATCCTCAGACACTTTTAAGGAGTATAAGAGTCTCTATTCTCTAGACTTACTTTATTTATTGGCTTACTTTAAAAATTATTAGTATAAGGATTATATTGGATATTAATAGAGTACATGGATGTATGAAGCTCAATTTTGGAAGGTGTTGTATCTTTCTAATTTATCATAAATAAGAAAGATACATGTAAGGCCTATTACTTCTTTTTCCCTACAGGGGATGACTCTATTTTATATTATTGAGCGTATTCCATTTTGCTCTATGTCCTTGGCCCTCCAGCCTTTTTACTATTCAGCTATGTCTGGGTCATTGGTACAGTATAAAAATGTTAAAAAATTTATAGTAATTTCTATATTTTTTATACTTACCAATGACCCAGACGGGGATGGCCCTCCCAGGAGTTGGGAACACTTGCCTCCCCGCTGAGTACATAGCGCTTACCAGGCACTGGTTATTAGAATGATTAATGGCGCCAATTTCGGAACGTCCTTGACACTGCGCATGCGCAGTAGAGGTGAAGTGTGGAGGGCCTTTCAGGACATGTTTTCTTTGGTTTTAGATGCAAATTTTGGGGATTGGGGGGCAAAATTTGTGTTTGGCCCTATATTTTAAGAGTTAGCACCAGCTATGTCTGGGTCATTGGTAAGTATAAAAAATATAGAAATTACTATAAATTTTTTAACTTTCAGAACTTTGAGGTCGATTTGAACCAAATTTGATATGAGATGATAATGGGTCATAAGTAGTTGATTGATGCAAAAAAAATTTTTCTCATTGCCCCATGGGAACCTCGGGAGCTAAAAATAGGAAAAACCTTAAAACTGCCATATCTCCAAAACTACACGGCACAGAGAATTCTTATTTTGTATAAAGCTTACTTTTATCCAGTAGAATAGAATGGTTAAAAAAAAATCCCTATCAGTTTTATCACAAGGTACTTTTTTCAGGACTTTGAAAAAGTGCTGAGTCAGCACTTTTTAACACTAGGCAATGGGAAAAAGATTAAAAAATCTTCTTCTCCAGATCCAGCGGGCAGAATCTTTTGATATTTGGTATGCAACATTGTAGGGTGGATCTGATTCAAGTTTGTTCAAATCGGCCCCCTGGGTTGATATTTGTGCTCAGTATAGGAGCCCGATTTCGAACTTAGTGCATTTCAGGCAAATTTCTTCAAAAATCTTCTTCTCCAGATCCAGCAGGCAGAATCTTTTGATATTTTGTATGCAATATTGTGGGGTGGATATGATTCAAGTTTGTTCAAATCGGCCCCCTGGATTCATATTTGGGCTTACTATAGAAGCCCGAATTTGAACTTAGTGCATTTCAGGCAAATTTCTTAAAAATCTTCTTCTCCAGATCCAGCAGGCAGAATCTTTTGAATTTGGTATGCAATATTGTGGGGTGGATCTGATTCAAGTTTGTTCAAATCGGACCCCTGGGTTTATATTTGGGCTCAGTATAGGAGCTCGAATTTGAACTTAGTGCATTTCAGGCAAATTTCTTTGAAAATCTTCTACTCAATATCCAGCAGGCAGAATCTTTTGATATTGGGTATGCACCATGCTTTGGGGCGGTGAGATTCAAGTTTGTTCAAGCCAAGTCCCTGGGTTCATATTTGGGCTCACTGTGGTAGCCCGAATTATAACTTAGTTCAAAATGAGGAATTTTCTTTGAAAATCTTCTTCTTCAGATCCAGCAGTCGGAATGTTTTGATATTTGGTATGCAGCATCCTTAGGGGGTGAGATTAAAGTTTGTTCAAGCCATGTCCCTAGGTCCATATTTGGGCTCACTGTGGGAGCCCGAATGATAACTTAGTTCAAAATGAGGAATTTTCTGTAAAAATCTTCTTCTTCAGATCCAGCAGTCAGAATGTTTTGATATTTGGTGTGCAGCATCCTTAGGGGGGTGAGATTCAAGTTTGTTAAAGCCAAGTCCCTGGGTTCATATATGGGCTCTCTGTGGCAGCCTGAATTATAACTTAGTTCAATATGAGGAATATTCTTTAAAAATATTTTTTTTAGATCCACTGGTCTGAATCTTTGGATATTTGGTATAAGCGTTTCTAAGGAGGGGCAGATGCAACTTGTTGAAATCAATTCCCTGGGTTTTATATTTAGGCTACCATGTCAGGTGAGCGCCCTCAGGCCCCCTAGGGCCTCTTGTGTTATTGTTCAACTTCGAGAAGTAGAGTACGTAGTGCCATTTTTAGATCACGTGGCCAAAAGGCCATGTGAGCTTTTTACATCACTTGTCGTCTGGCATCCGTAAACTTTTCACATTTTTATCTTCTTCTCTATAACCGCTGAGCCGGTGTGAACCAAACTTGGCAGGAATGGTCTATGGGGGGGGGGGGGGGGGCCTCTACAAACGATCCTCCTTTTGTTCCCGTCGCATGAAAAACATTGTTTCCAGAGGCATTCTTTCATTCTGGTTGGTAGATTTTCAAAAATCTTCTCCTCTGAAACCACAAGCCCAAATGTTTTGAAACTTCACATAAATGATGAGTGGGACTTCCTCTACCAACGATCCTCATTTAATGTTGATCAGGTTACAAACAAGGCCGCAATTGTGACTTACTGTTACTATAGAAACCCTATGGGAAATCACATTTTCATCTTCTTCTCTGGAACTACTGAGCCTACGTGAACCAAACATTGTAAGAATGGTCTATGGGAGGTCCTCTAGCAACGAACCTCATTTTGTTACCACAGGTTAACAAACATGGCAACCAGGGCATTCTTTGGTTCTGATTGGTGGATTTTCAAAAATCTTCTCTTCTGAAACTGCCAGGCCAAATGTTTTGATACTTCACATAAATGATGACTGGGACCCCCTCTACCAATGATCCTCATTTAATATTGATCTGGTTGTAAACATGGTCGCAATTGCAGCTTCTACTTACTAGAGAAACCCTATGGAAAATCACATTTTCATCTTCTTCTCTGGAACTACTGAGCCGACGTGAACCAAATCTGGCAGGGATAGTCTATGGGAGGTCTTCTACAAATGTTCCTCATTCTTGTTACCCTGAATCAAAAAACATGTCAGATAGAAGCATTTTTTTATTCTGATTGGTGGATTTTGAAAAATCTTCTCCTCTGAAACCACAAGGCCAAGTGTTTTGAAACTTTGCATGGTTGATGACTGGGACATCCTCTGCCAACGATCCTCATTTAATGTTGATCGTGTTGCAAACATGGCCTCAATTACTATAGAAACCCTGTGGAAAATCGCATTTTCATCTTCTTCTCTGGAACTACTGAGCTGATGTGAACAAAACTTGGCAGGGATAGTCTATAGCAGGTCCTCTACAAATGCTCCTCATTTTGTTACCATGCATCGAAAAACAAGGCTGCCAGAAGCATTTTTTTATTCTGATTGGTGGATTTTGACAAATCTCTGAAACCACAAGGCCAAGTGTTTTGAAACTTTGCATGATTGAGGACTGGGACACTTACCAATGATCCTCATGTAATGTTGATGTAATGTTGCAAACATGGCGACAATTGCAGCTCATAGTTACCATGGAAAGCCTATGGGAAATCACATTTTTAGTCCCCTACCGGCATCGCCGGAGGGGACTATAGGTTTGCACTCTGTCTATCCATCAGTCTGTCAGTCTCACTTTAGTTTTCCAGAGTTTTTTTTGGAAACACTTCAACAGAATGATTTCATTTTAGCTTAACTTGACATAGTCAAGATAAGCTGTTGCCATCACACGTGCAGAAGTCTGTTACTCTGTGAATCTGTTAGTCTGTGAGTCTGTTCACATTTTTCTTTAGCACGGGCTACACCCCGCAGTTCTTGTCTGATCGTCACAAAATTTCATATGCAGGTTTGGGGTCATGCCTAGATGAGAACGTCCCCTTTTGGTCACGATCGGTCAACCGGTATGGCTGCCCGAGCCCAAAACCCAAAAACCATTAGCACAGTCTGCAGGTCGTATTTATGAAGGGATTTCATTGTAACTTGGTAGGATGCCTCTGTATAATGCCTAGATGAGAACGTCCCCATTTGGCATGATCTGTCATACGTGATGGCTGCCCAAGCCCGAAACCCCAAAACTTTTAGCACAATCTGCAGGTCATGTTTAATATGGAGGGATTTCATTGTAACTTGGTAGGATGACTCCTTATGATGTCTAGATGAGAATTTCCCCATTTGGGCGTGATCTGTCAACCGTGACGACTGCCGGAGCCCAAAACCCGAAAACCTTTAGCATAGTCTACAGGTCACATTTATTGAGGAATTTCATTGTAACTTGGTGAGTTGACTTCATACAATGTCTAGATGAGAAAGTCCCCTTTTGGTCCTGATTGAGCAACTGTGACGGCTACAGGGGCCTGAAGCCCGAAAACCTTTAGCACAGTCTAGAGGTCATATTTTTGAAGGGATTTCATTGTAACTTGGTAGGATGACTCCAGATAATGTCTAGATGAGAACGTCCCATTTTGATCGCGATCATTCAGCCTTGATGGGTGTCGAAGCCCAAAAACCTTTAGCATAGGCAAAAGGTCATATTTATGGAAGGATTTCATTGTAACCTGTTAGTTTGACTTCATATAATGCCTAGATGATGACATCCCCTTTTGGTCATGATTGGTCAACTGTGACGGCTTCAGGGGCCCGAAGCCCGAAAACCTTGAACACAGTCTACAGGTCATATTTATGAAGGGATTTCATTGTAACTTCATAGGATCACTCCAGGTGATGCCCAGATGAGAATGTCCCCTTTTGTTATGATCAGTCAACCATAATGGCTGCCTGAGCCCAAAGCCCAAAAACCTTTAGCACAGTCTACAGGTCATATTTATGAAGGGATTTCATTTTAACTTGGTAGGTTGACTTCATATAATGTCTAGATGAGAACGTCCCCTTTAGATGCAATTGGGAAACTGACAGCTACAGGGGCCCAAAGCCCAAAAACCTTTAGCACAGTCTAAAGGCCATATTTATGAAGGGATTTCAATGTAACTTGATAGGATGACTCGTTTTGGAATAATTTCACTGTAACTTGGTAACTTTCGTTGATATACGTTAACTGTGAGGGCCACATACATTAACTGTGAGGTCATATTAATCCACCCTTCAGCTCTTTAGTACAGTGTACACCTCATATTAGTTTTATCAAAAACATAGCATACAGGGAACAGAAATGAACATATTCCCAATTATCACAATTCTTGTCTTATTTCATAATCCTTTCATAAACATTGAACATTATCCTTTTCATCACACACAACACACCAGTTAAGCTACAGTGTCATTGACACTTTCATTGGTAAACTACTATAGAATGATGACTTACAGATCAAGTTTGAGTTTCATGCTGATTGCATTATTCTTGTGCGAGTTACGGCCCTTGGAAAAGCACCAAAATATCAGTTTTCCGAACTTTTTTTGGGAACACTTCAACGGAATGATTTCAATTTTGGTAACCTACTGTAGAACGATGACTTACAGATCAAGTTTGAGTTTCATGCTGATTGCCTTATTCTTGTGTGAGTTATGGCCCTTGGAAATATGGAAAATCACCAAAATATCAGTATTTTTATACTGTACCAATGACCCAGACATAGCTGGTGCTAACTCTTAAAAATCTAGGGCCAAACACAAATTTTGCCCCCCAATCCCCAAAATTTGCATCTAAAACCAAAGAAATCATGTCCTGAATGGCCCTCCATACTTTGCCTCTACTGTGCATGCGCAGTGTCAAGGACGTCCCGAAATTGGCGCCATTTATCATTCTTTGTTTGGCCCTTCATCAGTTAACATCTGACTGATCTTTGTGCTTGTAAATCTCAGTTTAAATGATGCCAGACACATAGAGAAATGGTGGATCTAAGGAGGAAATAGAAGGAGGAGAGGAAAAATGAGTGACAGAAAATAATCAGGGCTGTAACTTAAAATTTTTTAATGAAATTATGTTAAGTTACCTATATTTTTATACTGTACCAATGACCCAGACATAGCTGGTGCTAACTCTTAAAATATAGGGCCAAACACAAATTTTGCCCCCCAATCCCCAAAATTTGCATCTAAAACCAAAGAAAACATGTCCTGAAAGGCCCTCCACCCTTCACCTCTACTGCGCATGCGCAGAGTCAAGGACGTTCCGAAATTGGCGCCATTAATCATTCTAAGTTTGGCCCTTCATCAGTTAACATCTGACTGATCTTTGTGCTTGTAAATCCCAGTTTAAATGATGCCAAACACATAAATATTAGTGAAATGGTGATTCTAAGGAGGATAGAGAAGGAGGAGAGGAAAAATGTGTGACAGTATATTATCAGGGCTGTAACTTAAAATTTTTTAATGAAATTATGTTAAGTTACCTATTTTCGAGGCAGCAGCCATTTTGTTGTCATTCTGATTATTTAGTTACACTGATTTTTCAGTGTTTTCCTCTCTCCCTGTCCTTTAAGTTCCCCCTTGCTATTCTCCCATGCTTTTGGCATAGTTTTTGTAATTATTATTACTAAATTTTCTTGGGAGTTTTAGCTGAATAACAGAATGAATTCTGTTCTTTTCCCCATGTTTACGTCTTCACCTACGGGTGGTTAGGCGTTGTGTTCTGCATCTACCATCTGATGTTCTGCAGTTTCTTCCCTGGAAGTCTCTGTTTTGCATCAGATAGTGTATTTTTGGTAACTGATCCCAGGCCTGGGTGCCTGGAGTCTTATTTTAGTGTTTTTACATTCATTGTTTACATTTACAACAGCCCTCTGTGTGAGGGGGGGATTTCTGGAAAATAATATCTTGATGTTATTTTAATCATAACTAGATACATTATTATTGTTCGTAAGTGTTGAATAAATTGTTTAAAATGTTTTTAAAATTTTTGTCCACACTTACGCTTGGGATCCATTGGGGCTCAACGTTACTTTTCAGAAACTTGGGCTATTCTGAAAAAATATTTTTTCAAAATATTTTGATTTCAATTATTTTTTCTATATTAATGGATCATATTATTATGTATTTTGATTACCAGGGGTTAGTGCGAGTACCAGGACTTGTTTTCTTTTCACATTGAAAGGATATTGATCAATTGTAATAAGAGGAAGTCTTCATCTGACTTTTATAATCATTCTATATGTGGTCAGTGTACTCGCATTAACTCCTGTTCAGTATCGTATGATTTCGATGACAATATGGGAAGCGTATGTCACGGTATGTTATTGGGGAATTGGACACTCCAGTCCTTTCCCCGCAGGGTCACTCTACTTTATCAATTTCTATTTCAGACGATCAAGATTAGGGTGATGTATCTGTGATGTCTTCCAACAGTGTGCCTCCGTCGTCACAATTAATGAAGGGCTAGCGGAAAAGTGCTCATGTAAATACGCCAATTGCCTAAGAGGACCCTAGTAGGTTCGACGGCCTTTGACGTCCGCTAGCTCGCCCGGTGTAGCGTCCATTCACCGAATGGTTCGGCAGCCGGGTTCGTCCGTTGCGGTCTAGAAGGAATTTTGGGGTGATGCGAGCACTATAAATCAACCAAATGCACACCCAGTGACGGCGGATCGGAGGGAGAACGGAGGAAACCTTTTAGTCCGGTTCATAGCTCGTTCTGGTCCATCCGGACGGCGAGCGAGAGAGGCCCCTCTCTCATACAACAACATCTGGCCCCAGATGTTGTGGTACAAAATGTTTCGCATTCGGAGCATACGTCCGTCGCTCGGGACGCTCCGACATATAGTCAGTCCGGAGTAGACTGTCAATAAGGCTTCCTCATTCTCATGGTAGCGCACACGACCGCTCTTGGCTACGTGACCACGGATATCCAGTCAGCTTCGCCAGTCAGAGAATCATCGGCGACCAGGTCACACCATCCGGTAGCCAGGGACACGAGGCCTGCAGACTCCGGACGTTCGCATAGGAAGTGTGCGGGTGTCAACGTACACGGAGCTTCCGGCGGCAATGCATCGTAAGACCGCTACTGCACAGGCCTCGGGAACGGACGTGCTTTCCTAAATAGCACAGTTTATCGCAGCATCCCAGCATCAACTGAATCTGTCGCATATTTTTTATCCGACGATGCTGGGTCGGGACGCTCCGCGGAAGCGGGTACGGACATCCGAAAATTTCATCCGGTCCGACGGGATACCGAAAGAGATTTGGAGGATTTCGAGCTTTCCCTTTCGGAACAACATATGCTGTTGTGTATGTCATCTGACTTGGTCTTCTACAGCTTCTTTCATCGGACCAGATTGCTGCGATGCCGGATAAGAAACTGATAGTGTCGGTGGACTTAGAAATTTTTTGTTCGGTTCAGGGACATCGTCCCTCAGTTCCGACATAGTCCAATAATGTCACACAAACTTTCGAATTATTGAACGACGCTATATATATTATTATTAGCTCAACTTTGACGAAGTCAAATTTGAGCTATTGTCATGGTCCGTCTGTCCGTCCGTCCGTCTGTCCGTCTGGCCGTCTGTCCGTCTGTCCGTACGTCAACAATTGGCTATGGCTCGGGCTAGAGGTCGTATTTATGAACCGATCTTTACGAAACTTCTTATGTACCTTTGTTATGACCCTGGGACAGGAACGAGTGTTTTTAGGTGTGGTCCGAAATTCAAGATGGCTGCCAGTGGCCATTTTGTACCGATGATGCAAAAATCAGTTTTTTGTACAGAACTTCTGTATGAAAGTTCTGATTTGAATAAAGTTTTGTATAAATGTTTAGTACCATGGGATACATCACATATAATACGGGTTTTTTTCTCGTGCGTAAATTATGCAAATTAGACTGACTTTGATTTATTTAGTGTTACTTTCAGAGCTGTAAGTGCCAAGCTGCTATGGCTCGGGCTAGAGGCCGTATTTATGAACCGATCTTTACGAAACTTCTTGGGTACCTTTGTTATGACCGTGGGACCAGAACGAGTGTTTTTGGGTGCGGTCCGAAATTCAAGATGGCTGCCAGCTGCCATTTTGTACCGACGATGCAGAAATCTGTTTTTTGTACAGAACTTTCATATGAAAGCTCTGATTTGAATAATTTTTTGTATGAATGTTTAGTACCATGGGATACATCACATATAATACGGGTTTTTTTCTCGTACGTAAATTGTGCAAATTAGACTAATTTTGATGTTTTTTTGGGTTACCTTCAGCACTGTAAGTGCAAATGCCAATACGGCTCGGGCTAGAGGTCGTATTTATGAACCGATCTTTACGAAACTTCTTGGGTACCTTTGGTATCACCGTGGGACGAGAACGAGTGTTTTGGGGTCCGGTCCGAAATTCAAGATGGCCGATGGCAGCCATTTTGTACAAAATTAGGTGCAATCAGATTTTTGCACAGAACTTCCATATGAAAGCCCTGATTTGAATAATTTTTTTGTGTGAATGTTTAGTACCATGGGATGCATCACATATAATACGGGTTTTTTTCTCGTGCAGAAATTATGCAAATTAGATGAACTTTGATTTTTTCAGTGCGACTTACACACAGTAAGTACACATGTCAATACGGCTCAGACTAGAGTCTGTATTTATGAACTGATCTTCACGAAATGTCTTGGGTACCTTTGTTATCACCTTGGGACGAGAACGAGTGTTTCTGGGTGCGGTCTAAAATTCAAGATGGCTGCTAGTGGCCATTTTGTACCGAAATTAGGTCTAATCAGTTTTTTGTACACAACTTCTATACAGCTCAGACTTGAGGCCATATTTATGAACCAATCTTTACGAAACTTCTTGGGTACCTTTGTTATCACCGTGGGATGAGAGCGAGTGTTTTGGGGTTGGTCCGAAATTCAAGATGGCCACCAGCAGCCATTTTGTACCAAAATTAGTGCAATCAGTCTTTTGTATAGAACTTCTGTATGAAAGTTCTGATTTTAATAAATTTTTGTATGAATGTTTAGTAACATGGAATACATCACATATCGTAAGGGGTTTTTTTTCGTGCAGAAATTATCCAAATTAGATGAACTTTGATTTATTCAGTGCTACTTACACAATGTAAGCACACATGTCAATACGGCTCAGGGTAGAGGCTGTATTTATGAACCGATCTTCACAAAACTTCTTGGGTACCCTTGTTATCTCCTTGGGATGAGAATGAGTGTTTCTGGGTACGGTCCAAAATTCAAGATGGCTGCCAGTGGCCATTTTGTACCGAAATTAGGTCCAATCAGTTTTTTGTCACAAGTTCTATACAGCTCGTATTTATGAACTGATCTTCACAAAACTTCTTGAGTACTTTTGTTTTCACCTTGGGACAGGAACGAGTGTGTTTTGGGGTGCCTTTGTTATCATTGTGCTATGAGAACAAATATTTTGGGGTTCAGTCAGACCCACTCTGGGACTCAAAGATTTTTTCTAGTTCAGCATCTGACTGTCACCCACCTTTACAATACTTTACCTATACATTTGTTACAGGCAACGGTCAGTATTTATGTACAGACCGTTACAATACTTTATATGTACCTTTGTTATCAGGTCATTACCTAGATGTTTGTCATTGCTGTGTCACATACTTTACATGTACATGTCTTTGTCTTGACAAGTTGAGCTACAGTGTCATTGACACTTTCATTATATGCTTGCTATAACCAATATTTTCTGGTTTCTTGTTCGCAAAGTTACGGAGATGTCTTTCAAAAGTGTGCCTCTGTCGTCATAGTTAATGAAGAGCTATAAGTGCTCATGGAATATGTCTATCGCCTACGGAGTGACATTCGCTAGCTCACCCGGTGTAGCGTGCATTCATCGAATGGTTCGGCTGACGGGTTCGTCCGTTGCGGTCTAGGAAGGAGATTTGGGTGATGCGAGCACTTTAATTACTTTAGTACTCACCCAGTGACGGCAGATTGAGGACAGATCGGAGGAAGCCTGTTAGTCTGGTTCCTGGCTTGTCCAGGTCCGTCCGGGCTGTGAGCGAGAGAGGTCCAACAACATAGGGGACCGCATGTTGTGGTTCTGATATTTTACATTCGGAGCATATGTCTTTCGGTCGGGACGCTCCGTTATATTGACAGTCCAAGAGACTGTCCACAATGCTTCCTCATCCTCACAGCAGGGCACACGACCGCACATTGGCTACGTGACCTCGAATATCCGATCAGTTTCGTCATTCAGTGATTCCACGGCGAATAGGTCGCGCCATCCGGTAGCCAAGGGACACGAGGCCTATACACTCCGTTCGCTCGTATATTGGTAGTATGCACGGGGTAACGATCACGGAGCTTCCAGCGGCAATGCATTGTAGGACCGCTTCTCCTCAGGCCTCAGTGACGGACATGCTATCCGAGTTAGCACAGTTGTTTCGCAGCATCCCAGCAATGGACAGTTTCTTGGTCGAATCAGGAATTATCCGACGGCGCTGGGTCGGTGCGGTCCGCGGTTGCATCAGGTACGGACGACCGAACGCTTTATAGGGTCCGACAGGATGGCGAAAGGGATTCGAAAGATTTCGAGTTTTCCCTTTCGTAGTATCGGAAGCTGCCATTCATATCTTCTGGCATTATCTTCCAGTGATTGTTAATTCGGACTACATTGCTGCGATGTTGGATAAGAGACTTATAGCGTCATTGGACTCGGAATTTTCGATCGGTTCGGGGACATTGTCCCTGACTTACCGACGCAGTCCAATAATTTCATTACAACAGGTGTTTTATTTTTCGACGCTATATATGCATACAAGCCTGCTACCAAGCATGATAGTTTAGTTTCTTGTCCGCGTTGCTCTTTTCTGCCGTTTTATCATTCATACGAATAATTTATTTTGGCAGTGCAGGGCATACCGAGAGTTCATATGCGTCTGGACAGTGTGGTTAAAGACTGGAAATATTCTTTTTAGCCGTCTATGTCTTTTCCAACTTCAATGTTGGAAATGACAATGATGTCTAGTAGACTTAATTTAGACGCTTTATCATACGTGAGGCGTTATCATTACGTCTTCAAGAAAAGATTTACGGGATATTATTCTCAATGTAATTTCTTTTGAGGGCAGTAGTTTGTTCACGTATAACTCTGCCCTTCAGTGGCTGATTGGAGTTGGTTAGACGTGACGCAGCCCTAGCTACATCCACGCGCGTGGATAATAAGGTTAAGAACTCTCTCAGAGTCGCTTCGTTCTCAGAGAAGCTTCTCTTCGACGGCAACTTTTCAGCAATCCATGAATTGCTCGATTTACACGTTCTCTTGTCTATCTAGTGTTACAAGAGATTCAGACTGGGGCAAACATTCGGTGGTTGACTCAGAGAGTGCCACTGCAGTTGCCGGACCCGAGTGTTGCTGTTATGACGGTTGCCAGTCAAACAGATTGGGATATAATACTGATCCCAACGGATTCGAAGTGCCAGGGTCTTTGGGTTCCGCAGTTTCTTAGCAACCAATTATCTTCCGCGGAATAATGTTTTTGAGGCTTGCTTTATGTCATTGCATGAACATTATTCAGAAACGCATGCCCAAATCCTGTCCGTTAATTCGACAGTAGTGGCGTATCTCCGGAACCAGGGAGGCACTCTTTCGTTTCCGTTATTCAATTTAATGAAAAGAATCCGTCTGTTGGTTATAGTACACCAAGTTCTGTTTTGGTCCGTCATATTCCGGGTCGTCTGATTGTTTTACCGGACTCCCGTTCACTTAGGGGTCACTTGTTGCTGTCAGAATGGACTCTCAACAAACAAGTATTCAATCAGATTTGCTATCTATGGGAGCGCCCAATGATGATTTATTTACGACACAGCTTGCTAATCAATTGCAGACGTATGTGTTGGCTTGTCCGGATCTCTGAGCTAATGTTGTTAACGCTCTATTGATCTATAGGACGGAATGATAGGATACGCGTATCCTCCGGCGCTGTTGTTTCAGCAGGTATTGCTAAGATAAACAACCACAATACATTTCTGTTGATAGCATCTCTATCTTCACAGAGACCATGGGTAATTTACTCTGTTGTCTACTGTGGGACTTAACGTGAAATCTTCCTCAATGTGAGGATCTTTTTTCACTGGGTAAATCGTGTCATCTTTATCACAACTCGCAAGGTCGCAACCTTCATGTATTCCGTTGTGTGGTCCATATTGCATTGTAAGCATTGTACTGGACGAGCTTTGGACGCGATTTCTTACTATAGGAGATCCTCTTCTTCGCTATTCTATGCGGCTAAAGTGGAGGCTCTTCCGTCGTTGGTGTAGGGATCATTATGTTCATATTGTTGATCCCTCCATACTACTCATTGCAATTTTTTAGTATACTTGTTTCACAAGATCTACTGCAGCCTGTTTTTATTAAGGTTATAGGTTTATGTTACCTCATATCTATGCACTCTAGGATAGTTTACAATGGAGTCTTATGTCTCTTTATCTAAGTCAGTTAGTAACTTTTTGATAAATAGACTTAGAATCTTTAGATTAAATTCCTATATGGAATTTAACTTCGGTTCTTATTTAGCTAAGTAATCATTTGAGCCTCTGGAAACAGTAGTTTTCAAATTCTGACCTTTTAGACAGTAATTCTGTTGGTTTCTCTTTTACTGAAGAGTCAGTGAGTTTCATGCACTATCGATGGATGATTTTCACTTTTCGTAGTTTCGGAATCACTACTTCCTTTACTATTTAGGTTGGATTTTTGTATAAGAGTTAGGCTCCTAATATCCGGAACCTATTGTTATTTAGGTCCTTCCGTCTTCGTACGGGCATAGGCCTTTACTCTTTCTGGTTAGAGTTAATGTATTTATAAACAGATATCTGTTTATTACTACGGGCGTAAGCTCCTTCTATCTTTGATGCCTAGTAGAAGGACGTTACGCTCCATTCTATTGTTAATGGATTCTATTAACTATCGGTACTGCTTATGGTATATCATTGACTCAGCAGTTGTGCTTAAGATTTCGGCTCATGAAGTAAGAGTTCTTCTACATCTTGGGCTTACATTAATAGTGTCGCTATTATAGATTTTTGAAGGCTGCTCATTGCGCTCAGCCATCCACATTCATGAATTTTTATCTCAGAAATATCGAGTCCATTTCTGGAGGCCTCTATTGTTAGGTCTATTATCTACTGCTCAGAATGTCATTCACTTAACAGTTGCTACTATAGCTAGGTAGGCTGTCTGTTTTGGCAGTGTCTCCGTTCTGCTGCCCTCTTCGCTCTGGGCTATTTGACCCAGGGCAAGAAAAAGGGGGGGGGGGGGGGGGAGGGTGTTCCCTTGGGTCACCTGTTTTACTATGAAAACAAGGGAATACCTCCTCCGGAGTTAGTAATTCTGAGCTGTTATTGGGATGGTTGTTTAGTGAGAAGTTTATGTTTTTAAAATTCATTCAAGTCTTAGTTTTTAAAGTATAGCTTTTGAATATTGCATATCGTCGGTGAGATGCCAAGATGTGGTAAAGTGGTTTTCGCGCCAAATTTTTTTTTGCTGAAATGAATTCTCCTGGTTCGAATACGTCGTAGGAACTGAAAACCTCCCCCTTAATCCAATCAGAAATATGTTTTTTTACAAGCGCGAAAAATGCGTAAACCCGATTTGTTGAAATTTGTAGTTCGAAAACGACATAAAAATGTATACGTCATTTTTGATCTAGCGTTAGCAAAAGATCAGCGCGTCATTTGGAGCAAAAAAGTCGTAAGCTGCAGTTGAAGTTTGCCGTCACAGTGCCTTTTGTAAGAGAACGAAGCAAAGTTAATATTATACAGACAATCATAAAACGTAAGTTCTTATTAATATATTAAGTAGCTAGCAGCACATAGGTATAAAGTTGCTTTTAAGGTAGTAATTAAAAATTTATTTATACAGAGAGCAGAAAATGCAAGCAGTTATACCTGGTATAATTGGTTTTATTCATTGTATTACATAAGAGGTCACACTCATCTTTATGCGCAAAGGCTATTCGTGACCACTAGATGGAATTCAAGTCATTACCAGTTGGATTTTGATATCAATGGGCCACCCCCCCCCCTCCCCCCCGCACGCTCTGAAACCCGGCAAGTGAAACACAATAATATGATTGCAGAACGACCAGCATGCTTGTGTCAAATCTTGTCTAAGTGTACGCGACTGGGATAGTCCGTCAAGGCACCAAGCAAATGTTTCATCAATAATGCAGCAGTCACACATTGTACCCGATTATTCAAAAATACTCCTAGGTGCCATAGTAAACTATCTTAGAATAGCTTGTGTGGAATTTACCCGTTTTATAGCTAAGCCTGTGATTTAATCTTAATCCATCTCAATGTTTGTTCATGTATTTTCCTTGCTGTACAAATGATGAAACGCGGTAATCTCAGCCCCCAACAAAGACCGAATACAATATGTTTCTTTAATTAATTGGGGATATTTTATTATTAAATTCCCATCTGTCCGGTGATGGAAGAACAACTCCGCCCACCATTGCTCGTCGCCTTGTGCCCATGAACTGTTTCATATCCAGCCACTCATCGTAAAGCACATTAAACTCCAATGAAGCACGATGAATTGTCCTTCATAAAAACCTCATTCTTAAATGCATTCTTTTCTTTCTCTTTGTAGTGTCTAATGAACAATTATGTCATCAAAATGGCGAAGAATAAGCAATGACATGCACATTAAAAAGTGTAAATGCATACCCATAACAGTTTTCTCTCGAGAAGTGGGAACATTTTCTAAGAACCAATATCAATTCATTGAACAAATGTATTACCTTCTTTTCCCGGAGACTACCCCACGCTATGTTGTAATGCGAGGCAATCCAACTGAAGTAAAGTTCCATCCCAACTGTGTGAATGGGTGTTAACCATATTAACCATGCTTTCAAGAGGAAAACGTTTACTTGAACTATCACTTGATCGAACGCGAAATGCTACGGAAAGGGGTTCTGTGCGCACGTCTCTAAATACTGTGTTAAGACCGCAAACTAATCATGAGCATTCCCCAAAATTGTATAATATATCAAATTATTCCCCTGTGTGTTCTAAAAGGCCCAATGAGACTTCAGATTCGGGATGTGACATTTCAGCAAAACGTATCTTGACGGCATCGAGTTCGGTTACCGAAGATGTCAATTTTACTAAAGGTGCGAAAAACGAAAAACGACTGAGGGTGTACAACTCCAGTGTCAAAATATGAAAACTGGAGATCCCCTCATGAAAAATGTTAATACGTCTGAGATAATCAATGATGTACTAACCCACAGAGTCGACATATCGTCGACTTGCAAGAATACAGTTGATACTAACCTTCATGATCAAAATCCGAGGCAACCCGACCGAGCTAACTCAACGTCAGTGAATGTTCTCATGTCGGAGCTTTTAGCAAGCGTTTCCCGGAGCGATTCGACTGAAAATAACTCGGCTGACGAGTGTGACTCTTCCTCTAACAACGAGCTTGATGATTCCGATCAAGATCCAAACTGGGAACCCTTTCGCGAGGAACAAAGATACGACACCGTTGAGAGTTCGATGAACTCTGGCGAAGCGTATTCCAATGTTGAAGCTGTATCATCGAGTGACCCTGAACCCAATGTACCAAGGAAACGGAACAAGAAACCGGTTCCTGAAACTTAGCAAAAAAATGTGAATTATTCAAAACGATTGAAGGGAGAACAGTATATGACTTTGATAAAAAAACGTGGGCAAAAACAAACATACTCAAAAGTCAAGTCTTGTAGATCGTTAATCGATGTACAGTGCCCCAAACTGTGTTCCAAAAAGCATGGCTGCAATGAATTCACACAAGAAGACCGTCAAAATGTGTTTAATTCTTTTTGGCAGAACATGAACTGGGCCGAAAAAAGGATGTTCGTGGTCAATTCTATCACAAAAGTTCAAATTAAACTAACTGGAAAAAAAAGTGTTCTTATGCCTATCACCTTAAAAAGGGTGACTCCACATTCACCATGTGCAAAAGTATGTTCCTTGGTACCTTAAACATAGGGGAGAGAATGATGTATTCATGGGTTGAGAAGTTCGAGAACGGCCTACTCGTGTCTTCTCCAAGTAAGAGAGGTGAACTGCGGCCAATGCACGCGATTGCAGAAAATTCAGTCAGGGAGTTTCTTAATTCTCTGTCTAAAATGGAATCCCATTACTGCAGATCCTCGTCCAATAAACTCTACCTTGAACCAACATTCCAATCAATGGCTGAACTCTATAGGGTCTACCGTGAAAGTGCTGAACGCGACATGAAGGGAGTTGTAGGGCGCGATGTCATGAGGAGGGTCTTTAATGAAATGAACCTAGCTCTATATCATCCCAAGAAAGATCAGTGTGATACTTGTTGTGAGCATAGGGCAGGGAACTTAAATGACTCAATTTACACAGCACATATTACTCGTAAGATACGGGCACGTGAGGCGAAGGACGCGGACAAGAGACAAGCCATCAGCGATCGAAACGTGCGCGTTGTCACCGTTGACAAACAATCTGTGCTCTTGTCACCTTCGCTTAATGCATCTACTTTGTATTACAAAACAAAGTTATGCTGTCATAACTATACAATTTATGACTTAGCATCGAAGGATGTTACCATATACTTTTGGAACGAGACAGAAGGGGATCTGAATGCCGATACGTATGCCACGTGTATCTCAGATTATATCAGTAAACAACCTGATTCACTGAACGAAATAACTATTTACAGTGATGGTTGCACAAACCAAAATCGAAATTGCATTTTAGCCAATTCTTTACTGAAAGCTGCCATGGAGAGGAATATAACTATAACCCAGAAGTTCCTTGAGCGTGGACACACGCAAATGGAATGCGATTCGGTCCATTCCGCAATTGAATCAACCCTTCGGAACCGACAGATATATGTGCCACATAATTACGTTGAGTACATGAAAGTCGCTCGAAAAAAAAACAACCTTATAATGTAAATTACTTAACACACGATTTTTTTTCTGAATTTTCGTGTGTTGAAGTATTACAGTTCAATTAGACCGGGGATCAAAACTGGTGACCCTTGTGTGGTAGACATTCATTGTCTAAAATATTCTCCAACGGGGATAATGCAATACAAATTATCTTTTGACGATGAGTACCAAGACATACCCCGGAAAAATACAAGAGGCTCCGGCATTTTTGTGGTTGGAAATACACCCCCCATGTCTTCATACTGGACGTGTTCCAGTTACACTTAGAAAATTTAAGGATTTGCAAGACCTTAAATCAGTAATCCCTAGTGATTACCATGAGTTCTATGACAATATCCCTCACATGTAACTTGTCAGTTTTAAAACAGGATGTATCAATTGCTCAGCGATTAGTTTTTCGTTGGTGTTTCGACTTTTCTCTACCCGAGTGCTATAGTGTTCTCTGCCCTCCACGGGATATAGAACACTATAGTACCCAGGCGATGTTGTGTCATACAAATCAACGTGACGATGCAAAATTGAGCACAACTCGTCACATTTTCATTTCAACTTTAACATTATTTTTTTATGCTTGGGCTGCTTGCAATGATATTTGCAGCAACGGTCCTTTGAACAATTATTGCAAAATATTAGTGCAGACAACTTACTCACCCATATAATATACGACAAAATTTTAGGCCAAGAGGTGATGTTGGCATGGCTTTTCACAACGATTGGTAATAGAGTTTTTCTATGTTCCTGAACCCACATTTGACTCCGCCTGCTTCGAATCCAAAATGGTACTATCAGTTTGGGACTCCAACAGATGAGGTAAAATTTGGGCTCAGCGGATATTTGTACATGCTGTTACTATTTTGTCAAGGTTTCGGGTAGAAAGATCCCCAATTGATAAGTTTGATTTCAAGTGATTCTATTTATGCGGCATTCGTTTCTTTTACCAGTCTTCCCTTTATGGGGTTCGTTCAGCATAATACTATTTCGTGTCCCAAGTTTCATTCTATCTTATGTGCCTACTGGCTAGGATAGAATGGTTCTCGGTGGATGATTTGTCAACACATTCAGACAAATCCACAAAATGTGGATAACATTGGACACATCTCCAAAAGTTTATTGAGTTGGCATCCTAGATGCACGGTCATTTCGTCTGGGTATGTGGATCATTGATCATATTAAACATAATTGTATTAATTCATTTTCATGAAGTCATTGCGATTATAACTGCCACCTTGAATTATGAATCATTTTGGAAAACAGAATATCTGCAATGTACTCTGTCTTTGGACGTAACAAAATAGCGGCATCTCATTTTGAGGAGAAATTAAATACAATAACAATTTTACTTTCTATTCATAATGAGATGTCACCATTTAGTCGTAAACAGAGACGCTCCTGTCAAAAACATTGCAGCTGATGAATGATGCAGCTGGGAAACCGATATCCTAAAAAAACTAATTCCTTACACACACCTATTGACGTTCGTCAATTGTTGTACTATCATGTCATCAGCTGAAGGTAGCAAACGAGGAAGGATGATGGCATTTTTTCTAAATTCTTCATTTAACATTGCCTCATACAGACCCACATAACTCAGCGCAACGTTGTACCCAATGGACAGTATTTTGGAACTTGAATTCCGGGACCACAGAATACACTGCGTCTCCATTTGTCCCTCATGCACCTACCCTTATAAAAATGTACCATGGTAAACCATGGTACGTCCCAAAATACCCTGGTATTACCATGGTAATACCATGGTATTACCAGGGTATTTTGGGATTTACCATGTTGTACCATGGTACTTTTTTATAAGGGTTCTTCAAACTTTCGGGCTCGGAGAGATAAAGGCCGAATGCGGGTTTAGCGACCTGTTATAGACCACATGTTAATGTTCTTATTGCAATGAGGATAGTTCACATAAAGACACATCAAAGTCATTAAAGAACCGAATTAGACATGAGTAACAGTATTATGCACCATTTACTTTTTGTTTCCTTGTTCAAAATCTATGCATTTTGAAAAGGAATGTTTGGTCCTTTATAAGGGAAGATGGTTATCACTAGGGCCGATTCAAAATGCCCCTTTTGATAATATCCGCAAAATTAATGTGTAATTGTATTGACAGTATTAAGTAGTTTTGGTCTATCGTCGTTCGTTCATTATATCGGTTTGACAATTGTGTTTGTAAAACATGCGGTAATTTTTATGGCAGATTGCACAATTTATTTAATTAAATATCAGATTAATGTGCCTTTTGTTTTCTTGTTTGTTCTGCAACTAGCTAGCTGACTGTGCACTTGACATGTTTAGCAATATTGCTTCATTACATAACTGAAAAACCCAAATTGTTTTCTATTATAAATTTTAATATGGTGTTATTCTGTCAGTTAAAGGAACAGAATATGACGCCATATCCATGTCCACTATAAGAGCTTGTCATAATTATAAGTTGTTTGTTGATTATGCAGTGCAATAACTCAACGGACCCTGTAGTCGTTGGGTCTAGTCTACTGGTTTATGATTCGAGAACGTCGTAAAACATGAAAACATTGAGAAATGCCAGTTTCAAAATGTTGTAAACATCATTAGATGTCGTAAAAAATTCCCGCCGCCGTTTTTAACTTCGAAAAGGACTTATTATTTGAAAAATCGCGTTTGCGTCGTAATAAAGACGGGAAACATAGCATTTCCATTTGCCAATAACGTATCATGTGACCACATATGCAACCCCATTAACAAAACATTCCTGGACTCAATACGTTGTATTATAATCAGTTTTTGTCTCTCCTGTAAAATTGGGAAACTGACTTTACGACATCTTCGCATCTCACCGACGATATGTCAACAGACATGATTATGCAATCCTCAGACACTTTTTAGGAGTATAAGAGTCTCTATTCTCTAGACTTACTTTATTTATTGTCTTACTTTAAAAATTATTAGTATAAGGATTATATTGGATATTAATAGAGTACATGGATGTATGAAGCTCAATTTTGGAAGGTGTTGTATCTTTCTAATTTATCATAAATAAGAAATGTAAGGCCTATTACTTCTTTTTCCCTACAGGGGATGACTCTATTTTATATTATTGAGCGTATTCCATTTTGCTCTATGTCCTTGGCCCTCCAGCCTTTTTACTATTCAGCTATGTCTGGGTCATTGGTACAGTATAAAAATGTTAAAAAATTTATAGTAATTTCTATATTTTTTATACTTACCAATGACCCAGACGGGGATGGGCCTCCCAAGAGTTGGGAACTCTTGCCTCCCCGCTGAGTACATAGCGCTTACCAGGCACTGGTTATTAGAATGATTAATGGTGCCAATTTCGAAACGTCCTTGACTCTGCGCATGCGCAGTAGAGGTGAAGGGTGGAGGGCCTTTCAGGACATGTTTTCTTTGGTTTTAGATGCAAATGTTGGGGATTGGGGGGCAAAATTTGTGTTTGGCCCTATATTTTAAGAGTTAGCACCAGCTATGTCTGGGTCATTGGTAAGTATAAAAAATAGAGAAATTACTATAAATTTTTTAACTTTCGAGGCATGGGCCTGTTGTGGTCATTCTTGTTATAAAGTTACACTGCTTGTTCAGTGTTTTCCTCTCTCCCTTTCCTTAAGTCCCCCCTTGCTACTCTCCCATGCTTTTGGCATATTTTCTGTAATATTATTACTAAAATTTCTTTGGAGTTTTAGCTGGATAACAGAATGAATTCTGTTCTTTTCCCCATGTTTACGTCCACACCCATGGGTGTTTAGGCATAGTGTTCTGCATCTACCATCTGATGTTCTGCAGTTTCTTCCCTGAAGTCTCTGTTTTGCATCAGATAGTGTATTATTGGTAACTGATTTCGGGCCAGGGTTATCAGTGCCTGGAGTCATGTTTCTGGTGTTTTTACACTTCTTGTTTACATTGACAACAGCCTCTGTGGAGGGGGATTTCTTGTCTTTGTGTTAGTTTAATCATAACTGGATACATTATTATTATTCGTAAGTGTTGCATTAATTTTTAAAAATATTTTAAAAATTTTTGTCCATACTTAGGCTTGGGATCCATTGGGGCTCAACGTTACTTTTCAGAAACTTGGGCTTTTCTGAAAAAATATTTTTTCAAAAAATTTTTTGATTTCAATTATTTTTTCTATGTTAATGGATCATGTTATTATGTAGTTTTGTTTTCAGGGGTTGGTGCGAGTACTAGGACTTTGTATTCTTTTCACAATGAAAGGATATTGTTCAATTGTAATAAGAGGAAATCTTCCTCTGACTTTCATAATCATTGTATAAATGTAGTCAGTGTACTCGCACTAACTCCTGTTCAGTATGTGTTAATTTCGATGACAACATGGGAAGCGTGTGTCACGGTATGTTAGAGGGGAAATGACCATGCCGGTCCTTTCTCCGCAGGGTCACTCTAGTTTATCAATCTCTATTTCAGACGAACAAGAACAGGGTGATGTATCCGTGATGTCTTCCAAATGTGTGCCTCCGTCGTCACAATTAATGAAGAGCTGGCGGCAAAGTGCTCATGGAAATACGTCAATTGCCTAAGAGGTCCCTAGTAGGATCGACGGCCTTTGACGTCTGCTAGCTCGCCCGGTGTAGCATCCATTCATCGAATGGTTCGGCAGCCGGGTTCGTCCGTTGCGGTCCAGAAAGGAGTTTTGGGTGATGCGAGCACTATAAATCAACCAAGTGCACACCCAGTGACGGCGGATCAGAGGAGAGAACGGAGGAAGCCTATTAGTCCGTAGTCTGGTTCCTAGCTCGTCCAGGCCCATCCGGGCTGTGAGCGAGAGAGGCCCCTCTCTCGTACAACAACATCTGGCCCCAGATGTTGTGGTACAAAATATTTCGCATTCGGAGCATATGTCCGCCGCTGGGGACGCTCCGTTATATAGACAGTCCAGAGAGACTGTCAATAAGGCTTCCTCATCCTCATGGCAGCACACATGACCGCACCTTGGCCACGTGATTTCGGATATCCAGCCAACTTCGCCAATCAGAGAATCCACGCCAACCAGGTCACGCCATCCGGTAGCCAGGGACACGAGGCCTGTATACTCCGGACATTCGCATAAGAAAAGTATGCAGGAGTCAACGTACACGGAGCTTCCAGTGGCAAAGCATCGTAGGACCGCTACTCCACAGGCCTCAGTGACGAACGTGCTATCCCGAATAGCTCAACTTATCGCAGCATCCCAGCGATGACAGAATCTCTATTGCATCATGTAATATCCGACGACGCTGGGTCAGTACGCTCCGCTGAAGCATCAGGTACGGACGTCCGAAAACTTCATAGGGCCCGACAGGATGGCGAAAGGGATTCAAAGGATTTCGAGCTTTCCCTTTCGGAACAACATAAGCTACTGTACATGTCATCCGGCTTTGTCTTCTAGAGGTTGTTTCGTCGGACCAGAATGCTGCGATGCTGGATAAGAGACTGATAGCGTCGGTGGACACAAGAATTTTTTGATCGGTTCTGGGACATCGTCCCTCAGTTCCGACACAGTCCAATAATGTCACAGGAACTTTCGAATTATTGAACGACGCTATATATATTTATGCTTGCTATTAAACAAGCAAGTCTGGTTTCTTGTTCGCAAAAGTTACCGTGATGTCTTTCAAAAGTGTGCCTCTGTCGTCATAGTTAAATGAAGAGCTAGCGGCAATAAGTGCTCATGGAAATACGTCAATCGTCCAAGAGGTCCCTAGTAGGATCGACGGCGTTGACATTTGCTAGCTCGCCCGGTGTAGCGTCCATTCATCGAATGGTTCGGCAGCCGGGTTCGTCCGTTGCGGTCCAGGAAGGAGATGTGGGTGATGTGAGCACTATAATAGACAATAGTACACACCCAGTGACGACGGATCAGAGGAGAGATCGGAGGAAGCCTGTTAGTCCGGTTCCTAGCTCGTCCAGGTCCGTCTGGGCTGCGAGCGAGAGAGGTCCCTCTCTTGTACAACAACATCTGGGATCGGATGTTGTGGTACAAACGTTTCGCATTCGGAGCATATGTCCGCCGCTCGGGACGCTCCGTTATATAGACAGTCCGAGAGACTGTCGATAAGGCTTCCTCATCCTCACGGCAGCGCACACGACCGCACCTTGGCTACGTGACCTCGAGTATCCGGCCAGCTTCATCATTCAGGTATTCCACAGCGAACAGGTCACGCCATCCGGTAGCCAATGGACATGAGGCCTGTACACTCCGGTCACTCGCATAATAGAAGTATGCACAGGGTAACGTACACAGAGCTTTCATCGGCAAAGCATCGTAAGACCGCTTCTCCACAGGCCTCAGTGACGGATGTGCTATCCAAAATAGCACAACTTATCGCAGCATCCCAGCAAACGACAGAATCTCTGTCGGATCAGGAATAATCCGACGACGCTGGGTCGGTTCGCTCCGCTGAAGCATCAGGTACGGACAACCGAGCACTTCATAGGGTCCGTAAGGATGGCGAAAGGGATTCGGACGATTTCGAGCTTTCCCTTTCAAAACAACAGAAGCTCCCATACATTTCTTCCGGCATTATCTTCCAGAGGTTGTTCCGTCGGACTAAAATGCTGCGATGCTGGATAAGAGACTAATAGCGTCATTGGACACAGAGTTTTTGATCGGTTCAGGGACATCGTCCCTGAGTTGCCGACACAGTCCAATAATGTCACTAGAACATTAGAATTATTGAACGACGCTATTTATAAGCTTGCTACCAAAACAGGCTAGTCTAGTTTCTTGTCCGCAAATGCTCTAAATCTGCCTTTCATCAATTCTAGGAATAAATTTGAAATGGCAGGACAGGGCATACCGAGAGTTCCTCTGCGTCTAGACGACGAGGCTGAAGACTGGGTATTGTCTTTATCGCCGTCTATGTCAATTCCAACCACGACATTGGAATCGACAATGATGTCTAACAGACTTATCTTAGACGCTTTATCATACGTAGACCACCTTACTGAGGCGTTATCTTTACGTCTTCAAGGGAAAGAATTCCAGGATATGATCCTCAATGAGATTTCTTTCAAGGGCAGTAGTTTTTCCACGTATAACTCCGCCCTTCAATGGCAACCTGGAGTTGGATAGACATGACGCAGCTCTACCTACATCCACGCGCGTGGATAGTAAGGTGAAGAACTCTCTCAGAGTCGCTTCGGTCTCGGAGAAGCTTCTCTTCGACTGCAACCTTTCGGCAATCTATGAATTGCTCGATATACACGTTCTCTTGTCAATCAAGTGTAACAAGAGATTCAGACTTGGGCAAACATTCGGTGGTTGACTCAGAGAGTTCCACTGCAGTTGCCGGATCCGAGTTTTACGATTATGACGGATGCCAGTCAAACAGGTTGGGGTACAACATTGATTCCAACGGATTCGAAGTGCCAGGGTCTTTGGGTTCCGTAGTTTTCTAGGCAAGCACTTAAACTTCCAAGAAATGATGTTATTTTGGCTTGCACTACGTCATTGGATGAACATTATTCAGAAACGCATGTCCAAATCCTGTCCGATAATACGACAGTAGTTGCGTATATCCGGAACCAGGGAGGCACTCATTCTGTTCCGTTATTCAATTTAACGGAAAGAATCCTTCTGTTTGTTCTAGAACACCAAGTTCTACTTCGGTCCGTCATATTCCGGGTCATCTGATTGTATTAGCAGACTCCCTTTCACGGAAGGGTCGCTTGTTGCCGTCAGAATGGACTCTCAACAAACAGGTATTCAATCGGATTTGCTACCAATGGGAGCGGTCAATGATAGACTTATTTGCGACACAACTCAACAATCAATTGCAGACGTATGTGTCACCATGTCCGGATCCCCGAACATATATAGTTAACGCTCTATCGATCTCGTAGGACGGAACAATAGGATATGCGTATCCTCCAGCGCTGTTGATTCAGCAAATATTGCTAAGATAAAACATTCACAATACAATTCTGTTGGTAGCATCTCTGTCTCCACAGCGACCGTGGATAAATTTACTCAGGTGTCTGCTGTGGGACTTACTGCGAAAACTTCCTCCACGAGAGGATCTTCTTTCGCTGGGGAAATCGTGTCAACTTCATCACAACCCTTAAGGTCTCAACCTTCACGTATTCCGTTGTGCGGACCTTCTTGCACGGCAAGCATTGTACAGGACTAGCAGTGGACGCGATTTCTAACTGTAGGAGGACCTCCTCTTCACTATACTATGCGGCTAAAGTGGAAGGTCTTCCGTCGTTGGTGTAGGGATCATTATGTTGATATTTTTGATCCCTCCATACCAGACATTGCAAACTTTCTAATATACTTGTTTGACGAGATCAAATGCAGCCTGTTACTATTAAAGGTTATAGGTCTATGTTATCTGATACCTATGCACACCATGATAGTTTACAATTGAGTCTAATGTCTCTTTATCTAAGTTAGTTAGAAACTTTTCGATAAATAGACCTAGAATCCTTAGATTAATTCCTAAATGGAATTTAGCTTGGGTTCTTATTAAACTAAAAGAAAACCATTTGAGCCTCTTGAGACAGTAGATTTCAAATTCTGGCCTTTTAAGACAGCAATTCTCTTAGCTTTCTCTTCTGCTGAAGAGTCAGTGAGCTTCATGCACTATCGGTGGACTATTCTCACTTTCGTAGTATCGGGAACACTATTACCTCTACTACTAATGTTGGATTTTTGGTTAAGAATTAGGCTCCTAATAAATATCCGGAACCTATTGTTATTAAGGCCCTTCCGTCTTCGAACGGGCATAGGCCTTTACTCTGTCCGGTTAGAGTTTACGTATTTATAAACAGATCTCAGTTTATCAGTAAGGACGTAAAAGCTTCTTCTGTCTCTGATGCCTAATAGAAAGGACATTACGGTCCATTCTATTGCTAGATGGATTCAATTAACTATCGGTACTGCTTATGATAATCTATCTTTAACTCAGCAGTCTGTGCTTAAGATTTCGGCTCATGAAGTAATAGCTCTTTCTACATCTTGGGCTTCTGCTAATATTGTTGCTATTTCAGATTTAATGAAGGCTGCGTATTGGTCTCAGCCATCCACATTCACAAATTTTTATCTCAGAAATATTGAGTCCATTTCTGGAGGCCTGCATTGTTTAGGTCCATTATCTGCTGCTCAGAATGTCGTTCACTTAACAGTTGCAACTATAGTTATGTAGGCTTTCTGTTCCGGCAGTGACTCCATCCTGTTGCCCTCTTCGCTCTGGTCTATTTGACCCAGGGCAAGGGGAAGGGGGGGAGGGAGGGTGTTCCCTTGGGTCACCTGTTTTATAATGAAAACAAGGGGATACTTCCTCCGGAGTCAGTAATTCTGAGCTGTTACTGGGATGGTTTTAAAGTGAAAAGTTTATGTTTTAAAAATTCATTCATGTCATAGTTTTAAAGTATAGCATTTGAATATCTCACGTGTCAAACGGGCGTTAATATACAATCCTCGGACACTTTTAAAAGAGTATAAAGAGTCTCAATTCTCTGGACTAACTTTATTTATTGGCTTACTTTAAAAATAATTAGTATAAGGATTATACTGGATGTTAATAGAGAACATTAATATTATGATGCTCAATTATGGAGGGTGTTGTGTCTTTCTAATTTATCATAAATAAGAAAGATACATATAAAGCCTAATACTCCTTTTCTCCTCGAGGGGATGACTCTATTTTATATAGTTGAGCTTATTGGATTTTCCTCTATGTCCTAGGCCCTCCAGCCTTTTTACTATTCAGCTATGTCTGGGTCATTGGTACAGTATAAAAATGTTAAAAAATTTATAGTAATTTATATGTTTTTTATACTTACCAATGACCCATACGGGGATGGCCCTCCCAGGAGTTGGGAACTCATACCTCCCCGCTGAGTACATAGCGCTGACCAGGCACTGATTGTAAGAATGATAAATGGCGCCAATTTCGGGACGTCCTTGACACTGTGCATGCACAGTAGAGGCGAAGTATGGAGGGCCATTCAGGACATGATTTCTTTGGTTTTAGATGCAAATTTTGGGGATTGGGGGGCAAAATTTGTGTTTGGCCCTAGATTTTTAAGAGTTAGCACCAGCTATGTCTGGGTCATTGGTAAGTATAAAAAATATATAAATTACTATAAATTTTTTAACTTTCCTGACTTTTTTGGAACCGCTTCAACAGAATTATTTCATTTTTGGTAACCTACTATAGAACGATGACTTACAGATCAAGTTCCATTTGTGCTCTGTCCATCCGTCAGTCTGTCAGTCATACTTTAGTTTTCCGGACTTTTTTGGAAATGCTTCAACCGAATGATTTCATTCTTGGTAACCGACTATAGAACGATGACTTACAGATCAAGTTTGAGTTTCATGCTGATTGAATTATTCTTGTGTGAGTTATTGCCCTTGGAAATATGGAAAAGCGCCAAAATATCAGTTTTCCGGACTTTTTTTGGAAACGCTTCATCGGAATTTATGCTGATCACATCCAGGTTATAACATTTGTATAATTATTAATGCTCATTAGTCTGGTAGGGGACATTGTATTGCTTCAGCGATACATGCGCTCTTGTTATATGTAGTTCTAGGTGAGTGATTACAGGCTCTTTAGAGCATCTAGTTCCAAATAATTGTTTCCTTAATCATATAAATAAATCAAATAGGTTTTGTTAAAAGTAAAAAAACTGAAGAATGTAACATTTTTAATGATGTCTGTGAATTTTTCACATTTCATGATTAAGGGTTATATGTAAAATCACAGATTTTAAATGTGCATTCGGTAAAGGGTTACCCCTCCCCCCCCCACACACCCTACCCCTCCCCCCCCCCCACACACACACACACCCTTTACCCAACATAATAGACATATACAACTATTTACAAAAACAGACATTTAAATTTTGTTCTTTTTTTTCTAGTTTTTGCCTCTAAAACATAAGACCCCACATTTGAATGAGTTTCTTAAGCTCCTTCAAATCAGGGGTCATCAGCTAGGTTTTGAGGCAGAAAATTAATTTGACTTGCAAGATCATCTTCTGTTTATATTAGGCAAAGGGTTCAAGTAAACAGAGGATACCTGCTGTCTTTGAGTAAGCACCACCTCTCTCATGTAAGGAAAATGCACTGCAGTATCAATCAAAACTTATTGCATAATGTTTGTTTAATTGTTTAATATTATCATTCTTATTAAGTTCTTTGAAGTTGCACAATCATGAATATTTTGTCAATTCCATTTTATTTAACTGCCAACTTTTGCTTTGGGCAAAACTGCTTGCACAGTTTTTTTTATCTAAAGCAATGGATTTATTACAGTGGAACCCTGTTAAGTAAATAATCAGGCAAATTAACTAAATGATCAGTCAGACAATTCTAGTCAGCTTGTATATTCAGTTTACCAGAATTTGGACATTTTCCTACATTTTGGTGATGAATGTAAAAAATAATGTATATTTATTATTTTAACTAAATTATTTTTCAAAGGTGATTTGAAACATGATTATTTTTTTCAAAGATACCATGCTACAAGCAAGAGTACTCTTAGTTTTTGCAAGATTTGTGATAAAGAATTGTTTTGTTACAGTTTATTGGAGAGTGCAAGTAATGAAGTATTGAGGCAAAAGAGGCCTGGAAAGTGGGCAAAATTTCTAGTTCTGTATATTTTATCAATAAATAACAATATTTCTTATTCAGTTAACAGGGAATTAGTCATTGTTTGTTCTATGTGATGAATAAACCAATTGTTTATTAACTGGTAGAGTACTAAATTAAGTTTTGACATAAGAATTTGTTCACATATTATTGGTTTGTGACAATTTATTAGAGAGTGCCACTAAGTACTCACCAATAAATTGTAACAAGTTAAAACTATACAGACAAAAAATTCTGGTCTCAAGGGAATATGAACAACATCCATAGAATATGAATCTTTTTAATTGTAGTACCAGAACTTCTGAATGGGAATGTCCAAGTGAAAGCATGGTGGTTCCATGACGGCATGTTGAAGATGCACTTAACCTTCATCAAATGCTAACCCTGTTTCTCCCGGGTTGATAAGTTGGCAAGTCCAACAGTTACTCATCACTGCTCGGTGGTTCTCTCCAGGTACTGAGGTTTCCTCCACCCATAAAATTGTCCAGCATATTATGATGTTGGCTGTTGAAAGTGTTGATAAACATAAATAAACAATCAAACAAACTTTAGAATGGAGCCCAGATAAGGGCTTTCAGCACTCTACAAGTTAAATGTATGTTTTTTTGCCCACCCTGACTAAAAGTCAGGGTGAGCTATAGTGATCACTCACTATCCATCGTCTGTCCATCGTCCATGAACATGGTGTTTGCACCTTCTCAAAAACCACTGAACCTATTTCAGTTAAATTTCGGGTGATTGTGTGTTCCGACATCTCATTTTGTTTTTGTTCAAATCAACTTGCCCAGCCCCATTGGGAGGGGAGGGGAAAAATGCTCCAATTTTTATTAGCTTAACTTGACAAAGTCAAGATAAGCTATTGCCATCATGCGTGCAGAAGTCTGTCAGTCTGTTAGTCTGTTCGCTGAACAACAGAGGGGACAGAGTTTTGAATAGTTACATGACTTCATTCCTTTGTAGTGTTTATCAGCCATAGATGATAATTAAATTCTTTTTTAAACAATTTAGTCAGGTGAGCACCTCAGACCCCATGGGGCCTCTTGTTTTTTGTTTCAGTGGTAGTCACAATTATCCATAGTGCATAAGTATGTGACCTTAAACACCAATAAATATAATGTTTCAGTGGTATATGCAATAAATAAGATTATTTCATTAGCCAGTATTCAATTTAGTAGGACTCACTATATAGGACAGTAGTTTCTACCATTACTTGACAATGTAGATGTGGATTTCTTCATTATGGGGAGCACAGCAGCTTATTGTTATTGTTATCATTGGACTGGACTTCAGATCGGAAGGATAATAATGCCAGATCTGTGAGGAACAAAGTACCTGATTTGAACTTTGGATTACTTAATACAAGATCTGTTTCTGGGAAGGAACATGATCTAAAGGACTTCATACTAGATAACAATCTCAGTGTTTTGGCTCTAACTGAAACGTGGTTGAAAGAAAATGATAGTGACAGTTTTCCATTGGACAACTATCACCACTGGATTTCTCCATCTTACACAACTCTCAGGGGAGTTGAGGTGGTGGTGTAGCAGTCATCCACAGTGATGCCTTAAACATAAAACAGCATCCTGATTTATACAAATCTCCGCCATCTTTTGAAATGATAGACTGCCTCATGTCGAGCAACCATTCACTTTGATTACTCATAGTTTACCTACCGCCACCATCAATAAGGAACAAACTTACATGAGCACAGTTTCTGAATGAAGTTTCAGAATGTCTGTCCTTCTATGCCTTGTGTGGATGTGATATAGCTATTGCTGGTGATTTCAACATCCATGTTGACAATTTAAATGACACTTTTGCCGAGCAATTCACGTATTTGTTTGAATCATTTGGCTATTCACAACTGGTCTCAAAACCTACCCACAAGAGAGGACACACCTTGGATCTAATTCTTGTTCATCAAAGTAACAGCACATCAGTACAAAATGTCCATGTCACAGATCCAGCATTGTCTGATCACTATGCAGTATTGGCCAAATTGACACTAGCAACTTAAAAAATTCCTCCCAAGAAAATTACTTATCGAAAATATAAATCCATAAATATGGATACCTTGAAAATGTATATCAATTCATCAATTCTGTGTTCGAACTATTTTTGTAGTAGTCATGAATCATCTGAGCAATTGCTATCTTTATTTGAAGAAACTCTTAGGGCATCCTGGCTGAACATGCACCACCCAAGTCAAAAATTATAACTCATAGGGAAAAAGTGGAGTGGTTTACAGAAGATGTTAGAGCTGCCTAAACAACAGCGTCGCAGGCTTGAGCATCTTTACAATAAAACAAAGCTTGAGGTTCACCGGCAGATGTTCTGCCACCAAAGAAATACAACTAATAAGATCATCAAAAAGGTGAAGAGAGAGTACTACAATTGGCTTATGGAGGAGTCATCTAATACAAGGGTGCTGTTCTCGCTAACCAATAGTCTCCTTGGTAAAGAACAAAAAGTCATTCTCCCAGATCATCTAAATACTGAAGAAATTCTGGAAAAATTCAGCGATTATATTTCATAACGAAAATTAAAGTAATTATGGATAGTATACCATCATGTGAACCACCAGAGTTTGATTACCTTGACATAAAAAGTTATTTTTTTAATTTTCACTCTGTCTCAGAAGACGACATTCGAAAAATGATTTTATCATCATCCAATAAATCCAATGATCTAGATCAAAGTCCAACATTCCTTTTAAAAGAGACAATTGATTACCTTTTGTTCTGCCAGCCATAACATCTATTATATCTGCATCCCTACATGAGGGGTTTGTTCCAAACCCATTGAAAAAAGCACTTGTTACACCACTCATCAAGAAACCATCTCTTGACAACCTGAAAAATTATCAACCAGTATCGAACCTCTCTTTCCTGTCTAAATTGTTGAAAAGGGTTGTTGCTTTACAACTCAAAAATCATCTGCATGAAAATTATCTTTTCGAGCCCTTCCAGTCTGCATATAAAGCCAACCACAGTACAGAAACAGCCTTACTGCGAGTCATCAATGACATTGTTAAATCAGTATCTGAGGGTAAGGCTGTACTGTTTGTTCTCTTGGATTTGTCAGCAGCATTCGACATAGTCGACCATGGAATTCCCATGCAGACATTGACACAGCATGGCATATGTGAAACTGTCTTATCGTGGTTTGCATCATATCTAGAAGGTCGCAGTCAACAAATATATATCAAGATGGTTCAGAAAGCAGGACGTTAAAGTGTGGTGTTCCTCCGGGCTCAGTTCTTGGACCACTCTTGTTTACTCTGTACACTTCTTCTCTGGGTCGCCTTCTTAAAAAGCATGGCATATCATATCATCTGTACGCAGACGACACCCAACTGTACATCACATTCAACCCATCTGTTCCAAGTGACTTATTCACCGCAGTAAATAACATGGAAACTTGCATAAATCTTGTGCGGGAATGGATGATAGACTGTAAACTGAAACTGAATTCTTAGTGATATCCAGGGTTCGCATGCCTACACCCCCTGTTACATCAATTCTGGTTGGAAACAACATCACTATGAAAAGTGAATCGGCCAGGAATATTGGACTGATTATGGACTCAAATTTAAAACTAGACATCCATGTCAATAAAATATGTCAAAAATGCTACTGGCAGCTTCGTAATGTTGGAAGACTGCGACCTTATCATAACCAGTCAGCAGTTGAAAAACTTGTGCACTCCTTCATCACCTCACAACTAGACTATTGTAATTCAGTGTTAGTTCGGCTGTCCCAGTGCCTGATTCAGAAGCTTCAAAAAGTTCAGAATACTGCTGCTAGGATAATTACTGGTATCAAACGCTCTGAACACATAACACCTGTTTTAAGACAACTACATTGGCTTCCAGTTAAACAGAGAATTGATTTCAAAATATTGATCTTGGTATTCAAATGTATCCACAAACTGACTCCAGTTTACCTGCAAGAGCTCCTCACTGTATATAAACCATCACGCAGTCTCAGATCTAAAAACCAAATTCAACTAGTTGTACCTTTTAGCAGATCTAATCAGACTCATGATCGTGTGTTCTCCATCATGGGTCCCAGATTGTGAAATTCCCTGCCAATAAGTGTCAGATTTTCAGGAACTCTCGATGTCTTCAAAAGAAATCTTAAAACTTTCCTATTCACTGAAGCATTCTCCTGAAAAGAGAGCAACAAAAACAGGTGTGACTCTTTATTTCAGAAAAGTGTATTTATATTCTGTCCAGCGTTTTAGAGCACTATTTGTGGTTTTACGCTCTAGAAAATAAATTATTATTGAAAAATAAATTATTATAATGGTTTGATCCTGATCCATGTAATCAGCATTTTGACCTTAGGAAAGACACTTAATCCTGATATGTTGCTCAAGTTGTAGCTTCATGACACTGTGTACTAAGACATACAGCACACATCAGTGGTACACTTGCCTTCAACCACTACATTGGTTGGGATAATAAGCTGGAGAGTTGGACAATTCCTTGCCATTGCCCGCTAAAGTTAAAACTAGAAGTCCTGTCATGAAATGCACACAAACAGCATGTCAATCTGCGTGTTAATCTACGCGTTATGACCATAGTAATGCTATCAAATTCTGTACATATAGCCTGTGCACAAGCAATGTTTCTCATCACTGCGGAAACATTGCCTGTGTTTGCTATGAGTAACCTGGAGAACCTGCTTTGGATGCCATTCGATATGGCAATTGCGCACAATTCCTACGCGCAATTAACCCTAGATAAGCACACAGTTCGTGACAGGACTTCTAGTTTTAACTGAAGCTCTCTCTGCAGGTATTCTGGCTTTCTAAAAAGTGTCTTGTCATAGTATGACTCTGGCTGTTGAAAGTGTTGTTAAAACCCAGTAAACAAACAAACATTCCTTATTTTTAGTCGAGTTGTGACGAAGTCAAACTCGACTTATAGTTTGGTGAATGTCGGGCGGGCGGGCGGGCGGGTGGGCGGGCGGGCGGGCATGGCGGGTGGGCGGACGGGCGTAAACAATTGGTTTCCGGATGATAACTTGATAGTGGTTGAACTCACATTCATTAAACTTCATACGTAGGTTGGTCTTGGTGGGAGGAAGAACCCTATTGATTTTGGACATGCTACGTCGAAGGTCAAGGTCACAGTGACCTTGAACATAGTAAATCTTAAACAATTGGTTTCCGGATGATAACTTGATAATGGTTCAACTCACATTCATGAAACTTCATAGGTAGATTGGCCTTGGTGAGGGGAAGAACCCTATTGATTTTGGACTTGCTACATCAAAGGTCAAGGTCAACGTGACCTTGAACATAGTAAATCGCAACAATTCCTTTCCGGATGATAACTTGATAGTAGTTCAACCTACATTCATGAAACTTCATAGGTGGGTTGGCCTTGGTGCGAGGAAGAACTCTATTGATCTTGGCCTCACCAGATCAAAGGTCAAGGTCACAGTGACCTTTAACATAGTATATCGCAAAAATTGGTTTCCGGATGTTAACTTGATAGTGGTTCAACCTAGAGTCATGAAACTTCATAGGTGTGTTGGCCTTGGTGCGAGGAAGAATCCTATTGATCTTGGACTCACCAGGTCAAAGGTCAAGGTCACAGTGACCTTGAACATAGTATATCGCAACAATTGGTTTCCGGATGATAACTTGATAGTGGTTCAACCTAGAGTCATGATACTTTACAGGCGTGTTGGCCTTGGTGTGAGGAAGAACCCTATTGATGTTGGACTCACCAGGTCAAAGGTCAAGGTCACAGTGACCTTGAACATAGTATATCGCAACAATTGGTTTCCGGATGAGAACTTGATAGTGGTTCAACCTAGAGTCATGAAACTTCATAGGTGTGTTGGCCTTGGTGCGAGGAACTGTTGTCACAACTCGACATTGGATCGGTGATCCTGAGCGGCATTTTTAAAGTTGTTTTAGTTCTTAGCTTATTGACTTCTAATACTGGGTTGAACATAGAGAATACCATGGTGTGTGTGACCATTCTACACAGTAATTCTAATCTGCATCTCAAAAATATTTTTTCATCATGGTACAGGGGGGGGGGTCTGGAAAAAAGTCCCATACACGAGGGTGAAAAAAATTGTTTCCGCCCCAACACCACCCACCACCCCATTTTGAGGAGGAATTTTTTTTTTTCTGAGAGGGGATCCACCCCCTAGTATCACCAAAAACCCACGTTTTACACAACTTTTTCCTAGGTTTCACATGTAATTATACTTCCATTTAATTAACCTGATACATTCCCTGTAGCTGCTTGTTTAAATCAGCTTTAACCCTTTAACCAAGTCAGAAATAAAATGATACTTTCAAATACCAAGGATTTTTTCATTTTTTGTCTTAAAAAGATAGCTTATGATCCCTCATTGTAACAAGCTTGACAAGCTAGTTTCAATAGGACTGATAAGCTATGTTTTTGAGACACAAAACTGCACATAAAAGGAAATGTAAAAAAAATCTGGATTTTCTCTGTATATAGCTTTGGCCGCTTATGATTGATAGTTTGAGTAAAAGCTGGTAAAGGGTTAAACTTTAATACTCTGAGATGTTTGTCTTTGTATGAAATGTCATTCAGTCTTGAGTTTCTAATATTTAACTATTTGTTGGTACCCTAAATGGAACAGCAATTTATCATATACACGTGTCATTTAGTGTACCAGCAAACCAGTTTGACCATTTACTATTGAGTTTAAAAATTACATTTCCGGAATTACAATTATAAAACTGTTTGTAGGATCAGCTGTAGGTGTCAACTAGAGTAATTTATAGGGTTTTGCGTTACTGTTACAGATAAGACTGAGTGTCTGATTTTATTATGGTTTTGTCTTATTATTACATGTTGTTTACAAAATAAATCATTTTAAAACCATTAATTTATTTTATTGAGACCCTTTCCTAATGTGGTTAAAGTTCACTTTCTGACAAATACAGCAAAACTACTATGTCTGTTGTGACTCCTGTGTCACTACACTGGCAGTCAGGCTGTTTAAGCACATACGTGATAGTCCAGATGCTCACATAATCATCTCAATGTTTGGATGGAGCAAATTTGTTGAAATTTGTTTCTTCAAAATATTGATATGTCAATGTGGGTGAGCTGATTATTTCATTGACAGTTGTTGCTGTGTTCAATGTAGCAATCCAGTATGTATGCTGGGGTGAGCTTCTCGTTGTCTAACTTATCATTATGATAAAACATTTAGTTGAAACTGATAAAAATCCTGGTCAAGCCGACTCGTGTTCTTATTCATGAAAATTGCCATTATTGAACAATATTTGTGTTTCAACACATATAGGGTAGTTATTAGGCCACCCCACCCTCCCCTTCATTTCCATTTATGAGGTTATTGCTCTGGCTGCCCCTCTGCATATAGTATAAGTGTCAAATATTGTTTTATATCAGATTTAAAATACAAAATAAGCATTATTTCATTGCAAGGAAAAAAGTCACTTTTTTCTCAGGCAGACCACCCACCCACCCCAGCCTCGTGTATAGGAAATTTTTCAAGACCCCCCCCCCCTCCTGCATGGTATAATAGTTTTCTTATTGTATTTTGTTTATAATGTTTAATTTAATGTTTTTCAACAGGTGAACAAATTTGCTACCATGGTGAATGCTATTGGTGCTAAGACAATATCAGCAATTGCAACATCTGGTCCAGACATGAAGGTAATTGATATATCCTTTTTGTCTTTAAAGAGAAATTTAAGAATAACATTGATTAACTGGTTAATTGGAAATAGAATGTGTTTTCATTTTTAGAATTCACTGAAAAGAATTTCTACAATCCTGTATAAATATTTCCATTAGCTCCTTGAATCCTACACCCCTTATAACCCAACTTACTCTGTGTCTTTTGACAGCCTCAGTCAGTGTATATTGTAGTAATATAACTGCAGAAATTGACACTGCTATCAAACCATTGTGGAAATATCTTGGTCGATAGGTCGATAATTATCCATTGTTCTTTTGAGATACGTCCTCATCTCACAGTTGTTTTTTTGGCAAGTGCGCCAAGTGACACCACACATCACAGAATGTGAATCCAGTCAGAGAAACTCTAGGTAGATTCCGGATCTCAATCCACTAACCAGATTACCTGCTAGACGATATCTGAGAGTGGAATCTCCACATTATTTTCATGTAGTGTGTAATATGGCTGCCTATCAACTAATCCTGTACAATACCTTGGGTTAGTCAGTACATGTTAACTCCCCAACTAACTCTGTAATACACAGGGTTAGCTACTCTTTTCTTTCTGGTTATAAATAAGATTATCTCTATTGTGCGACTTACAGTTAAAACTAGAAGTCCTGTCATGAAATGCGCACAAATAGCACGTTGATCTGCGCATTAATGTACACGTTATGGCCATAGTAAAGCTATCAAATTCTGTACATATGGCCTGTGCACAAGCAATGTTTCAGCCAATGGACCTCTGGGTAACCCGGAGGTCCATTGGCAGAAACATTGCATGTGTTTGCTATGAGTAACCAAGAGAACCTGCTGTGATTTGGTTGCCATTCAATATGGCAATTGCGTGCAATTCCAACGCACAATTAAGCCTAGATAAGCGCACTATTCGTGACAGGACTTCTAGTTTTAACTGTACCATGTACATTGCATAGTGAGTGTACATTTTCATGGAGTCTGTGATATTGCGGTTACCAATTTTTAGCTTAACTTGACATAGTCAAGATAAGCTATTGCCATCAAGCGTGCGGAAGTCTGTTAGTCTGTTAGTCTGTGACGTCTGTTCACATTTTCCTTTAGCACAGGCTACACCCCGCAGTTCTTGTCTGATCGTCACGAAATTTCATATGCAGGTTTCGGGTCATGTCTAGATGAGAACGTCCCCTTTTGGTCGCGATCGGGCAACCGGTATGGCTGCCCGAGCCCAAAACCCGAAAACCATTAGCACAGTCTACAGGTCGTATTTATGAAGGGATTTCATTGTAACTTGGTAGGATGCCTCTGTATAATGCCTAGATGAGAACGTCCCCTTTTGGGCATGATCTATCAACCGTGATGGCTTCCCAAGCCCGAAACCCAAAAACTTTTAGCACAGTCTGCAGGTCATGTTTAATGCGGAGGGATTTCATTGTAACTTGGTAGGATGACTCCTTATAATGTCTAGATGAGAATTTCCCCATTTGGGCATGATCTGCCAACCGTGACGACTGCCCGAGCCCAAAACCCGAAAACCTTTACCACAGTCTACAGGTCATATTTATTGAGGAATTTCATTGTAACTTGGTGGGTTGACTTCATACAATGTCTAGATGAGAAAGTCACCTTTTGGGCATGATTGGGCAACTGTGACGGCTACAGGGGCCCAAAGCCAGAAAACCTTTAGCACAGTCTAGAGGTCATATTTATGAAGGGATTTCATTGTAACTTGGTAGGATGACTCCAAATAATGTCTAGATGAGAACGTCCCATTTTGATCGTGATCATGCAGCCTTGATGGGTGCCCGAGCCCAAAAACCTTTAGCATAGGCAAAAGGTCATATTTATGGAAGGATTTCATTGTAACCTGTTAGGTTGACTCCATGTAATGCCCAGATGATGACATCCCCTTTTGGTCGTGATTGGTCAGTTGTGATGGTTACTAGTGCCCGAAGCCCGAAAACCTTGAGCACAGTGTACAGGTCATATTTATGAAGGGATTTCATTGTAACTTCTTAGGATCACTCCAGATGATGCCTAGATGAGATTGTCCCCTATGGTTGCGATCATTCAGCCATGTTGGCTGCCGGAGCCCAAAGCCCAAAAACCTTTAGCACAGTCTACAGGTCATATTTATGAAGGGATTTCTAGATGAGAACGTCCCCTTTTGGACATGATTGGGCTACTGTGATGGCTAAAGGTGCCCGAAGCCCGAAAACCTTTAGCACAGTCTACAGGTATTATTTATGAGGGGATTTCATTGTAACTTGGTAGGATGACTCCAAATAATGTCTAGACGAGAACGTCCCATTTTGGCCATGATCATTCAGCCTTGATGGGTGCCCGAGCCCAAAAACCTTTAGCATAGGCAAAAGGTCATATTTATGGAAGGATTTCATTGTAACCTATTAGGTTGACTCCATATAATGCCTAGATGATGACATCCCCTTTTGGTCATGATTGGTCAGCTGTGATGGCTACAAGTGCCCGAAGCCCAAAAACCTTGAGCACAGTCTACAGGTCATATTTATGAAGGGATTTCATTGTAACTTCGTAGGATCACTCCAGATGATGCCCAGATGAGATTGTCCCGTTTGGTTGCGATCATTCAACCATGATGGCTGCCCGAGCCCGAAGCCAGAAAACCTTAAGCACAGTCTACAGGTCATATTTATGAAGGAATTTCATTGTAACTTGGTAGGTTGACTTCATATAATGTCTAGATGAGAACGTCCCCTTTTGGACATGATTGGGCAACTTTGACAGCTAAAGGTACCTGAAGCCCGAAAACCTTTTGCACTGTCTACAGGTCATATTTATGGAGGGATTTCATTGTAACTTCCTAGGATGACTCCAAATAATGTCTAGATGAGAACGTCCCATTTTGGCCGTGATCATTCAGCCTTGATGGGTGCCCGAGCCCAAAAACCTTTAGCATAGGCAAAAGGTTATATGTATAGAAGGATTTCATTGTAACCTGTTAGGTTGACTCCATATAATGCCTAGATGATGACATCCCCTTTTGGTCATGATTGGTCAGCTGTGATGGCTACAGGTGCCCGAAGCCCGAAAACCTTGAGTACAGTCTACAGGTCATATTTATGAAGGGATTTCATTGTAAATTCGCAGGATGATGCCCAGATGAGATTGTCCCCTTTGGTTGTGATCATTCAACCATGATGGCTGCCCGAGCCTGAAAACCTTTAGCACAGTCTACAGGTCATATTTATGGAGGGATTTCATTGTAACTTGGTAGGTTGACTTCATATAATGTCTAGATGAGAACGTCCCCTTTTGTACACGATTGGGCAACTGTGACGGCTTCAGGGGCCCAAAGCCCAAAAACCTTTAGAACAGTCTACAGGTCATAATTATGAAGGGATTTCATTGTAGCTTGGTAGGATGACTCCAAATAGTGTCCAGATGAGAGTGTCCCCTTTTGGTTGCGATCATTCAACCATGATGGCTGCCAGAGCCCAAAGCCCAAAAACCTTTAGCACAGTCTACGGGTCATATTTATTAAGGGATTTCATTGTAACTTGGTAGATTGACTTCATATAATGTCTAGATGAGAACGTCCCCTTTGGACCCAATTGGGAAACTTACGGCTACAGGGGCCCAAAGCCCGAAAACCTTTAGCACAGTCTACAGGCCACATTTATGAGGGGATTTTATTGTAACTTGATAGGATGACTCGTTTTGGAATAATTTCACTGTAACTTGGTAACTTTTGTTGATATACGTTAACTGTGAGGGCCGCATACATTAACTGTGAGGTCATATTAACCCACCCCTCAGCTCTTTAGTACAGTGTACACCTCATATTATTTTTATCATAAACATAGCAAACAGGGAAGAGAAATGAACATATTCCCAATTATCACAATTCTTGTCTTATTTCATAATCCTTTCATAAACATTGAACATTATCCTTTTCATCAAACACAACACACAAGTTAAGCTACAGTGTCATTGACACTTTCATTTATAACCAGAAAATGTAACTAACCCTGTGCAAACACACTTTCTGGTTATAAAAAAGTTTCATTATTAACTGAGTAACTAACCCTGCACACTGTAAAGCCTTTGTGTAATACTCATCTACAGCAACTCTTTATCCAAGATAATGGCCAAAACCAGCGCGTAATATTTTCAAATTCAGCTAATGACCCCCTCATTGTAATAGTTTTTTTTTGGTTGAATTCCAAGTTAATTGCATAATTTATGTGGCTTGCTAAAGGTGAACTGATTGTTCTGTTACTAAAAATCAAGGCTAACAAATTTGGTTCCAGAAAAAATCATTGTTCAAGAATTAATACATGTGAAGTATGGTCAGTTTTTGTCCCATTGATATTGGTAACCTTATCACTGGGAGCAGCTTCTGCATTATCATCTGTGATGATTTAGACCAAAAATTAATAACGTTTGAAGCAAAATACTGTTTTGACTCGTAAGAGTATTTTAACATTGTTAGAAAGCTAGTATAAAAGCTTGTTTTAAATAAATATACTTGAAATTCATTTAATAAATTATTGAAATTTCTCCAGTATTGCCATTAGTGAAGACTGTAATACTAACACTTCACTTGTATTGGATACCACTACAGATGAAAATTACATAGAACTCTGCATCTCTTTTATCTACTATTGGGAGATACTTGATTTTGTAAAAAATTGGAGCAAAATGGAAGATGTAAAGAGTTCAAGAATTTCTGTCAAGTTACCAACAATACATAGTATATGTCATTCAAGTGTTAGTTTCCAGCTGGCAATTACCTATCACTCACCATTTTTATTATTCCACATAATTAGCAATGATAAGGCCTAAAAAGTAAAAAATGTGTTTCTCAGACCCTCCCACATGGTCATTTTGGCAGCCGCATGCTCTCTTTTTATAACCAATGCAAACTTGAAAAAATAAAAATTAAATGGTTTATATCTGATATTTTTACCCAAGTTAAGAAAATTGATAAATTTGTTCCTTGAGTGCAACAAGGCTTTGCAATGCTTTAGCACTGCAAAGACTTCTTGCACTCAAGGGATGAAATACACCACCACCCATGCATGCTATTCTGTAGATTATGAGGCCTAAAACATAAAACAAACCAATAATATGAACTTTTGATGGCAAAGAAATAATTACAAAACTAAACAATAAAATAAAAAAAACACCTGCCCTCATGCACTTTTTCAAAACAATGGCCTGAAAAACAGAAGATCTACTTTGTGGGGCCTAATGTTTTGTTATCATTCTTAACTGGTAGAGTGTTGGAAGCCCATATTTGGGCTTTGTTCAGAAGTGCAGGTACCAAGACTTGAAGACTTCATATTCTGTATATTTGCATCATATTATCTTTTAAGAGAAATTATTTAATGTGTAAGGCTTTCCCTTGTTATAATTTAGGGGAGAATGCCTATATGCACTCTCCCCTAAATTATAACAAGGCAAAGACAAGTGAACAAAGCCTGATGACCAAAAATAATTTAGCACACAACCAGTTAATACTATTGTTACTGTTACTATTAGTGTGGAACAATGTTAATTGAAGTGGCATCAGAACCAGTATTCCAACATGAAGTAATCAAAAAATCTTCAACACTAGGATAAACTAGCTCTTACAGTACTAGTACTCTGGCTTTCTCCACCCGTAAAACTGTCCAATAGCAGGTGATCCTGGGTGCCAAAAGTATTGTTAAACCCCAATAAAACCGCAACACACTTTGTGAGTCTAAGGGCAAAGTAATAATTTATATCCAATTTTGGGCTGCCTCTATAGGAAGCCAAGACTTCACTAGAAAGCACTGCCAAGGTAATTTGACAATTGTACACAGGACCTCTTCTCAATTGTATATCTTTGTGCACATTCTCAGACTGAAAAGTTTGTAAAAGTCAGATAAATACTTCTGACAGTTAACAGCTCCCATTGGATGGTATCAGTTGGTAAAGTGCTGGTAGCCCACATTTGGGCTTCACTCAGAAATGCATTTACCTCAATTTAAAAGGTTCCTGTTCTTTGGATGGGCTTCATATTATCTTGGAGGTGGATTATAAGTCTCTGTGGATTTGCATTGTTACAATTTATGGGAGAGTGCCCATAGGCACTCTCCCATAATTTTTAACAGTGCAAAGATGTGTGAAAATAATTTGACATCCAAAAATAAATAACCTCTCAGTGAGTTAACCCCTTAGCCAACTTGAAAAGCAGATGACACTTTTCTTTGAAATACTTGAATAACAAAATTTTTTTCATTTTTTTGTCTCAAAAACATAGGTTATGACCCCTCTTTGGAATGAGCATGACGAGCTCGTTCCAAAGAGGGGGAATAACCTATGTTTTTGAGATAAAAAATTCTGAAAACTAATTAGCGATTTTTGTGAATAGTGCTGGCCGTCTTTTGGCTGTGACGTTAGGTAAACGATTAAAGAAAAGCCGATGAAGCAGTGTTTCCCATCATAGTGAATATTGTTATACTACATGGTGAGTCATCCTTCTAAACCTCTTCCCACGAGGGTATTGGTCGCTCATCTGTGGTTTTTAAAGTGACAGACATGTATTATGTAGATCAAACGGTATGTACCAACCTTTTGTATTGAGTACAACTATTATGAATAATTATTGTTTAAACTAACTAACAGTCTAACTGACAGAAAGATTTTGTCAGCTTTCAGTTTAGCCTTTATCAACTGTGCAAGTAGACAGATTTGTATTGGTGCAGAAATGAAGCTATCTTGTGTCATGATGTTCCTGTATAATGATCTTGTTCTGTTTTTTATTGTTTAGGTGAAGTTGTTGCAGAGCCTGGGACTGAAAAGCATGCTGGTGACGGATGGATCTAACCCTATAAATTTATTCTCTGCAGCTGAAGGTCTGGTGTCGGAGCAGAAGACTAATTAGATAATGTGATAGTTTCAGCACTTGAAATCAATTAATACACTGTCTGTGACATTGTATGTTAGTTCTATTAATAATCCTCAGCTCAGTTTATCATTGGGGATTATATCATGAAAGTTATAAAATCTCTTGCAAAAAAATTTAGAATTGAATTTTACATAGGTATTCTGTCAGTTTTTAGTGTTGTGAAGTATTTCTCAATGGGAACACTAGGAGAAAAAGAACTTCTGTTGACTCTTTGATTAAACCTTAAATCCTTTGATAAATTTTTATGATAATGACTACGGTATATACATGTACACAGCTGCAAATATTCTTAACAGTGTTTTTACATCATTATTAGCTAGCTATAAGGCAGCCAACAATGATGTTAAAGCTTTGTAAAGATAAATTCAGTCTACTGGAAGAGTTTTCAAGGGAGAATATACTTTGGGCATCTTTTTCAAAGCAATATAAAAGTGGCAGTTTGTGGCTATATGGAGACTTAAGGGTTAATGAATAGTAAGTTTCCATTTATACATAGAGTATGTGGAAAGTAAATCATCAAAAAAATACTTGTGATGCATATTTTCACCCAGTCAGTAACTATGATATTCTTTGTGAATACAAAAAAAGGTAGTATGGCTTAATGTAAAAATGTGATTTTACAAGTATAAAATTTCAGTTCACATCCTAATCAATGTTTAAAGTGATAGATCAAGGGTCTGTGTGTAATGGATGCACATTTGTAAAAAAAAATCCATCCAAGTCTATCAAAATTTTGTGAATGTGTGGTGTGGCGATCATGATCAGGAACACAATACATTGATATCAGAATCTTGCCATTCATATAGATATCGGACTTAGAACTTGGCCACAAAGTGACCATTTGACCCTTTAGCTAACATAGGGCCGAATATGGTCAGAGCTATTCAAAAAAAAAAATTGCCATCCAATTTTTATTCCTCTGAAACATAGTTATGATCCCTCATTGGAACAAGCTTGATCCAGTGAGGGGTCATAAACTATGTTTTGGAGGCAAACCTTGAAATCGTCAGTTATTAACTATCAAGGACCTCTTGGAAAGTGTTGAAAGCCACTTTAGTGGCTTTATTCTTTATGAATTAGCTTGTTGTTTGCTAGACAGCAGCAAGAAAAATGTTTATATAAAATTGTTTTGTTACAATTCTTTGGAGTGTGCAAGTCAGAACTGTCCAATAAATTGTAACAAAACAATGATTTATGAACAAAATCATGCAAAACTAAGCCTCTCCATGCTGGAGGCATGGTATCTTTGAAAAAACGTACTCATACTACAAATCACCTTCGAAAAATAATTTAGCACTTGACCAGTTAAAAAATTATATTTGGTAGTGTCATTCCTAGTTGTGGGTTTTTGGGTTGTGTGGTCATTTTTACAGTGAGCATGTTTTTTTTCCCTCCTGGCATAAGTGTTGCATCACATTTTTTTACAGAGAAATTTTATGGTCCTGCAAAAATCAGAAATTCGATCCAATTCAAAAACGTTCCAATTATTCAGTTTGATTCATTTCATGCTGATTTGGAAATTTTGAATAATCAAAATGTTCTCGAAAACCTACAAAGTGTCTCTTCTTGAACTCTCCTTCTGTCAACCGGTCTCCTGTACAGGAGACCTGATAATAGAAGGAGATGTGAAGGAGGTTCCTCTTTCAAAAGTGCTTTGATCCTGTTTTGGAAAAATCCACTTTTGTGATTGATTTCACCAAACTCATGAGTCAAATCCCTCCATTCCTTAGCAATTTGTTTATTGTTAAATATATGTTATATTGTGAGCTGCTGTGCCTTGTACTGTTTACTTTTTAGGCTTTTCTGTCTGGAAAAGACTATTGTTTTTCTACAGATTATTGTTTTTTTTGTTTTTTTGTTTTTTTTCCACCCATTTTGTCCGCACGATTCAGAAGCCATTTTCGGACCGATTTTCACGAAATTTTGCACACGCATAGAGGGGCACAAAACCTAAAAATGTACCAAAGCGGAATTTTCGATTTAACTCTTATTTTGTCAGAATTGGCAAAAAACTGCCAAAATTGGGGTTTATTGGCACTTTCTCGAAACACGTCTTGTAGATTTTTTTCAAACATTCGTCATTGCTAGACCTGCCTGTGACACGACCTTTGATACACACGACATATCAGGCGATGCATATGGTAACCCTCCACAGGCTGCCTGCACAGCAGGGTAGCATCACTAAATTTACCCTCTGTGAACCTCAGTCTGAACCAGGGTCTCAAAACTAAACAGAAAGAGGTACCCAGAGGATAAAATGGCCCACTGTATGGGATAGCATCATCAAATTCACCGTCTGGAGACCTCATTCTGCAAATGTCAGACTGCTTATTTTCAGGCCTGCCAACAATGTTTTGTTTTTGTCACAAGGTGCAATATCAACAACTTGAAGACCTGTGATTTGATTTTGAGTTTCGATTCAGTTTGAAATCCTCTACCCAATTTGATTTTGGATTCGATTCAATTTGTTGCAATTGTTTTGCTGCAGAAAAGTGATCAACCTTAAGACCTTAAGGGTTATTTATTGGGGTTTAATGGCAAAATGCATGAATTCTATGAAGGAAAATACACAGTCAAAACAACCAAGTCATGGCAATCAGTCATTGAAAATACTTCATAAACGATTGACAGTGTGATAGTGTGATAATATATTAATACCTCATAAATCTAAGTGTTTATTTGTTGACTCATCATGGAAAGTTAGATTGGTGATTTGCAGGAATTTGTCCAACTGAAATTGTCCAACTGGAATATTTAATCCTTTACCTAGCATGATGAAAAGAGGACTAAAAGTTTCTTGAAATACTAAAAAAAAATTTATTTTTTCCTCAAAAACAGTTTATGGCCATAAATTGGAATCATCCCATTTAGCTCATTCCAATTTGGTCATAATCCATTTTTAGCTCAACTTTGACGAAGTCAAATTTGAGCTATTGTCATGGCCCGTCGTCTGTCTGTCCGTCCGTCCGTCCATCCGTCTGTCCGTCTGTCTGTACGTCAACAATTGGCTATGGCTCGGGCTAGAGGTCGTATTTATGAACCGATCTTTACGAAACTTCTTGTGTACCTTTGTTATGACCCTTGGACGGGAACGAGTGTTTTTAGGTGTGGTCCAAAATTCAAGATGGCTGCCAGTGGCCATTTTGTACCGATGATGCAAAAATCAGTTTTTTGTACAGAACTTCTGTATGAAAGTTCGGATTTGAATAAAGTTTTGATTAAATGTTTAGTACCATGGGATACATCACATATAATACGGGTTTTTTTCTCGTGCGTAAATTATGCAAATTAGACTGACTTTGATTTATTTAGTGTTACTTTCAGAGCTGTAAGTGCCAAGCTGCTATGGCTCGGGCTAGAGGCCGTATTTATGAACCAATCTTTACGAAACTTGTTGGGTACCTTTGTTATGACCCTGGGACGGGAACGAGTGTTTTTGGGTGTGGTCCAAAATTCAAGATGGCTGCCAGTGGCCATTTTGTACCGATGATGCAAAAATCAGTTTTTTGTACAGAACTTCTGTATGAAAGTTCTGATTTGAATAAAGTTTTGTATAAATGTATAGTACAATGGGATACATCACATATAATACAGGTTTTTTTCTCGTGCGTAAATTATGCAAATTAGACTAACTTTGATTTATTTAGTGTTACTTTCAGAGCTGTAAGTGCCAAGCTGCTATGGCTCGGGCTAGAGGCCGTATTTATGAACCAATCTTTACGAAACTTCTTGGGTACCTTTGTTATGACCGTGGGACGAGAACAAGTGTTTTTGGGTGCAGTCCCAAATTCCAGATGGCTGCCAGCAGCCATTTTGTACCGACGATGCCGAAATCTGTTTTTTGTACAGAACTTCCATATGGAAGCTCTGATTTGAATAAGTTTTTGTATGAATGTTTAGTACCATGGGATACATTACATATATTACAGGTTTTTTTCTTGTGCGTAAATTATGCAAATTAGGCTAACTTTGATTTATTTAGTGTTACTTTCAGCACTGTGAGTGCAAATCCCAATACGGCTCGGGCTAGAGGCCGTATTTATGAACCGATCTTCACGAAACTTCTTGGGTACCTTTGTTATCACTGTGGGACGAGAAGGAGTGTTTTTGTGTCCAGTCTGAAATTCAAGATGGCCGCTAGCAGCCATTTTGTTCAAAATTAAGTGCAATCAGATTTTTGCGCGGAACTTCCAAATGAAAGATCTGATTTGAATAAATTTTTGTATGAATGTTTAGTACCATGGGATACATTACATATAATACAGAGTTTTTCTCGTGAATAAATTATGCAAATTAGGGGTCCGGGTGGGACTTAGAAAATTTTGGACCAAAATCCGGAAATTAGTTTTTTGGTTTTTTATGCGTTTTGGTCAATTTTAAGACAAAAAAAAAAAAATTTTTTTACACTGAAAATTTGGGGGCCGGGTGGGACTTAGAAAATTTTGGACCAATATCCGGAAATTAGTTTTTTGTGTTTTGATGCATTTTGGTCAATTTTAAGAAGAAGAAGAAAAAATTTTAGTCTAAAAATATTTTGTTTGGGACTGAAAATTTCCACACAAAAATAATAATCTACAATGATTTGTCTTAATCTGTAGTCCATTACAGTCACCTTGTAATTCTTTTATTATTGTTGACTGGGCCAAAACAAATACTAATTCCTGTCATATTCATTATTCAGTTGTCTTGGTCACAGCAAGTACTAATTCCTGTCATATCCAAGTTGAGCTACAGAGTCATTGACTCTTTCATTTTCAGATAAAAATTTAAAATATAGTACAATCTGAATTGTGATTCTTGTGAATAGCACTGATTGAGTATCACCATTTCATAAGGTAAAGGTTTCTTTGACTTTGCTGGATGGATTCAGTTGACTAACTCCCCTCTGGCCAACCAAACTGGAACAGAAGTGTTTGGAATTTCATTTTGAAATCAAATCAAACTGTGTTTTTGCTGGAATGGTCAAATATAATGTGATGATGAAAATAGTGATGGCAGATATTTATTTGGGTTATTTTATTGCTACATTACAGCCGTCATGGACTGGTCATAATCCATGCATGGACAATGATGTCCACATATGCATTTACTAGGTAATAAAAAATTATCAGGAAAATTTTATTATTGCATCCGTGGAAATATTGCTCACCCGTGGAAAGTGACCAGTCCATGGCAGCCGCACTGTAGACTAGGTTATGCAACCGGTGTTCATTGTATGAGTCAAATGATGTATATATTTTGTTATAAATGAATTTGAACTTGCGAAATAATGACAGATTTCTTAAACACAAAACAATGGGATATTCATTTTTTGTATGTCACTCAAAATTACTATACTTGACCTGCTCAAATTGTGAGATAAATTATTTCATATCGTCCTGTAGTTCACCCAAAAAGAAATAATGCAATGAGGTTTTTGTTCACTAACCTTATTAGATCTCGGACAAATAACAAGAAAGTTTGATTGCTCGTAATATTCTTATGTTAACTCTCACAACATTGAAAATCATAATCTCTTTAATACAGTACAACATTGTTAATTGAATAGCCACTTAGCCAATGAATTTTTTCAGTTAACAGTAGTATTCAATTAACAAGGATTTGATCACTTTCCTGTATTGTAGAGATAAACTGAGCATTTACTCTATTATGTATATTAAGGCTAAAAGGCCTGGAGATTTTTATACATTTTCACTCTATTTTGAAAGTCCATCTCCTGTGTCTTTGCAGTTGTCTTTAGTTAAACTCCTGGTTGCCAACACAGGCAGCCAAGACGTGCCAAGAAACAGCTGATGAGGTACTTAGAAAACAAGTTTTGAATTTATGCAAACAATGCATGTTGGGGCACCTGTTCCTTTGCATTAAAAAGTTATCAAAGTTGGAATTAGGCCTCCAAGGGTTAAATGCATGTATTGGATGTAGTAAGGCCAAATGGGTATATAAACAAGGGGAATTTGGTGGCTGTTAGGGTATTTTCTCAATTTATTTGAAGATATTATATTCAATTAACAGGAGTTTATTCTATAATCCATATGCAGTTAACAGGTCTGATTTCAGAAGATAATGCAAATGGTTTTGTGTTTTGAAATTATATTCAGTTAACAGGGTTATTCAATTTACAGTTCTCCAGTTAAGTTGGCTCCACTGTAATGACAATAAAACTTTTTATATTCATGCTGATATGCAACAATTTATTTCGTTTCTACTAGTTCCATATTTACAAATCCATACAGAACATGTGTTCCATACAGATTTTCATTGACAGACTGTTTTTCCACCCGAAGTCCTGAATTCACCAAAAGAACCAAACTCTGCCCAATCGATCAGTTCGGAAACTACAGTGACAGCCAATAAATCAAATATCAATTGAAAAATGTTTTTATTCAAATCCACCAAAATTAATGAAATTAAACTTATTCTATAAATGGGGAGTGATTTTATAACACTCAAGTTCTGACTTTGAAGCAAATATCTGTCAGATAATGGCAGCTAATTTTTTTAAAGTATGAATAAATAACCTATTTGGACACAGTTTACATTTATCTTTTTCTGTTTACATCTTAATCTGTCATACCGAGTTTTGTTTTGGCTTTTATTTCAAGGAGACGTTCAATAAATAGAGTTTTAAAGTTTGAAATTTTCTGCATTTGATTTCTGAATTTTAAATTAATGTTTTTTTTTGTAATAGAGGCGTGTCAATATGTTTGTCAATATGGCACTCGTGCCATCATAGAAAGATAGAACTCAAGACTGTGCCTCTCATTCTATCCTTCTGAGCTAGCACTCAAATCGTATTGATGAACGCATTCACACATTATGAAGTTATGTGCATGTATTGCAACACAATGTAACAGCCCATGAGGGAGCGCGGTCGCTCAGTTGCCAGAGGTGCAAGCCGAGAGGCCCTCGGTTCGAATCCCACCTGCGGCAACCGCGTTGTGTCCATGGGCAAGACACTTCATCTCCATTGCCCACGTGGGGGCACAATGACGCCGTGTACTAAGGCGTACTGCACGTCGATGGTATGCCTGTGCTGCAGTGCAGAGTTACGATGTTGAGGAGCTGGCAGCTGCTCGTCGTTGGTCGGTGGTTCTCTCCAGGTACTCCGGCTTCCTTCACCCGTAAAACTGTCACGGTCATGATTAGCCATTGTGCATAAATATGTGACCTTAAACATCAATAAATAAATAAATAAATAAATAACAGCCCATGAAGTAAATTACTAAATTTGGTGTTTTCTCATCTCCACATTTACACTCAGAATAAGTAAATATATCAGAATTATTGTATTTGTTATGTTTAAAAAGTTTGAAAAAATGGAACCAGAATGAGTTGCCTCCAGCAAGTTAAGGTAATCTCTTCTTTTTTTCTTTTTTTTCTGGGGGTGGAGGGGGGGGGGGGGGTGTCATTTAATTTCCAGTTTGTATTGGCTTCCTACACACATTCTTTGAAAATGTTTTTTTTTCAGGTTATGAAAATTCGGAAAAATTTTTTTTTAGATTCTTTTCAAAATTGAGCTCCTAGATGAATTAAAGTGGTTTTATGGGAAAATGTTTTTACCCTATGTCCTCCCCTTCCTTCCTTGTTGGAGGGGGGTGGGGGCAGTTAGATGTAACAAAATGTTTGGCTGCAAAATATATTTTGAAAGATTTAGAGTGATTTTATGCACCTTCCCCCCCCCTCCCAAGAATAAAAAATACCCCTATGACCACCAACACCACCCCTGGGGGTCACTTAAGCGGAGGATTAAAAATTGCTACAAAATGCATTTTGAAGGAATCAAAGTGAATTTATGTAAAAAAAAAAGGACCCCAATAATAATTTCATGACTTCATTCCTCTGAAGTGTTGATGAGCCATGGATCCAAAATACTTCTTTGAACTTGTCAGGTGAGCAATTAAGGCCCCTTTGGGCCTCTTGTTTTAGTTTATTGGAGAGTACCAGTTATCTCTCCCCAATAAATTATAATAAAACAAATTTACATGTATAATTTCTGCCTTGAATTATGTTTGAAGTACAGAATATGAATCTTTCAATTGCTGTTCCTGCTCTTCACAGTGGCACCAAATATGAGTTCCAGCACTTGATCAGTTGCTAATACTTTGACTACTCACTGCTGGTCGTTGGTCCTCTGTGGGTACTTTAACTTCTGCCACCTTTAAAACTATCCACCAGGAAATGACTTTGGCTGTTGAAAATGTCTTTAAAATCCAAATCATACAAATAAATAAGACTCTGAGAAGCAGGAAGATGAGACACAGGCTGATCTAAAACCTTCATGGTTCACATATTGAATAATTATTGTAATAGCGCCAAGGTTTACAAAAATCCAGAAAAATTATGAATGTTTCAAAACTGAATCACCTCTCACATTGCATCACTTGCACTGTGCAAAGTCCCTCAGATAATGCACGTAAACTTCTATTCTGTGTTCTCTCTCTTTCAGAGAGCATGGTGGCTCAGTGGTTAGGGCACTGGACTTCAAACTGAAAGGTCCATGGTTCAATCCCTGCCAGGGTTAACTGCGTTGTGTCTTTGGGTAAGGCACTTCATCAGATTACCCACGTGGGGGCATGGAAGCACCGTGTACTAATCCATACTGCACGCCGATGGTGCACATGTCTTCAACTAATGCTAACCTTGCTTGTGCAGAGTTAGTATGTTGGGGAGTCTGAAAGTTGCTTGCCGCTGCTTGGTGGTTCTCTCCAGGTACTCCAACTTCCTCCACTCATTAAACTGTCCCCAACATGAGGTGACCCGGGGTGTCAAAAGTGTCATTAAACCCCAATAAATAAATTTCAATAATAGAGCTAACGCTTACCAAAATCCTGAAAAATTATGTTTCAAAACTGAATCACCTCTCACATTGCATCACTAGCATACAGTTAAAACTAGAAGTTCTGTCATGAAATACGCACAAATAGCACGTTGATATGCGCGTTAATGTACGCGTTATGGCCCAAGTAAAGCTATCAAATTATGTACATATGGCCTGTGCACAAGCAATGTTTCAGCCAATGGACCTCTGGGTAACCCGGAGGTCCATTGGCAGAAACATTGCATGTGTTTGCTATGAGTAACCAAGAGAACCTGCCGTGCTTTGGATGCCATTCGATATGGCAATTGCGCGCAATTCCTACGCGCAATTAAGCCTAGATAAGCGCACTATTCATGACAGGACTTCTAGTTTTAACTGTAGTTCATTGCATCACTTGCACTGAGCAAGGTCCCTTAGATAATGCAAGTAAACTTCTATTTTTGTTTTTTCGCTCTTTTACAAAATTAATTGTATACCTATTAATTATACACCTGTGATATGTAACACATTATTTTTCATACATTATAACATTTAGCTGTATATGTTGAGTCTATTAATATATTGATTTTTTTTTTAAATTAAAATGAACAGGATTGGATTGTTATTACATTCTGTTGTTGATTTTACCCCTTGACTCTCAAGAACCTAATTCTGACTTTGATCACTTTTTAGTGCAATAAAACAGGTGCCCCAACATGCGTGTCTGAGGAAACTTGCAAGTTACATTCTAAGTACCTAGGGAGTTGCTTGTAGGCAAGTCTTGGCTGCCTATATAGGCAGCCAAGACTTCCCTAAAAACAATTGCAAAGCCACAGGATTTAGACTATCAAAATGTAGAAAAATATGTATAAAAACAGCCAGGCCATTAAGGGTTAACCTCAATCCCTTTATCACAGTTTAGTGTTCCATTAAATCAAATGATCAGAAAAACTACACTATAGGAAGACTAGATTACAACTACAAGGTTCACAAGAATCCTGAAAATGCTCAGAAATGCTTCAATTTAAAACCAGGGCCCTAGATATAGAGTCAGCCTCCAACAAAAATTTTCTTGGAAAATTTTTAGTTCTGACAGATTTGTTTTTCCTTAACCCTTTAGCCAATGCGGTGACTCAGCGGTTAGAACATTGAAAGGTTGACGGTTCGATCCTGACCAGTGTTATCTGCATTGTGTCCTTGGGCAAGACATTTTATCCTGATTGTCCATGTGTAGTAATGCTTGGTCAGTTAGTATGTTGGGGAACCTGACAGTTGCTTGCTCTGTTTGGTGGTTCTCTATAGGTACCCTGGTTCCTCCCTCATGAAAGTGACTGTAAACACCCATAAATAAATTTTGTATATGCTGCCTTTTTTGATAACAGGAAATCTGTAACAAATATTTCGAGGTTTTTACTTGGTCATTTTTATACCAGCCGAGATATCAGCCTGAGGTAACTTCATATATGCCTGAGAGCAAAGGCTGATGTGAAGTTACCAAGGGCTGATATCTCGGCCGATATAAAATTAACACAATAAGAATCTCTTTATTATGCCCCCGACATCCAGAGGAGGATTCAGGGGTATCCAGTGAAGCCCTCCGTTCATCTGTCCATACAAACATTTTGCATTGTAACTTCAAAGCCATCAGTTGGATTTGGATCTCCTTTGTATTGCTGATAGACCCGTATATGGCGAATAGATATGCCCAAGGAATGGATTCCATCCAATAATTTTTCCCATCATTATGGCCCTTTTTAACTTTCGACTTAGAAAATCTTTATCGACCTCTCTATTACATTCACTGTATGTTGGATTTGATTTATTCTTGGTTTGCTCATGGACTCTCTTTGCAAAAGAATATCCACAAGTAACGGGGTCTGTCCCATTACATTTCTAGAGGTATGGGCCTTTTTTGACTTGGAAAATTTCAATTTTTCTGGTTTCAGAATGTTCTGGATTGTAAAAAAAAAAAAGTAACAGGTTCCATCCAATAATTTTTCCCAGAATTTTGGCCTTTTTTCACTCTTTCAACTTACAAAATTTTTCTGTCCCACAATACCTTTAAGGCTGCTTCAAACATGCCTATGTGTTGGGGCAGTGGCCCACGCTTTGCGTTGCCACAAGTTTATTAAATCAAAATAAATAGTTACAAAATTTTTCTCATATCAGTTTTCAGAGAGTATTATTGTTTCTCATTCTTTTCACAAAATCTAAAGTTTCTTTTTCTTCAAGTTCAGCCATCAGAACGTCTCAGCTTCCTCACTTTGGAAGCTGTGATATTCGGAAATCTGAACTTTCTCTTCTCCAATTTTGACAAATCTTTGCTTACGATTCTCAATCTTAGTTTGCATTGAATTATCTGTATAACTTTTCTTTCTTTTCTTTGTCCACCTTATCCTCACTCACTTATTGTCATCATTCATTGATAATCATACAAAAACTTGGCTTCAAACTACTCCATTATGCCAGGTAATGCCAATTTTCCTGATCGCTTTCAGTGAATAACAGTGGACGATTTCGAAGTTTATCAACAAATTGGTTCTGCTTAATAATGTGCTTAATAATGCATCAAGGGGGTTAAGGCTTGGTTCGTATTGACCGAGATCAGCATCATATCAGCCAAGTATGAAGTTTTATATGCCAAGCTTATTAATGGGCGATTCTGGAAAAGAAAAATATATCTAATAAAGAATCTTCAATCTATGTTGTTACAATAGATAAAAGAGAATACCTCTCAAAAGTGGCGGAAAATGTGTAATAATTAGATCAATATCAACATTTTCAGTGTTTTAACTGGAATAATGTTTTAACTAGTTGAGTGCTGGAAGTCCATATTTGGGCTCCATTCTCAAGTACATGTACCATAACTGGAAGGTTTCATATTCTTTGGATATGGGTCGCATCATCTTTGAAGTGAATTCATTTCATCTGTGTGGATTTGCCTTGTTACAATTTATGGAGAGTGCCTATAGGCACTCTCCATAAAGTGTAACAAGACAATGACATGTGAATATATTTTGGCAACCAAGAGCGGCTGAAAGCTACGAGTGAAAACTTACGTTTCTTTCCTGTCATATTCATTATTAATACAAGTATTTGTTTGTTTATTGATGTTTAAGGTCACATATTTCTGCACAATAAACATGTTTTAACTGGTCGAGTACTGAAAGTCCATATTTGGACTCCATTCTTAAGTACAGGTGCCATAACTTGAAGGTTTCATATTCTTTGAATATGATTCACATTGTCTTTGAAGTCTATAGGCACTCTCCATAAATTGTAAAAAGGCAAAGACATGTGAACATATTTTGGCAACCAAGAAGCATTTAGTACACTACCAGTTAATAGCAATTTATATGCTATGTTACTACCTCTGAAAAGCATGCATGTTAAATTTTAGCTTTTAACCCCACTATCGGTGTAAAGGTTCTATTGCAGTTAAACATTTTCAGTGGGAATTCCATTACAAAAAATGACACCTATAGTAGGAACTACATCCAACTGGACCTTTTGACATGACCAAATTTGCCGACTTCGATACATTCACACGTCGCGATGTTTCATTCAAACATACAATGCTTTGCAGTACTGTCTATTACATGCAATGAGTTTAAAATGCCTACAATTAAATACTTAAAATAAAATTTAAGAATTGTTAATAATAATTTGACTGAAAAAGCAAGGTAAATTCAAACAACTTTGACGATGTGTCTAGCTTTAATCAAGCATTCACTTGCAGCCAGAAGTACTGCCCACCAGCGCAAATGTAAACAAAACAAACCCATGTGTGCGGTCATCTGCAAATTGACAATATCGTTTTTCTCCATTTTAAGTGACAAAGTCAATTATTTATTAACAGCATGGTATAAATAAAACAAATAGGTACTGGAGCCGGTAATCAGATTTAAACCACTAGCAGAATAGGGAGTTTTAACCATATGTAATAAAAAGAATACCTACTGATTTTGAGCAAGTACCAGGATTATCTAACAAGTGTCTGCAAGAAAATAGAAGTTTTCACAAGCGACTGAAAGGTACGAGTGAAAACTTACTTTTCTTTCCAATCATAATCATTATTAATACAAGTATTTATTTATTTTTACCTCAACTTTGGCGAAGCCAAATTTGAGCTTATGCCATGGCCAGTCATCCGTCTGTCCATCAACAATTCAATACAGCTCTGGCTAGAGGCCGTATTTATGAACCGATCTTTACGAAACTTTTTGGGTACCTTTGTTATGACCGTGGGACGAGAACTAGTGTTTTTGGGTCCGATCTGAAATTCAAGTTGGCCTCTGGCGGCCATTTTGTACAGATTTAGGTGAAATCAGATTTTTGCGCAGAACTTCCATATGAAAGCGCGGATTTGAATAAATTTTTGCATGAATGTTTAGTACCATGGGATACATCACATATAATACAGGTTTTTTTCTCGTACGTAAATTATTCAAATTAGACTAACTTTGATGTATTTAGTGTTACTTTCAGCACTGTAAGTGCAAATGCCAATACGGCTCGGGTTAAAGGCTGTATTTATAAACCAATCTTTACAAAACTTCTTGGGTACCTTTGGTATCACCGTGGGACGAGAACAAGTGTTTTGGGGTGCGGTCCAAAATTCAAGATGGCCGATGGCAGCCATTTTGTACAAAATTAGGAGCAATTCAGATTTTTGCACAGAACTTCCATATGAAAGCGCTGATTTGAAAAAAAATTTTTGTGTGAATGTTTAGTACCATGGGATACATCACATATAATACAGGTTTTTTTCTTGTGTAGAAATTATGCAAATTAGAATAACTTTGATTTATTCAGTGCTACTTGTACACAGTAAGTGCACATGTTAATATGGCTTGGGCTGGAGGCTGTATTTATGAACCAATCTTGACGAAACTTCTTGGGTACCTTTGTTATCACCTTGGGACGAGAACGAGTGTTTTTGTATGCGGTCCAAAATTCAAGATGGCTGCCAGTGGCCATTTTATACCGAAATTAGGTGCAATCGATTTTTGTACAGAACTTCTATATGAAGGTTCTGATTTGAATAAATTTTTGTATGAATGTTTAATAACATGGAATACATCACATATAATACAGGTTTTTTTCTTGTGCATAAATTATTATAACCTTTGTTATCACCTTGGGACGAGAACGAGTGTTTTGGGGTGCGGTCCAAAATTTCAAGAAGGCCGCCAGTGGCCAATTAGACAAACTTTGATTTATTCAATGCTACTTATACACGGTAAGTGCACATTTCAATACGGCTCTGGCTAGAGGCAGTATTTATGAACTGATCTTCACAAAACTTTTTTGGTACCTTTGTTATCACCATGGGACAAGAACAAATGTTTTAGGGTTCAGTCCAAAATCCAAGATGGCTATCGTTGACCATTTTGTGCTGAAATTAGGTGCGATCAGTTTTTTTCTTGTACAGAACTTTTGTATTTATTGATGACTTTTCCTTTGGAAGGAGTTGATGAGTTTATTTTTAGCTCAACTTTGACATAGGGGTAGTCAAATTTGAGGTTTTGTCAAGGCCCGTTGTCCATCTGGACGTCTGTCCGTACGGCTCTGGCTACAGGCCGAATTTATCAACCGATCTTTATGAAACTTATTGGGTACCTTTGTTATCACCGCAGGATGAGAACAGGTGTTTTGGGTTGCAGTCCGAAATTGGCATTTTGTACCAAAATTAGGTGCAATAAGTTTTTTGTACAAAACTTCTGCAAGTTCTGATTTGAATAAATTTTTGTATGATGTGTATATTCAAATGTGTTGAAGCCAAGTTCCTGTGTTAATATTTGGTGTTGTTTGGGGAGGATAAACATTATTAGCACAGCCTGATTTTCTGTTTCCAATGAAAAAATAAAACCTCCTCACCCGTGGGAACCCTATGAGTTAAAGATAAAAAATTCAAATACCTATATTTTTGGAAGGACTGGACAAATATTTATTAATTAGTATGAATCAACCTTAGAAGGGTTTGAATCAAACAGGCCAAAACAATTGCTAACATTTGGCTTATGGTGCACCATACAAGGATCCCCAGTGTAACATTAATCCCATGGAGATTTCTTTTCTAGTTTTTAGCATCTAACTGTCACCCACCTTTACAATACTGTACCTGTACATTTGTTACAGGCTACAGTCAGTATTTATGTGCAGACCTTTACAATACTTTACATGTACCTTTGTTATCAGGTCATTACCCAGATGTGTGTCAATGCTGTGTCACATATTATACATCTACATGTCTTACACAAGATGAGGGGAGCGTGGTGGCTCAGTAGGTAGAGGTGCCGGCTGCAAGCCGAGAGGTCCTTGGTTCGAATCCCACCTGCGGCAACCGCATTGTGTCCTTGGGCAAGACACTTCATCCCCATTGCCCGCATGGGGGCACGATGACGCCATGTACTAAGGCGTACTGCACGTCGATGGTACACATGTCTTCAACCAATCTAACCCTGCCTGTGCTGCAGTGCGGCGTTATGATGTTGGGGAGCTGGCAGCTGCTCGTCGTTGCTCGGTGGTTCTCTCCGGGTACTCCGGCTTCCTCCACCCATAAAACTGTCACGGTCATGATTAGCCATTGTGCATAAATATGTGACCTTAAACATCAATAAATAATAAATAAATACACAAGTTGAGCTACAGTGTCATTAACACTTTCATGAAAGATTATTCCCCATATTGCACTAAGTTAAAATTCGGACTCCCGTGGGGAGCCCAAATATTGACCCAGGGACTTGATTTGAACAAACTTGAATCTGACCCCCCAAGAGATGTTGAATACCAAATATGAAAGAATTCTGACTGATGGATCTGAACAAGATTTTAAAAGAAATTTTCTCATGTTGCACCAAGTTTATAAAGAGCCCAAATATCAACCAGGAACCCGATTCGAACAAAATTGAATCAGCCCCCCCCCCCCCCCCCCCCCTCCACAATAGAATCATTGTATATCAAATATCAAAAGAATCGGACTATTGGATATGAAGAAGATTTTTAAAGTTAATTCCCCATATAAGATTCTGATCAGTGGTTCTGAAGAAAAGATTTTTTTCAACTTTTGCAAATATGCTGACTCAGTATTTTTTTCGATGCCCCCGTTCAGAACAGTCTGACACAACTCATGCCAATTTTTCTTTTACAATTCCATTCTACTGGTCCTAAGGATGCTTCATACAAAATAACAGTTCTCTGATCCATGTGGTTTAGGAAATATGGGCATTTTAATTCTTTTCTATTTTTAGCCCCTGTGAACAGACTAACAGACTTCCGCACGCGTGATGGCAATAGCTTATCTTGACTGTGTCAAGTTAAACTAAAAATGAAAGTGTCAATGATATTGCAGCTCAACTTGTGTAACTTTTGGAAACTTGTCTTCTTCAAAACCATTTAAACCAAATTCAAACATATATTGCACAGACCATCTATGGAGTATACCCGTAACCCTTTCTATTTTGTTCAAATGAAGCAGCTGCCATCTTCGGGCTCTGGTTAATGCCTCAAAAGCTTAAACATCTTTAAAAATCTTCTCATGAACCACCATAGAGATTGCCTTGATATTTAGTATGGAACATCCCTTGTGTTGAAGATTAAAGTTTGTTCAAGGAAAGTTAGTAGGTCAATATTTGGGCTCTCTGTGGGAGCATATCCATTTTGGGCTCCACCCAAAATTTGTATTTCAAGAAACTGTGGACCAATTTGAACCAAATTCGGCATGTAGTATAAGTTGGTCCTAAGTAATTGATGCCCGAAAAAAACTTTTTTTACAGCCCTGTGGGAACTCCACAGATGAGTTGTGTCAGACTGTTCTGAACGGGGGCATCGAAAAAAATACTGAGCATATTTGCAAAAGTTGAAAAAATTTTTTTCTTCAGAACCACTGATCAGAATCTTATATGGGGAATTAACTTTAAAAATCTTCTTCATATCCAATAGTCCGATTCTTTTGATATTTGATATACAACAATTCTATTGTGGGGGGGTGGGGGCAGATTCAATTTTGTTCGAATCGGGTTCCTGGTTGATATTTGGGCTCTTTATAAACTTGGTGCAACATGAGAAAATTTTTTTTAAAATCTTGTTCAGATCCATCAGTCAGAATTCTTTCATATTTGGTATTTAACATCTCTTGGGGGGTCAGATTCAAGTTTGTTCAAATCAAGTCCCTGGGTCAATATTTGGGCTCCCCACGGGAGTCCGAATTTTAACTTAGTGCAATATGGGGAATAATCTTTCATGAAAGTGTTAATGACACTGTAGCTCAACTTGTGTAAGACATGTACATGTATAATATGTGACACAGCAATGATAGATCTCTAGGCAATGACCTGATAACAAAGGTACATGTAAAGTATTGTAAAGGTCTGTACATAAATACTGACCGCAGCCTGTAACAAATGTACAGATAAAGTATTGTAAAGGTGGGTGACAGTCAGATAGATGCCTCTAGCCAGTGCCATATTGAAATGTGCACTTACTGTGTATAAGTAGCACTGAATAAATCAAAGTTTGTATAATTTGGTACCGGTGGCCATCTTGAGATTTTGGACCGCACCCAGAAACACTTGTTCTCATCCCAAGGTGATAACAAAGGTACCGAAGAAGTTTCGTGAAGATCGGTTCATAAATACAGCCTCTAGCCCTGAATAAATCAAAGTTCATCTAATTTGCATTATTTCTACACAAGAAAAAAAACGTCTTATATGTGATGTATTCCTCCATGTTATTAAATATTCATTCAAAAATTTATTCAAATCAGAATCTTCATATAGAAGTTCTGTACAAAAAACTGACTGTACCTAATTTCGGTACAAAATGGCCACCGGCAGCCATCTTAAATTTTGGACCGTACCCCAAAACACTTGTTCTCATCCCAAGGTGATAACCAAGGTAGTCAAGAAGTTTCGTAAAGATCGGTTCATAAATACGGCCTCCAGCCCGAGCCATATTGAATTGTTGACGGATGACAGGCCATGACATAACCTCAAATTTGACTACGACAAAGTTGAGCTAAAAATCTTCTTAAGATCCACCCGTCAGATTCTTCTGATATTTGGTATACAACATCTCTATGGGGGGTAAGATTCAAGTTTGTTCAAATCAAGTCCCTGGGATAATATTTATGCTCCCTATGGGAGCCCGAATTGTAACATAGTACCATATGAGGGAATTTCTTTAAAAATCTTCTTTTTTCACATCCACCAGTCAGAATATTTTCATATTTAGTGTATAACATCTCTAGGGAGGTCAGATTCCAGTTTGTTCAAATCAGGCCCTTGGGCTCTTTATTGAGGCCCATAGTTTAACTCAGTGCAATGTTAGAAAATTTCTTCAAAAATCTTCTTCGGATCAACCAGTTAGAATCTTTTCATACTTGGTGTGTGACATGTCAGATTCAAGTTTGTTTAAATTGAGTCTCTGGGTTAATATTTGGGCTCTGTATGCTGGTCACTTACTGATACACTCATCTCTTTTGACAACTTGAGCCAGGTGAGCATTTTAGGCTCACTTGAGCCTCTGGTTTTTATTTATTTAAATTTTATTTTTTTTCAAATATATAGAAAATTTTCAACAAAATCATACCATGTGACCCCTCATTGGAACGAGCTAGCTTCAGTTGATATATGGTTTTGTTGAAGTTTTTTTTTTAAATAACTCTTTTTTCAACTGCTCTATTTGTAAATTATGTGAGCAGATGTGGATGATTCATCAGGTGTGGGTCAAGTTCTGGATGAAGTATTCGCAATGAATATAATAACATCCTCGAAATAGAAAGCCAATTTTTACCATAATCATCACAACCTCTGTTTCTTGTGGAATCCTTGGTGCTTCTTCACTGAGGAAGGAAAGTATTCTTTCACTGGTTGGTACAACAGCAATTGATAACCACTGCATGAGATGAAAGTCCTCTAATGTGGGAAGTATAGGTACAGTTAAAACTAAAAGTCCTGTCCTGAAATTCGCACAAATAGCACGTCGATATGCGCGTTAATCTACGGGATATGACCATAGTAAGGCTATCAAATTCTGTAATTATGGCCTGTGCACAAGCAATGTTTCAGCCAATGGACCTCCGGGTAACCCGGAGGTCCATTGGCAGAAACGTTGCCCGTGTTTGCTTTGAGTAACCAGGAGAACCTGCCGTGCTTTGGATGCCATTCGATATGGCAATTGCGCGCAATTCATACGCGCAATTAAGCCTAGATAAGCGCACAGTTCGTGACGGGACTTCTACTTTTAACTGTATGAATGTTTGGATAAACTTAACCCTTTGAACCCAAGAGACCGCTTTTCTAGCCCAGGAACATGGTACTTCATAATTTCATCAAGTAGGACGACTGGGAAATGAATGTGTGAGGTAGACCAATCAGTATTTTCAATGTGCTGCTCCAAGGCTGCAAGTTGAAAATATTAATTGGTCTTCCCTCAAATAATGAATATGGACTCTTCCAATTGCTGCCATCGAATTAACATGGAAAATACTTCCAGGGTTCAAAGGGTTAAGATCTACCATTCAGAATCTTTTAATATTTGATACTATGTGGTGTAATGAAGATGTTTTTTAAATATTTTTTCTCATATTGCACAATGTTGAAATTGGAGTTCTCATGGGGAAACCAAATATGAACTCACAGACTTTATTTGAACAAACTTAAATCTGAGCCCCCTAAGGATGCTGTAAACCAAATACAGTTAAAACTAAAAGTCCTGTCCTGAAATGCGCACAAATAGCACGTCGATATGCGCGTTAATCTACGCGATATGACCATAGTAATGCTATCAAATTCTGTAAATATGGCCTGTGCACAAGCAATGTTTCAGCCAATGGACCTCCGGGTAACCCGGAGGTCCATTGGCAGAAACATTGCCCGTGTTTGCTATGAGTAACCAGGAGAACCTGCCATGCTTTGGATGTCATTCGATATGGCAGTTGCGTGCAATTCATACGCACAATTAAGCCTAGATAAGCGCACATTTCGTGACAGGACTTCTAGTTTTAACTGTATGAAAAGATTCTGTCTGGTGAATCCAGAGAACAATATACAATATTTTTAAGAATGTTCCTCATGATTCACAAAGTTAAAATTTTGCCTCCCTAGGGAACCCAAATACAAACTAGACTTTATGATTCTGGAGAATCATGGCTTTTCCTGATGAGATTCCATGATTTTTCATGACCCCACAGTGTCTGGTGAATTGTTTTAACTGACTCACTGAAGTTCCTTCATTGATGTTATGAGAAAGGTGAGTATAGTAATCTCAGATGACTCAATTTGATAAACAAATTGTTTAGGTAAAACCATCATTAACGTTGGAGTGGGTTAATGTCAATATTGTCATCCAACAAGTCAATGACGATAAAAGGAGTTATTTTTGTTTGACACATACCCACTGAGTGCTGTATCTATTTGAAAATGGTCCATTTTATCTCCAATGTATCCAAAATATTGATGACTGGCAGTTTGTAGAGGGTTAAGTGCCAACAGGAATATTAATTCATGCAACTTGTAATGTCACACCAAGAACTGCGAATGGCCATTTTTTCTTTAAAATATACAAGATGTTTTCAGAGAAATTCAGGGAGAACATGAATTTTAAGCTTTTCATGGGTATCATTGTTCATCCAGCCCAAAACGGGTTAAGTGTTGTTTTTGGAATACTATTATTACTTCCAAAAATAATTCTCAGTGAATTCTACTTCCACTTATTTTGATCTCTCCTCTCAGCTTCAGTTGCTGCGGGTACGCAAACACAGCTCATTTTATCAACATTTTGATGTTTGAGAACCTGCATAGGGTTAACAAATGCTTACTGGAATATTTTGTACATGCAACTTGTAATGTCACACTAAGATCTGAGAATGGCCATTTTTTTCTTGAAAATCTACGAGATGTTTTCAGAGAAATCCTCAGATAACATGAATTTTTAACCTTTCGAGAGGTATCACTCTGTAACCAGCCCTAAAGGGTTAATGCTTGGTTTTGTAAATACATTCATTACCTACAAAAATGATCGCCGATAAATTCCACTTCCAATGAAGGAGGTTATGTTTATCTCACAGGTACACATTAGGTGTTATGGTTACCCAAGAACAGCCCATTTTCTCCAAATGTCTATGCTTGGCAGTCTCTGGAGGGTTAACAAATGCTTACCGAAATATTTTGTCCATGCAACTTGTAATGTCGCTACAAGACCTGCGAATGGTAAATTTTTCTTGAAAATTTTTTTTGAGAAATCAACAGAAAACTGGAATTTTAAGCTTTAAAGGGGTGTATCTCCTTAACTAGTAAAAAATGGGTTAAGACCTCGATATTTGAACACACTTACTACATACAAATATGTTTCCCTGTCAGTTTTGCGTCCGGTAAAATAAGTTATGTTTCTCTGTTTCATTTCCATTTGATGTTGTTGGTGTTCAAAAACAGACTATTTTTTCAAAATTTTTACATTTAGCAGCCCATGGAGGGTTAACAAATGCGTACCGGAATAATTTATCCAATCAGCTGGTAATGTGACACCAAGGCCTATCGATGGCCATTTTCTCTTGAAAACCCTACCAGATGTTTGTAAAGAAATCCAGGGAAAACATAAATTTTTATGCTTTTGATGGGTATCACTATTAACAACCACGAAAGAGGTTAACGCTTGGTTTTTTTCAATACCCTTATTACTTACAAAAATGGTCCTTGGTGAATTCCACTTCCAACAAAGCAGATTATGTTTATTTTTCAGCTACAGGTTGGGTGTTGTGTGTGTCCGAAAACAGTCCATTTCAACAAAATTATGATGCTTGGCACCCTGTAGAGGGTTAATAAATGCTCACCGGAATATTTTGTCCATGCATCTTGTATTGTCTCACAAAGACCTGCGAGTAGTCAATTTTTCTTGAAAACCTACATGATGTTTTTACAGAAATCCACAGAAAATGGGATTTTTTTTATTTTAAGGGGGTCTCTCTCTTTAGCCTGTCCAAAATGGGTTAAGACTTCGACTTTTGAATACCCTTACTACTTATAAAAATGTTTTCGTATAGATTGTGCGCTCGATAAAAGAAGACATTTTTTTTTGTGGCGTACCCATTGGGTGCTGTTGGCGTCCAAAAACAGCCCATTTTTTCACAATTTTGACTTTTAGTAGCCCATGGAGGGTTAACAAATGCTCACCGCAGTGTTTTGTCCATGCAACTTCTATTATCAAACCAAGTCCTGGGAGTGACAAATTTTTCTTGAAAATCTACAAGACTTATTTAGAGAAATCTACTGAAAACATGAATTTTTTAGCTTTATGGGGGTATTGCTGTTTAACCAGCCCAAAACGGGTTAACGCTTGGTTTTTTGAACACCCTTATTACCTACAAAAATGATCCTCCGTGAATTACACTTCCAATAAAGGAAGTTATGTTTATCTCTCGTGTATCGTTTGGGTGCTGTGGGTGCCTGAAACTGGCCCATTTCATCAAAATTTCGATGTTTGGCAGCCTGTGGAGGGTTACCATATGCATCGCCTGATATGTCGTGTGTATCAAAGGTCGTGGCACAGACAGGTCTAATAATGATGAATGTTTAAAAAAAATCTACAAGACGTGTTTCGAGAAAGTGCCTATAAACCCCAATTTTGGCAGTTTTTTGCCAATTCTGACGAAATAAGGGTAAAATCGAAAATTCCGCGTCAGTACGTTTTTAGATTTTGTGCCCCTCTATGCGTGTGCAAAATTTCGTGAAAATCGGTTCAAAAATGGCTTCTGGATCAAACGGACAAAATGTGTGGAAAAAAAAAAAAAAAATAATAATAATCCGTAGAAAAACAATAGTCTTTTCCACAGGGAAAAGCCTAAAAGAAAAACCCCAAAAAATAATAATCCATAGAAAAACAATAGTCTTTTCCAGAGGGAAAAGCCTAACTAACATACTAAAACAGAAAATTCTGACTGGTGGATCTGAAGAAGATTTTTAAAGAATTTTACTCATATTGCACTAAGTTAAAATTTGGGTTCCCATAAGGAGCCTAAATATGAACCAAGGGAATTAATTTGAATAAACCTGGAATTTGACACCTGTAAGAATGCTGGGTATCAAATATCAGATGATTGTGACTGGTGGATTTCAAGAAGATTTTTATTCTTTTGCTACAAATTTAAATTTGAACTCAGAGACTTTTCTTGCATTTACCTGAATCAGGACCCCTCTCCCCCCTCCTCCCAAGGATGTTGTATAGCAAAAAGAAAAAGATCTGATTGGAATTTCTGAAGAAATTTTTTTTTTTTTTAAATGTTAGGGAATATAGGCATTTCAATTTTAATTTTCTTCAGGCATAAAAGAGCACATGTCCCCAAAAAGAAAGATTCTGATTGGAATTTCTGAAGAAAAATCTTCTTTTGTTTTTTGGAAATGTGCTAACTCTGCATTTTTCCATACCCCTCTTTTTGGGGCCCACTTGATTCTATTGGTCCTGAGGATGCTGTCTTCCAAATAACAATTCTTTGTTCAATACAGTTTAGGGAATATAGGCATTTCAATTATTAATTTTCTTCTGGCATAAAAGAGAACATGTCCCCTAATACTACTGCATGATAAAATTTGGTCCCGATTGGCCGAGCAGTTAGGGAAATAAAAATATGGAGCAGTACCAAAAATATTGCCCCTCCCAGCATAAGCCGAAATATTGCCCGACAAATTTTCTTTGAACAAACTTGAATACTGAGCATATAAAGTGGCATATCAAATTTCAAAGCATTGTGACTGGTAGCTTACAAGAAGATTTTTGAAGAATTTCAGATTTTTTGGCACTGCCCCAGGCAATTGGGCTTGGCTACTTCTACTGGACAAACTTGGAAGGTTATCTTCCAACAGTAACTGATCCCATGTTTGGTCCATTTGTACTGGAGAAGACTGATAGGCAAAGTTAACGGATGATAGACAACAGATGCCAAGGGACAGCAAAAGCTTAATCAAGACATTTTTTTTTTTTTTGGGGGGGGGGGGGGCAGAGGACCCAAAAATGGATGTATAGGTGTGTGTATACTCATGGATGTTCAGGCATATGGAAAACCAGTAGGACAATATCCCAATATTTTCTGAAATGGGGGGGGGGGGGAATAATACCCCCCACCCCACCCCACCCCCATTTTGTCTTGACTTGTGTGCAGAATTTTTATTCATTTATTGGGGTTGGATGACACTTTCAACAGGCAGGGTCATATCATGTTGAATAGGTGGAGGAAACTGGAGTACAGGTTACTGTCAAACTTTCCAACTTTCTAAGCCAGCACAAGGAGGGTTAGAATCGAAGGAATATGTATCATTGACATGCAATGTGCCTTCGAACACCTTGGCACCATGCTTTCACATGGGCAGTTGGAATTAACTTTGCATGCCATAAGTGGCACAGGTCAGGGTTGAACATACAACCTTTCAGATGTGAAGTTCATTATACTCCAACCAATCAACTACCAAGGTTCAGATTTCTAAAATATATATAAATACTGGTGTTTGATTATTGTTTTGAAAAACATGAGTTTGTTCATTACAATAAAAGTGGTATTTATTTATGATGTATTGGTGTTTAACTGGTAGAGTGCTGGAAGCCCATATTTAGGCTTTATTCTAAAGTGCAGGTACCACAGCCTAACGGCTTCATATTCTGCAGATGTGTTTCCATAACTTTGAAGTGAAACTGTTTTGATAGTAGGGACTTGCATTGTTACAACTGATGGAAAAGTGCCTATATTGTACAGATAAAAGTAGAAGTCCTGTCACGAACTGTGCGCTTATCTAGGCTTAATTGCGCGTATGAATTGCGCGCAATTGCCATATCGAATGGCATCCATAGCACTGCAGGTTCTCCTAGTTACTCATAGCAAACACGGGCAATGTTTCTGCCAATGGACCTCCGGGTTACCCGGAGGTCCATTGGCTGAAACATTGCTTGTGCACAGGCCATAATTACAGAATTTGATAGCCTTACTATGGTCATATCCCGTAGATTAACATGCATATCGACATGCTATTTGTGCGCATTTCAGGACAGGACTTTAGTTTTAACTGTAACAAGGCACAGACATGTGAACAAATTTTGACAACCAAAAATGAAAGTGTCAGTGACACTGTAGTTTAACTTGACTGTGTGTTGTGTTTGATGAAAGGGATAATGTTCAATGTTTATGAAAGGATTATGAAATATGACAAGAATTGTGATAATTGAGAATATGTTAATTTCTGTTCCCTGTATGCAATGTTTTCAATAAAAATAATCTGAGGTGTAGACTGTACTAAAGAATTGCAGGGTGGGTTAATGTGGCCTCACAGTTAATGTATGTCAACCAAAGTTACCAAGTTACAGTGAAATTATTCCAAAACGAGTCATCCTATCAAGTTACAATGAAATCCTTTCATAAATACAGTTAAAACTAGAAGTCCTGTCACGAATAGTGCGCTTATCTAGGCTTAATTGCGCGTTGGAAGTGCGCTTATCTAGGCTTAATTGCGCGTTGGAATTGCGCGCAATTGCCATATTGAATGGCATCCAAAGCACGGCAGGTTCTCCTGGTTGCTCACAGCAAACACATGCAATGTTTCTGCCAATGCACCTCCGGGTTACCCGGAGGTCCATTGGCTGAAACATTGCTTGTGCTCAGGCCATATGGACAGAATTTGATAGCTTTACTATGGCCATAACGCGTACATTAACGCGCAGATCAACGTACTATTTGTGCGCATTTCATGACAGGACTTCTAGTTTTAACTGTACGGTCTGTAGACTGTGCTAAAGATTTTTGTACTTCGGGCCTGTGTAGCCATCACGGTTGACCCATCGCAAGCAAAAGGGGATGTCCTCATCTAGACTTTATACTGAGTCATCCTACAAAGTTACAATGGAATCCCTTGATAAATATGACCTGTAGTCTGTGCTAAAGGTTTTCAGGTTTTGGGCTCTGGCAGCCATCACGGTTGAACGATCGTGGTCAATGGAGACGTTCTCATCGAGACATTATCTGGAGTCATCCTACCAAGTTAACAATAAAATCCCTTCATAAATACCACCTGTAGACTGTCCTAAAGGTTTTCAGGCTTCAGGCCCCTGTATCAGTCGCAGTTGACCAATCATGACCAAAAGAGAACATTCTCATCTACAAATATGGAGTCATCCTACTAAGTTACAATGAAATCCCTCTATAAATACGACCTGTAGACTGTGCTAAAGGTTTTCGGGTTTTGGGCTCAGGTAGCCGTCACGGTTAATAGATCACGACCAAATGGGGAAGTTCTCATCTAGAAATCATACGGAGTCATCCTACCAAGTTACAACAAGAAAAGTTTTGTGCAGAGCACAAGCGTGCAAAGGAACATGAAAAAAATACAATGTGAAAACATTCAATAAGATTTCACGTCAGATTTACAGGTTTAAAAATAATTTACATTAAAATAAACATTGCTTTGTGCTATATTAAAAAATGAAATCCATAACATTTCATGAACTGTTTTAATTTAAATTGCATATTGCATTATCTTATACGTGATTTTTTTTTTATCAGTCTTTAATGTTATCAGCATCTGTGCTATGTCATGAGAGAACATGAGCATAGATTAAAGTTTTGTCATTTGTTTATGTCGCCCATTTACTAAACGTTTGCCCCCCATCTGTGTTGATCATATTTTACCATTGTATGAGAACAAATATAATCAAATCTATAACCCTACTTGCCTAATATGCCAGTCTTGGGATAAAAATAATGATATATATTAAATTTACTCACATCACATTTAGGCTTTGGTAAACTGGCAAGATTTTAAAAAATTAACAGCACTTGTGTTCAATTAGTCTTGACCTAAAGGTTTAATGTACTGAAAATATATAGTTCATTATTAAACAAAATCAGAAATGCAATGTTTGTGACAAAAATATCTTTTATTAAGAACATAAGTATAAAAATAAAATTACATAATATACAATAATAAAATTGATCGGACACTCTAGCTCAACTTCAATATGACAGGAATTTAATATTGCTGTGACCAAGTCAACAATAATTAACATGACATTAATTATTATTTGCTGTGACCATGTCAACAACAATAATTTACAAGTTGACTGCAATAGACTAAAGATTATGACCAATCATTTAAGTCAGTTTTCGAAAAAATTAGATGGGAAATTGTCTTCAACCCTTGTCAGAGATAAAGAAGTCACAAAATATCATATTGGTGATAATGGGAACAATATTTTATGGCAGGCAGACCAAAATCCCTGCTACATATCAATTCATAGATACGACCTCTAGCCCGATCTTTATTGACATGTGCACTTAGTGTAAGTGGCACTGAATAAATCAAAGTTAATCTAATTTGCACAATTTTATTCACGAGAAAAACACCTGTATTATATGTGATGAATGCCAAGTTACTAAACATTCATATACAAAAATTTATTCAAATCACTACTTTCATATAGAAGTTCTGTACAAAAAACTGATTGCACCTAATTTCGTTAAAAAATGGTTGCCGGAGACCATCTTAAATTTCGTACCTGAACCCAACACACTTGTTCTCGTCCCACAATGATAACAAAGGCTCCCAGAAGTTTCGTTAAGATGGGTTCATAAGTAAGACCTCTAGCCTGAGCCTTATTGACATGTCCACTTACTGTGTACAAGTTGCTCTGAATAAATCAAAGCTCTCATCTAATTTGCATAATTTATGCATGAGAAAAAAAACCCATATGTGATGGGTTCCATGTTACTAAACATTCACACAAAAATTTATTCAAATCACAACTTTCATGGTCTGTAGCCCGAGCCTTATTGGCATTTGCACTTACATTGCTGAAATTAATACAGAATAAATCAAATTTAGTCTAATTTGCATAATTTATGCACGAGAAAAAAAAATTATGTGATCTATCCCATGTACTAAACATTCATAGAAAAAATTATTCAAATCAGAGCTTTCATATGCCGGGAAGTTATGCCCAAAAATCTGATTGCACCTAATTTTGTACAAAATGGCTGGCAGCGGCGATCCTGAATTTTAGAACGGACCCCAAAACACTCATTCTCGTCCCACGGTAATAACAAAGATATCCAAAAAGTTCCGTAAAGATCGGTTCATAAATATGGCATCTAGCCTGAGCGTATTCGCATTTGCAGTTACAATGCTAAAAGTAACACTAAATAGATTAAAGTTAGTCTAATTTGCATAATTTATGCAAGAGAAAAAAAACATATTATATGCTATATATCCCATGTTACCAAACATTCCTACAAAAATTATTCAAATCAGAGCTTTCATATGGAAGTTCTGCGCAAGAATCTGATTGCACCCAATTTTGTACAAAACGGCGGCCAGCGACTATATTGAATTTCAGACCATACCCCAAAACACTTGTTCTCGTCCCACGTTGATAAAAAAGTTACCCCAGAAGTCTCGTAAAGATTGGTTCAAAAATAGAACTTGGCCGAGATTTTCTTTTGCCTAAACCTAAGCGTTTCTATACAATAAATGCCCTTTTAACAGAAAGTTTAAGACGAAATAGTTTAACCATAATTTTGATTTCCAAGCTGCTTTCATCAAAAATATATTTGGGGTCTCTCAAAACAAAATACTGATTAGGAGCGAGCTTTATAGCTGAAGAGTCGACATTGATAGGAATTACAGAAATTATCTTTAACGAAAATTGGACCCAGACAAATCGGCCCATTTGTGTGGAAGACTCACACCATCAAACATTTTACGGAGAGAGAAATGTTTGACAAGAGTAGATTGATGTGAATTATAGAAACAAATCATTTTGAAGATTTCGACCCAAAACAGTTCGATTCTGCCCAAAGACAAATAGAAATATGAATCGTCCTGCAATAATAGTTGATTCAGGAAGAAATGCACGGAGACGAACTGGTTTGGAGCGAATGTTTGGAGAAAATCAAGCCAACCACCGCCGTGAAGCATTTTGAGAAAATTAATCACCAGACATCGGTGAATCTGTTTATAAAATGTAAACAAGCAAAATAGGTCACCCATGATTTTAATTTCCAAACTCAACTGTTCCCATAAAAAAATAAATGTAGGGTTTCTCGGGTTTCTCAAAAGAAAATATCTAGTTTGAAGCGAATATTATCGCTGAAGACAGTGTCGGCATCGATAGGAATTACAGATAATAACCTTTAAAGATAATCGGAACCAGGTAAATCGGCCCATTTTTGCGAACGAATCAAACCAGTTTTGAAGACAACCCGGATAAACTTTAAAGAAGAAGAAATCATGAGACATATCGAGCCGTTCTTCAAGTCTTGAAAACAAAAAAGCGTATGCAAGGTACAACCACGGAGAGGGAGGAGAGAAATAATTCTATCCCGCCAGATTTTAAGCTTAATTCCTTTACAAATTTTCACCCACGGGGCGGAGGACACATGTTCCATACCCTATCCTGTCCTCGGCCTCCATCCTTCAACAGCAGTATCTAGATTTTTCTCCCCTACAACATATTGGAATCCCCCACCCCACCCATGATCTGACATTATGGCGCAACAAATGGTACATGCTAATTCTGAATGCGTCTCAATCTGGATGAAGGGTGTGTGGTTATGGAGGGGTGGGCTCATAATTATCTTACAGTGATGATTCTGACGCAACGTGTACATTATATCCAATATTCTCAGGTAAAAGAATTTTCCTGAGCATGCTTACTCCTGTTCCAAAATTTAACCCAAGTTACTTGCCGTTAGAAGTGAAATTTTCTGTTCGATATCTTTCAATAATGTAGGAGTGCTTCCCAGCATTGCTCTTGTTGAAGGGTGAACACGACGTTGCACATAAAATATCGAACAGTGATGATTTTGGTCCATATATGAGTAACATTTACACTATATCGCATGGTCCCAAGTTGAAAGGTTAAACTTCATCTACGCATGCTTATTCATGTCAAAAAAAATTACCCCCCCCCCCCCCTCACACACACACACACTTATAAAAAGTACAATGGTATGGTAAATCCTAAAATAATTGGTAATACCATGGTAATACCAGGTATTTTGGGACGTACCATGCTTTACCATGGTACAATTTTATAAGGGCCAAGTCAGCCGAGTTTGAAAGTGACATATATTCAGTTCGATATCTCTGTATATGTAGGAGTGCACCCCTAGGTTTATACTTATTGAAGGGTTGACACGAGTTTACACGTAAAATGCAACTTCCCATGTTTCGCCTACTCAAGATTAAAAAATATATAAACCTCAGTGTGAAATTTCAGCTAAAATTCAAATGTAGATGCAAAACTTCAGCTAGTAAACTCTAAAAGTGCATACGTATGTATGGGCTCCTTTTGTTAAAGGGTTAATGAGTGAAGGGTTATCGTAGCAGGTAATATTCACTCCGCCAAGATTACTCCTTATCAAAAAGATTTACACACAGATGTCAGCTCAATATTTCTGAAAAATGTTCGAGCTCCTTTTGTTAAAGGGTTAATAAGTGAAGGGTTATTGTATCAGGTAATATTCACTCCGCCCATATTACTCCTTGTCAAAAAGATTTACCCACAGATGTCAGCTGTCAGCTCAATATTTCTGAAAATGTAGGACCCAATTCCAACTTCGCTGTTGTGGATGAAAGGTTAATGCGATGCATAACTCGACGGAAACCTCTCATTGAACCTGAAGTATCGTGCACATGTTGACAAAAATGTCCAAAATACAACAGAGGGCAGACACCTCATAGAACACGCAAACCAGAGTCTTTAGCCAACTGTTGAACGCGCCAAGTTACACCATGGCGTATTTTTTCCTGTATCTCTTCTGAAGAGTACTGCTGAGTTTATCAAAAGAACATGACCTATCCACCAACCTATTTAAAAACTTTTCTTATGTCAATTAAGCCAGCAGTGAATTGTTTGTGAATCTCTTCAATAATACTGACCATCAAAAAGTGAGATGTGCAAACATTCGCTAAACTTATTAAACAAATCCATTGCATTTTAAACGCCATACACACATGTAGAAACGAAACTTACACAGCTGACAATTTGAAGCGAGTAACTTTGACCTACATAATGAATATATTTATAAAATGACGTATCTGTAACGAGAAGGTGAATCCTATAATTTGAGAGTACGGCGGCCTTTATAAGAGAAACATGTCCCAACCTATTTTTAAAACCCATTGTGCAAAATCGTTTTCGGACTTTGAAACCGAAAGACTCGGGGTGTTATGACGACATCGTTTATAATATATTTAAGTACGCCATAAATGCAGAATTTATTGCACACTTTTATGGTTGTGTAATATTGTAACAAATTGTATATAAAATAACAGGCCAAAATTAATTAAACCAACGAGAGTTAATATTGAATATGTCCACAACAATAGGATTCCGTTTTTTTAGTTTTGGAGTCAATTCAAAATATCAAGAGAATTGAATTTTTCTCTTAATTGTGTTAAACAGTGCACCAAATAGTACGCGCATGCGCGCTAAATGAAATCCCTCCATATTAAATACGACCTGTAGACTGGGCTAAAAGTTTTTGGGTTTCGGGCTTGGGCAGCCATCTCGGTTAACAAATCATGACCAAAAGGGGACGTTCTCATCTAGACATTATACAGAGTCATTCTACCAAGTTACAATGAAATCCCTTCATAAATATTACCCGTAGACTGTGCTAAAGGTTTTTGGGTTTTGGGCTTGGAAAGCCACCACGGTTGACCAATCGTGACCAAAAGGGGACGTTCTCATCTAGACATGACCTCACACCATCATATGAGATTTTGTGAACTACAGGGCGTAGCCTGAGCTAAAGGAAAATATGAACAGACTAACAGACTTCCGCACATGTGATGGCAATAGATTATCTTGACTTTGTCAAGTTAAGCTAACAAGAGACTCTGAAGAGCCTGTAATTGCTCACCTGGCAGAACTACAAATCCCTCAGTTATTCTAATCGAAAACAAAGAATGCAGCTGGCTGCCATGCTCCTTCATCTGAGCAAACAGAATAATGATTGTTTTCAGAGGACTTTCCATACATTATTTGTGCCAAGTTTGGTTCACACTGGCCAAGTAGTTTCAGATAGGAAGATAAAAATGTGATTTCCTGTAGCGTTTCCATGGTAACTATGAGCAGCAATTCCGGCCATATGTTTGCAACCAATCAACATTAAATGAGGATCGTTGGTAGAGGGTGTCCCATTCATCAAGCATGTGAAGTCTCATAACGTTTGGCCATGTACTTTCAGAGAAGATTTTTGAAAATCGATGAATCAGAATCAAAGAATGCCTCTGGCGGCTGTATTTTTCATCCAACAGGAACAAAATCAGGAACAGTTGAAGAGAACCTCCGATAGACCATTCCTGCCAAGTTTGGTTCACATCGGCTCAGTGGTTCCAGAGAAGATGAAAATGTGATTTCCCACAGGATTTCCATGGTATCTATGAACCTCAATCGCGGCTATGTTTACAACCAGATCAACATTAAATGACAATCGTTGGTAAAGGGTGTCCCAGTCATCACTCATGTGAAGTTTTAAAACATTTAGCCTTGAAGTTTCAGAGGAGAAGATTTTTGAAAATCTCCCAACCGGAATCAAAGAATGCCTCTGGTGGCCATGTCCATCCGACAGGAACAAAATGAGGATCGTTTGTGGAGGACCTCCCACAGACCATTCCTGCCAAGGTTTGTTCATATTGGCTCAGTAGTTTTGGAGAAGATGAAAATGTGATTTCTCATAGTGTTCCAATGGGTACCTATGAGCCGCAATTGCAGCCATGTTTGCAATCCCATCAACATTAAATGAGGATCATTGGTAGAGGGTGTCCCAGTCATCAAGCATGTGAAGTTTCAAAAATATATTGCCTTGTAGTTTCAGAGAAGATTTTTGAAAATCCATCAATCAGAATCAAGAATGCCTCTGGCAGCCATGACTTTCATTCAACAGGAACAAAATAAGAATTGTTTGCAGAGGACCTCCCGCAGACCAGTCCTGCCACGTTTGTTTCACAATGGCTGTGCAGTTCCAGAGAAGATAATGAAAGTATCAATGACACTGTAGCTTAACTTGTGTGTTGTGTTTGATGAAAAGGATAATGTTCAATGTTAATGAAAGGATTATGAAATAAGACAAGAATTGTGATAATTGGGAATATGTTCATTTCTGGTCCCTGTATGCTATGTTTTTGATAAAAATAATATGAGGTGTACACTGTACTGACGAGCTGAGGGGTGCATTAATATGACCTCACAGTTAATGTATGTGGCCCTCACAGTTAACGTATATCAACGAAAGTTACCAAGTTACAGTGAAATTATTCAGTCATCCTATCAAGTTACATTGAAATCCCTTCATAAATTTGGCCTGTCGACTGTGCTAAAGGTTTTCGGGCTTTGGGCCCCTGTAGCCGCCAGTTTCCCAATTGCGTCCAAAGGGGACGTTCTCATCTAGACATTATAATGAAGTCAACCTACCAAGTTACAATGAAATCCCATCATAAATATGACCTGTAGACTGTGCTCAAGGTTTTTGGGCTTTGGGCTCGGGCAGCCATCATGGTTGAATAATCGCAACCAAAAGGGGACATTCTCATCTGGGCATCATCAGGAGTGATCCTACGAAGTTACAATGAAATCCCTTCATAAATATGACCTGCAGACTGTGCTCAAGGTTTTCAGGCTTCGGGCCCTTGAAGCCGTCACAGTTGACCAATCACGACCAAAAGGGGATGTCATCTTCTAGGCATGAAATGGAGTCAAACTAACAGATTACAATGAAATCCTTCCATAAATATAACTTATAGACTATGCTAAAGGTTTTGGGGTTTTGGGCTCGGGCAGCAATCAAGGCTGAATGATCGCGACCAAAAGGGGGTGTTCTCATCTAGACATTATTTGGAGTCATCCTACCAAGCTACAATGAAATCTCTTCCTAATTATTACCTGTGGACTATTCTAAAGGTTTTCGGGCTTCAGGCCCCTGTAGCTGTCACAGTTGTCCAATCGTGTCTAAAAGGGGACGTTCTCATCTAGACATTATATGAAGTCAAACTTACCAAGTTACAATGAAATCCCTTCATAAATAGGACCTGTCGACTGTGCTAAAGGTATTCGGGCTTCATGCTCGGGTAGCCATAATGGTTGAATGATCGCAACCAAAAGGGGAATTCTCAGCTGGGCATCATCTGGAGTGATCCTACGAAGTTGCAATGAAATCCCTTCATAAATATGACCTGTAAACTGTGCTCATGGTTTTCGGGCTTCGGACAGCCATCATGGTTGAATGATCGCAACGAAAGGGGACAATCTCATCTGGGCATCATCTGGAGTGATCCAACAAAGTTACAATGAAATCCCTTCATAAATATGTCCTGTAGACTGTGCTCAAGGTTTTTTGGCTTTAGGCACCTGTAGCCATCACAGTTGACCAATCATCACCAAAAGGGGATGTCATCATCTAGGCATTATATGGAGTCAACCTAACAGGTTACAATGAAATCCTTCCATAAATATGACCTTTTGCCTATGCTAAAGGATTTTGGGCTTGGGCACCCATCAAGACTGAATGATCGCGATCAAAATAGGACGTTCTCATCTGGACATTATTTGGAGTCATCCTACCAAGTTACAATGAAATCCCTTCATAAATATGACCTGTAGACTGTGCTAAAGGTTTTCGGGCTTCGGGCCCCTGTAGCAGTCACAGTTGTCCAATCACGCCCAAAAGGGGACTTTCTCATCTAGGCATTATATGAAGTCAACCCACCAAGTTACAATGAAATTCCTCAATAAACATGACCTTAGACTGTGCTAAAGGTTTTCGGGTTTTGGGCTTGGGCAGTCGTCATGGTTGGCAGATCATGCCCAAATGGTGAAATTCTCATCTAGACATCATAAGGAGTCATCCTACCAAGTTACTATGGAATCCCTCCATATTAAACATGATCCGCAGACTGTGCTAAAAGTTTTTGGGTTTCGGGCTTGGGCAGCCATCACGGTTGACAGATCATTCCCAAAAGGGGACGTTCTCATCTAGGCATTATACAGAGGCATCCTACCAAGTTACAATGAAAACCCTTCATAAATACGACCTGTAGACTGTGCGAATGGTTTTCGGGTTTGGGGCTCAGGCAGCCATACTGGTTGACCAATCGCGACCAAAAGGGGACGTTCTCATCTAAGACATGACTCCAAACCTGCATATGAAATTTCGTGACGATCAGGCAAGAACTGCGGGGTGTAGACCGTGCTAAAGGAAAATGTGAACAGACTAACAGACTTCCGCACGCGTGATGGCAATAGCTTATCTTGACTTTGTCAAGTTAAGCTAAAAATGTGAAAAGTTTACGGATGACGATGGACGATGACAGATGCCAAGTGATGGCAATAGCTCACATGGCCCTTTAGGCCAGGTGAGCTAAAAACTAGAATCTGGCCCTCTACGGGTGTTGTATACCAAATATAAAGAGATTCTGATGAGAGGTTCTGGAGAAGATGATTTTTTTAATTTAAAAAAAAATAATTCTAGGTACAAACACAGTTATGTTCCTTGTGGACATGACAACCTTATTTGAACAAACTTGAATACTCATATAAGGAATATCCATCCCAAATGTGGTTCAATTCAATTCAGTAGTTTTTGAAAAGTCTATGATGTAAAGGAGGACAATGACTGACAATGGATGACCAGCGATTAGTTAACTTTGCCATGTGAGCTAAAAAACCCTGCATATATAAGTGATTAATTGAAATTTGAGAAGTTTAATCATAAAACCTTTCAAATGAATAATTTGGGCATGCATTCCTTTACTCTCTTTGATCATCACATTTACTTCTGCTTTGGATTACAGATTGAAACAACATCAACATTTGTGGGAATACTTCAAATTTTCTAACTTTTCTCAAATTTTTTCTCAACATACATTGCTCAGGAAAGAGGCACTAACCCCATACCTATGTAATCATATACACAGAGTTATTTGGTACTTGGGCATTAATTAGGTGAACATTCACACAGACTTTATATCTGCATCAGTAATTACTCAAGAACCCAACAAGCAAACCTAATGTTCATGGTCCATTGAGTGGACTATCAAGTGGTCAATGAACTACATGTTTGCTTGTTTGGTCCATAGATTAATTCAGTCCATTGAGTGGGCTATCAAGTGGTCAATAAACTACATGTTTGCTTGTTTGGTCCATAAATTAATTCATGTAATGTTTAGGTTTGCTCTCTGCCACTGAGTGACCCAGAACTGTGAAGCCCACCTCAATGGATATTGCCTAATGGAATAATCCTCTTAATGGCATATGAGTTCAAAACACCAAACCATTTACCGTTCATTTAATACAAATTTGCCCTATTAATTCCATATGGGTAAATCAAATTAATTCTCGAATCAAATCTCACATTTTTCAAGTTGTAAATATTGCACCTGCTTACAACCATGAATAGAGCAGGCCTGAAAATAAGCAGTCTTGACATTTGCAGAATGAGGTCCCCAGAGGGTGAATTTTATGATGCTATCCCATACAGTGGACAAATTTATCCTCTGGGTACCTCTTTCTGCCAGTTTAGTTTTGATACCCCGATTCACACTGAGGTTCACAGAGGGTAAATTTAGTGATGCTACCCTGCTATGCAGGGTAGCATCACTAAATTCACCCTCTAGGGACCTCATTTTGCAGATGACAGTCTGCTTATTTTCCGGGTTGATTGAGAGTCTTCAGCAAAGTATTGTATTCAACGGTGACTCGTCTGTTTGGGCATGTCAATTAAAAGGTGGAATATTCCAGAATGGAATCCAAGTAGTTTCATAAATGGAACCTCCTTGAACTCTTCGTACAGGAGACCTGATGATAGAATTCAAGAGGACACATTCTTGTAGGAGTTTGAGAACAAGTCAACAATTCAAAAATTTCCAAATCAATGCAATTCAAATTGAAAAACTGGGGTGATTTTGAGCCAGCTTTCGAACTTTGAATGGCTCTAATATGGACTGTAGGGTAGATCCATGATAAGTGAATAAAGAATACTGTAATTCTTCAACAAATTATCCAAAGAATCCACAATTAGCCAAGTATTTATTATTTATTTTTTTATGTTTAAAATCACATCTGCTTTAGGGCTAATGGCTAATCATGACCACAACATGGAGATAAAGTAAAGTTCAGTTAATCGTTCATACCCCTGTTGTTCATTTTAGAGGTCTTCCTCCCAAGCACTGGTGACTGGGTCCTATCTTACCAATAAAGCAGTAAACATGCACTGCTTCACTTCCCGGGATTCCCAAGCATCAGAGACCTAATGGACCTCAATACTTCCGATATGAGCTTCTTTTATATCTGGTTTGATAGAACTCAGTGAGCTTTGTAAAACAAGATATTATAGAATAAACATTCAATTGTCTCCAGAATTAAGATAAATGACTATTCTTGTAATTGAATATACTCAGTAGCAAAGTGGCTATTCAGTTAACATGGTTCCACAGTACCAAATCACAGTGTGTACTGGTACAAGAGCGTTATTTATTGGTGTTTAAGGTCACTTTCAGCATCTTTGACCATCTCAGATATGCAACATAGTCAAGTTTAACCAACTGTTTATACCTATGCTGCCCATGTTAACCCTTTACCTAACATGAAAAGCAGACGACACTTGCAAAAAAAATTCTTGAATAATTAATTTTTTTCATTTTTTGTCTCAAAAACATAGGTTATGACCCCTCGTTGGAACGAGCTCGACGAGCTCGTTCCAACGAGGGGTCATAACCTATGTTTTTGAGACAAAAAATGAAAATATTTTGAAAATTAATTGGCAATTTTTGAAAATAGCGCTGGCCGGTTTTGGCCGTTACGTTGGGTAAAGGGTTAAGTTGTGCCACCTGTACTCCATAAAAAATACCTACTTAAGTTATTCTGTTATTCAATCAGTTAAACTGTAACTTCATATGTCAATGAAGTAACAGCATCAATTAGTAATCGATGATATTATTACTGTCCTATAAGCAGAATAGTAAGAGGTGACGGTATGGTCAACGCATGCTTAACCGATTCAACTACTGATGTTCATTTTTTGAGAATAGCGCTGGCCGGTTTTGGCCGTTATGTTGGGTAAAGGGTTAAAGGACTTCCACCCAAGACGTTGGTTCCACAGAGGGTTGGGTTCACATAAAAAACATAACATCACATCCAGAGGGAAACTTTATTCATTTACAATGCATTACAGTTCCTATATAATATTAACCAATTCCAAGTAAACTGTTGTGTAAAATTTACTCAACGCACAAAAAATCACGAACATTAACATCAAGGAACTAGAAATACATTCAATGGCCTTCTAAGGATCCACAGCTTGTAAAGTTTCCCTCAAGTCCAGAGAATCTACAGAGTTTCTCTGAACAAAATTTAAACTGTGGAACCTAACACATAAATCACACTGACCACAATATTGTGGTTTAATCACTTCACTCGGTGCTCAGAATTTGAGCACTCCACGTCAAAATTTTTCTGAGGGATGAGCACAATGTAGTTTAGGGATTTTATGGTGAACAAGACAAACTGAATTTAACCATTTACCCATCACACAAGATATCAAAATTTATTATTTTATTTATTGTTTTTTTTTTTAAAGTTTTTCAACAAATTTCAAGAACAAAGCATGTGACCTCTCATTGGAACGAGCTCGATCAGCTCCTTCCAAGGAGGGGTCACATGATATGGTTTGGCTGATATTTTTTGCAAAAAATATTGTTTTTTCAACTGCTCACTGCTGCGGGTGATTTGTTAGGTGAAGGGTTAAATCTCTAATATTCTTAACTCTCTGATGTCAAAATACCCAGTATTTCAAGCAACCAATTTTCCCCCAACACAACTAGAAATGTTACCATATCAATTTTATCAAATCAAGACTGAATTGGTAAATTCTTCGTTGTAGTGAGTTAAAAATTTAGTTTGAAATACTGATAAAGTGACATCAGTGTGCCGAGGGTTAAATTATTTATATATTTATTGGGGGCTTAACAACAACCAGGCAGACAGTTTTACTGGTGGAGGAAGTTGCGAGTATCCAGAGAAAAAAAACCAAGCAGCAGCGAGCAACTGTCAGTCTCACCAAAATACTAACTATGCACAAGCAGGGTTAGCATTGGCAGTGTGTCTTAATACACATGTGAGCATTTGGGCCTTGCCCAAGAACACAATGCAGTTACCTGACTGGTCAGGATCGAACTGTGGGCCTCTCAGTTTGAAGTCCAATGCTCTAACCACTGAGCTACCGCCGAAGGTCAATAGCCATTACAGAATAGTTTAGTTTGGAAAAGTAATGTTATTGTTTAGGTTCAATGCCACTTTCTGTAACTGTGGTTTTGTCATGAAAACACCCAAAGCATAAAGTCAAGTTTATCACAATGTTTCACCCTTCACCTATCCTGTCAGCCAGATCTTAGGCTGTTGTTATGTATTTATTTATTGGTGTTTAAGGTCGGATATTTCTGCACAATGGCTAATACTCACAGCAACATGGAGATAAAGTCAAGTTTAGTCAATTGTTAATAGCAATGCTGCCCATTTTAGAGGACTTCTACCTCAAGCATTGGTGACTGGGTTCTATTTTATCAGTAAACAAGCACTTCGTCACTTCCCAGGATTCCCACCACACCTATTGATCTCTTAATATGACGGTTAGTGAATTTTTGTGTGCTGTCAGGGAGATTCTTGCCTTGTCAAGGAAATACGCATGTGCAGCAAGCACATCAATTATTTACATTTCATGCTTCCCATCCCCCCACCCACCATTATTCCATCCCTATACATTATATTTAAATTTTTTGAACAATTTAAATGATATGTGTCAATAAAAGATTACAACTAATACATGGACACCACTCGTTTGTTTCTGTCTATTTCTTGAGTTATGAACCCCAAAAAACAAAGGCCAAACATAACGTAAATGGGCTAGGCGCATGTACACTATGTTTGGCCTTTGTTTACATTATGTTTGGCCTTTGTTTTTTTGGAGTTCATAACTCAAGAAATAGACAGAAACAAACAATCATTTCTTATATGAACCAAATCAATTCTTAAGGCAGAAGCATCATTTAAACTTGACCTCTCTGAGTTATACTATTTATTTATTTATTTCTTGGTGTTTAAGGTCATATACTTCTGCACAATGGCTAATTGTGACCGCAACATGGAGGTAAAGTCAAGTCCAGCCAATCCTTTGAACCCATGTTGCCCAATTTAGAGGATTTCCACCCTAGGCATTGGAGACCAGGTCCTATTTTACCAGTAAAACAGAGCTTGTAAACAAGCACTGGTTCACTTCCTGGGGTTTCCATGGAGAAGAAGTCATACTATTATCTGCTTAGAGATGTTGTAAAATGGTTGTTGCAAACTACCTGGTTATAGCTAAAGTTACTCTGACAAGAAAGTAGCCAACTTGACCAATTCAATTATATATTTTCAGGGCCAAAGCCAGTATGACTGACATGAGGGGGAAGGGATGAGCTAGTTTCTGACAGGGATACCAACATGGTATGACAAATGTATACTGCAAAGGACAAAATAGTGGGTTGGGGAAAGTATGTCTTCCACTGATGGTGGGGGGCATGAATCTACCCAGATAAGTTGTATACTGATCAGGCATACACTTTTCTGTTACATTTGTTTTGAATCAACTCTAATTCTTGACATTTCTTCGGAGAGCTTATTTCTTCGGAGAGCTTTCAATGAAATGATGTCAGCCCTTGGAGAAAATTTAACATATCTCATATGGTACTGTAGCATGAAAGTTTTTATGCGTACCATTAAATCACACTTTTATCTCTGGAGATCCCACCTTATATCTACCATCTCACAACCAAAGATGGGCATGTGCACTGCATGATCCACCCCAGTCGCATAACTCAACTAACAACACTTGGTGATACCGTAGCCATCACAGTGTACTTAATGCACTCCCTTTGTTAACCCTTTACCTAACATGAAAAGCAGACAACAGTTGCAAAAAAAATTCTTGAATAACTAATTTTTTTTCATTTTTTGTCTCAAAAACATAGGTTATGACCCCTCGTTGGAACGAGCTCGTTCCAACGAGGGGTCATAACCTATGTTTTTGAGACAAAAAATGAAAATATTTTGAAAATTAATTGGCGATATTTGGGAATAGCGCTGGCCGGTTTTGGCCGTTACGTTGGGTAAAGGGTTATTAGTATAAATTTGTAAGTCTATTTAAAACCCACTACCGAAAATACACCAGGCATTCTTGTAACTGGTTGAATGCTAGAAGCCAATATCATGGCTCTATTGAAATGTGCTGAAGGCCACTTTTGTGGCTTTAGACTGCATGCATATCTTGATATTTGCTCAGCAGTAGAATTTTTTTAATATAAATTTGTTTGGTTGCAATTTATTGGAGAGTGCCTATTGGCACTCCCCAATATATTGTAAAACAGTTATTTATTAACCCTTTACCTAACACGAAAAGCAGACGGCACTTGCAAAAAAAAATTCTTGAATAACTAACTTTTTAAATTTTTTGTCTCAAAAACATAGGTTATGACCCCTCGTTGGAACGAGCTCGACGAGCTCGTTCCAACGAGGGGTCATAACCTATGTTTTTGAGACAAAAAATGAAAAAAATAATGAAAATTAACTGGCGATTTTTGAGAATAGCGCTGGCCGGTTTTGGCCATTACGTTAGGTAAAGGGTTAACATAATCTTGCTAAACTAAGGCTACTTCTGCTGGCAGCATGGTATCACTGAAAAAAAATACCCATGTTTCAAATCACCTTTGAAAAATAATTTAGCACTCAACTAGTTAAATAATACATAGTTACTGTTCTAATACAAACATTCAACCTGACCTGTTTTATTTATTTATTGGTGTTTAAGGTCACATATTTTTGCATAACGGCTAATCATGACCGCAATAAGGATATAGAGTCAAGTCCAGCCAATCATTTAAACCTGTATTGCCCATTTTACAGGACATCCACTCCAGGAATTGGTGACCAGGTCCTATTTTACCAGTAAAACAGAGCCTATTTGCAACAGTGAACAAGTACTGCGTCACTTCCTGGGGTGAAATGTCCTTCAACAGCGTCTAGCCTATTCAATGAGTTATCCTAAATGATAACTCACCGTTAGACAACTGTTGACTTTTTCAGCTTTTATTCTCCCCAGTTGGATAAAAAAAAAAAATATGCCGATCAAATCATCGGATGTGTACCCATACGCGCAACTAGTAGAAAGCTGTTATCTCAGGACCAATTTTTGGAGGAATTTTCAATTTGAAGGATAAGGGGTTAATATCTCAGGATCAAATTATCAGATTTATACCAAAAACTATACAGGCAGCACATCAGTAACCTGAGGATATATATAAAGTAACATGACAATTGGATTGATATTTTTTGAGTTATCTCATGCCAAAGGGATTGAAAGAATTCTCAATTTGAAGGATAAAGGGTTAATATCTCAGGATCAAATTATCAGATTTACACAAAAAACTATACAGCTCGGCACATCAGTAACCTGAACACAAATATAAAGTAACATGACAATCCAAGCAATATTTTTCAAGTTATCGAATGCCAAAGAAATGGATATGGATCCCGAATGGACAGAGAGACAGATGGATGGACAGACAAAGGATGGACGAACGATGGAGGGCCACCCCAGATGCCGACATTATGTGTACCATACAAGGTATGGGTACACACAAAAATCCTGTATTATAACAAGCATTTAATGTAAAGTGGGTTTTAAGTCACATAATACACTTGGTCTTACCCAATTATACAGCTGGGTGAACTACAGCAAGTGAGATAAAGTGTCTTCCCCAAGTGGCACAGGTCAAGGTCAAACTTATAACCTTCCGATTTGAAGTCTGATGGGCTTACCAATGATGGGCTCACCAATGATGGGCTCACAATAATGGGCTCACCAGTGATGGGCTTACCAATGATGGGCTCACCAATGATGGGCTCACCAATGATGGTCTTACCAATGGGCAGCAGCACCTCATATGCGAATAAATGAAGAACAGTGTTTTCCTATCACATGGAAATGTTTTAAAAAATAACCCGCAAAATTCATTTCAATCATTTCTGATTCTCACCTACACAACATGTGCTCATCCCATAATTTTTTTTCCAACTTTGATATTTTTTTAAAATATATTACAGCTGAGGCTTGTAATAACATTTTCATGTAACTTGGAGTTAAGATGGCTAATCTCCTAAGCTGAAATAATTCAGCACTTTGTTTCAATGATCTGTTCTCCCAACAAAATGTACCCATCAATATACATTAATTACCAAACTCTTTTTTAGAAGAAAAAGTTTCTTCCGTGACATTATAACTCTTCAACAATCAACAAGAGATCATATGTCTTTGAAGAAAAAAAGTATCCATTAAAAATTAGTTTGGAGCTATGTATTGGCTGGATTTTTTGTTTGTCTGTGTGGGGGTAAAAAGGTTGAACATATCACAACTTAGTCTGTGCTTACACTTTTTAAATATGCCACTAGAAAATGCATCACTTTTTCGCAAGAGCTAACCAACTTCTTTGATTTAACTGTCTGTGTTTGGAATAATTCGGATTTTCAGATTTTATTCACAAGGATTTGTTTTGTATTTTGTTTTTTGTATTGAACCAACAAGCCCTTCTCAATAATTTCTAACAAAACAAAATCATGTAAAGAAAAAAACATTTCTGCTTCCAATTGAATGCGAAGCACATCAACACAATATGCAACTTGCAGTTCTTGTACTTATAAAAATTGGGGCTTTTTAGCACTTAATCACTTGATCTCAGCATTTGGTCTTCAGTGAAAGGAACTGGTAGCTCATATAGAGAATTTCCACATAGCTAATTCACTGGCAGGAGTCATATGGAAAAGGAAAAGCATTGAAAGCTATCAAGGAGGCCTTCCTAGTCATATGGCTCACAAAATGCTGGCACATTGGCACTGGCTATGGGATCATCTTTTACTGACCAAGCAGAGCTTGCTTACAATGATAGCTACCGTGATGCTACTTTTTCTAGAGCTCCCAAAGAGAGTACGAAAAATTAACTTTTAATATTCTGTTTACTTCCTTGAATTTTTTCATAAACTGCAGTCAAGGCTGCTCTAAGCAGCCATGACTGGATTTGATGAAAAATTCAAACCAACGAAGCTCAAAAATCATTCATAAAATACTTGATCCTGTTTATAGAGATATATTTTGTTAATCAGGGAGAGTATTAACCTCATTCCATTTACACAAGTATTGCTGCCCTAGCAGAAATATATGCCAGCAGCATGCAAAGCTTTAAATGGTTGAGTGCTGGAAGCCACTATCATGACTCTACTGAAAAGACTTTCCTTTTTGAAGCATTACGCTTGTTTTTTGTGCTGGAGTAGAAAAAAAATGTTAAGGTAAAATTGTTTTGTTACCATTTATTGGAGAGTGCCACTGGGCACTCTCCAAGGAATAGTAACAAACAATTATTTATGAATGAAATCTTGCTAAACTGAGGCTCCCCTTATTGGTAGCATTGTATCTTTAAAGGAAAATACTCTTGTTAAAAATCACCTTGGAAAAATCATTTAACACTCTACAAGTTAAACAGAGTTGTGTTTTACAGAAGTTGCCCCACCTCTTACAATCTCCAAAAGGAGAACATTATTTATTGTATGTAAGGTCGCATTCTTCTGAACAATGGCTTATTGTGACCGCAACATGGAAATAAAGTCAAGTTCAGTCATTCAATTATACCCATGTTGCCCATTTTTTAGGACTTCCACCCCATGAATTGGTGATTGGTTCATGTTTTATCAGTAAAACAGAGCTTGTTTACCAAAGTAAACAAGCACTGCTTTACTTCCAAGGTTCCCATGGGGGAAAATAACTCTGAGACAGTAAGCAATATATCTTATAAAAAGTGCCCATTGCTGTCCAAGTGCAATCACAAATACGCTGTGACATTCAATTTCAAGGCACTGTTTGTGCATGATTATGTATTTTTAGTATTCCTGTGAGTTCCGGCCCAAAGTGTCAACTATATCACTGAAGCTGTACATTTTGTACAAGTTCCACCAGTTTGACAAAATTTATGAAGAATGGCACACAAATAAGTCGAAAAACTGTTTCTCAAGCGGCCTCAACAAAATGTTTACAATGCATTCAAGTTTTAATTCAACCTCCAGAAATTGTAATTGTTTCCTGAAAACAAGAGGCCCCAAGGAGCCTTAATCGCTCACCAGCCAAAGTGGTTCAAATAAGTATTTGGGGGTCACATTCAGTTAGACATGGTTCATCAACACTACAAAGGAATGAAGTCATGAGAGACAAATTTTATGGAACTAGGGCCATGGCTTGAACAAACTTGAATCTTACCCCCCTAAGGATGTTGCATACCAAATATCAAAAGCATTCATCTGCTGGATCTGAAGAAGATTTTTAAAGAAAATTCCTCATTTTTATCCCACAGTGAGCCCAAATATGAACCCAGGGACTGGCCTTGAACAAATTTGAATCTCATCCCCTAAGGATGCTGCATGCCAAATATCAAAACATTCCGACTGCTGAATCTGAAGAAGAAGATTTTTAAAGAAAAATTCCTCATATTGACTAAGTTACAATTCAAGCTCCCATAGTGAGCCCAAATATCGACCTAGGGACATGGCTTGAACAAACTTGAATCTCACCCCCTAAGGATGCTGCATACCAAATATCAAAACATTTTGACTGCTGGATCTGAAGAAGGAGATTTTTAAAGAAAATTCCTCATTTTGAACTAAGTTATAATTTGGGCTACCACAGTGAGCCCAAATATGAACCCAGGGACTTGACTTGAACAAACTTGAATCTCACCCCCCTAAGGATGCTGCATACCCAATATCAAAAGATTCTACCTGCTGGATCTTGAGAAGATGATTTTTGAAGAAATTTGCCTGAAATGCACTAAGTTCAAATTGGGCTCCTATACTGAGCCCAAATGTGAATCCAGGGGCCGATTTGAACAAACTTGAATCAGATCCACCCCACAATGTTGCATACCAAATATCAAAAGATTCTACCTGCTGGATCTGGAGAAGAAGATTTTTGAAGAAATTTGCCTGAAATGCACTAAGTTCGAATTCAAGCTTTTATAGTGAGCCCAAATATGAATCCAGGGGGCCAATTTGAACAAACTTGAATCAGATCCACCCCACAATGTTGCATACCAAATATCAAAAGATTCTGCCTGCTGGATCTTGAGAAGATTTTTTAAGAAATTTGCGTGAAATGCACTAAGTTCGAATTCGGAATTCTATACTGAGCCCAAATATGAATCCAGGGGGCTGATTTGAACAAACTTGAATCAGATCCACCCCACAATGTTGCATACCAAATATCAAAAGATTCTGCCTGCTGGATCTTGAGAAGAAAATTATTTAAGAAATTTGCCTGAAATGCACTAAGTTCAAATTTGGGCTTCTATACTGAGCCCAAATGTGAATCCAGGGGGGCCGATTTGAACAAACTTGAATCAGATCCACCCCCACAATGTTGCATACCAAATATCAAAAGATTCTACCTGCTGGATCTGGAGGAGAAGATTTTTGAAGAAATTTGCCTGAAATGCACTAAGTTCGAATTTGGGCTTCCATAGTGAGCCCAAATATGAATCCAGGGGCCGATTTGAACAAACTTGAATCAGACCCATGCCAAGATGCTGCATACCAAGTATCAAAAGATTCTGCCACTGGTTCTGGAGAAGATTTTTTAATAATTTTTCTGTAATTTATACGGTGCTATCAGAGTTATTCCCCATGCAGAGCCCCCCAAGGGACGTGGCCATTCCATTTGAACAATCATGAATTGCCATATAGTAATGAACATCCACATGAAGTTTCGTGAAAATTGGACCAAAAGTGGGTTTAATCATTATCAACTTATCGTCTGGAAACCAATTGTTTACAATTTACTATGTGAAGGGTCACGGTGACCTTGACCTTTGACCTGGTGATTCCGAAAAAAATAGGGCTCTTTAACAATGGTTCCACCTACGTTGTTTATGAACGTAGGTGGAACCATTGTTAAATTATCATCTGGAAACCAATTGTTTACAATTTATGTTCAAGGTCACCGTGACCTTGGATTTTGACCTAGTGAGTCCAAATTAAATAGGGGTCTTCCACTCACCTAGGTCAACCTACCTATGAAGTTTCATGAAAGTGGGTCAAACCATTATCAAGTTATCGTCCGGAAACCAATTGTTAACGATTTACTATGTTGAAGGTCACTGTGACCTTTCACCTAGCAAGTCCAAAATAAATAGGGTTCTTTCTCTCACTGATGCCAACCTACCTATGAAGTTTCATGAACATGGGTCGAAACATTATCAAGATATCATCCGGAAACCAATTGTTTATGATTTACTATGTTGAAGGTCACTGTGACCTTGATCTTTCACCTAGCGAGTCCAAAATAAATAGGATTTTTCCTCTCACTGATGCCAACCTAACTATGAAGTTTCATGAACATAGGTCGAACCATTATCAAGTTATCATCTGGAAACCAATTGTTTTGATTTATTATGTTCAGGGTCACTGTGACCTTGACCTTTGACCTAGTGCGTCCAAAATAAATAGGGTACTTCCTCTCACAAAGGCCAACCTACATATGAAGTTTCATGAATGTGGGCTGAACTGTAGTCAAGTTATCATCTGGAAACCAATTGTTTACAATTTACTATGTTCAAGGTCACTGTGACCTTGACCTTTGACCAAGCAAGTCCAAAATTAATAGGGTTCTTCCTCTCACCGATACCAACCTACCTATGAAGTTTCATGAACATGGGTTGAACCATTATCAAGTTATCATCAGGAAACCAATTGTTTACGCCGGCCCGCCCGCCAGTCGTCTCACTGAAGCCAACCTATGAAGTTTCATGAACATGGGTCGAACCATTAAGTTATCATCCGGAAACCAATTTTTTGATTTACTATGTTCAGGGTCACTGTGACCTTGACCTAGTGAGTCCAAACTAAATAGGGTTCTTCCTCTCACAAAGGCCAACCTACATATGAAGTTTTATGAATGCGAGTTGAACCGTTGTCAAGTTATCATCCGGAAACCAATTGTTTACAATTTACTATGTTCAAGGTCACTGTGACCATGACCAAGCAAGTCCAAAATTAATAGGGTTCTTCCTCTCACCGATACCAACCTACCTATTAAGTTTCAGGAACATGGGTTGAACCATTATCAAGTTATTATCCGAAAACCGCCCGCCCACCATTCATCAAACTATAAGTTGAGTTTGACGTCGTCACAACTTGACTATAAATGGTTGTACACATGCTTCAGGTGTGGCTTGAGAAACAGATTGTCAACATTTTTGGACAAGCTGAATAAATTATTGATCCATTTGGATTACCCATCGTTGCCAACACTGATTTTCAGTAATTTAGCATAAAATCGTATCAGTTCCATCTTCACGAACAGCTACATCTCTGTCAAATCTCAACTACATCATTGCTAAAAATTCCATCAAACATGTACAGAGGTTACAAGTCACCACATCACCAAAAAAAGGTAAACAAATAATTAAGGTATTTTATAATACCTTTCAAAGACCTTCAAATTTCTATTTAACCCTTTACCAAAAGCAGACGATATCAAAATTTATTATTTTAAATACCATTTTTTCAAGTTTTTCAAAAAATTTCAACAAAACCATATCATATGACCCCTCGTTGGAATGAGCTCATTCCAACTAGGGGTCACATGATATGGTTTTGTTGACATTTTTGGAAAAATAATTTTTTTCAACTGCTGAATTTGCATATTACGCGGGCGGATGTGGGCGATTCGTTGGGTAAAGGGTTAACTGGTAGAGTGCTGGAAGCCCATATTTGGGCTTTAATCTGAAGTGCAGGTAGTCCATCTTAAAGATTTTATATTCAGTGGATGTACTTCATATTATCCTTGAGGTGAAATTATTCAGTCTTCAAGGATTTGCCTTGTTAAAATTTATGGGAGAGTGCCCATAGGCACTCTCCCATAAATTTTAACAAGGCAAAGATATGTCAACAAATTTTGATGACCAAAAATAATTTAGCACTCTACCAGTTAACAATGCTTTGCAATTAGAGTAAGCTGTAGATTGACAATAATACATAGACTCTCATAAATCTCTCCCTCAATGATGCCAAGTCCTTAACATATTGTCTTCCAAAGCTTTTCAAAGACCTTTCAAGACAGCCATATGATCCTACAGCTTACTTCACTGCACATTGTATATACATCTATATCTCTCTTTGTAACAGGCAAATATTTCTTCTTCAATGACTAAGTTCAATATAAGGATGCCAATTTGTTAACTGGACATAAATATGTGGAAGTTGTATGGTTTTGTTAATTGTTTACTCAATTTAAAATAATCATTCAACATATGCATGTATTAAATTAGTTTCCAACAGTTTATCAGTGAGTGCAAACCAAACAAATACAGAAACTGATTGCTAATAAGCAGTTTTACCATGCAAATATTGCTTTGATGTTACAATTTAACTGAAAGTAATACATTTTAGCAGAATATTTTAGAAACTATTTCACAAAAATAATTATACGTTGCTACTTATGTAGACAAAATGGATATCATGTATTCATCTTTCACATTCCATGTCAAGCCCAGCTGTCTAGCCTTGGAACATTTTTGGGTTTCAATGTTACTTTGGCAATATCGTTTTCATAATCAAAATGGCAACAACATCTCTTCAAAATAATCAGTCCAATTCTTACATGTGGCACTTACATTTAGTGCCATATCATATTTAACATCCTGGTATATTAATCAGTTTGAGCTAGGGTTGCCCAATTTCTATCTGTCCACACAAGCCAACATTGTCATCCATATTTTCAACTTCAAACTCCTCAGAATAATTCAAAGAATAAGCCTATTAATACAACAGACCTGTATAAACAGACAACAGATACATATAGAATATACCCATAGTAGCTGGGTGTACCAAATGTTTATCACGAGTGGTGAAGTGGTGTTAACCGCAAGCCTTTGGCGTGCGGTTAACACCACTTCACCACAAGTGGAGAACATTTGGTAAACCAAGCTACTTTGGGTATATTTTATTTATACCATGATTGTCAGATTATTAAGATTCGCTATTATTTTTTCTCGATTTTACTGAACGGCAGAGGCAGATACGTGCAAATCTGTTTTTGTTTACATGAGCAGTGGGGGGCGATACTTCTGCTGTCAATTTTATCACCGAAACGAAATAGAAAAAGAAACATGGCCTTTTTCATTTTAGTAACATAAAAACATACTATTTCGAGTTATGGATGCTTTATTAACATGAGATGATGCATGTTTGTTAATTTTTGGTGACTTATGGGGTAAATTCCTTTAAAAACGTAATAAATAATTTTCCACTTTCATTTCACTCTTCGTGGGGCGGCGACATGCGATAAATTTAATTTAGACAAGTTCGCATTCAGGTTGACATCACGAAAGGTTAACCTAGATGTTGTTCCACTGTATGTGTAAATTTTAACTATTGAAATCCCATTGGTGACGTGTTCACCACGGTTGGTGTGTAAAGCTAAAATTTAAGTCATATGTTTTTCATATATAGTAGAATAGGTAATCATGGTATAAATTAACTATTCTGTATGGCTCACTTTGTTGCTGTAAACAGAAAAACATTGTTACATGGCCACACTTTTTCTGCAAGTAAACCACAGAACGATAAAACATTTACAGTACTAAGTGATTAAAATTCCAGTACTTTTCAGTTGCGCCTGAACGTAGTTCTGAATACCACAAAGCCTGGAAATCACAAACTGTATATTTCACTTGATAGGCATGAGTCCAGACTTGTGCAATAAGTCTGTATTTATTTATTTATATATAGTATTCCTTATAATACTGCATATCCACTTGGGCAACTGGGGTTAAGTGCTGTGCCCAAGGTAAAGTGCAGATGGCACAGGTCAGTAATGAATTTACGACCTTTTGATCGGAAGTCCAATGCTCTAACCAATGTGCCCCAAACCTTTGTTCCAACAATTTTAAACAGAGCCCAGATGTACAGCTCAAGCACTAAATCTGTCAAGTTCACTCACCAGCATGCGGTGTCCAATTAATACAGCAAGTAAAAGGAAAACAAACTTTGCAGTGGTGACTGGTAAAGTGTTGGCAGTCCACAAAAACTATAAGGATTTTTTGCTGACAATCCATTGTCAAGCTATTTGATTTACTGGTTATGATTTGGTAAACATTGCCTGTAACTATCTAAAAGCGAGTTTTCAGACTAATCTCTTCCACATTTACTTGAAATTGCTATGCTAGGTTTTTGACATATGGATAGAAGCCAACGGGTCAAGTGCTAGTCCCTCTCATATTTTGAATGACAAAATTTTGTGGGCACATGTATCAAAAACTTCAAGCAGATACTGAGGTAAAATCTGGAAGAGCATGCATGTTTCCGGTGACCAGGCCTGAAGCTGGGATGGGGTTGGGATTGGGGCAAAGCCATGTAAAATATTTGTTGTCTGTCAGAAAACTATTGGCATCCAACACTTTCTCTGAATGTGAATAATTAAAGCCAGTTCCTCAGAATTCCTCCACATGGTGGGACCCTGACAGGAATGTACATCAATAATGATAGGTTCTTGACTAAAGGCTGATCCATGATATTTATAACAATGGTATATGCCTGAGAGTGGTAGATTTAAGTATATGACAATCGAGCAGTCACGTACATAAAAACGTTCCTTCATTATTATCATTTTTCAGAATTACATCTGTTGAATCATTTATTTCATTTAGTATTGTTTTAAAGTATAGAGTTTGGTTTTATTTTCATACCGATAGTGAATCATTCAGTTAAACTGTCAGAAACTTTTTACTCTCACCATATCATGTCTGAAAGTTTTGAGATCCTAGCTTTGGCCTGATGGCAATTAAGAATTAACAGTTACATTTTGAAGACAAGACTGCAAAGAAACCTCTGATGGTATTGGAATATCATATGAGAGAGCATCCCAGATTAGATGCCTTGGACCAGAATAACACCGCAAGATCATTTTTAGTGTAGCAAGGATACACCACACAAAAACAAGAGGGATGCTTACCTACGTTACACTTTGATAAGTTACTTCATCAAACTCAAAGATTCCTATATCAACCATGCCACTTGCAAATTAAAAAAAAACTTGCACATAACTAACTTTTGACTCAGAATTTTGAAAAATAACGCACAAATGCAATTTTAAAGCCATGGGGGCCATATGAAAATACAAGAGGCCCCAAGGGGCCTTAAACGCTCACCTGCCAAAATGGTTCAAAGAAGTATTTGGGGTCACATTCAGTTAGACATGGTTCATCAACACTACAAAGGAATGAAGTCATGTGAGAGGCAAATTTTATGGAAAAAACACTAAGGAATGGATTTGAACAAACCTGAACCTAACATGCCCCCACCCTAACCCACCAGGGACTCAAATTGAACAAACTTGAATCTGATCCTCCTTGAGATGTCATACTAAATATGAAAGAATTCTGACTGGTGGATCTAAAAAATAAAATTTTTAAAGAAATTTCCTCATATTGCACTAAGATAAAATTTGGGCTCAAATAGGGAGCCAAAATATTAAACCAATTTGAACAAACTTAAATCTGACCCTCCTAGAGATGTATACCAAATATGAAAGGATTCTGATTGGTGGATCTGAAGAAGATTTTAAAAGAAATTTCCTTATATTGTACTAAGTTAAAATTTCCCATAGGGAGCCCAAATATCAACCCAGGGGCTAGGATTGAACAAACTTGAATCTAACCCTCTTAGAGATGTTGTATACCAAATATGAAAGCATTCTGACTACAGGGTATAAAGAAGATTTTAAAAACAAGTCAGAACTGAACCCAAAACTTTCAGGTTATAAAATTTTATTTTTCATCTCAAAATTTAACAAAACGCATAAAAAATCCCCCCCAAAAATTCGGAATTTTGGTCAAAAATTTTGGAGTCCGAACTGGACCAAAAATGTTCAGGCAAAATTTTTTTTTTTTTTCCATCTCAAAATTGAACAAAAGGCATAAAAAACTGGAAATTTTTTTCTCTCCAAATTTTGGTCCAAAATTTCCATGTCGGAACCGGTCCCAAAATTTTCAGGCTATAAGTTTTTTTTTCCATCTCAAAACTGAACAAAACACATAAAAAATAGAAAAAAATTTGTTCTTCAAATTTTGGTCCAAAATTTCTAAGTCTGAACCCAAAATGTCAACCCAGGGACCCGATTAGAACAAACTTGAATTTGACCCCCCTCCCCCCAGAGATGATGTATACCAAATGTTAAAGGATTCTGACTGGTGGATCTGAAGAAGATTTTTAAAGAAATTTCCTCATATTGCACTAAGTTAAAATTCGGGCTCACATAGCTAGCCCAAATATTAACCAAGGAACTCGATTTGAACACACTTGAATCTGCCCCCCTCCAGAGTTGATGTATACCAAATATGAGAGGATTCTGACTGGTGATTTTTAAAGAATATTCCACATATTGCACAAAGTTAAAATTTGGGCTACCATAGGGAGCCCTAATATTAACCAAGCAACTCTATTTGAACAAACTTGAATCTCCCCCCCCCCCTGCCCCCCCCCTATAGATGTTGTATACAGAACATGAAAGAATTCTGACTGATGGATCTGAAGAAGATTTTTAAAGAAATTTCCTCAAATTGCACAAAGTTAAACTTTGGGCTCCAATAGAGAGCCCAAATACTAACTCAGGGACCCGATTTGAAAAAACTTGAAGCTGACCCCCTAGAGATGTTGTATGCCAAATATGAAAGCATTCTGACTGGTGGATCTTTAGAAGAAGATTTTTAAAGAAATTTCCTCATATTTCACAAAGTTAAGATTTAGGCTCCTACAGGGAGCCCAATTATTAACCCAGGGACTCGATTTGAACAAACTTGAACTGACCCCCCCTATAGATGTTGTAAACCAAACATGAAAGGATTCTGACTGGTGGATCTGAAGAAGAAGATTTTTAAAGAAATTTCCTCAAATTGCACCAAGTTAAACTTTGGGCTCCAATAGAGAGCCCATATTCTAACTGACGGACCCAATTTGAACAAACTTGAATCTGACCTCCTTAGAGATGTTGTATACCAAATATCAAAAGATTTCAACTGGTGGATCTGAAGAAGATTTTTAAAGAACATTCCACATATTGCACTAAGTTAAAATTCGGGCTCCAATAGAGAGCCCAAATCTTAACCCAGAGACTTGTACAAAGTTGAATCTTTTGAAACTCGTTGGTCACAGACAGACCAACAGACCGACCGACCGACAGACAGACCGACATTGCCACTTATTGAGCTGCTAGTCACAGCTAAAAACAGAAAAATTATTGTCTTTGTTTTACAGCAAGGTAATTGTGAAGGCTAGAAACACATGTTACAGAAGTCTAGTGATGATCGGACCATCCACATAAGAGATGTAGAACAAAGACATAATGCCACATGTTTTACTGCAGGGACATGACTCACTTAAAAGCATTTCCATAAACAATCTTCATTCCAAACTTCATTGAAATTTGATAACTCAAACCTTATAAAACAAAGACATAATGCGACATGTGAGAAGGTGATTTGCATGTATTTTCTTTTTTTTACTGCAGGGACATGACTCATTTGAAGGCCTTTCCCATAAACAATATTCATTCCAAATTTCAGTGAAATCTAATAACCCAAACCTTAAATATGAGGCAAACAGACAAAAAATTGGCTATTTTATGAGCCAAACAGCGAATTTGCAAAGTTAAAAGGGGGATGAGTCTAAAAAGTGAAGAGTAAAAAATATTATTAGAGACTTATTTGAAATACTTTCCCATAAACAATTTTCATTCCAGATTTCTTCGAGATCCAATGACTCAAACCTGAGATACGACAAGTTATTTATTTATTGTTGTTTAAGGTCACATACTTCTGCACAATGGCTAATCATGACCACAACATGGAGATAAAGTCAAGGTCAGTCAATCGTTTACACCCCATGTTGCCTATTTTAGTGGACTCGCACCCCAAGCATTAGTGACTGGGTCCTATTTTTCCAGTGAAACAGAGCTTGTTTACCACAGTTCCCACGGGGGGAGATACGACAAGAACAGACAAAAAAAAAAACAAGAGGCCCCACGGGGCCTGAGGGCGCTCACCTGATACTGGCCGAGTCATATCACCAAAATAGCAAGTACTGATAAAACTAAACCTGCATATGAAATTTCGTTGAAATTGGGAGAAAAAAAATCATGGCTGAAGCAGCCATGCTACCATTGGCGGATTTGAAGTCAAACTTTAGGAAAAGTAGTCATGGTTGAAACAAAAAAAAAAACAACTTGCACATCAAATTTCATCAAGTGGGCAAAATATATACACATTTAAAATGTACTTGCTGATCTAAACACTCGCAGTCATAACAGTGTCCTACATGCCTGAAATATCATATTACATTCACCACACAAAGACAATTTCTTTCAGCGTATTATTGTCTTTTTCATCCAAATGTGGTATAACAAAAATAAGATAAAACAACTTCACCCCTCAATTCACCCACCCTGGGGGCAGCCACGATCAAAATAGGAAGGTCTCATCTACTCATCAATCTAAGACAACCTGCCAAATTTCAAGAAATTTGCGTAAGATAACAATTTTTAAAATCAACCCACACTGCGGCTGCTGCAGCAGCCACTGTGTGCAGCCAACTGAGACCAAAATAGGACGTTCTCATCTGGACATCAACCCGAATATGCAGATGAAATTTCGTGATGATCAGATGAGAACTACGGCCTGTAGGCTGCGCCATACAAAATTCACGATGGCTGCTGCAGTAGCCAATGTAAGCAGCCAGTCATAACCAAAATATGACGATCTCATCTAGACACCAACGCGAACATGCATCTCAAATTTGGTGATGATAGATAAGAACTATGGCCTATAGCCTGTGCCGAACAAATTGTGGACAGACAGACTCACAGACTTCCGCATGCCCCATGACAATAGCATAGCTTGACTTTGTCAAGAAAAGCTAAAAATTGAACTAATAAAAAACAACACAAAGTCTTTTCAAGATACTGTACTTTTAGATTGTCATTACCGCAAAGTAGTCATGTATAATTTAAACAAGGGATTCTGCCTTGTTATCAGTTTTTCAACATAAAATTGTTTACCCTACTTAGTAACCCAAAGTGTTCATATGTTAGATACCCATATTGGGTACTCAATAATTTATCTATTTATTTATTGGAATTTAAGGTCACTTTCAGCATCTAAGGCTACATCTTACAGAGGCGTAATTATAATATCAAGTTTGGTCAATCGTTTATGCCTATCACTGCCCACTTTACAGGGCTTTCAATGCAGGAATTGGTTACTACTGGGCCCAATTTTATCAATAAAGCAGAACTTGAACAAACTTCAATTTGCCACTTCTAAGAAAATCAAAAATCAAATATCAAAAGATTCTGACAGGAGTAACAGAAAAAAAAGATTTTTTAAGAATATTTCTCATACTGAACTAAGTTATACATGGGCTCCCATAGGGAGCCCAAAAATAAAAGCTTCTGAAGCAGTGTTTTGGGAGAAGAAGATTCTTCAACGTTATTCCCATTAGCTACACTGTTAAAAAATGATGACTCGGCACTTTTAGTCCTAGAAAAGAACCTTATGATAAAATTTTTACCATTTTTTTCTTCCGGTCCTAAGGAAGCTTCACACCATATAAAAATTCTCAGTGCCATGTAGTTCTGGAGATATGGGCATTTAAAAAGAAAAAAATTTTTTAGCTCCTGCAGTTCCCGTGGGGGACAGGAAAACAATTTTCGGCATAAATTAGGTACTTATGACCCAATAAGCCCTCATATCAAATTTGGTTCAAATCGACTTTTTGGTTTGGAAAATAAAAATTTTGGTATAATTTGGGCTCCCACAGTGAGCCCAAATATGAACCCAGGTACTTGGCTTTACCAAACTTCACTCTCAGCCCCTAAGAATGCTGTACATCAAATATCAAAACATTTTGACTGGTGGATCTGAAAAAAAAATTTTTTTTAAAGAATATTCCTCATATTGAACTAAGTTATAATTTGGGCTCCCACAGGGAGACCAAATATGAGCCGAAGGACTTGACTTGAACAAACTTGAATCTCACCTCCCTAAGCATACTGTATACCAAATATCAAAAGATTCTGACCGGTGGATGCGAAGAAGAAGATTTTAAAAGAATATACCTCGTATTGCACTAAGTTACAATTTGGGTTCCCAAAGGGAGTCCAAATATGAACTCAGGGACTTGGCTTGAACAAACATCAATCTCACCCCCCTAAGGATGATGCATAGCAAATATCAAAAGATTCTGATTTGTGGATCCGAAGAAGAAGATTTTTAAAATATATCCCTCATATTGCACTAATTTGAACATTTGGGTTCCCATAGGGAACCCAAATATGGACCGAGGAATTTGATTTCTACAAATATGTGAATCAATGTTCCAAAGATGTTATATGTAAAATATGAAAGCTTTTAGAGCAGTGGTTTGGAAGAAAACAATTCTTTATTTTTTTCCCATTGCCTACTGTGTTAAAAAATACTGACTCAGCACTTTTTCAGAGTCCCGAAAAAGTACCCTATGATAAAACCGATAGCAATTTTTTTTTACCAATCCTTTCTGTTGGTCCCAAGAAAGCTTCACACCAAATAAAAATTCTCACTGCCGTGCAGTTTTTGAGATATAGGCGTTTTAATTTTTTTCTATTTTTAGCTCCTGTGGTTCCCACGGGGCTACAGGAAAAAAAATTTCTGCATAAATTAGGTACTTATGACCCAATAAGCCCTCACATAAAATTTGGTTCAAATTGGCCTCTCGGTTTAAAAAATAGAAATTTGGGGTGGGGCCAAAATTTTTGCTCCTCCCATAACATCGCCAAGTATAGACCTACAAACTTCTCTTGAACAAACTTGAGTCTACACCTCAAAAGGAAGCTGCATACCAAATATCAAGTCTCTGCTATTGCTGGTTCTTGAGAAGAAGATTTTTTAAGAATTGGAGCATTTTTGCCCCACCCCTCTGCTCAATATGAGCCGAAACCTAATTTGCCCAAAAATCAAAATGCCGCTATATAACCCCTACTCACATGAAATTTCATTAACATGCGGCCAGTGGTTTGGAAGAAAAAGACCCAAACACCACCTTCACGCCGGACGACGGACGCCGGACGACGGACGAAAAGTGATCAGAAAAGCTCACCCTGACTTTCAGTCAGGTGAGCTAAAAAGCCTATTTTTGTATATTCAAAGGGCCATAACTCGCAGAAAAAATATTCCAAAACAAAACGGCTAATGCTGCTTCAAGGTCTCATGATAGAGAACATCTGTATGAAATTTCATCAAAATCTGAGCAGTAATGTTGAAGTTATAATGCGAACAGACATCCGTATTCGGATGGACAGACGTACAGATGGATGCATGGACAGGCGCAATCCAGTATACCCCACTTTTTGAAAAAAGTGGGGGTATAATAAAGACCTCTGAGTTGCAGGTATGTTGTTTTGAATGGGCTATTCCCAATTCTGAAAGTTACACAAATGCCTGTTATAACTGGATGCAAATTCCAGGTTGGAGGTGAACAATAAATACACAGAACATCAGATGTGTGAATGTATTCGTCAATACACCAGGAGTGCCAGCACAGAAGGATAGAACGAGAGGCACAGCCCCTCATCCTATCCTTCTACGATGACATGAGTTTGTTGGTGGTGGTTAACGTCACATATTTATGCACTGTGGCTAATCGTGACACAACATGGAGATGAAGTCAAGTTTAGTCAATCGTTGATCAACATGTTGCCCATTTTAGAGGACTTTCACCCCAAGCATTGGTGACTGGGTCCTATTTTACTAGTAAAGCGGAACTGGTTTACCACAGTAAACAAGTGCTGCTTACTTCCCGGGGTTCCCACGGGGAATGATGACATGAGTGTCATATTGACAAACACAATCTTCTGTGTTTATTACACATTTCTATGACATAGAATCCATAAACATTATAAATTCAAACATCACACACACAAAATTTCAAACTTTAAAACTCTATTTTTCCAACTGACATTAGAATTATCAGCTGTCACCAGCTTGCAAATTAATCTGGGTTAGAATGCGATGTTTTAATTGGCTGATTACAAAAATGGGTCAAGTTTAGGCCACACAAAGTAGATGTTTTGTTTCTCAGGCCAAGTTTTATAAAATTGCATGCGGGCGGGCGTTTTTTTATTTTATATTTTATTTTTGTAATTATTTCTTTGCCATCAGAAGTTCATATTCTTGGTTTATTTTATGTTTTAGGCCTCATAATCTACAGAATAGCAAGGGTGGTGGTGTATTTCGTCCCTTGGGTGCAACAAGGCTTTGCAATGCTAAAGCATTGCAAAGCCTTGTTGCACTCAAGGGACAAATTTATCAATTTTATTAACTTGTGTAAAATATCAGACATAACCCATTTAATTTTTATTTTTTCAAGATTGCATTGGTCATAAAAAGAGAGTATGCGGCTGCTAAAAGGACCATGCGGGAGGGCCTGAAAAACAGATTTTTAATTTTATTTAGCCTTAGTTCTTTTGACTGATTCAGGACATAAGGTGGAAAAAAGGTATGTCAATGGAAATCCATATGGAAGTGTTCCGCACAGATTTGTAAAAATGCAACCGGAGGAAAAGTAGTAGGTGTGTGATAAAAAATAAAACAATCTCCAATACACTGGAAACAAGTGGTTATAAATATACATATATAAGGGTGTTAAATGATATAAAGTCAATGCGATCTGTGGCTGAAAACAGACCTATCAATATTTTGCTTTCAACAGTCCAAGTTCAATGTCCATGATGTGATCTCTACCATGCTTTTAGTAAAACAATCTTAAGTGTTATTTTTTTTGTACACTGCATGTACACACCTAGTTTTGCTTATGAATCAGCAAAACAAAAAGAGGTCTATTTTAACTTAATCCCTTTCAAGATATAGCATTGAAATTTACCAGTTTGTTGACGAATGTCAATTTTTTCCTTATAAACCAAGTAATTCAAATATCAATGTACATATAAATCATCAAATTTTCTATTCATTCATTCCAAATTTGTTCTGCTTAAAAAAGGGGTATGTACCCAACTGAAAAAAAACTCACCAAGCTCCCCCTGGGGGTACAAAGGCTACTTTCTGAAAGAAAGAAAATACATTTTCAAGTAGTTTTGTTTGGATAATGGGTTAATCCTTCAAAGGGTTAGCCCTTTATCCAATGTGCATGATATTAAAATTTATTTTAATTATTAAAAAAAACAATTTTTTCAAAGGAATTCAATAAAATCATGTGACCACTGATTGGAATGACCTCGGTGAGCATGTTCCAATGAGGGGGAACTCATATGGTTTTATTGAAATGTTTTGGAAAAAAAAATTTTCAACAGCTCAATTTTTAAATTTTGTAGGCAGATCCAGGCGATTCATTATATAAAGGGTTCAGTAGCACAACAAACGTTAAAATACTCTCGTGCCAGGTTAGATTCTGTTAATCCACAAACCTTGCATTCTCTAAACCTCAGAATGACCCATGCAAGGCCCTTTCAACAGCACATAAAATTACATTTCAGACAGTCCCAAATATTATTTTTTCAAAGGATTGTATGCTGAACATTTGTCAGCCACTCTCCACAAATTGTCAAAAAAGTATTATTAATATCAACCTATGCTTAGTCAAATACTAAATGAAACTATTTTTCTAGTTTTGTTAGGTAACATACAGTGCCTGAACCTAATGGCTTTGGCACTAGACCTCACTACACACACTATTTTTCTATTATGGATCTCTTCTGGGAGAACTACATGCATCCTCCTACATTGTTATCTTATAAGGTCTAGGCACAAGTCATTGGGCAGGCACACAACTTATTTATTAATTCATTTATTTATATTTTTATTTATTGGTGTTTAAGGACACTTTCTGCATCTATGGTTGCAACATATCCACAACACATGAAGAAAGTAAAATTGAACAAAGTGTTTATAACTAAGCTGCACATTTCAGAGCACTTCCATCTCAAGCATTGGTTACCAGTAATTTATTTATTTGTGTTTGAGGTCACATATTTCTGAACAATGGCTATTCCTGACTGCATCATGGATATAAAGTCTGCTGCATGGACATAATGCCAATGGACAAAATGCCAATTGAACAAAATGCCTATCCAGAAAATATAAAATAGACAAAATGCCCATCACATTTTTTTGTCATCATAATTGTCTTTTTTTTTACTTTTTCTTCAGTCAATGTCCCAGAATTTAACAGGTGATGCACTATCATGCTTAAAAAAGAATTCTGTTATTTTACAACAGATCTTAGAGATCAGTTCTTCCAATGAACAAGTATCAATATTGTTTTCTTGCAATTCATTCAAGATTGTTAACTGGCCCTCGCCAATGAATTGTAAAAATAAAAAATAAAAAAAATAATCATATGTTCCATCAAGTAAATAATAAAGAAATGAATAATGCCTTCAAGCCTAGCATAGTAGGCTCCTAGCACTATTCAGCAAAGGCCAGTTATGGGATTCCAGCACATTCTCCCCAACCCTAACAAAATATACCATCATGTAAATAAGTGTAACAACTGGGTATATAAAATTTAAAATTTTACCATACATATTTTCGAAAAAAAATCCTGAATTTTTTCTTCTATCTTTAGACTTAATTCCTTTACTGAAAGAGTGCTACATTAATTTTAGTTGTTAAAATTTGCTCATACAGGTTTGACTGCAGGCCCTCTTCCAATAAACTGCAAGGAGACAAATTCATATGAATCAAAAAAATTCTACTTCTTAGAGAATATGAAGCAGACTTGTAGAATATTAAGCCTTTTCAAGGAGGAATCGACACTTTTCAAATATGGGCTTTCAGCACTCAAACTAGTTAAGGTTTCATTCTTGACCTATTACATCACAAAATTTGCCCGTGTCTTAAACAAAAATCATAAAACAAATTCTGTTATTTTTTTCCTTTTGGTAAAATTTTTTTTTTTTTTTCCATGTTCCTTTTGCTATGTAAACACGTGTGTTTTTTATACATGTACTACATGAACAATTTGTTATTTTTACTTGTGCTGGGCAAACAGCTTACGTTTTGGGGGATTGGTGCATACATCTTAACGACAGCATATATATTTATTTATTGGTGTTTGAGGTCACATATTTCTACTCAATGGTTAATCATGACCACAACATAGATATACTGTCAAGTCTAGCCAATTGTTCATACCCATGTTTACCATTTTAGAGGACTTCCACACCAGGCACTGGTGATCGAATACTATTTTACCAATAAAACAGAGCTTGTTAACGACAGTATATTTACTTATGCTATGTAAATAGTTTATATTTTGGGGGAATTTGTATCTATATCTCAACAACAGCATAACATCACTGATCACCCTATACAGGCAGTTCGGAAGACAAATGAAAATCAAATCTGAACTTAATTTTATTCATTCATTCATTTGGGTTTTAACAACACTTTAACAGGCAAGGTCACCTCATGTCAGATATCGGACAGTTTTTATGGCTGGAGGAAGCTGCAGTACCCAGAGAGAATCAACACGCAGCAGCAAGCAACTGTCAAGACTCCCAACATACTAATCTGCACAAGTAAGAGTTCACATTGGTTAAAGGCAAGTGCTCCATCAATGTGTGGTATGCCTTTGTAGACAGTGGTTCCATGCCCCCACATAGGAAACTGGGACAAAGTGCATGCCCATGGAAACAATGCCATTACCACTGGTAAGGATCAAACCATGAACCTTTCGGTTTGAAGTCCAATGACCTTACCATGGAGCCATCACACACCCGATCCATACCTGATCAATAAAACTTGACACAAACATAGTTATGAATGCTGCAAATAGCATTAGGATGAGAGTAGGCAGATAATTCGTTAGGACCTGTGTGGATTAAGGACTATTCTCATTCTATTTCAATTTGACATTATACAAATTTGGGGTTGTATCTTAATTGCCGGATTTTCATTAGGTAGATGACAAATATCCATGTTGAACAACTGTCATATTGCATAATGACTGTGTTTTAAAACAAAATTTTATAAACTTCAAGCGATATGAAGTTATTCTTTCAACCATCCAACCCAATTTCCATTTGTGCTCCAAACTATCTTTTTTATAGGAATGATCAGTGTATTAACTCAAGTCTAGCCAATCATTTATACTTATGCTGCACATTTTGGAAAACATGCATTACACCAACTGATTACTGTGTCCTATCATACAAGCGAAGACCTGGTCAACAAGAGCAGATAATTTTTTTTTTCTCAACAGTTTCAGCAGAAAAAATGAATATTAACCCTTTACCCAACGAATCGCCCACATCCGCCCGTGCAATATGCAAATACAGCTGCTGAAAAAAATATTATTTTTCGAAAGATTTCAACAAAACCATATCATGTGACCCCTCTTTGGAACGAGCTCATCGAGCTCGTTCCAAAGAGGGGTCACATGATATGGTTTTGTTGAAATTTTTTTAAAAATTTTTTAAAAATTATATTTAAAATAATGAATTTTGAAATCGTCTGCATTGGGTAAAGGGTTAACAAAACACTACAAAAAATATATAAAAAAATGGATAATGTCATTTTGTCCTGGAAACCCACATTTACTTTCCTTGATGAAGAGCTACTAATTTTATCTACTATAATATAGATGACCAGTAGCTGATCACAAGAATCCATTTTCGACAGAACATCTATATTAAACTCAAGTACAGTACTGATATAACACAAAAGCTGACAGAGCATTTTGACAAGATCAAGACTGGCTTGAGATCTGGTTGAAATTCTGTCTGATTTTCATCCCACACCATTGTACAATATCACCGTCCAAAAAAAGAAATATGAAAACATTGCATTTCAGATGTTATTTTCATTTCCTTTTCTTGATCATTCAACAGGATTCCTGTAGGCAAGGACTGATAAAATTCGGGCCTTCTCAAGGCAATTTCTTGACATTTTGCAAGGCCCTTGAATAATCAAATTCAAGGATTTTCAAGGCCCCTTCACCCATGTTCACTAGTCCTAACTTCGACCCTCCATACATTACTCCTCCTATCATATTCCTTGAAGGGAAGTGGCAGGATGGGGTGATGACAGGAGGATCCTAGTTAGGATTGTGCCTTCATGAACTATGGTATATAAAACTTTATTATATGACTATGATATTTTTACCCTAAATACGACTACTGTTTGACGATTTTATCCAGACTGTCGGATCACACCAGGTAAGATTTTCCCGGATCAAAAATCCATATCACACTCCTAAGGAAATTGCCGAGAATTTCCGTATGAATAACATCGGACTATTTATCTGTTAAAAATAGACTTTGTAACTAGGGAAGCCATTGCCGTTGTTTACAAAGTTCTGCTATTTTTATGTTCGGCTTTCAAGGGAATAAGTAAATCGAGGTAAGCAAATTAAACTACTGTTAGTGTGTCAGTCATAAAATGAACCTATCATCATAACAGTGTGTTGATCCGTGCTGTAGTATCACGTCTCGTTGAGGTGACCGGATTGTCAGATCACACTCGCTGCCTGTGGCAGCTCGTGTGATCTGACAATCTGGACATCTCAACTAGACGCGATACGAAACGGATCAACACACTGTTATGATATGTATATATAGCTATGCCAATGCTCTTTGTAGGCAGTTTTGTTTCATGAATATTCAAGGCTTTTCAAGGCCTCCTGGCCCATTTACCAATATTTTAAGGCCTTGAATGACCCTTAGTCAAATTCAAGGCAATTCCTTGAATCAAAGACCCTTCAGAAACACTGTTCAAATTTGCATCTCACGGTCAATTTTTCTTTGTTCTTCTTGATTTTGTATTCATTTTGCAATATTTTAAGAATGATATCTCCATCTCAATTGATCCCTATCCTATTGCAATCCAACTAAAAAGAGACCACATCCAAGCCAGAAAATAAGCAGACTGTCATCAGTAAAATGAGGTCCCCAGAGGGTGAATTTAGTGATGCTACCCTGCACAGCAGGGTAGCATCACTAAATTTACCCTCTGTGAATCTGTCTGAATCAGGGTCTCAAAACTAAACAGAAAGAGGTACCCAGAGGATAAATTGGCCCACTGTATGCGATATCAAATTCACCCTCTAGGGACCTCATTCTGCAAATGTCAGGCTGCTTATTTTCAGGCCTGACCACATCTGCAAATCACAAGACTTTAAAATGACATTCTGATGACACAGTAACAAAACAAAACTTTTGTTTTTAATAGACATGTTTTAAAAATAACATTCACCACTGCTGTTCTGGTTTTTCAGACACACTTGTCTGTTTCATGAGATAAGTTGCAAATCTACATGTGCTAGTTAAAATAGAAACACACATAAAGGTTTGAGGCTGTCTAAAACAAATATTAGCCTCAAACAATAACTGTTATAAATAAAACATATAAAAGGAAATGTGATAAAAGGTATCCAATTATGTATTATTGATGAAAGTGTATTTCCAATTTTCTGGTGTCGTCACCATTTCAGCTAAACCCTACAAGGAGCTAATTATTAATTCAGAGAACAGATACACAACAGCAGCTTCCAACCAGTCATTCAATTCAGAATATGTAAAATCTTAATGTTTTTCTCCATGTATTGAATGTCTATAACATTGGTCAACTTATAGTTTTAAATTATATTCTGTCCAAGTGGTTTGGTCAATAGAAGCCCATACTTTGGTATTGTCAAAAAAAGTAGGTGCCCAGATAATGTTCTTATATTTTCTAGAATTTAGGGCTTCACATTCTGAAACAAATTAGGGCATTAATATGAATTTCCTTTGTACAGCAAGTTGCCAGTGTGACTTGAAATTACTAACGAAAGTTCTGACTCAAGTGTGCAAGATACTTGAAAAACTGTTTTTCAAACACCTGCTTTAAGGATAGCTGGCATGTCAATATCAGCCTGTAATAGTGAGCGTCACCAGAAATATTGAAAAAACATGGAACTCCTTAATCACATTCATTGTATAACATGAACATGCACGGTCTTACAATAATGCTGAGGTAGAACTCCAACTGTTCACACAGGTAAATGCTGACTAAATAAACTTCAACAGTATGTGTGTGTGTGTCTGTGAAGTGTGTACAGGGTTCCTGCCGCTATGACGGATAAAATTCAAGGTTATTCAAGGTCATTTTATGACATATTTCAGCATTTTTCAAGGCCAATTGTCAAGTTCAAGGATTTTCAAGGCCTGCCTTCGATAGTACTAACTAGGACACTCCAGTCATTACCTCCTCCTCCCACTCTCCATCAAGGGAAGTGGGAGGAGGGGGTTATAACCTGCTGGTCCTAGATAGGACTACACCTTTACAAACTCTGGCATATAAAACTATATATTATATCTCACGTGACCTTCTGGGTTCCTGATTGGATGAATGCTGCACCCCTATTTCGTGAAGTTTGCATCCACAGAACTGACCAGGCACTACACGTTTTCTATTTTTAGCAGACTACTATATCAGTTTTCTTTTCATACTGGGCGAATAAAACTAATCAGGCTAAATTTAAATATCGATTCACAGAGGCACAACATCCACAAAACGACCCGGAAAGAAATCATTGTGGAAAAATGTATCGCTTTCCATTGTCGAAGTCACATTTTTCGAGGCATTCATTTTATTCCTTGAGATGATGATCCATATCTTGTTTCGAAGAGAATGATCCATACCTGAGTACAACTTTCATGAGAACGCATCCGGATATGAAAAGTCGTCTGTTTTCGATGCTATTTCGCTATTTAATTGTATGTTTTGGGCAGTAAACGAATAAATAATGGAATTCAATTGAATCTTCGGCGTTTGTATCCCGTACTGTCCCATTCGGTAATGTATATGTGTGACAAATGTGTGGAAATTATCAAACCGCATTGTCAAATTTCGAAACTTTTAGTTTTCATTCGTGAGTTGTGCGATTCTAGAATACACAGTTCCGTTTAGGGGAAATGTTTTGTTTACCCTTGCCGACCGATTCAAAATCTGTCTTCTGCTCATATCAATAATCCAAGTTAGCCGTGTTTTGGAAGAACAAAATGTTTTTTAAAAACTACATGGTATTTTTTTCTGTATAATGCTGGTTGGTAGGGCTGCTACCTTGGTAATAGATTAACAAATCGGACAGATGTTTTTCTTGATTTGTGTTCGATATAATATAAGGATTAATGCATGTCTTGTCGTTGACTACGCCCATATAGTGCCCAGTGAGGTGGTGTAGTTCCCTCCGCTTTGCGGCGGGAACTGCACCACCTCACTGGGCACTATATGGGCGTAGTCAACTCCAAGCCATGCACTATTCCTTAAATAGTTATCATAATGTACTTCGTTATCATTTTATTTTTATTTCATGAATATTCAATGCTTCTCAAGGCCTCCTTGCACATTTTTTAGGCTTTCAAGGCCTTGAATGACCCCTAGTCAAATATAAAGGCCATTCGTTGATTCCAAGACCTCATGGGAACCCTGTTGTACATAGGGAGAATGTTGTATATTAGGGTTAAAGGTAGGGTCTATACACACCTATATACATATAATACAAGTTACATGTATTCCAAACCAATAACACTGCGCCTAACACTGATCTTGGAGAGCTTCTGAAGGATCAGAGTTAGGCCACACAAAATAAATTAATTGATTCTCAGCCAATATTTTTTTCAAATTAGTGAGAGGGAGGGGTTTTATTTTTTATATTTTTCTTGTGTATAGTGAGCATGTGTTAAGAGGCTTTCTGGTGTTTCTTCAGGAACAGAATATACAGAAAGTTCATAATTATACAAATAAATTCATTTAATTTTCAAATAAAACTGTTCAGATTTCAGTTACACACATGAATCAAAAAACTTGAAAAAAAGTTTCTAGTCTCCCAATTTTGGGAAGGCACAGCAAGGAAATAAAAACGTTCAATGCAGGGGGTCAATTTCAATGAGATTGACTGAGAATCAAAAATTTTTTTTTACCCAAGGTGCATGTATTATTTTAATGGATAAAAATGTGATTCAAGCAACAAATACCGCAGCTTGAAAGAACATATTCTGACAAAAATAAGCAACATAGCTATATTTATTTATTTATTTATTTATTTATTTATTTATTGGTGTTTGAGGTCACATATTTCTGCACAATGAATAATCATGACTGTTACACGGAGATAAAGTCAAGTTTAGGCAATCATTTTTAGACCATTTCAGAGGACTTCCACCCCAAGCATTGGTGACTGGGTTCTATTTTACCAGAATAACAGAGCCTGTTTACCACAGTAAACAAGCACTCCATCACTTCCCAGGGTTCCCACAGGAAGTAATACAGTTATGCAAATATATTTTTCAAGTATTTCTTCCAAGAAAGACTGATTTAAAGCACCAACAAGGACCCGAAATTTCAGTTTTAAAATTCAATCACTTACAAGGACCTGGACTAATTGTGAAGAGCTGTTTTTAGCATCTTATCAAAATCATGACACCACAGTATATAAAATGAAGATTAGCCACCACAAAATTCTTTGCTATCCACTTTTGAGGGCATACTCTAAGCACTTGTTACTGGGTCTAAAAAGATCTGTGAAACACCACAAGCCTTTCAGGTCCCTAGAAATCTAGCGCTATAACAACTCCTGGAGTTCACCCAAGGAATAATATTTATTTAATGGGATTCAATGTCATTTTCAGCAACTAAGGCTATATGCACAAGTGTATCACAAGTATAAAGTCAAGTTTAGCCAAGCATTTACACCTTTGGTGCCCACTTTACAAGACTACCACCCCTGGCTTTGCTTACCTGATGCTATTTTAATAGTAACACAGAATCTGCCTACCACACTGTGCCACCTCCGACGGTTCCCTTTTGATTCAGAATAAATTAGTAAAACATGAGATAAGATGAGCATAACAATTCTTTTTGTTCATCACTTTATCTCCAAACTATCATTTTCAGATTAAAACTGATAACAAGAATAAATATGACAAAATGAATTAATTCTTGTTTCTTCTGGATTTCCTGATCTTTCAAACTTTGGTACGACAAATTTTTCTCCTCTTTAACCATATTGGTAACCCACAATTTTAACATGGAGTATCATTTTATCCGTTAAGAACTTGTATCTAGAGCTCTCAGAAAATAGTAAAGGTGAATGGGTGAAAGGATTTTAAATACAAATTTGATTCCAAAACACACTATGCCCTAGATTGAAACTCACCCATCCCCTCCCCTACCACCAACTCCATGGCAAAACTATTTCATTTTACAAAAAAGTTGGCCTATCCTCCTCTCCGTTTTCCTCCAAGAAAGGAAATAACAATAAAAATAAAAATACTGGTTGTTTTCCATTAGTCTGTTTGTGAGTAAAATGCTCAGCAATGAAAAGTATACGATGAGCCCAGTGGATGTGCTTGTAAAGGTGGTTAAAGACTAATGTGTCATGCATGGTGAGTGCTAAAACCAACAAAATGTCATACTGTTCACATAAAGAACTGATTTACTATCCTCATACATTTACTGAATAATAAGGATTAGTGTTTCATTTATTACTTAGGATTTATTTATTACTTTATTCAGTGTGCTTTCTGTCTCTATGAATATTTATTTATTTATTTATTTATTTATTTATTTATTTAAGGTGTTATGGTAAAATATGTATTCAACTCTCTTGCCATAACAATTAGAGGTTACACTTTGAGTTGAAGACGGTTTATATAAGCAGTAATACTTGCTACTGAATTCCATCTTGAGTTTAGTCTATATGGAATTATTGTACATTTTACTCTTATCACTTTTGTTTCTGTAATCATACTTCTTTTCATAAAATAAAATATTGTTTGAACTAAATATGCATTACTTTTCATTGGAAAGGGTGGAGAGCAGGAGAGGGAGAGCTTATGTCAACTAAGTGAGTCTACATAATTTCTTTTATTTTTTTTATTAGTCTGTACTGTTTGCATGCTGCTGGCAGATATTTCTGACCAGGACATAAAATCTCTTGCAGCTGAGATGGGGAGGGGGTGGGAGGAGGTGTAGGGTTCTGAAAAAGGTTTATGTCACTCAGCATCAAAGGTTGTTTAGAGTCAACAACATAGGCCTGCTTCTGAAGTGTAATAACAACAATGTCTGAAAGTGAGCAACAACAACAGGTTCTTAATGTCCTCACACAAGCTTCAGTTATGTTCATCTAGCAGTTGCTCACTTCAAAAATGTTTACATCCAGCTTCAGGTTCTGATTCCTATAATATCAAAGGAACCTACATGTAGTAAGTCTGTAAGTACCAACTTTACATACATTACTTTCCAAGGAGCAATAATAATAAGCAACATTTACACAAGAATATGTTCTTTACAATGATGACAAAAATTTGAGACACACTCACAACTGAACACAAGGAAATATAATTGATAATACAGGACATCTGTTTAAAGGTTTCACTGCAATAATCTATTTTAACCCTTTACCCAACGTAACGGCCAAAACCGGCCAGCGCTATTCTCAAAAATCTCCAATTAATTTTCTTTATTTTTTCATTTTTTGTCTCAAAAATATAGGTTATGACCCCTCGTTGGAACGAGCTCGTCGAGCTCGTTCCAACGAGGGGTCATAACCTATGTTTTTGAGACAAAAAATGAAAAAAAATAGTTATTCAAGAATTTTTTTTGCAAATGTCATCTGCTTTTCATGTTAGGTAAAGGGTTAAGAGGATTTAGAAGCTTAACCCTTTCCGACTACGGTTATGATAACGTTTTAACTTCACAAAGAATCAGGTTTTGGCGACGTCAAATGCAATCGTTAGCACTTTGAACCCTGGTGGTATCTTCCATATCAATTCAATGACAGCAACAGGAAGAGTCCATATTCATTATTTGGGGGTAGACCAATTAATATTTCCAACGTGCAGCCTTGTGGCTGTGAAAATATTGATTAGTCTACCACACACATGCACTTGGCATCCATCCTATTTAATGGAATTATGAAGTATCATGTTTCTGAACGAAAAAGCGGCCACTTGAGTAGTCGGAGTACGGCAATTTTTGTACGTAATATTATGTACCGTAGTCGCAAAGGGTTAATGATTTGTTGCCTTCTGGTAAAAAAAATTTGATTATGATAAACGTTGTCACTGATCCTTTCCAATAGCATGCCACATGATGTCATATTTTCAAGCTGAATGGAAACACAATCATCAGGTTCATGCAGACAAGGACAGATAAAATTCAAGACCATTTCTCAATATTTTTCTAGATCCTACAACAACCAAATTCAAGGATTTCAAGGCCCCCCTCCCCACCTTCACTAGTTCTTACTTGGATGCTGCAGTTATTACCCCTTCCTCTCACTACCCATAAAGGGAAGTGGGAGGAGGGGGGTAATGACCAGAGACTTCCAGTTAGGACTATACTTTCACAAATTTTGGCATATAAAACTTTAGGGTTATGATTATGAACCCGTTAGTATTGCCATTTCATGAATATTCGAGGCTTTTCAAGGTCTCCAGATCCATTTTCCAGGATTTCAAGGCCTTGAGAAGTCCTTAGTCAAATTCAAGACTATTCTTTGAATCCAAAGCCTTGCAGGAACCCAGAATCATAAAAAATTAGTCCAATTCTAGGCTATTAAACTCTGCAATAACAAGAGATGTTGGAGAAAATAAATTTGGTGACTCATTTATGTATGAATGTTCAATGGTACATTCAGAAACTATCATGATACCAGCATAAGTATGAAGATAAATTTACAACTAACAGTTTGTAATGACCATTTACCAAAATACCTCAAGTGGACACATGACTTGAGGCTGGGAAACTTACCTGGACTCTTTTAGTGAATGACACATTCTGGAATGGTGACATCTTTTCATGTCATTGCTATTGCAAATGTGACACATTTCTGAGTTCGCGAAATTTGATTGAACTAACGCTTACAGCGTCTCAAATCAAATTTAATGAATGAGGTTTGTTAAAGCCATATACAATAGGATGAATTCAAGATTTTTTATTTTTTTTGTCTCATGCTTGGGTAAACTATATTTAAAGCATATGGATCAAATTTCATAAAGGAATTGATAACTTGTCTTAAATTCTAAAACCACACAAAGAATACGATGACATTATTGCATCTGACAATACTACACATGCAGTATGCACTGGAATATAGCAGGGAGACATAAGGTCAGTTTCGGCACATGTGGACACATCGTGACCATAACAGGAGTGTAAAGTTATGTTCAGCAAGTTGTTTATACCTATGTCACCCATAGCAAAGAAGCACTGTTCCAATGCCAGGGATTTGCAAGAGAATCGTTTCTTCTATTGAAGAAATAAAATGTTATTTTTGCAGAACACTATTGGAGACGGCTTCAAGGAGACTTTTCAAAAGTGCATCCCAAAATGGCATTTTGAGAGCAAAAGAAAAAACAACAAATATTATCACCATTCTAGAATACATCATGGTTCAAACTCTGCCGAAGTAAACTTTTTCGCATAATGGCAACCAACGGTTGTTCACAATAGTCCTGATTGTACTATAGTTTCTGAGTGTTTGATGTGAATATGTTACATTGTGTGAACTCAGAAAAAACATACCGCTTGCCATTTTTGTCCTTTGAGACATTTTTTCTTCTTTTCTAAAATGCTGCAGAAATGATTTTGTAAATGGTACAAGAAATAAATGCACAAAATAACATCAAAATAGCATGTAGTGTCAAATCAATACATCAAATTGCTAAACACCACAAACATGTTTAAAAATTCAGACAGTTCAGTCGATAGGTTATGTATAGATTCACACATCAATAATACACTTTTTTCTCATTCATGAATGTCTCACCAAACAAGTAAATATTTTTTTGTCTCAAATATTCATTCTGCATATTCAAGGATACATTTATTTTATAAATGATACTTAAGATGGTTATAAACCATGAAATGAGAAACACAAAACAACTTCAAAACGTGATTTTTTTTCAGTTTCCCAGATTGTTTAAAAAAAATGATTAACCCTTTACCCAACGCATAGGATATCAAAATTTAATATCTTAAATATTATTTTTTAATTTTTTTCAAAAAATGTCAACCAAGCCATATCATGACCACTCATTAGAACAAGATCGATGAGTTTGTTCCAATGAGTGGTCACATAATATGCTTTTGTTGAAATTATTAGAAAAATACGTTTTTTCAACTGTTCAATTTCTAAATTAAGTGGGTGGATGTGGCCATTTCAATAAGTAAAGGGTCAACCCTTTACCCTACACAAATAGAGGATGACACATGCAAAAAGTTGCTTAAAAAACTAAAAAAATATTTCATTTTCTTTCTCCCCAAAGAACACAGCTTATGAACCTGCAATGGAATGGGCTCAATAAGTTGGATAATAAGTTAGGGGGCCATAATCTATGATTTGGGGACAATAAAATGAAAAAAATATTTAAGGCCTAAAAAAATAAAAAATCTGTTTCTCAGGCCCGCCCACATGGTCCTTTTGGCTGCCGCATGCTCTCTTTTTATAACCAATTTAAACTTAAAAAAAATAAAAATTAAATGGTTTAAGTCTGATATTTTACCTAAGTTAAAAAAATTGATGAATTTGTCCATTGAGTGCAAGAAGGCTTTGCAATGCTTTAGCATAGCAAAGTCTTCTTGCACTCAAGGGATGAAATACACCACCACCCATGCTATTCTGTAGATTATGAGGCCTAAAACTTGAACCAAGAACATGAAGTTTTGATGGCAAAAAAGTAATTACTGAAATAAAAAATAAAATAAAAAAACGCTCGCCCGCATGCAATTTCACAAATAATGGCCTGAGAAACAGATCTACTTTGTGTGGCCTAAATGGCAATTTGTGTGAATATCACTCGCAGGTTTTGGTACTTATGTTTACGTAAAAGGTTAAAGTTAGACGGGGTAATCAACCCTTTACCTAACAAAATGGTGTAAAAATTGCCCATTGCTGTATGCGGAATCCAAGTTACATTTTAAAATGATCTTTGTTCTGTGTTTTCCTCAAAACCCGCAGCAATGCAAACAACATATTGCTACCACCATTAAACTTTGAGGGGTGGGGCTGGGCAAAGTTGTTTGAATTAATTGGTCTCCAGATCTCTCGAAAAACTCATTCAGGCACATAATCAGTATTTTAGCTTCTCATTCGCAACATTTTCAATTTTATATTCATGATTCAGATCAGGCCTGAAAATAAGCAGTCTGACATTTGCAAAATGAGGTCCCCAGAGGGTGAATTTGATGATGTTATCCCATACAGTGGGCCAATTTATTCTCTGGGTACTTCTTTCTGTCTAGTTTTGAGTCCCTGATTCAGATTGAGGTTCACAGAGGGTAAATTTAGTGATGCTACCCTGCTGTGCAGGGTAGCATCACTAAATTCACCCTCTGGGGACCTCATTTTGCAGATGACAGTCGGCTTATTTTCTGGCATGATTCAGATTATAAATTACGGTACTAATTATTAAAATGTCTGAATGTTACCTATCTTTGCCCAAATTAGCTAATATTCACAAATGTTGGGTGGGGTTCACTCACCCTCCCCCCTCCCTGCCCCCCACTCCCAGTCTTGTACCACTATTTCTACTATTAGTGTTGACTTGTGTTAGGTGAAGGATCAAACCTTTACACAATATCAAAAATTACTAAATTCATGTATTTTCAAATTTTAAAAAAAATATCAACAAAACCATACCATGTCATTGGGGGGGGGGGGGGGGGGGGGGAGGGGGGTTCCACATGATATTGTTTTGTTCAAATTTTACTTAGAAATTTTTTTTTTTTCAACTGCTCAATTTGTAAATTATGCGGATGGATGCAGCCAATTTGGTACGTAAAGGATTATGAACATTCACATCATGATATACAAAATTTAGTGCACAGCACACAGAAATCTCACATTAAAAGGGGATTTTTTCAAGGACACATGAAGTCTATTCATTTAACTGGTAGAGTGCTAAATTATTTTTGGCCATCTAAATTTCTCTACGTCTCTTTACCTTGTTACAATTTATGGGAGAATGCCTAGTGGCACTCTCCCATAAATTGTAATGAGGCAAATCCTCACAAACTAAATCATTTCAATTAAAGAGTAATATGATGCACATCCACAGATTCTGAAGCCATTAAGTTGCAGCACCTGCACTTCAGAATAAAGCCCAAATATGGGCTTCCAGCACTCTACCAGTTAAAGCAGATTGTAAAACATTTCCAGAATATTATTTATTTATTTATTTATTTATTTATTGGGGTTTAATGAAAACTTTTGGTGGCCAGGGTCATCTTGTGTCAGACAGTTTTACGGGTGGTGGAAGCTGGAGTACCCTGAGAAAACCACTGAGGAGTGGCAAGCAATTGCCAGACTTTCAAATGTACTAACTTGACACAAGCAGGGTTAGCAATGGTTGAAGACAAGTGCACCATCAATGTGCAGTATGACTTAGAACACAGTGCAACCATCCCCCACATGGGCAATTGGGTTTAAGTGCCCTGCCCATGAACACAATGCAATTACCCCTTGCAGGGATCGAAGTGTGGATCTTTCAGTTTGAAATCCGATGCTGTAACCACTGTGCCAGTGCATTCCCTTCCCAATATGTAATACAGTGACATGTCAGACTGTCTATAAAAACAAAGATATTAGCCATAATTCAGCTGAATTGCATGCTTTTTTTATGAATTCATCATTCAATTTATTTATAGCTCAAGGAGCTATGTCAATCAAGATATAATGAATTGATAACACTTAATTCTTCAATGCTAACCCAGAATTGAATTGCTAAAGCAGAGGAAATTTAACATTTTCTCTATGAATTAATGGAAGACATTAATATTAAGATTTTGTTACCAGGGATTTCTTCTGTGATCAAAATGCAAAAAAAAAAACAAGTTAAATTTTTGAAGAAATAGTAATAATTTGGCATAAAAATTACGAGGAATGTTCAATTAGTTAACAATTTTGTTTGAAGATGAGTACATTGTAATTATTTTAGTAGTGCTTATGGCCACTTACAACATCAATGGAAAAACCATGACCACAACACAAGTATAAGTTCAGTCAATCATTTATACCTATCCTGCCCACTGCAGAGGATTTCAACTCCCCCCCCCCCCACCCCCCAGGTTACTGGGTCATATTTTACAAGTAAAACAGAGCTTGTTTATCACAGTAAACAAGCACTGTTCAACTTCTAAGGTTTTCCACAGGGATCTACTCAGGCATTTAAAGAACATTCCAACATTTCTTTCTTTTTTGTCCTGCAAAACAACTTATCAGTCATCAAAGATGAGATACATCATCTGAAATCAGCAAATTGTTGAAATTTCTCATCCCTGTGTCATGGGAATCAACTTTTCAAATTATATCTAATGAATTGTCCAAATCTCTCTTTGCAAGAGGAAATTAAATTATCAACCAACATGGAAATTAATTAATGTTTCTCTTCAAAAAAGTGTTAGGTAAAGAGTTAACTCAGCAATGATGATTTTTTACATTTACAGACATACATGTGACAATAACAAATGATACAAACCCTGTTAAAATACACTTGAATTATAAATACATGCAAGGTGATTTGGTATTCAGCCATTAACCCTTTACCTAACATGAAAAGCAGACGACACATGCAAAAAAAAAGTCTTGAATAACTTATTTTTTTTATTTTTTGTCTCAACAACATAGGTTATGACCCCTCATTGGAACGAGCTCGACATAACCTATGTTTTTGAGACAAAAAATGAAAAAAATAATGAAAAGTAATTGGCGATTTTTTAGAATAGTGCTGGCCGGTTTTGGCCATTACGTTGGGTAAAGGGTTAAACAAGTGAACATCCACTTATACCTCTATTTGTTTGTTTGTAATGACAATTTCAAAAGAAAGGGATATATTGCGATGAACTGTTTTTCAGGTGGGCAATTGGGACAAAAAGTCTTGTTCCAGGGCACAATGCAAATGATGTGGGCCAGAATCGAACTGTTGATCTTTTGATCTGAATCCAATTTGCTTACCAGTGAGCCACCATGCTAGTTAACTGGAAGAGTGCTAAAATATTTTTGGTCATTAGCCTGTGTTCACATCTATTTGTCATGTTAGAATATATGGGAGAGAGCATCATGGCACTCTCCCATAAATTGTAACAAGGCAAATCCTTACGGACTAAATATTTTCACTTCAAAGATATGAAGAACTTCCACTGGATATGAAGCATTTATGTTGTGGTACCTGCACTTTAGAATAAAGCCCAAATATGGGCTTGCAGCACCGTACCAATTAATACAACAAAAAATCAACTTGCAAATCTACAGCCCACTAACCATCATGAAGTGCTTCCTCCACAAAGCGAAATTTTTTTTGTTGTTCTCAATTTTCTAATGGAATAACAACTTTGGGTGTGGACAAAAGGCAACCTGCTTCATTTTTGATAACCAAATCACCTCGCATTTACCAAACAACATGAACATTGCATAGTAAATAAAATAACATAAGATAACATTATTAACATCTCTACTTTTTATAACTTGAAATTATATTTATGTGGGTGACTGAAGAAGTGATCTCAAACAAAACCTTCAAATTACAGACATGTCATTCGACGGAATATTTGAATATAATTGGTACTATTTTGTTTATTACATTTTGAGCAGAGCCTTATCACATTACTCAATTATTTTAGTACCAAAACTCATCTGAGTGGACCATGTTCCTTATCATGAAACTCTAACTCGACAAACAGACAATTGCAATAAAAAATCTTGAATAATAAAAAATTGCCATTGCCTTAAAAACATGGCTTAAGACAGCCCCACTCCCGTTAGAATTTGTGAGACAAGCTCATTCCAAAAGCAGGGGTCAAAAGCTATGTTTTTTAAGGTGAAAATTTAAAAACATAAAATGTAGATGACAATTTTGTGTGAAAAGCATTGACTGGATTTAGTTATTCAGGGCTTAAAATTCATGCAAGAATCCTTCACCTAATGTAACATCTATATCTGGTGAGTACTATTCACACAAATCCTCATTCAACTTTTCCCACTTTTATTAAGTGGTTGAGTGCTGGAAGCCACTATAAGGGCTCTATTGAAAAGTGCTGGAATCCACTTTAGTGGCTTTACACCTTTATGCATTAGCTTGATGTTTGTTCAGCAGTAGACAAAATGTTTTATATAAAACTGTTTGGTTGCAATTTATTCGAGAGCCTGTTGGCACTCTCCAAAAAATTGTAACAAAACAATTACACATGTATTTAGGAACAAAAATTGCTTAGCTAAGGCTACTCTTGCTGGTAGTATGGTATCTTTGAAAAAAATACCCATGTTTCAATGCACCTTTGGAAAATAATTTAGCACTCAACCATTTAAAGGTTTTGCCTCTGTAGATTCTGACCCTTCATCGGAAAAGGCTTGTCGTACAGGTTCCAGTGAGGGTTTCATAAGGTATATTTTGAAAGAAAAAAGTTTAAAAATTTTAATTGCTTGAAGGCTTGAGATTGCAGACAAACTGTATGAAATTTAAGAAGGCCACTTGCATAGCCTTATCATTACAAATGATAATTTAATGTTTGGCTTGCTATGAACAGCTTATTGCTCCCTCAGGGGGGACTCCTCCTTATATATCAGTAGCACAATACCACACTGTTTCAAATTCTGATATTCCAATAAACGAAATCTTGTGGTGAAAATAAAATTTAACCATCAAAAGGATAGAGAATATCACCTGTTTCAAAATAAGAACAAATCAAAAGTAATTTACGCTACACAAAGTAGATCTTCTGTTTCTCAGGCCATTATTTGTAAAATTGCATGCGGGCGAGCAGATTTTTATTTTATTTTTTATTTCAGTAATTACTTCTTTGCATCAAAAGTTCATGTTCTTGGTTCAAGTTTTAGACCTCATAATCTACAGAATAGCACGGGTAGTGGTGTATTTCATCCCTTGAGTACAAGAAGGCTTTGCAATGCTAAAGCATTGCAAAGCCTTCTTGTACTCAAGGGACAAATTCATCAATTTTTTTTAACTTAGGTAAAAATCAGACATAAACCATTTAATTTTAATTTTTTTTTAAGTTTAAATTGGTTATAAAAAGAGAGCATGCGGCAGCCAAAAGGACCATGCGGGAGGGCCTGAGAAACAGATTTTTTTTTTTTAGGCCTTAGCACACTATTGTACGGAGTTCATACATCCCCGAAAGTGAAAAAAAAACAACTGAACTTTCAATTACTTTAATCCTTTACTGAATATGAATAACTCTGGCTGGCTTTGGCACAGAAACAACAGTGGATGACAATTTGTGGCAAACTAAACATTTCCCTAAAAAAGATAGTTTTGGACCCCTCAAATACATCACTAATCACCAAACTCTCACCATTGATATTTCGTGCCAGTTCTAGTAGGTGACCTGCATTTGTTCTGGTAGTTTGTTTTGTTACTGTCAGATGTCTATAATGAGAATTTCTGAGCAGTCATCCTATCAACTGGCTCTATGACACACAGTATATGGGTATATACCTGTATTCATAATTGCTACACCTGTAGAAAGTTGATGACTCGACAAGCTATTCCCTCATTGGAACGGTCACTTCACCTCAAGGCAATAGCAGACAACAAATGCCCCAAAAATTAAGACAATCTAAAAATTAATATATTGCCTCAAAAAGATGGTTTATGACCCCTCAATGGGACGATCTCTTTACCTAACAAGAACAGTCAACATAAAACCTGGGTTTCCATAGCCCTTTAAAAACCCTCAGATTTTCCATAACTTTCCTCATCCTGAAAAATGAATTTGCATTTTTCCATAGCTTTCTAGGAGTTTCCGTAGCCTGTATGAACACTGTTCCAGCTCCGTCAAACCATGTTAATTGAATAACCACTTTGCCAATGTAAATTATTCAATTATATATAAACAGGAGTATTCAAATGATAGGCTGCTGCATTTAGAGAAAAACTGAGCATTCATTCTATTATAGCTTGTTCAATGTTCATACACTGAACTGATCTCCAAACTGGTGATTGTCATGGCACTTTCACAACATCTTACAGGATTTTTTATCCATTTAACTGGATAAGGGCTAGGCGTTATTCTGAATTGGAGGTGCCACAACATCAGCCTTCACAGTAAGTGGATGTGTTTCAAATTATCTTTGAAGTGATATTGTTTAGTCTGTGTGGATTTGTCTTGTTACAATTCATGGGAGAGTGCCCATAGGCACCCTCCCATAAATTGTGACAAGGCAAAGACTGGTGAACAAATTTTGATGGCCAAAAATAATTTAGCATTCTACCAGTTAAAAAGAGTTGACTCTGTAACCAATATGCAATTAACAGGTCAAATTTGAACTGCAAGTATGATAAATGGTTTTGTGTTTGGATATTATATTCAATTAAGAGGGTTATACTATCAAGAAATATCCAGTTAAGTGAGATCCACTGTACCAGTAAAGAATTAGCTGCAACTATAAGTAACTCAACATGAAACAACTGTCACAATTATGGTTTTTGAACATTACTGATTCAGTCTCAACATGGTTCAAATTTTTAAGCCAACAAGTCTGAATCCGAACCTAAAGGTTAATTAACTTGATCTGTATGATTAATTTAACATAAATGAGATGCCTGGACTTGAAAAGGTCAAAAATATGTGATATAACATTGGACATGTTTTCCATAGATTTACAAAATTTATAAAATAATGAAAAATGATCTAACAATTTTCACATGCGATTCACATGTGCAAACAATCACTTTTTATTCTGAATAACACAATACACAACAAACATCAATACATTTGCTAAAAGAATGGTTTCAGTGCACAGTGGAAATATGACAGGTTTTTGTATTAAAATTCAAGAAATCACACACTTCAAAGTTTACTAAGAATGTGACTGGGATTTTAACAATTCATTAATGAATCACCATGCATCAATTAGAAATGTTGTCATTGACCTGTTGTTCGAAGTATCATTACATTACGATATAGACTGTGTCGATAATATGCTTAATTTCTCTACATTTCTCAGCTGAAGAGTTTAGTTGAAATAACTTCACAGACTCAACAACAAACAATGAAAATAAATACCAGAACTAATTTAGGATCAGGACAAGCAAAGTTTCAGCACATAAAACTCCAAATTCAACTTGGAGGACAATTGGCTCTTTTCACAAACTGAGTTTTGGCTAAGTGGAAACTTTACTTTCCAGGAGTGTAGGTGGTACAGGAAATTCTAACTGGATCTCAACTAAGTTGTAATCTGGTTAACCCATTACCCAATGTAATGACCAAAATTGGGCAGCGCTATTCACAAAAAATCATAATTCAGTGTTCATTATTTTTCTCATTTTTTGTCTCAAAAGCATAGCTGATGATTCCCTGATTGAAATGAGCTTGTTGAGTTCGTTTCAATGAGGTCATAAGCTATATTTTTTACACAAAAAAATAGACAAAAATTAGTTATTCAATAACTTTGTTTACAAGTGTTGTCTGCCTTTCAAATTAGGTAAAGGGTTAATCTTATTCATATACTTTTCTGTCCCTAAGACAAAACATTACATGTCAGGTGCCATTTTCATTTACTTCACAAGATTCAGTCTTCACTTTACAGTATTTATGAAATTTTGATTCACCAGAGTAAATTTGTGAGCAGATGGCAATTATCATTATGTGTACAGTCCATTAAAGTCCCGGTTTCCATCACCCGATTTCTAGTGCTAAACTAGGGGTGACGAACTCGGTTTGCATTACTATCTAGAGCACTGGGAAAATACCAAGTTTGACCAATTAACCACGCTATCAGTACGGCCTGACAAAAAAATCACACCACACGAATTAAATGTCGAACAGGCAAGATTTGAATCAATCAATGCATAACCATAAGAAAATTATTTATTTGACTGGCTTAGATGTCAAACAAGTGTCAATAATACAACATTTTAATCCGCGGAGCGCTATTCTGTTTTCGATACACTGACATGACCGTAATCCTGCCCATCAATTATTACCAACCAATGAGGCACAGGCACAAATATGTGTGACATCCCACCAATGCTCACTGCATACTGAGAAAAAAAACATTCGTACAACATCTTAGCGTGGAACCATGGTGGTTTGCATTCGCAGCACAAATGTGTATCTTTAAAAACATTAATTGCTTGTGTTTGTGTTCAATGCCGTTCATTTGAATTCATTCACGCTTCTGTTTTTATTAAACCTGTGCAAAAATATGCTCATGGAAACTGTAAACTTTATCGAGGGGTCGGCAGCACTCATTACAAATTGGGCCCACCAGGTGAAAATTTGATAAACGTCATTGTAAATGACACATTCTCACAAATAAATACGGGAATACTGGTACACTAAGTGTATAGCCGCAAGTTAAAATTTAATAGAAATAAGTTTTAAAAGGCCTGTTGTACACAATGTTCATAAACTGAACTGGTGACCAGTATAGGGGTGTACCATGAAACTACCTTTGAAATCATCACTGGTAATGCAAACAACTTGAATATATTTAGAGTTAAGTTTATTTTCAGCATCCATATATCAAGACTGTATTATTAAATCGTATTTATATTAAATCAGGGTTCATACACTTTTTTCAAGGTGAGAAGCCATGGCTTTTCCAGAATTTTAAGTAAATTTTCCAAAATGTTTACAGGATTTTGGCGGCAAATCTGAAAAAGAAAAGATTTTTTCAAGCATCCGGGACATGGAAAAGTCCTGGATTTTCCATGACTTTTCCATGGCCCAGATCCTTAAAAAACTCAACTTTTGTTCTCACTGCCACATTACACAGAGTTGCAACAATCAATATTACAACATACATCATTTAATAAATGAATAAGAAAGACTTAATAATTCTTGTTCTTCATGATTTATCTATCATTGTGATGTTTTGTGGTTGCATTTTCACAAGTTTGATATCCGTGTTACATTTCTTAGGAAATTTCCATAACTTTTCCAGACAAAAAGCAAAAAATACACCCTTTTTTCCAGGCCTGGAAATTTTTTTTCCATTTTCCATGACTTTTCCAAGTTTCCAAGACCTGTACGAACCCTGTTAAATTTAATTGCCGGTTGAAATTTTGGTATTGTGACGTCAATGTGCAGAGGGTTAATTGACTCTTAGGGAACTGGGCAATTTTTAACAAATTACACAAAACCATTATGGCCTAAAAAAAAATAAAAATCTGTTTCTCAGGCCCTCCCGCATGGTCCTTTTGACTGCCGTATGCTCTCTTTTTATAACCAATCCAAATTTAAAAAAATCAAAATCGAATGGATTATGTCTGATATTTTACCCAAGTTAATAAAATTGTCCCTTGAGTACAAGAAGGCTTTGCAATGCCTCAGCATTGCAAAGCCTTCTTGCACTCAAGGGACGAAAAAAAACACTACCCATGCTATTCTGTAGATTATGGGGCTTAAAACATAAAAAAACCCAAGAACATGAACTTTTTAATGGCAAAGAAATAATTACAAAAATAAAAAATAAATTAAAAAAACGCCCGCCCGCATGCAATTTTACAAAAAATGGCCTGAGAAACAGAGGATCTACTTTGTGTGGCCTATCTGACAGTCTAAAAGTATGAGTGATTTCTAGCCAAATCCCAACTGCACCTATAGACAGCCAAACTTGGATTGTAACCAGTGCCTGAGGAGTTTCATTGTTACGTGATAGATCTCATGGTTTCAGGTTTTGAGTTTCACAAGCTTGGAAATTGGTCCATCAGTGCTAACTGAATTGAAATTCAGATCTAGAATATTCTTTTAAAATTCCCATCATTTGAAAAATAGTCCTTATTCTTTTTTTTAAAACTTCACCTGATTTTTTTATTAAATATTTTAGTGATGTCAAATGTTTTATCAAACAGTAAAGTCAGACATGTTAACCTTCCAAAATTTTTTTCAGGGAGATTGAAGAAAATTTTCAGGGAGATGACATGATTTTCAGGGAGATTTTTTTTTGCGCGTAGAAGCCACGTGTGGATCAATTTTAAATACAAATTAATACCAAATACCCCCCCTCCCCACCCCCACACACACAGACATAACAGGAAACAGTCCAACAACAATACATCAAAGGAACATACGCCAACGTTCTACTAACCGGTGGTGAGTGACCCAGACCTGTTAACCTCTCGAGGTGACTGTCAGTGAGATTTTGATGAGCTCCCAGTGAGACTCGGATGCTTGTCAGTGAGATTTTTGCACGTGGGCAGCACATCAATAATTTCCATGTGACTCCCCCCCCCTCACACACACATACATTAAACATTCCACCCTAATGTGTTTTATTTGAACAATTTGTCCTTTCAAAAGCCAAAACATAGAAATATAGAGAAAAACAGAAATCAAAAATATGGATGTGGTCATGTGCCAATATCTGAGTTGTTCCAATGACATCCATATTTCAATGGTTTTATGTACAAAATGTTTGGAGATATTTTCGACCTTTTCAGCACTATATCAGTTTTGACGCTGTGTTGAAAGTTTTGGATCTATTTGGGAAATTATGGGTACTTGCGGCGACCTGCGGCGATCTGTGGTGTTTAGGCACACCCCAAGCCCGGTTGTTGTGGTAATTCGATCTGCCAAAGTCCAGCGCCCCACCTAACCACACCGGGTACTCACTGGAAGTAGTTGGTCATTTACGAAGGGGATTTGGAATGGGGTGATCATTTTTCAGTGAAACGTGAACATTATGCCACAGCCAGCCCAGGACGAAACATCTCCGGGATATTTAATTTATTTTGTTGTCCATTTATCACAACGAATGAAAAAACGTCCAAGTGCCGTAAATTAGCAACTTTTTAGAGATTAAACATAATTTTTTTCACAGCCTGCTTTAGAAAATTGCGAATCGGAAATTTTTCCCAATATATTGAAAATTACGGCAACTCAAATGTTTGAGCCGTTTGTCTGCAAAATTGGCTATAATTATCTGAAGTGAAAGTGAAATCCAAAATGCACAATAATAAATTTGTGCGTATTTTTGCACATGTTCGATTGGACAAAATTTATGCGTATGGAACTTATTTTTCGATTTGACTGCTACCTGTATACAAGTAAAGGTGTGCCTTTAATATATAATCAATTTCAGCAATTATCCTGCATCTCAAATTCATTTAATCCGCCGGTCAAACGTGTTGCAAATAATCACAACACGGCCATTGACAGAAATGAGATTGGTCACCAGTTCTTACGTAAGTGGTGACGTTTCACACAAACTTAATGACCTTGCCACTGAGAGTAGAGCACATGCTTTTGTATTTGTAAACAAAAGCTGGTGGATTCAGTTTTTGTCTGGTATGTCGACTTTCCGGGAGATTTTGGCCCAAATTGACTCCCGGGCGGGAGGGCGGAAGGGCAGAAGGGGATAGCTAATTCAGGGAGAATCCCGGACATTCCGGGAGAGTTAACATGTCTGAGTAAAGTATAGAAGAATCCAACAAATCAAGGAAAGTGAAAGAGAATGAACAAGTCAACGAAAGTGAAAGCCAAGTACTTTTGCATTATTTTTTCACCTTCAGCACGCTGATGCTGAAATATCAGTTTCAATCTATACTTTTTTTCCCATAATGTAAATGGAATTTAACCACTTCAATTTTGTTTGAGAGAGCTCACTGCAAACAAGATTGAACTGACTATGAATTGCTATTTGGCTTGTGGGAATAATAAGCTGCTTTAAATTATGTTTTTCTGTCATCAGCCTGTTTAGGGTTAACATGTGATTTACTTTCACACACAATATTTCTCAATAAAATACTGTCCAGTAACCTCTTTGTGACTTACTTCAGTGTCCTTGTAACTACCAGTGAAATGTCAATTCAGTCTGACAATATTTCAAAACATTATTCATATATGATTCAGAAAAATTGGACAAATGGCTTTAACCCTTTACCCAACATCCACCCACGTAATATGCAAATTCAGCCGCTAAAAAAATATTATTTTTCAAAAAACTTCCAACAAAACCATATCATGTGCCCCCGCTTTGGAACGAGGGGACACATGATATGGTTTTGTTGAAATCAAGTTCTACTGCTTTTTATTGTTTAGGATGTGAGAATATGGAAAACACAAGAGATACAGGGTGACAAATGTGCTAGATAGTGTGAGAGACCAGAAGGCACCTTTATTTTACATGGATACAAAAAAATCCTTCAAGTGAAGATAAAGTTTGGAAAACTGAGCAGACACCACAGAAACTGTGAAAAAGCAGACTTGTTTACTACTGATGGGATAAGACAACAAAGCAGACACTAGAGAAACTGTGAATTATTTATTTATTGGTGTTTAAGGTCACATACTTAAGCACCGTGACAGTTTTACGGGTGGAGGAAGCAGGAGTACCCAGAGAGAACCACCAAGCATCGACGAGCAACTGTCAGCTACTCAACATTCTAACTCTGTTCAAGTTCTGGTCAAGCAGGGTTACATCGGTTGAAGACAAGTGCATCATCAATGTGCAGTACGCCTTCATACATGGCGTCATCATGTCCCATGTAGGCAACTGGTATAAAGTGCCTTGCCTAAGGACTGGGTCATCCCAGACAGGGATCAAACTCAGAACCTCTAGCATAGAAGTCCAACAGTCTACCACTGAGCCACCACGCTCCTGAGAAACTGTGAAGAAAGCAAACTTGTTTATTACTGATGAGAAAAGACTTTCTATCTATTAATCTGGGAACGACAGGAAGAGGGCAAGTCTAGCAATGCTGTCTATGCTGTCTCCAAAAAATATATATCTAATATGTATCCAAAGAACTTGTTTCAAAGCAAATTTTGTATCAATGTGTATCATTGAATAAACTTTTCCATTTTGTCCACAATGAGATGACAACCCTGGATGGGGTGTGATCAGGTGAACTTCCAAAGTATAACAGAGAGTTATTACCTCTTTTGATAGTTGTAATAAATCAAGAGATATCCCGAGCACCATTTTTATCATCAAACTTCTACAACTTCACCATGAGAACAAATTTTTGTGGGGTTAAAAGAGCAAAAATTCAACAACTGAATTTCCTAAATTACATAACTAAATAAACCTATTAGAGACAACAAAAATATTGTGCTACATAACAAACATATCAACAACAAATATATTAAAACAATTATTATACATAACAATCTAACAGGTGTTTTTAGGGCATTTTAACCTCAACATTCTTGCCTACATGAACATGGTTATAAAATTACTTTTTTTAAAATGTTCACAACACCTCCAGTGTTCATTCTCAATGAATTTATTACTAAATTCATTTTGAAAGGAAACTTTTGAAACATTAACTTAACCCTTTACCCAACGCAGACGATATCAAAATTTATTATTTTAAATAACATTTTTTTCAAATTTTTCAAAAAATTTCAACAAAACCATATCATGTGACCCCTCGTTAGAACGAGCTTGACGAGCTCGTTCCAACGAGGGGTCACGTGATATGGTCTTTGCTGAAATATTTTGAAAAATAATATTTTTTCAACTACTGAATTTGCATATTACACGGGCGGATGAGGACGATTCGTTGGGTAAAGGGTTAACTCAATTACTCAAAGCACTCTGGGGAGTAATAACATTTTCATTAATCAGACTTAAAACAATTTTGGAAGAAAATTTTTCTACAGCCTGCCATATCTGAAAGCCAAGCCTACGGATTGAAAAATGCATGTGTGCAGTAAGCCACACTTCTAGAATTAATTTGGCGTACGCAATTATTGCCAGAGGTGTTTTAACTATGGTACAAACAAGAACAAAGTTTGAAAATATGAGAAACGAGTAATTATGTTTTGTTCACAACTAATGAAATATTACTGTGCTGGGATAATAAAAGTGGCAGAAAGTTTTGACCCGATCACAATCGAAAATACTCTCAATGGAATTTCATACATTTGCTTTACAATATGTATTGCATGTGCCAATGCCACTGACCTGACCCATTACTCAGTGTTTGAGAAAGCATGTGTTATCCCTTGAAGACCTGGAGATTTTTAATACATTTTTTACTCAATCTGACAGTTTACATCCTTGGCTTTGCAGTTGTTTCTAGGCAAGCCTTGGCTTACAATACAGGCAACCAAGACCTGTCAAGAAACAGCTGCCAAAGTACTCAGATTGTAAATTACAAGTTTACCCCAAGACTACATGTTAGGGCACCTGTTCTTTTGCAGTAAAAAGTAATCAAAGTTGGAATAAGGCCTTTAAGGGTTAAGATTCCCACATGAATATGGGTTTTCCAAGGAAAGGGCCCAACAACCCATTCAATGGACCCTTTGAAAGCACATTGAAGCACAAGCACTGCCATGTGTCTCAAATTCGAAAGCCAGTTGAACTGCAGTACACAGCGTAATTTGGTATTTAGCTATCCAACAGGTAGACATCTATTTATACCTTCATTTTCCAGCCAATAGGACCCAACATGCAAATCTGCATTTCATGGACCACCTAATCTATCATGTATATCCAAGTTTGTGCATAAGCTGGAAGCTTTTCAACAGTCTCTGAAGTTTTCAATCAGCCAAGAAAAAACATTTAGTACTGGTTCAATCCTTCTTCACATGCAAAATCATTTACATATCTAGTCAAGTAATTTTGTAAATTAAGTTTGGATAGCAATCTAGGTTTCATTCATTCTTGTTCCTCAGGCACCTCCCTAACTGAAAATCTCCCTCATCACTCTTTTTTACCTGGAAATCTCTTCAATGACACTATTTTTCACAGAAGGATTAAAAATTTAACCAACTTTATCTTGCTTGACAGACGTCACAGAGTTTGGCAAACAAGATATAGTTGGTTAAATTTACAACTGCATTATGGGAAATTAGCACTGCTGAAAAAAAAAAAAAATTTCTACATCACAACGTAAGGAGTTAGATTTCTAATTCCAACTATTTTCAGAATTGTTTTGTGGATTAAAAAAAAAAATAAAGAAGAAAAAAAGCCTCCTTTTCATCATAAAATTGAGGAAAAATTACCTGAGTAATAAGATATATATTTAAAGGCCTAATTATCATTTTCATATCTGTGTAAAGTAACTGCTGTAAATTCAAGCAATGCAAAGCTTAGGAATTAATTCAGAAACAGATATCCTTCTTCAAAGTAGAAAAAATCACATCTGAAGATCTTTTATTTTACAACCATCATGCAGCTCACTATGTGACTCTTGGGTAATTTTTAATCATTGGCGAATTCATTCTGAGTAACAGAGCAGTTTAAAAAGAGCTACAAAAATAGCAAAATTGTGTACCCAGCTGCAACTCAACTTTACAGATTATCGGAAATAATATATATGGTGGCAAAATATGGATAACAATTTGCAACTCTATTCTGATGCAAAATAAAAATAAAACAGCCTTCATGAAAAAGTTGAAAGCTTTTCAGTTGTTTATTGCCATTTAACAACACTTTCAACAGCTAGGGCCACATTCTGTTGAACAGTTTTTGGGATGTAAAACTCAAGAAACAAAGAGGATGGGGCAAGACAATGACCGTGCAATGAGCAAGTTGGTGATCAACTTTCAACATTCAGTCTACTAATCAGGTACACCGGTTAACAGGTGGAGTGCTTTTAAAAGATCACATCAGCATTTGTTCACACACGTTTTCTTGGTCACAATATATTGGAGAATGCCTTTAGGCAATCCCCAATAAATTGTAAAAATTCCATACAAAATGTTTACTTCTAAGAGCATGTGAAGCAAATCCACAGAAATGAATTTATTTATTTATTATTGGTGTTTTAGGTCACATACTTGTGCACAATGGTTAATTGTGACTGCAACATGGAGATAAACTCAAGGCCGGCCAATTGTTTATTCCATGTTGCTAATTTTAGAGGACCCCCCCACCGCCCCCAAGGCATTGGTGACCGGGTCCTATTTTACCATTAAAACAGCCTTGCTTCATTTCCCGGGGTTCCCACAGGGGCTCAGAAATGAAACCTTTTAACAGTACTCCTGACACTTCTAAGCAAAGCCCACATAGCACTGAATCAGTTATTTATTTATTGGTGTTTAAGGTCATATATTTTGGCAAAAAGGCTAATCATGACCACAACATGAAGATAAAGTAAAGTTTAGTCAATTGTTTGTACCCAAGTTGGCCATTTTAGAGGACTTCCACCTCAAGCATTGGTGACTGGGTCCTATTTTACCAGTAAAACAGAGCTTGCTTAACACAGTAAACAAGCACTACCTCACTTCCCAGGATTCCCATGGGAAACTAAACCAGTTGAAGACATGTTTATCATCAATGTGCTATTGGACACTGTCCCACCAAGTTTGAAGTGTGCTGATATTTGATACAACGTGACAATGAAAGTGTCCGTGACACTATAGCTCAACTTGTGTAAGACATGTACATGTATAGTATGTGACACAGCAATGACACACATCTAGGTAATGACCTGATAACAAAGGTACATATAAAGTATTGTAACGGTCTGTACATAAATGCTGACCGTAGCCTGTTACAAATGTCAGTGAGATGCTACATGAAGATCGGTTCATAAATACAGCCTCTAGCCCGAGCAATATTGACATCTGCACTTACTGTGTATTAGTAGCACTGAATAAATCAAAAGTTCATCTAATTTGCATAATTTCTGCACGAGAAAAAAACCTGTATTATATGTGATGTATTCCATGTTACCAAACATTCATTCAAAAATTTATTCAAATCAGAACCTTCATATAGAAGTTCTGTACCAAAAACTGATTGTACCTAATTTTGGTACAAAATGGCCACCGGCAGCTATCTTGAATTTCAAACCGCACCCAAAGACACTCGTTCTCGTCCCAAGGTGATAACAAAGGTACCCAAGAAGTTTCGTGAAGATCGGATCATAAATAGAGCCTCTAGCCCGAGCCGTATTGACCTGAGCACTTACTGTGTATAAGTAGCACTAAATAAATCAAAGTTCATCTAATTTGCATAATGTCTGCACGAGAAAAAAACGCGTATTATATGTGATGTATTCCATGTTACTAAATATTCATACAAAAATTTATTCAAATCAGAATTTTTATACAGAAGTTCTGTACAAAAAAACTGATTGCACTAATTTTGGTACAAAATGGCTGCTGGTGGCCATCTTGAATTTTGGACCGAACCCCAAAACACTCGTTCTCGTCCAACGGTGATAACAAAGGTACCCAAGAAGTTTCGTAAAGAATGGTTCATAAATACGGCCTCTAGCCTGAGCCGAAAAGAAGTTGTGTACAAAAAACTGATTGGACCTAATTTCAGAACAAAATGGCCACTGGCAGCCATCTTGAATTTTGGACCGCACCCAGAAACACTCGTTCTTGTCCCAAGGTAATAACAAAGGTACCCAAGAAGTTTCCAGAAGATCGGTTCATAAATACAGCCCCTAGCCCGAGCCGTATTGACATGTGAACTTATTGTGTGTAAGTAGCACTGAAAAAATCAAAGTTCATCTAATTTGCAAAATTTCTGCACAAGAAAAAAACCCGTATTATATGTGATGTATTCCATGTTACTAAACATTCAGACAAAAATTTCTTCGAATCAGAACTTTCATACAGAAGTTCTGTACAAAAAACTGATTGCACTAACTAAGGTACCAAATGGCTGCTGGTGGCCATATTGAATTATGGACCGCACCCCAAAACACTTGTTCTCGTCCCACGGTGATAACAAAGGTACTCAAGAAGTTTCGTAAAGATCGGTTCATAAATACGGCCTCTAGCCCAAGTTGTATTGAATTGTTGACGGACAGACAGATGGATGACAGGCCATGGCATAACCTCAAATTTGACTTACGTCAAAGTTGAGCTAAAAATCAGATTTGAAATGACAATCTTGGAATCAGAAATCTTACCTGCTAATTTTTTGGACCACCTTTAAAGCCAGTTAAAAGCTACGGAAAGCAGTTAGGCCACACAAAGTAGATCTTCTGTTTCTCAGGCCATTATTTGTGAAAGTGCATGCAGGCAAGCGTTTTTTTATTTTATTTTTTATTTCAGTAATTACTTCTTAGCCATCAAAAGTTCATGTTCTTGGTTCACGTTTTAGGCCTCATAATCTACAGAATAGCATGGGTGGTGGTGTATTTCATCCCTTGAGTGCAAGAAAGCTTTGCAATGCTAAAGCATTGCAAAGCCTTCTTGCACTCAAGGGACAAATTCATCAATTTTTTTAACTTGGGTAAAATATCAGACATAAACCATTTAATTTTAATTTTTTTTAAGTTTAAATTGGTTATAAAAAGAGAGCATGCGGCAGCCAAAAGGACCATGCGGGAGGGCCTGAGAAACAGATTTTTAATTTTTTTTAGGCCTTACTGAGCAATCTTGTAAAATGACACTAACTGAAAAATATTTAATAGCCCTTGATTTATATAATATTAGATATCTAGGAAAGCTGGGTAAATATGTAAAAAGTTAAGGCTCAAAATGATATCTTCTCAGTTATAACCTGCCTGTATTGGCCAATGAACAAGAGTCACATACAAGTGAGCATCATCAGGTAGATCTCAGATACACAGGATTGTGAATGATACATACAATTTTCAAACATCACTTATTCTTAGATCAAAGGCAACATTTTAACAACAAAAAAATCCTATCAATGCTTCGCTGGAAGAATCAAGATTTTTCATCAATTTATTGAATTATGATAAACTGCATTATAGTGTCCCCAAATATCTGCTCCAACAGACATTCTCCAAAATCTCCAATATTTAACACATGAACATTTAAGTATGTATGTTTAGTAAACACTAATGTAACTAGCCAGGACTCCTATAGTTATTAATATATTTGTATCAACTTTTGATGATAATGGCACTGCATGGCAGAGTATGACACTGGTAACAACGAAGCTATCACAACCTCATTGATCCAATACACTGAAGAGCCAGCAGTTTCAGAGCATGGCAACTCAACACACTTCAAAAACAATTTTGAAGTCCAAACTGACACATAATGGGCTACTTTCACATATCCACTGCTATCATAAATGGCCAATTCATTTTTATGTTTTACACTAGGCATGTGTGATTTTAAAACTTCTTCACCTATGTTGCAAACATCTGTTATTTTAAGCACAATTTACATTTTGCAATCTGTGTATTGTCATTGACACAGACTATCCGATTCCTAAACATACTATGTTAGCCAGAATTGTTGAATTTGCATTTACCAGGCATGTTATTGTATTGTATAAATTCCCGCACTTACCAATGTTCAATGTGATACAAGAAATAAACAAGAGATAATATCATAATTCAGTGTATAATTCAGGGCTTTTTAGGGGATGATTTTCTGCCACATTCTTTGTTTGAAATAGGCAGTCAAGTTCTCAAATGAGGATTTTCATACTTTTTCCAGGAATACCCTGAAGTGCCATTTACTAATAATCTACTCCAATCAGGACCGAGTTCAACTCCCAAAATATATTACATGCATACATGTAGGATAAAACATAAGTCCTTGCAGGTCTCAAATTTCGAGTAGAATCAAATCCCAAATTGAATCAGCAGATAAATTCAAGTTGTATTAAATCTCAAATCGAATAGATTCTCACTGCTTTTCAAAGTGTACATATTGCACCTTCTTATAGCCATAAATATTGTCAGTCTCCACTCAAATATTTTGAGCAATGGTGGATTATCTGTTTGGGAAAATATATCGAAAAAGTGGATTAGGCCAGAACAGAATCAAAGTAGGTTTTAGAAGCAGGACCTCCTTGAACTCACCCTTTATCATCAGGTCTCCTGTATGGAAATAAAATCATCAGGACAATTTCAATTCGAATCAAATTTCAAAGCATAGAAGAGCCTTAATGAACTAGAGGATGGCCACCAAAGGGTGGCCGATTCCCCCGAAAAAAGCCTTGATAGCCATTCCAACCTTATTCGCGACACACCCTCTGGTTGTGGGCAATAATAATACCAAGTATCATTAATAAATCCATGTTTGGCTATAAAAAAAAGAACCTCTGTTTCTCAGGCCCACGCGCATGGTCATTTTTGGTGCGCATGCAACCTTTTTATGACACCAAAAAATCTTCAAAAAAACTTGAGATATTGTGCTCATTTCGGTAAATCGATATTGATGCGTTCGTAAATTTTAAATCAACACACTTCAAGCTTTTTCTACATCATACCTTAATAAAGTGGGTGGGTTTTAGCAATACTCATGACAGAAAGTGTTTTATTCTGCAAACGGTAAGTCATAATGACAACAAGAAGGAAGGTGTCTTTCAGTCTGACAACAAACAGTCACAAAGGGGAATGGTCGATTCGCACCACGTTTGATTCGCACCAACTCTCAGAAAGTCTGCAAAGTCAGGTGCTATGTTGAATGGAACACAGTCTCCTGGCATTTATTTTTAGTAGCATTTGTGTTGTAAATGGCCGTCATTGGAAATTTGTGTACTGTTATTTGAAACCGTTACGAGTTTCCCAGTCAGACATGTTAACTCTCCTGGAATGCCCGGGAAAATCCCGGAATTTCAGTGTAGTTCCCGGCCTCCTGGACGGGAATCAGTTTTGGACCAAAAATCCCGGAAAACAACAGTCAAATATTTTGTTCCCGTTGTAACTTATGAAAAACGTTCAGAGTCAAATCACATGCATTTCAAACTCTGGTAAAAACTCACGAAGCAGTAAAATATGGATTTAAGTTAAATTTATTTAAGAAAAGGCTATTTTACGATATATATTTCAACTGTGTTCATGTTTATTTCTGGGGTTTTTCTTCGGAGATTTGTGATAAATGTGCGAGTGTCGAAGTGAAAATAGGTGACTTACTTTCAAAAAATTGAAAACTCCACCTTCATTTAAATGCAGTTTTTTGAAATTAAAATATATGAAAAGGAATTAAATAATATATATTTATTTATTCCTTCATAGAATAGCTTTAATTCTCATCCCTTTTCCAAAATCAAAACGTAAACATCAACTATTTAGCACAGCTTAAAAGTAGGTTAATGTCTCTTAGGATGCCGAAAAATTATGACAGCATATTCAAACACAATGGACTTTTTTTCTAACACCACATTTATTCTGTTGTGCTGACTACAGAACTGTTAACTGTTGGCCATCTGTAACCAGAAAATTTTGAATGGAATTGAACAAAAATGCTTCAGTGATGAAAAGAAAAGTTTTGTGTAGGGCATAAGCGTCCCACATGCATGAAGTTTGATAAAGATACTTTCTGAGTACTGATGTTCTTGAAGTAACTGAACAACAGGACATCTTTTCCTTTTAACATTCCCAGACTTGGGAAATTATTAGCTAAATAGACATTGATAAGAGCAAACCACAGGTGGATGTGCTCTGTGGGACAGTGTGGGTGGGTGGGGAGGGGGGGGACTCAGGAAGTAGAGGATACTGGGGGGGGGGGGGGGGGTCAAATCAACAGTTATTTTATGATTTGTTTAATTTTTCAACATAGCATAAATGCATCAGCATAGTTGACAACTAGTTCTGGATATAACCTTGTGTTAATAGTGGTCCGTGAGCTGAAAATTCACAAGGTTTTTTCTTTTATTTTGCCCCCGCGCGAACTTTTCCCTGAAATCCATCCCATTTCCCTGAAAATCACCCTCAGGTTCCCTGAAAAATTATTGTGGAGGTTAACGTGTCTGTTCCCAGTTAATTTAAATAAATGCATTTGAAATGCAGGATAATTGGATAACTAATAGTAACCGTTGCTTGATATAAAAGTAACAGTCATAGTTGAAAATAAATTGCATATAGGCAGGTATGTGCGGTCGAATTGGTTAATAAAAACACGCAAACATTCGTTTTGTATTTCATTTTCAGATTTAAAAAAAATATGATTTATGGATGAACTGCCCGTTCAAATGGGTTGTGATAATTTTGAATATAATGGGGAAAAATTGCGATTCACTATTTTATTAGGCAAGTTGTGAAAGGATTTTTTTGGGGGGGTAAAATAAATCTCTGAAAGTTGGCACTTCGACATTTGATTTGTCCCAGAGACGTTTCAACCCGAGACATTTCACCCACGAGGCGTTTCGTGACTTTCCTCCTGTATTATAATTTTCACGTTTCACTGAAAAAACAAACATTCAAACCCCACTTCATTTACGACTCAACACCCCTGTGGTGAATAACCAATATATTTGCAAAATTTTGCGTGGTCCACCAGGCGTTTTGGTGGGGGTCAAATTACCACAAATAACCTCTCGGGGAGAAAATAAAAAGAAAAAAAAAACCCGCCCGCCCGCATGCTTTTTTGGAAAAAATGGCCTGAGAAACAGACAATCAACTTTGTATGGCCTTTCAATTCATTTTTGAAAAATAAATTAGGTCTGAACCAGTTGAAGGACTTCATATTCTGTGAATGTGCTTCATATTATCTTTGGAGTGACTTTATTGAGTTTGTGAGGATTTGCCTAGTCACAATTTATGAGGGAGTGCCTCTAGGCACTCTCCCATAAATTTTAACAAGTCAAAGACAAGTGAGCAAATTTTGAAGACTGAAAATAATTTAGCACTCAAACAGTTAACAACACTTTCAACAGGCACGGTCACATCATGTCAGTTTTACAGGTGGAGGAAGCCAGAGTACCTAGATAGAACCAATGAGCAGTGGCAAGCAATTGTCAGGACTCTCCAATTTAGAGTCTCGATGAATTTTAATGAAATTTGTTCAGGTTATAAGCATAAATAAAACTTGAATTTACTTTTCTTCTTGGAACAATAACATTATCAAAAAATAAGTACAGTTTTGTGATCATAAAAGCAAACAGAATTTTCTCAGAATGGGGACCTGATAATGTACAGATCAAAATTCTCTGTCTGCTTCCCTCGCCACAACACAGTAGAAAATGAGAAGACATTTTTCATGGCCGTACTCTAGTCAAATTCAAGGATTTACAAGGCCCCGCCTTCACAAGCTTCAGTTACAGTTACTGTAAACATGTCAAAAAAAAAACATTATTAATTACATGCATTGTCATTGGAAACTCAAGGTTTTTCAAGGCCACCTCCAGGTCCATTTTCCAGGATTTCAATGTCGTGAAGGGCCCTTATTCAAATTCAAGGCCATTCCTAAAATCCAAGGTAATGGTAATCCTGACTGAATATGACATGCTATTTTTATTTCTTTTTCATGATGCAATCTCAATTTTGCTGTATTTTACTTAGAAACTCTTCATCCACTGATGTATGTCTCAACTGAATTATGAGCTGAGCATGAAAAAAATTGCGACATCAACGCTGTAGCTGCGACGGGTGTTGCAATCTCACAAAATTCTAAGTTCATCAAGGGCCATAACTCCAAGAAAAATATTTGGAACAACACATGCATTGAACAGTGGCTAGACATCAATAAGATACACTTACATGCCAAATATAAAGTCATTCCATCAAGTATTTCAAAAGTTATTGAATTTTGAAACTCGTTGGTCACAGACAGACCGACCGACAGTCAGACCGACAGACAGACCGACATTGCCACTTATTGAGCTGCTAGTCGCAGCTAAAAATGATTCTGTGATCACAGTACTGTAATCTGCTTTAGAAAACTGTTGTTAGTTGATAGTGGTCCTGTTTATTGCATACGCTTTCTTCACATCATATTATTTACCAAATATTCAACACAATTTATGCCCATTACCCTTTTCCCTAACAAATTACTTAAAAATCAATGTACACAAATCTGAAAAGCTTTAATTAAGTGGTATATATATACTGAAAAGCTTTGCCTGATATTCAAACTCGCAAGACTGAAGGGTTGGGTGTTTCCCTGGAATTTCCAGTACTTTGAACCTGTTTGTCTTGTGGATTAGAATGATTTACAGTAAAGTCTTGGTTTTGAATACACATACTAATGTATAGGTAATCTGAATACAGTAAAGAAAATTTACTTACAAAATGCACATATAGGCAACTATTTTAAAGCCTCAATGTTCATCCAAGTATGATTAGAATAACTTTAGGGTCTAAAATTGAGGTCGAGGTCATCAAACTTATTTAACAGAGCTACCTGAAAATTGTCAAACAAGATTTAAGGAATTTGATGTTTTTTTTAAATTCTACACCATTAAATAGCACTATTATTTTTCATTGACAAGCTAGTCAAATGAAGAGTAGGATACTCGATAATATTTATCACTGCATTTCTCATTTCCTTGACATGCACCCATTAAATGAAACACCACTGATATTCCCATCAACAAAACTAGTCGAAATAAGTTTAAATTATAAACTGTAACATCAATCAAAACTCAACAATATTGATAAGAATATTATTTCTACCACATCTGCCAATGAAAAATGAAACCCATTTCCCTTTATGGTCTGTACTATTCGCAAAAATCAACATACAAATTTTACTATTTTTTAAACTCTTTCCTCTAACATATGGCTTATGACCTCTCATAAGGAGACACAAGTTATGCTTTGGAATCAAAAATGTGAAATGTTTTGGTTATTTAGAACATTTTTTGGCAAGTGTTACCTTCTTGCCGTGTTAGGTGAAGGGTTAAAGCTGAAATTGCCAGAACCATATGCTCTTTAATTATACTTAACTCTCACCACAAATCAAAATTCTGAAATTTCAAGCTGCAAATTTTTCCCATAATGCGACTAGGAAGTTAACCAATTCAATCTTGTTTGACAGAGCTCAATGAGCTCTGTAAAACAAGATTGAATTGGTTAAATTTCTCCTTCAATATTGTGAAAAATTTGGGGCTTAAAAATTTAATATTTTGACATCAGAAATAGAGGGTTAAACAAAAGTAACTGTTTTGAGTCCCAAATGTGAAAATCTTTTCTACCTTTACCTTCTGTGATAAGACATTCAAACCCTCAATTCTCAAAACCTTGAAGTGCATGATTGTTAGTTTGTCCTTTTCGATCACCACAAAATGTTATTTCTGAAATGTTCTGAATCAACATTTCAAATCATGATGAATTATGCATATATAACTTCATTTATAGGATAATTATTAAAAAAAATACAGTAATCACGACATAATACACACAAATAATGATTCGCATTCTATCTGTTAAATACATTTTCTCTATTGATGCATTTAGACAAAACACTTTACATGTTCCATTTTCACCAGAAAATCATACATATGATTGATTAAAGTGCCATAAATACATATCTGTTTCCAGTTCTAGTGCATTTATTTATCGGTTACGTTTTTGAATTTATGTGAAGGAAATACAGTACGTGGAGAGTGTATTATCACTAAATCACCCGCAGAGTGGAGATCCAACCCAAGCAATAATTGCAAATTTGTTGCAAAACATAACCAGTACAAGCAAAGTTTCAGGCAATGGACCTCCGGGTTAAACCCGGAGGTCCATTGGCTGAAACATTGCTTGTATTTTTTTGTCGATATGTACAAAATTTGGAAGTTATAGCTTGGGTGACAACTCCACTCCGCGGGTGATTTAGTTACAATCCACTCTCCACGTACTGTATGCTGCTTCACAATGTTAATACACACTTATTATATACCTTTGCCTTGGCTGATAAAATTCTGCTGTATTTGTTTAATGGGGTTTAAGACCATATTATGGTAATGATTTGGGAAATAGCTTTTGAAGATGAAAAGGGTTGAAAAAAGAACATAAGCACATTTAGTAACGGTTTTGATATAATAATAAATTTAAATTTCAGAAACATAACTAGGGTACCAAACATTTACCATTCATTCAGTGTAAATTTAACCTGTTAATTGCATGTATGTTATAGAGTAAACTCCAGTTAATGGAATACAAAATATGGTAATCTATCAAAGAATTACTCTGACTACCACTGAATTCCCAACGTTAATAGACCAATTTGGCATCAGTACATCCAATATATGCATTTATTCTATTATATCTTGTTTGACAGAGCTCTATGAGCTCTGTAAAACAAGATTTAATAGATTAAGTGTTCATTATAACCCAACAACATAGAAAAATTACCAAATTCCTGTTCACTGAAGACTCCTGTTAACTGAATATTTTGCACAGGCAAATTGGCTATTGAATTTAGAGGCTGCCAAAAAGGTAAGATGAAGTGACCTGTACCTCTCCATCTATCTAGTTTCGACAACACAAAGATTGGAGCACAGGTGGCTCAGTGGTTAGAGCATTAGGTTTTAAACCTGAAGGTCAACAGTTTGATTATGATCAGCAATAACTGTATCCTTTTACAAGACACTTAATCTCTGATGTGGGGGCACGGTGAAGCTCTACTGGCATACTGCACGTTGATAGTGCACTTGCCTTCAATGGTTGCTAAATCGGCCTGTGCAGAGTTAGTAAATTGGAGACTATGGCAGTAGCTCACAACCACTTTGTGGTTCTCCCCGGGTCCTCCATCTTCCACAACCTGTAAAACTGTCTTGATACAATTTGACCCTGGCTGTTGAATGTGTCATTTAACCCCAATGAACAAACACACAAACCAAAAGGTTTCCAGAGACTTAGGTGGGAATTTTGAAACCGAGGCAATAGTTAGCTTCAGTTTATTATTCTGAGAAGAAAACTGAAATGCAATTAAATTCTTACACCATGCAACTGTGGAAAAAAACATTTACTGATCCTCAGTGACACCTGTCCATCAACTGAGTCACACAACTGCATTCATCAGCAAGGATAAAAATATATCATGATTTTATTTGAATTTTCTTTTAAATCACAGTCTGGAAACAGTCATTTACTAATCAGCATGGTCATTCTTAACCCTTAAAAGCCCAAGCTTTCCATAATTCAGTTTTTTGTTAATTCTGAAATTAAAGTTCAAAAGCCACTGCTAAGGGTTTTTTCCCTACATGCAGCCAATATTCACTTAGAAGAAAATGCTGAGCAAAATCTGAGTAACGAAAATCAACAAAAAAAATTCTAAAAACTTTCAGGCTAAGTGGAGTTGAATGAAAAAGAATGGAGTTTATAGGATTGAACCATCACGCATTTACTTTGTTTCCCAAGTAATCATAAACTTTCATTTTTGCTTCCAAAAGAAAGCTTGTGAATACTCACAGGAACAAACTCAACATGCTTGTCTCAAAAGTGGGAGAAAAGCTGCGTTTTGGACAAAAGCCATGTTTCTGTAGAAAAGCTGAAAGGTGATCTTTCTGTATTGCACTGGGTGAATTTGGCTGCTTAATAAGGTAAAGTGTTAAACAAAAATATTAAAACAGTTACAACGATGACTTATCATTTTCACCATTCCAATTTTCTTCTAATCAGCTCCTAGTTTTGTTGATTCTGAAAAGAATCTGTAGAACAATTTCTTGGAATTCATTTAAAAATTCAGAGCTTTTCAATCATTTATTCTCTATTAGGATACTTTTTCATCATGAAAATAACTGAACAAATATTGTCAATGCATCGCTTCATCAAAATCTTTGTTTTGGCAAGCCAAGGGCACTTGGAGATGGTCTTGAGGATTCATTTCTGCAAGAAAAAAAAATATAACATTTTTGAACTGTAAAGAAAGCTCATGTTTTTTACAATCATGGAGAAGAGCACAAAATAATATCAAAGGTCTGCATCTGCAATACTATTCAATGCCAATAGAAATACTTAATATACTTGTCAATTCCACATAACCTCCTCAAGATGAAGATGTTTCAGTTTCTTTTAGTGTTGGAATTCACATGATTTCTTTCAATACGAAGAATAATACAGAATGATAGTTCATAGATTAAATAAAGTAACAGATTGGCATAAATGATGAATAGGTTATATCACATAACTCCCCAGACTACAATGCTGCTCAAGAGCTTGTTAAAATGATCAACACAGAATACCACATCCAATCTCACATAAGATCTCAAGTAGTTTCTGCTTAATCTTGCTTTTTGACATCATATCTTGGGCAACGGTACTTGAGTGAAGAATTGCACACCAATTGTTAAGTCTCTCAATTGATATTCCCACAGGACATACCAGGAATACCAGAACATGATAAATTTAAAGTAATTTGTATATTTTTTTATACTTACTAATGGCCCAGACTTATCTGGTGCAAACTCGATATTATTATCAAGGGCCAAACACAAATTTCGAACCCCCCAATCCCCAAAATTTGCATACAATACCGAAAATTAAAAGTCCTATCTGGCCCTCCATACTTTTACCATATGCGCATGCGCAGCAGTCAGGAAGAGACTGGAACTGGTGCCAATATCATTCTTTGTAGATGAGCGTACTAAATAATAACTCAGCGGGGAGGTATGAGTGCCCACTCATGGGAGGGCCATCCCCGTCTGGGCCATTGGGAAATCCCCGTCTGGGCCATTGGTAAGTATAAAAAATATACAAATTACTTTAAATTTCTATTTTTATACTAATAACCAATGGCCCAGACTTAGCTGAATCGTAAAAAGGTGGAGGGCCTGGGACTTAAGAATTAGCAGACCAAATATAGTTCCTAAGCCTGCATTCCAAGGTGAAAAGGAGATCAAATTTAAAAGGAATTCTTATCAGACCTCGCCGGGCTTCCCTAAGAGAAACTTGCAGGCATCCTCCCTATTTCCATAATCGCTGGGTGAGCTTTAGTTTTTGAGGTGCTCGCTCTACCCAAATCTACACTTCCCTCTACTGCAACAGACTTACCCGGTGTCATGGATCACACGAACGGAGTAACCGCTTCACCGGTCAAGCTAGCTATTTGCAAAGGATTAAGAACACTAACTAGAGACCTTATCCCTTGCTTAAAATTCATGAGCACCTTTGCAGCTAGCTCTGTTTGCTCATCAGAGCGCGACGATGGTAGCACACTTTGGATGGGTGTCACAATTCCATACCATGTTCTTGTTCCTCTGAAAAAGAAACTGAACAAGAGGCCCCAGGGGGCCTGAGGGTGCTCACCTAACATGGTAGCATAAATATCAACCCAGGGAATTGATTTCAACAAGTTGCATATGTCCCTCCTAAGAAAAGCTTATACAAAATATCCAAAGTTTCTGACCAGTGGATCTAAAAAAAAAGAAGATTTTTAAAGAATATTCCTCGTATTGAACTAAGTAATAATTTGGGCTCCCAGTGGGATGCTGTATACTAAATATCAAAAGATTCTGACTGGTGGATGTGAAGAAGAAGATTTTTGAAGAATATTCCTCATATTGAACTATGTTATAATTCGGGCTCCCACAGGGAGCCCAAATATCAACCCGGGGACTTGGCTTGAACAAACTTGAATCTCACCCCCGTAAGGATGCTGCATACCAAATATCAAAACATTCTGACTGCTAGATCTGAAGAAGAAAATTTTTAAAGAAAATTCCTCATTTTGAACTAAGTTATAATTCGGGCTCCCACAGTGAGATCAAATATAAACCCAGGGACTTGGCTTGAACAAACTTGAATCTCACCCCCCTAAGGATGCTGCATGCCAAATATCAAAACATTCCGACTGCTGAATCTGAAGAAGAATTTTTAAAGAAAAATTCCTCATATTGAACTAAGTTATAATTCGGTCTCCCACAGTGAGCCCAAATATGAATCCAGGATTTGGCTTGAACAAACTTGAATCTCACCCCCTAAGCATGCTGCATACCAAATATCTAAAGATTCTGATTGGTAGATCTGAAGAAAAAGATTTTTAAAGAATATTCCTCATACTGCACTTATGTAAACATTTGGGCTCCCATAGAGAGCCCAAATATGGACCCAGGGATATGATTTCAATAAACATGTGAAACAATCTTCCAAAGATGTTATATGTGAAATTTGAAAGCTTTTGGAGCAGTGGTTTGGGAGACAAGTTGTCTAAAATGTTTTCCCCATTACTCATAGTGTTAAAAAAATTTCAAAGTCCCAAAAAAGTATCCTATGATAAAACCGATAGCAATTTGTTTTGGACCATTCCATTCTGTTGGTCCTAAGGAAGCTTCACACCAAATAAGAATTCTCAGTGCCATGTAGTTTTGGAGATATGGGTGTTTTAATTTTTTTCTATTTTTAGCTCCTGCGGTTCCGATGGGGCAACGGGAAAATTTGTTTTGGCATAAATTAAGTACTTATGACCCAATAAGCCCTCATATCAAATTTGGTTCTATCTGCCTCTCGGTTTGGAAAATAGAAATTTTGGGCGGGGCGAAAATTCTTGCCCCTCCCATAACGAACGCAAATATAGCTCCTCGAACTTCTCTTGAACAAATCGGAGTCTACACCTCAAAAGGAAGCTGCACACCAGATATCAAGTCTCTGCTACTGCTGGTTCATGAGAAGACGATTTTTAAAGATTTAAGCACACTTTTTGGGCGTGGCACTACCGAGGGGCGAGGCAACTTGATTTGAACAAAATCAAAATGCGATGTCAAAACAAACTATTATCTCAAATATCAATTAAATTGGTTAGCAGTTTGGGAGGAGAAGACGCAAACACCATGTTCACGGACGACGGACAGTGAGTGATCACTATAGCTCCCCTGACTGAAAGTCATGCGAGTTAAAAACTCGAATTATTTTGCGGTGAGAGATCTGGCAGGAACCTCACCGCCAACGACGTACCGCGACACCCGTCTCCAATGTCTGTGATCCCAATGTTCACAAGCAGGACAAGAATCCGTAGGAGTGCATCGACTACAGGCAAGGCCACAAGCATGTAAATCCGAGGAAGACTTCCTCGCCTTGCATTTAGAGCAGTAAGCTTTCATAATTACAATCAAAAGACAAAGTCGATAGCACTCCTACAAACTCCACAACAATATATATGATAAAGATACATGAATAATAGCAAGCAAAATTAAATTTGAAAAGATTACAAAAAAAATTTCGAAAATATTTTGAGAAAATGCCCAAGTTCCAAAAGGGAACATTATGAGCCTAAGGGCATCCCTATAGAGACAAAATCCAAATTTTATGAGCTACACTACTGGAATAATAATCAATGTATCCTACAGTAATTCTACAGTGATATAATATAAAATACTACATATATTTGAGGACGTTGCCAATGTAAACAACGTCAAAAGAAATAAACAGCTGCGCCATGAGCGCATGATATGCCTGTTATTAATTACAAGAGGGACACACACAATATGAGTATACATGTGTACTTGTCAGGTTACATATACTTGCCAACAAAAAATCATGAAAATTGCTCAAAGTCCGACATGTGAAAAATTTCCTATATTTTGATGAATAAATAGAGGATATTCACGAAAATTTGATGAATACCGAAAATATCTCGTGAGTGGCTACAAAGAAATATGAGGATCTTCACGAGCGACGCAGTCGCGAGTGAAGATCCTCATATTTCTTGTAGCCACGATCCGAACCTACGATGAAATATCGATTTCTAAATATCATTTTGATATTTCGTTTTGCCGACCGACAGGGGAATATGACTTAATTTTTCAGCGTGAATTGATGCCTGAGCATTAAATAAAGTCCCATAACTCTGGAATGACAAATCAGAGAGCGACACAAATCGAAAGAGAGCTTCCTTCTATCAACATATACTTTCCACACAAAAATTGCTCGAAGCGTTTTCGAGTTATTGTACAGCGTGTGGACAGACAGGCGGATAGTGGTATACCATAATACGACCCGTTTTTTCAAAACGGGCATATAAAAACCGGAAACAAGACATCAGGCACACAAAAAGGCCCAAAGTCAGTAATCAATTTAAATGCTACCTGATGCAAAGCTAGATCTTCAAACGAAGAAATAATGATACATCGGATAGAAGATGCAAGACCAAAATGACCTAACACCCCTAGGGTGAGGACGTAACCATCGAGATAAACAGAATTAACATTCTGTAATACACGTTATACTCCCAAGACATTAAATGAAAGTGTTAATGACAATGTAGCTTAACTTGTATGTGTGTTGTGTTTGATGAAAAGGATTAAGTTCAATGTTTATGAAAAGATTATGAAATAAGACAAGAATTGTGATAATTGGGAATATGTTAATTTCTGTTCCATGTATGATAAATTTTCAATAAAAATAATATGAGGTGTAGACTGTACTAATGAATTGAGGGGTGGGTTAATGTGGCCCTCACAGTTAATGTATGTGGCCCTCACAGTTAATGTATGTCAACGAAAGTTACCAAGTTACAGTGAAATTATTCCAAAACGAGTCAGCCTATCAAGTTACAATGAAATCCCTTCATAAATATGGCCTGTAGACTGTGCTAAAGGTTTTCGGGCTTCGGACCTGTGTAGCCGTCACAGTTGACCAATCACGACCAAAAGGGGACGTTATCATCTCGACATTATACTGAGTCATCCTACCAAATTACAATAAAATCCCTTCATAAATATGACCTGTAGTTTGAGCTAAAGTTTTTTGGATTTTGGGCTCGGGGAGCCATCATGGTTGAATGATTGTAACAAAAATAGGCTGATGAAATTGTCATATGCCATATGCATAACTAGTAGAAAGCTGTATGACGGAGGGCCACCCTGGATGTCGACATTATGTACACCATACACGGTATAGGTACATATAGAAATGGATTGGAGGAGTGCCTAATTTGATGGATCAAGGGTTAATATCTCTGGATCAAATTATTAGAGTTACATAAAAAAAACTATACAGCACAGCACATCAGTAACCTGAATACATATATAAAGTAACCTGATAATCGGATTAATATTTACTGAGTTATCGCATGCCGAAGAAATGGATTGGAGGAGTTCTCAATTTGAAGGATAAAGGGTTAATATCACAGGATTAAATTATCTGATTTACACCAAAAACTATACAGCTTGGCACATCAGTAACCTGAACACATATATGAAGTAACATGACAATCGGAATGATATTTTTTGAGTTATCTCTTGTCAAAGGATTGGAGGAATTTTCAATTTGAAGGATAAAGGGTTAATATCTCAGGATTAAATTATCAGATTTACACCAAAAACTATACAGCTCGGCACATCAGTAACCTGAACACAAATATAAAGTAACTTGACAATCCAAGCAATATTTTTTAAGTTAACAAATGCCAAAGGGATTGGAGGAATTTTCAATTTGAAGGATAAAGGGTTAATATCTCAGGATCAAAACAACAGATTTACACCAAAAACTATACAGCTCAGCACACCAGTAACCTGAACACAAATATAAAGTAACTTGACAATCCAAGCAATATTTTTCAAGTTATCGAATGCCAAAGGGATTGGAGAAATTTTCAATTTGAAGGATAAAGGGTTAATATCTCAGGATCAAAATAACAGATTTACACCAAAAACTATACAGCTCGGAACATCAGTAACCTGAACACAAATATAAAGTAACTTGACAATCCAAGCAATATTTTTCAAGTTATCGAATGCCAAAGGGATTAGAGCAACTTTCAATTTGAAGGATAAAGGGTTAATATCTCAGGATCAAAATAACAGATTTACACCAAAAACTATACAGCTTGGAACATCAATAACCTGAAGATATATATAAAGTAACATGACAATTGGATTGATATTTTTTGAGTTATCTCATGCCAAAGGGATTGGAAGAATTCTCAATTTGAAGGATAAAGAGTTAATATCTCAGGATCAAATTATCAGATTTACACCAAAAACTATACAGCTCGGCACATCAGTAACCTGAACACAAATATAAAGTAACTTGACAATCCAAGCAATAATTTTCAAGTTATCGAATGCCAAAGAAATGGTTACGGATGCCGGATGGACAGATGGACAGACAGACAAAGGATGGACGAACGACGGATGGCCACCCCACATGCCGGCATTATGTGTACCATACATAGTATGGGTACACATAAAAAGGAGATTTTAAAGCACAGATGTCAGTTACTGACTTTTAGGGCCAAACAAAGAATGATGTTGGCGCCAATTCCGGTCTCAACCTGACTGTATGGAGGGCCAGACAGGACTTTTAATTTTCGGTACTGTATGCAAATTTTGGGGATTGGGAGGGTCTTGTTTGTTTGTTGGTGGTTAACGTCACATATTTATGCACCATGGCTAATCGTGACACAACATGGAGAGGAAGTCAAGTTTAGTCAATCGTTGATCTACATGTTGCCCAGTTTAGAGGACTTTCACCCCAAGCATTGGTGACTGGGTCCTATTTTACTAGTAAAGTGGAACTGGTTTACCACAGTAAACAAGTGCTGCTTACTTCCCGGGGTTCCCACGGGGATATTGGGAGGGTCAAAATTTGTGTTTGGCCCTTGATAATATCGAGTTTGCACCAGCTAAGTCTGGGCCATTGGTTATTAGAATAAAAATATGCATTTCACAGATACTACCTTCGATAAGACACCTCATCAACACAAAACTGTTTTGCTGAGCTTCAGCAGATGCAATGACATTAATAAATACAGAGGGTAAATTAGTAATGTACAGAATTTTTAGATAATTAATATCAGTAAATAACACATTGTACTCTATTGTGACATAAGTAATTTATTCACTGATACAATGCCATCAGCAAGGGGAGCTTCAGTTTATCAAAATTGTGTTCATGATTTGTTGCAATTTATTGGAGAGTGCAAGTTGATACCATAGACCAGACCAAAAAAAAAGCCCTTGGATCAAGAAAATTTGCCTTGTTCTCAATACAAAAGCGACTTCGAAGTCCTCTTGTGATTATTTCAGACAACTTTGAAATTAGGTAAATTTGTGTAGAAATTACACAATAACTAAATGTTTTATTGGATGTATTAAATGTTTTGGGGGTTAATTTTCACAGTAAATAAAAATCAAATCACATCACCAGATAAACAAAGAGGCCTCAATCACTCACCTGATAAACTTGGGATTTGAGGTCACATTCAGTATCTACATGTTAATAAAGTTAATGTAATTTAGCCAGAGGAGTGGGGTTTGGTGTGAGAAGGGTCTGGTGGGTGATTTATTTTGTTTGTTTTTGGGGGGGGGGGGGGGGGGGGGTTGCGTAAAATCACTCAAACCCCTTCAAAATACATTTTGAAGGAAAGAGGAAAAAATCACTCAGTGCACCCCATCAAACTCCCCACCCCCAGCATAAAATCACTCAAAATCCTCTAAATTTTCTTTTGAAGCAACAAGAGGCCTGGTGGTTCCCATTTGAGCAACCAATAATCTTATGTACTCACATTTACATCTAATGAAAGTTTACCACAATCAGCCCTGTCACGCGGGGCCACACTTCATTGAAACAACTAGTCAATTCTCCATTGGGTTCAGTGTTAAATAGTGTTGAAATGATTAGTCGACTAGTCGAAGTCGATTCGATTTTCGGTAAAATTGACTCTGAAATCCACCAGTCGACTAGTCGGGAGACTCAAAGATGAAATCGTAAAATGCCAACAGTGGGGGTTAATGATTACAAACATCAAGACGTTTCTGCTTCGTGGTGGACCTATTTTAAATTGTATTGAGAAGTGGATATCAATGCTATCATTGTTGTTTGTTGATGCCGATAATGTTACAACTTAGATTTCAGCAGCATTACAAGCACTGATTTCACCTAACCTAATCACTGGCACGCGTTGAAGAAAAATACTTTGATGTACAACTTCAGATACCGTTAATGCATGCAAGCGTTCTGTCCCTCATCCATGTCGCCCACACTTTTTAATTGATATAAAAATAAAATACATGCCTGAAACACCCAGAAAGCTGCTCCATATTCTATGATAATACTGTACTGGTTTGGGTGCGAGCTGGCGAAGACCGGATATGAAGATGAGGAAACTGTCTGTCACAAAATTTGACCCGGGAGTTTTTAATTAATTGCACTGGGCGAATGGCAGCACACTTCAAACATTTTACAAATTCATGAAACTTCTGTTTTAACATCATTGGGTACTTTTTCCACTGTACAGACAGAGGACTAGAAGGCACAAACTTCCCAGGTAGTATAATTTTTTTACTGAATGGTTAAAGCTATAATATGCATGTTTTAAAAAACTCAAAATAAGAAAAAGAGAACAGTTACGTTCATGACTTTGACAAGGAAACTTCATCAAACACCTGTCAAACGAGTCATTAAACGAAAGGGTTATCAACTTACATGTAACAGTCTGTTATCACCTAATTTACCGAGACAATTATGTTTTCAACAGAAAAGTCGACTAGTCGATTTTTAATCGATTACTCCCGTCGACTTTGAAAAATAGGTAATCGTTTCAACACTAGTGTTAAATTTCAAATCCCTCTGGTGTCCACCAAAATCAGTCAAGCATAAGACTTTGAACACTTTAATGTAGAAGTCATAGTAATGCTATACATCAAATATCAAGATATTCTGCCAGGTGGGTCTGAAGAAGAATTTTCCTCAAACTGCACCAAGTTAAAATTTGCGCTCACACAGGAAGCCCAAATATAAGCCCAGGGATTTGATTTGAACAAACTTGAATCTCACCCCACTAAGGATATTACATACCAAATATCAAAAAATTATGACTGATGGATCTGAAGAAGATTTTTAAATAATATTCCTGATGTCACAATAAGTTAAAATTTGGGCTCCCACAGTTAGCCCAAATATGACGCCAGAGACTTGATTTGAACAGACTTTAGGCTGTCCCCTCCCCCCAAAATAAAAGATGCAATATTCAAAATATGAAGAGATTATGACGGGTAGATCTAAGAAGATTTTAACCAATTTTCTTCGCAGTTTACTTGGGAAACCAAATATGAACCCAGGGACTTGTTTCGAACAACCTTAATCTGACCCCTCTAAGGATGCTGTATACCAGGTAGCAAAATATTCTGATTGGTAGATCTGGAGAAGATTTTATTTAATTTCTTAAAAACTTTTTGTGGGTGTGAAAAGAATTATGCCCCTTGTGGTGCACCGTGTGGGCATGGCAAGTTTATATGAACAAACTTTAAAATTAGGATCAGTTTGGTTCAGTGAGAGGAAAAGACGATAATGTAAAGTTCTTGCTGGACGGACAGACGGTGCATTATTGATGAAAGTTCAGGTGTGCTAAAAACAAGAGGCCCCAAGGGGCCTGAGGGCACTCACCTGACATGGTAGCCAAAATATCAACCCAGAGAATTGATTTCAACAAGTTGTATCTGCTCCTCCTAAGAAAAGCTTATACCAAATATCCAAAGATTCTGACCAGTGGATCTAAAAAAAAAAAAGAAGATTTTTAAAGAATATTCCTCATATTGAACTAAGTTATAATTCGGGCTCCCACAGGGAGCCCTCATATGAACCCAGGGACTTGGCTTTAACAAACTTGAATCTCACCCCCCTAAGGATGCTGCACACCAAATATCAAAACATTCCGACAGCTGGATCTGAAGAAGATGATTTTTAAAGAAAATTCCGCATTTTGAACTAAGTTACAATTCAAGCTCCCACAGTGAGTCCAAATATGGACCTAGGGACATGGCTTGAACAAACTTGAATCTCACCTCCCTAAGGATGCTGCATATCAAATATCAAAACATTCCAACTGCTGGAACTGAAGAAGATTTTTAAAGAAAATTCCTCATTTTGAACTAAGTTATAATTCAGGCTACCACAGTGAGCCCAAATATGAACCCAGGGACTTGGCTTGAACAAACTTGAATCTCACCCCCCTAAGCATGGTGCATACCCAATATCAAAAGATTCTACCTGCTGGATCTTAAGAAGATTTTCAAAGAAATTTGCCTGAAAGTTTGAATTCGAGCTTCTATAGTGAGCCCAAATATGAATCTAGGGAGCCGTTTTGAACAAACTTGAATCAGATCCACCTCACAATGTTGCATACCAAATATCAAAAGATTCTGCCTGCTGGATCTGGAGAGGAAGATTTTTTAAGAAATTTGCCTGAAATGCATTAAGTTCGAATTCAGGCTTCTATAGTGAGCCCAAATATGAATCCAGGGGGCCGATTTGAACATACTTGAATCAGATCCATCCCTCAATGTTGCATATCAAATATCAAAAGATTCTGCCTGCTGGATCTGGAGAAGATTTTTTAAGAAATTTGCCTGAAATGCACTAAGTTCGAATTCGAGCTTCTATACTGAGCCCAAATATAAACCCAGGGGGCCAATTTGAACAAACTTGAATCAGATCCACCCCATAATGTTGCATACCAAATATCAAAAGATTCTGTCTGCTGGATCTGGAGAAGAAGATTTTTGAAGAAATTTGCCAGAAAAGCATTAAGTTCGAGTTCAGGCTTCTATAGTGAGCCCAAATATGAATCCAGGGAGCCGATTTGAACAAACTTGAATCAGATCCACCCCACAATGTTGCATACTAAAAATCATAGGATTCTGCCTGCTGGATCTGGAGAAGAAGATTTTTTAAGAAATTTGCCTGAAATGCACTAAGTTCGAATTTGAGCTTCTATACTGAGCCCAAATATGAACCCAGGGGGCCGATTTGAACAAACTTGAATCAGATCCACCCCACAAGGTTGCATGCCAAATATCAAAAGATTCTGCCTGCTCGATCTGGAGAAGATTTTTGAAGAAATTTGCCTAAAATGCACTAAGGTCGAATTCGGGCTTCTATAGTGAGCCCAAATATGAATCCAGGGAGCCGATTTGAACAAACTTCAATCAGATCCGCCCCACAATGTTGCATACCAAATATCAATACATTCTGCATGCTGGATCTGGAGAAGAAGATTTTTTAAGAAATTTGCCTGAAATGCACTAAGTTCGAATTCGAGCTTCTATACTGAGCCCAAATATAAACCCAGGGGGCCAATTTGAACAAACTTGAATCAGATCCACCCCACAATGTTGCATACGAAATATCAAAAGATTCTGCCTGCTGGATCTGGAGAAGAAGATTTTTTAAGAAATTTGTCTGAAATGCATTAAGTTCGAATTCGGGCTTCTATAGCAAGCCCAAATACGAATCCAAGGGGCCAATTTGAACAAACTTGAATCAGATCCACCCCACAATGTTGCATACCAAATATCAAAAGATTCTGCCTGCTAGATCTGGAGAAGAAGATGTTTGAAGAAATTTGTCTGAAATGCACTAAGTTCGAATTCGAGTTTCTATACTGAGCCCAAATATAAACCCAGGGGGCCGATTTGAACAAACTTGAATCAGATCCACCCCACAATGTTGCATGCCAAATATCAAAAGATTCTGCCTGCTCGATCTGGAGAAGAAGATTTTTGAAGAAATTTGCCTGAAATGCACTAAGTTCGAATTTGGGCTTCTATAGTGAGCCCAAATATGAATCCAGGGAGCCGATTTGGACAAACTTCAATCAGATCCACCCCACAATGTTGCATACCAAATATCAAAAGATTCTGCCTGCTGGATCTGGAGAAGAAGATTTTTTAAGAAATTTGCCTGAAATGCACTAAGTTCGAAATCGGGCTCCTATACTGAGCCCAAATATGAACTCAGGGGGCCGATTTGAACAAACTTGAATCAGATCCACCCTACAATGTTGCATACGAAATATCAAAAGATTCTGCCTGCTGGATCTGGAGAAGAAGATTTTTAAAGAAATTTGCCTGAAATGCACTAAGTTCGAAATCAGGCTCCTATACTGAGAATCTGGAGAAGATTTTTTAATCTTTTTCCCATTGCCTACAGTGTTAAAAAGTGCGGATTCAGCACTTTTTCAAAGTCCTGAAAAAAGTTCCTTGTGATCAAACCGATAGAGATTTTTTTTAACCATTCTATTCTACTGGATAAAAGTAAGCTTTATACAAAATAAGAATTCCCTGTGCTGTGCAGTTTTGGAGATATGGCAGTTTTAAGGTTTTTCCTATTTTTAGTTTCCGAGGTTCCCACGGGGCAATGAGAAAAAATTTTTTTGCATCAATCAACTACTTATGACCCATTATCATCTCATATCAAATTTGGTTCAAATCGACCTCACGGTTCTGAAAATAGAAATTTTAGGCGTGCCCAAAATTTTTGCCCCTCCCATAACGAAGGCAAATAATGCCTGAACAAACTTGATTCTAAACCTGAAAAGGACTCTGTATGCCACATATCAAGTCTCTGCTACTGGTGGTTCATTAGAAGATTTTCAAAAAATTTGGTCATTTTTTCCCCACACCTCTGCTCAATATGAGCCAAAACCTATTTTGGATAAAAATCAAAATGCCCCTATATAACCACTACTTACATGAAATTTAATTAACATGTGGCCAGTGGTTTAGGAGAAAGAGGCTCAAACACCACCTTCACGCAGGACGACGGACGACAGACGACGGACGAAGAGTGATAAGAAAAGCTCACCATGACTTTCAGTCAGATGAGCTAACAAGAGGCCCCAAGGGGCTTGAGGTGTTCACTTGACAAAGTTGAATAAAGAAGGATTTAATTCAGCATCTATGGCGAGTTAACACTACAGAGAAATGAAATCATGTAATAACTCTATGGAACATCGCTGATGATTTTTACTAGTATTCAGATAATACCAGAGGAACAATGCCCGGATTCCAGTACTGCTACACAAAAGAACCCAAATATCAAGGGGCTTGATTTGAACAAACTTAAATCTGAACCCCAAAGGATGCTATATACCAAATATCAAAAGGTTCAGAGAGATGGATCTGAACAAGATTTGATAAGATTATTCCTCATATTGCAGCAAATTAAAATTTAGGCTCCCATAAATGTGAAAATATTTTTGCAGGGACTTAAATTGAACTAACTTGAATCTGACTTCCTCTAACATATTTCTGCACAATGGCTAATCATGACGAGTTTTACGGGTGGAGGAAGCCAGAGTACCCGGACAGAATCACTGAGCAATGGTGAGCAACACAAGCAGGGTTAGCATTGGTTGAAGACAAGTGCACCATTGACGTGCAGTACGCCTTAGTACACAACGCCACCGTGCCCCCATGTGGGCAATGGGGGTGAAGTGTCTTGCCCAAGGACACAACACGGTTGCCGCAGGTGGGATTCGAACCGAGGACCTCTTGGCTTGCAGCATGGACCTCTACCTACTGCATCATCGCGACACCAATCACTTCATAAATATGAAATGTAGACTGTGCTAAACAAATCTAGGTCACATGTCTGCGGCCATTATGGTTGACCGATCACAACCAAAATAGGATGTTCTCATCTAGACATTATACCGAGTCATCCTACCAATTTACAATGAAATCCCTTCATAATTACAACCTGTAGACTGTGCTGAAGGAATCTGGGTAACGTGCACTTTCGGCAGTCATGGCTGACTGAACCCGGCCAAAATAGGACATTCTTATCTAGACATTACACAGAGTCATCCTACAGAGTTATAACCCTTCATAAATATGACCTGTAGACTGTGCTAAAGGTTTTCAGGCCCATGCAGCTATCACGGTTGACCGATCCCGACCAAAATGGAACGTTCTCATCTAGACATGACCTCGAACCTGCACATGAAATTTAGTGATGATCTGACAAGAACTGCAGGATGTAGCCTGTGTTAAAGAAAATGTGAACAGGTTCACAGATTAACAGACTAACAGACTCCGACACACATTATGGCAATAGCTTATCTTGACTTTGTCAAGTTAAGCTAAAAATGAGAAAATTGCATCCCTCAAATTTTCCTATGAAAAAACTTTAGTGTAACCTAATAAGGAAGCAAAATACTAAATATCAACCAATTCCATTCTCTAGATAATGAGCATGAGAAGACTTTTTTTTAAATTTGGGGAGATTCTCATTCACTCCCTCCCTATGGGAAGCAGTGGCTTAATTTGAACAAACAGTTCCTTCAAATTTCATTGACCACATGTTTTGGATAAGAAGTTGTGAAAATCATTTTTATGGACAAAAAGTGATCACTTTGGCTAGCCCTAACTTTTCGTCAGGTGAGTTAAAAATAAAACTTCAGTACAATCACACAAGCGTGATGAATGCATAAGCAGCTTAAGCAAACAAACACTTACACATACTTGCATTTTCCATGCCGAAATGGACAAGTTCCTCCTTTGAAACAACATCCATCTTCCCAAAATCGGCAAGTAATGTTAGACAAATCATGAGAATACTTGCATTCTGTTCTATCACAGTTTCCTTCCATGTAAAAACTGCATGGTTTTTTCGCAAACCCTAATAAAACAAAAATTGGTCATGAAAGCATATGAATATGAAAAAAAATCAAAACAAGCTTTGAAAATTAGATGAATGTTCATTGCAATTGTGTACTGTTTATGGAAAACTCACCCTTCCATAACATTTTTTCCTATTTCAAACAAAATTCCCGCCAAATTGATTATTTCTCAACCTATTCCACATCACCTGTACCCATTACAGGTTTACCTACAACCTTTGGGAGTTGCTATGCACCCACAAAGTTTTGCGTAAATGTCACTTTAGATTCACTAGGTGGGCTACTGGCCTGTGTTGATTCAAGGTGGAGGAAACCCAAGTAAAGTGTAGTTGCCATTTAGCGAGGAATGGCTGGTAAGTCATCTCATAAAGTTCAGGCTTTTGTATTATGATGTTGAACCTTAAGAGCAGTGCAGATTGTAGCCTGTGTACAAGTCAGGTGACAAGTTGAGTTTAAATGTGCAGACCCGAAAGTCAGTCGGTGACATTGCACACAAACAGAAGTGCATGTTAGTCAATTAACTATATGAATTGGAATCCCCCACTTGTGGCGGCGATGTAGAAACATGCCGACGACCCCAGTTATTTCTAAGCAAGTCAGTAGATGTCAGTGGAAAAATGTGCAGAATGGACGAAATATAAGGGGTGGTGTGCACTTCAGGAGAGAATTAATTTCAACTGGCCAGAAATCAATGAATTCTATACCTCTCTCTTTGGAACACAAGATTTTCATGGAGACTCTATTTTCTCTACACACATCAGAAAACAGCTGCATATTTATGCCAACCAAAATAAGTGATGAAATATTTCTTTGCATAACCTTTTTTCAGGCTTGAGTTGTGACAAAGAATTTATTCGATATATACTGAGAGAAAAAGTGTATCTCAGTTGCAAATAAGGTATGAAATAGGTAAGTGAGCATGATAGTGCAACTAAGAAATGAAACAAAGCTATGACTAGGGTCCTACAAAAGTTAAAAAATTTATAGTAATTTATATATTTTTTATACTTACCAATGACCTAGACATAGCTGGTGCTAACTCTTAAAATTCTAGGGCCAAACACAAATTTTGCCCCCCAATCCCCAAAATTTGCATCTAAAACCAAAAGAAATCATGTCCTGAAGGTCCTCCATACTTTGCCTCCACTGCGCATGCGCAGTGTCAAGGACGTCCCGAAATTGGCGCCAATTATCATTCTTACAAGCAGTGCCTGGTCAGCGCTATGTACTCAGCGGCGAGGTATGAGTTCCCAACTCCTGGGAGGGCCATCCCCGCCTGGGTCATTGGTAAGTATAAAAAATATATAAATTACTATAAATTTGTTAACATTTTTATACTGTACCAATGACCCAGACATAGCTGAATAGTAAAAAGGCTGGAGGGCCTAGGACATAGAGGAAAATCCAATAAGCTCAACTATATAAATAGAGTCAACCCCTCGAGGAGAAAAGGAGTATTAGGCTTTACATGTATCTTTCTTATTTTATGATAAATTAGAAAGACACAACACCCTCCATAATTGAGCATAATAACATTCATGTTCTCTATTAACATCCAGTATAACCCCTTATACTAATTATTTTTAAAGTAAGCCAATAAATAAAGTTAGTCCAGAGAATTGAGACTCTTTATATTCTCTTAAAAGTGTCCGAGGATTGTATATTAACGCCCGTTTGACACGTGACATATACAAATGCTTCACACCGAGCTACACTTTAAAAATATGACATGATTGAATTTTTAACATTAATTTTACACTTTAAAACCATCCCGGTAACGACTCAGAATTACTGACTCCGGAGGAGGAATCCCCTTGCTTTTCACTATAAAGCAGGTGACCTAAGGGAACACACTCCCCCCCCCCCCCCCCCCCACCTTTCCCTTGCCCTGGGTCAAATAGCCCAGAGCAAAGAGGGCAGCAGACAGAGTCACTGCCGGAACAGAAAGCCTGCATAACTATAGTTGCAACTGTTTAGTGGACGACATTCTGAGCAACAGATAACGGACCTAAACAATGCAGGTCTCCAGAAATGGACTCAATATTTCTGAGACAAAAATTTGTGAATGTGGATGGCTGAGACCAATATGCAGCATTCATTAAATCTGTAATAGCAACACTATTTGCGTAAGCCCAAGATGTAGAAAGAGCTCTTACTTCATGAGCCGAAATCTTAAACACAGACTGCTGAGTTGAAGATAGATTATCATAAGCAGTACGGATAGTTAATTGAATCCATCTAGCAATAGAATGGACTGAAATGTCCTTTCTATTAGGCATCAGAGACAGAAAGAAGTGTTTTTGTCCCTTTCTGATAAACTGAGATCTTTGTTTATAAATACGTAAAGCTCTAACAGGACAGAGTAAAGGCCTACGCCCGTCTGAAGACGAAAGGGCCTTAATAACAATAGGTTCCGGATATTTATTAGGAGCCTGATTCTTAGCCAAAAATCCAACATTAGTAGTAAAGGTAATAGTGTTCCCGACACTATGATAGTGAGAATCGTCCACTGATAGTGCATGAAGCTCACTGACTCTTCTAGCAGAAGAGAAAGCTAAGAGAAATGCTGTCTTATAAGACAAGAATTCGAAATCTACTGTCCCAAGAGGCTCAAATGGCTTTTCTTTCAGTTTAAGAAGAACCCAAGCTAAATTCCATTTAGGAATTAATCTAAGAGTTCTGGGTCTATTTATCGAGAAGTTTCTAACTAATTTAGATAAAGAGACATTAGATCCAATTTGTAAACTATCATGGTGTGCATAGGTATCAGATAACATAGACCTATAACCTTTAATAATAACAGGCTGCAGTTTGATCTCGTCAAACAAGTATACTAGAAAGTTTGCAATGTCTGGTATGGAGGGATAAAAAATATCAACAGAACGATCCCTACACCAACGACGAAAGACCTTCCACTTAGCCGCATAGTTTAGCGAAGAGGAGGTCCTCCTACAGTTAGAAATTGCGTCCACTGCTCGTCCTGTAAAATGCTTGCCGTGCAAGAAGGACCGCACAACGGAAATACGCGAAGGTTGAGACCTTGCGAGTTGTGATGAAGTTGACGCGACTTCCCCTGCGAAAGAAGATCCTCTCGTGGAGGAAGTTTTCGTGGTAAGTCCCACAGCAGACACCTGAGTAGATTTATCCACGGTCTCTGTGGAGACAGAGATGCTACCAACAGAATTTTGCATTGAGATTGTTTTATCTTTAGCAATATTTGCTGAATCAACGGCGCTGGAGGATACGCATATCTTATCATTCCGTCCCAGGAGATCGATAGAGCGTCTACTGCATATGCTCGGGGATCCGGACATAGTGACACATACATCTGCAACTGATTGTTGAGTTGTGTCGCAAATAAGTCTATCATTGGCCGTTCCCATTGGTAGCAAATCTGATTGAATACCCGTTTGTTGAGAGTCCATTCTGACGGCAACAAGCAACCCTTCCGTGAAAGGGAGTCTGCTAATACATTCAGACGACCCGGAATATGACGGACCAAAAGTAGAACTTGGTGTTCTAGAACAAACAGAAGGATTCTTTCCGTTAAATTGAATAACGGAATGGAATGAGTGCCTCCCTGGTTCCGGATATACGCTACTACTGTCGTATTGTCGGACAGGATTTGGACATGTGCTTTCTGAATAATGTTCATCCAATGACGTAATGCAAGCCAAATTGACATCATTTCCTTGATGTTTATCTGCTTGCCTAGAAACTGCGGATCCCAAAGACCCTGGCACTTCGAATCCGTTGGGATCAATGTTGCACCCCAACCTGTTTGACTGGCATCCGTCATAATCGTAAAACCCGGATCCGGCAACTGCAGTGGAACTCCCTGAGTCAACCACTGAATGTTTGCCCAAGTCTGAATCTCTTGTTTCACTTGATTTGACAAGAGAACGTCTATATCGAGCGAATGAATCTTTACACTCCAATTCTGAGTCAAGAAAATTTGGAGAGGACGAGTGCGTAACCGCCCCATCGGAATGAGATCTGCAGCGGCTCCGCACAGACCTATCAGTCTCATGAACTCCCTCGCTGTGACTTTGTCTGAGTGAAGACAATAGCGAGCATAACAACTGATTAATTTCGCTCTGGTTAACGGCAGCTGAACGAGATTGTTGTGCGTCTCAAAGCTCATTCCCAGATGAGTGAATGACTTGGACGGCACCAGATCCGACTTCTCCTCGTTTATAATAAAACCGAGACGTCGGAGTAATAGAAGCAGATTCTGCACATCATTCTGAAGCGTTAACTCGTTGCCGTACCTCTGAAGAATGTCGTCCAGGTAGGCCGACGTTACCGCAGATTAATGAGCTTGGAAATGTATCATTACCGAGTTCATTATTCGAGTGAAAGCCCAGGGCGCTAGGTTCAAACCGAAGCACATCGCCCGGAATTGATATACAACTCCTAGGACTGCGAAGCGTAGATACTTTCTGAATGTCGGATGTACCATGACGTGAAAGTACGCATCTTTGAGATCTATGCTTGTAGCATAGTCATTCACCCGAATACTCGCTCTAACTGATCGAATCGTCTCCATATAAAACTTCGGAGCGACGATCAGCTTGTTTATCCAGCTCAAATCTATGACTGGATGGAACGAGCCGTCTGGTTTCGGAACCAGAAAAAGATGGCTGTAGAAACCCGGTGATTCCTGGTCTTCTACGACCTCTACCGCGTTCTTTGTCAGAAGAGACTGTACTTCTGATAAAAGAGCATCTCTTTTCTGCGGATTTGACGGAAGCCGAGTCCATTTTGGACTTCGAGTTAATGGAGGCTTTCGTTTGAAGGATATTCTTAGTCCTTCCAAAATTACCCCTCGGACCCAGGGGTCGTCCGTAATCGACGCCCACTCGTTTATAAAACTCGATAATCTTCCGCCTACCGGAACACGATAGAGGTTCAAACCATCACCTCCTGGACCTGCAAGGCCTGCGGAAGGAGAAACTACGTCCTCCACGACCCACACCTCGTCCCGTCGACCTCGGAACGTCTGTCCAGTTGTCTCGGCCAGAATAACGTCCTGTACGTGAGTCGCTGCTTTGACGGTCTCTAGAATAAGACCTAGAGGACGTATAAGAACCTCTATAGGAACTTCTCTTGGGCGTACTTGTCCCAGAAGTGCCTGTCTTACTCTTTTCTGCTGTATCCGACTTTTTAGAAGTGGATTTGAATAGCAGAGAATCCGAAGCTTTCTTAGTTATCTTATCATAGATTGCTGAAATCTTGTCGTCGAAGAGAAGCTCTCCGGAGCCCGAAGCGACTCTGAGAGAGTTCTTCACCTTACTATCCACGCGCGTGGATGTAGCTAGGGCTGCGTCACGTCTAACCAACTCCAGGTTTGCCACTGAAAGGGCGGAGTTATACGTGGAATAAGCTACTGCCCTTGAAAGAAGTCTTAATGAGGATTGTATATCCTGGAATTCTTTCCCTTGAAGACGCAATGATAACGCCTTAGTAAGGTGGTCTGCGTATGATAAAGCGTCTAAGCTAGCTCTGTTAGACATTATTGTCGTTTCCAACGTCGCGGTTGGAATAGACATAGACGACGGTAAAGACAATTCCAAGTCTTCCGCCTCGTCGTCTAGATGCAGAGGAACTCTCGGTATGCCCTGTCCTGCCATTTCAAATTTATTCCTTGAATTGATGAAAGGCAGATTGAGAGCATTAGCGGACAAGAAACCAGCCTTGCCTGTTTTGGTAGCAAGCTTATAGATAGCATCGTTCAATAATTCGAATGTTCTTGTGACATTATTGGACTGTGTTGGAAACTCAGGGACGATGTCTCTGAACCGATCAAAAAATTCTGTGTCCAATGACACTATCAGTCTCTTATCCGGCATCGCAGCAATCTGGCCCGACGGAACAACTTGTATAAGGTAATGCCAGATGAAATCTACGGCAGCTTTATGTTGTTCCGAAAGGGATAGCTCCAAATCCTCGGAATCCCTTTCGCCATCCTGTCGGACCCCATGATGTTCTCGGTCGTCCGTACCCGATGCTTCGGCGGAGCGTACCGACCCAGCGTCGTTGGATAATTCTTGATCCGACAGAGATTCTGTCGTTTGCTGGGATGCTGCGATAATTTGTGCTATTTGGGATAGCACATCCGTCACTGAGGCCTGTGGAGTAGCGGTCTTACGTTGCTTAGCCGCTGGAAGCTCCGTGTACACTGACTCCTGCATACTTCTCTTATGCGAACGTCCGGAGTCTACAGGCCTCTTGTCCCTGTCTACTGGATGGCGTGACCTGGTCGCCGTGGAATCCCTGATTGGCGAAGCTGGCTGGATATCCGTGGTCACGTAGCCAAGGTGCGGTCATGTGCTCTGCTGAGAGGATGAGGAAGCCTTTTGGACAGTCTCTCCAGACTGTCTATATAACGGAGCGTCCCGAGCGGCGGACGTGTGCTCCGAATGCGAAACATTTTGTACCACAACATCTGGTCCCAGATGTTGCTGTACGAGAGAGGGGCCTCTCTCGCTCGCAGCCCGGATGGACCTGGACGAGCTAGGAACCGGACTAATAGGCTTCCTCCGTTCTCTCCTCTGATCCGCCGTCACTGGGTGTGCACCTTGTTTATTTATAGTGCTCGCATCACCCAAATCTCCTTCCTGGACCGCAACGGACGAACCCGGCTGCCGAACCATTCGATGAATGGACGCTACACCGGGCGAGCTAGCGGACGTCAACGCCGTCGATCCTACTAGGGACCTCTTAGGCAATTGACGTATTTCCATGAGCACTTTTGCCGCTAGCTCTTCATTTAATTGTGACGACGGAGGCACACTTTTGGAAGACATCACAGAAACATCACCCTGTCCTTGTTCCTCTGAAATAGAGATTGATAAACTAGAGTGACCCTGCGGAGAAAGGACCGGCATGGCCCTTTCCCCGCTAACAACATACCGTGACACACGTTTCCAATGTTTGTCATCCCAATATACACATACTGAACAGGAGTTAGTGTGAGTACATTGACTACAATTAATACAATGATCATGAAAGTCAGAGGAAGATTTCCTCTTATTACAATTTGAACAATATCCTTTCATTGTGAAAAGAATCCAAAAAGTCCTAGTACTCGCACCAACCCCTGAAAACAAAGATACATAATAACATGATCCATTAACATAGAAAAAATAATTGAAATCAAAAAAATTTTTTTTTTTTTTTTTAAAATATTTTTTTTAGCAAAGCCCAAGTTTCTGAAAAGTAACGTTGAGCCCCAATGGTTCCCAAGCCAAAGTGTGGACAAAAATTTTAAAAATATTTTAAAAAATTAATGCAACACTTACGAATAATAATAATGTATCTTGTAATGATTAAACTAGTACAAAGACAAAAAATCCCCCTCCACAGAGACTGTTGCCAATGTAAACAAGAAGTGTATAAACACCAGAAACATGACTCCAGGCACTGATAACCCTGGCCCGAAATCAGTTACCAATAATACACTATCTGATGCAAAACAGAGACTTCCAGGGAAGAAACTGCAGAACATCAGATGGTAGATGCAGAACACTACGCCTAAACACCCATGGGTGAGGACGTAAACATAGGGAAAAGAACAGAATTCATTCTGTTACCCAGCTAAAACTCCCAAGAAATTTAGTAATAATATTACTGAAAAATATGCCAAAAGCATGGGAGAATAGCAAGGGGGGACTTAAAGAAAAAGGAGAGAGGAAACACTGAACAAGCAGTGTAACTTTATAGCAAGAATGACAACAACAGGCCCATGCCTCGAAAATAGGCAACTTAACATAATTTCATTAAAAAATTTTAAGTTACAGCCCTGAATATTTTCTGTCATTCATTTTTCCTCTCCTCCTTCTATATCCTCTTTAGATTCACCATTTCTCTAATATTTATGTGTCTGGCATCATTTAAACTGAGATTTACAAGCACAAATATCAGTCAGATGTGAACTGATGAAGGGCCAAACAAAGAATGATAATTGGCGCCAATTTCGGGACGTCCTTGACACTGCGCATGCGCAGTGGAGGCAAAGTATGGAGGACCTTCAGGACATGATTTCTTTTGGTTTTAGATGCAAATTTTGGGGATTGGGGGGCAAAATTTGTGTTTGGCCCTAGAATTTTAAGAGTTAGCACCAGCTATGTCTGGGTCATTGGTACAGTATAAAAATCTATGAGATTTTGATTTGATTTAATTTTAAGTTGCTATTCAGTTTGATTCAAAATTCTGGCTGCCTGAGACCTTTTGAATCTTTTCATAGAAATATATAGAGGACATCTAGTGTTTTTGAGTGGATACTGAAAATTCTAAATTTTAAGTAATTTGTATATTTTTTACACTTACCAATGGCCCAGACTAGCTGGTGCTAACTCAAACTAGAATTACTGTGAGCACTGCTCACTAAAGATATCACCCACTCCAACCAAGAAACATTTCACAACAGTAAAAAAGTATTTAATATACACAGCACATCTGTATGTTCTCCGAAAACATGAGAGCAATTTTCAATATGAGAAAGGGTAAATATTACAAAGAGCATGCAAGATGAAAAAATAAAAATACCTGAAAGCAGAATAGAAGGTGCACATCTATAATGTATATAAAAGAATGTCTGAGAGTTTCAATGAAATTCGCCCACTGGTATAAGAGGAGTAGCGGATAGCAGGAGTGTACCCCCCTAAAGCATCACAACAATTTGGCTAAGTTCATTTCGCCCTTTGGGAAAGAGTAAAAAATAAAAATACCTGAAAGCAAAATAGGAGGTGCACATCTATAATGTATAGAAAAGAATGCCTGTAAGTTTCAATGAAATCCACCCACTGGTTTAAGAGGAGTAGCGGATAGCAGATGTGTACCCCCAAAGCGTCACGGACGTACGGAAGTACGGACACCATGAATGCTATATACCGCCCACTTTTCAAGTGGGTGGTATAACAAGAAGGATGCCAACACCCTATAGCTCACCAAAATTCCTCTTTGATAGTAACTTTGGCAAACACAAGAACTGTATCAAACAGGCTCATAACATGCGACAAAGCTGACCTAAACACCTCTTAAAAGTAAAACACAGAAACTGACATAAACACTAAGTTAAACATGAAATTCCAAGCTAAACAGAAAACTAAACGCAACTAAAAAAGTCAAGAAAAATGTTTAAAATGCAGAGTATGAGGGGTTAATCACGGAACACTGATGCTGAGGAACATGTATGATGAATATAAGTGCCATGGGAAGAGAAAGAGCACAGCAGCTGACCTAAACACTTAGTTAAACATGAAATTCTGAGCTGAACAGAAAACTAAACGCAACTTAAAATGTCAAGAAAAATGTTTAAAATGCAGAGTATGAGGGGTTAATCATGGAACAATGATACTGAGAAACATATATGATGAATATAAGTGCCATGGGAAGAGAAGGAGCACAGCAGCTGACCTAAACACTTAGTTAAACATGAAATTCCAAGCTAAACAGAAAACTAAACGCAACTAAAATGTCAAGAAAAATGTTTAAAATGCAGGGTATGAGGGGTTAATCATGGAACAATGATACTGAGAAACATGTATGATGAATATAAGTGCCATGGGAAGAGAAGGAGTACAGCAGCTGACCTAAACACTTAGTTAAACATGAAATTCTGAGCTAAACAGAAAACTAAACGCAACTAAAAATGTCAAGAAATATGTTTAAAATGCAGCGTATGAGAGGTTAATCATGGAACACTGATGCTGAGGAACATGTATGATGAATATAAGTGCCATGGGAAGAGAAGGAGCACAGCAGCTGACCTAAACACTTAGTTAAACATGAAATTCTGAGCTGAACAGAAAACTAAACGCAACTAAAAATGTTAAGAAAAATGTTAAAAATGCAGGGTATGAGGCGTTAAATCATGGTAGAATGATAATAATCATCATATAGCAGCATTATAAAGGCCATGATATGGAAATAGGGCGAGTAAGTGACCTAAACAGAAGCTTTAACATTATTGGACATGTACGCTGTCGTCGACCGATCGAGCCATGCCATAAGCTCACACAACTAAAGTTGGTGAGCTAAAAATAATCCAGGGCCAAACACAAATTTGGCCCCCCAATCCTCGAAATTTGCATGCAAAACCCCCGAAAAAATAATGTCCTATCTGGTCCTCCATACTTTTCAGATCTGCGCATGTGCAGTATTTAGGAAGACACCGAAATTGGTGCCAACCATCATTCTTTCTATAATTGCCTGCTAAATGTTGTAAACAGCAGGGAGGTATGAGTGCCCACTCATGGGAGGGCCATACCCATCTGGGCAATTGTTAAGTATAAAAAACAGCTGCGCCATGAGCACATGATACGCCCTTTATTAATTACAAGAGGGAACCACACAATATGAGTATACATGTGTACTTGTCAGTTTACATATACTTGCCACCAAAAAATCATGAAAATTGCTCAAAGTCCAACATGTGGAAAATTGCCTATATTTTGATGAATAAAGTCCCATAACTCTGGAATGACAAATCGGACAGCGACACAAATCAAAAGGGAGATTCCTTCTATCAACATATACTTGCAACCCAAAAATCATGAAAATTGCTCTAAGCATTTTCAAGTTATTGTTCAACATGTGAAAAATAAAGTCCAATAACTCTGGAATGACTAATCGAACGGTGACACCAACCGAAAGGGAGCTTCCTTCCATCAACATAAACCACCTACCAAAAAATCGTGAAAATCTCTCGAAGCGTTCTCGAGTTATTGTACGACGTGTAAAAAATCAACAATTTTAAAAGTAATAAAGTCCCATAACTCTGGAATGACTAATCGAACGGCGACACTAAACAAAAGGGAGCTTCCCTCCATCGATATACACCAGCTACCCAAAAATCACGAAAATCTCTCAAAGCGTTCTCGAGTTATCGTACGACGTTTAAAAAATCAACAATTTTCTAAGTAATAAAGTCCCATAACTCTGGAATGACTAATCGAACGGCGACACTAAACGAAAGGGAGCTTCCCTCCATCGATATATACCACCTACCCAAAAATCATGAAAATCTCTCAAAGCGTTCTTGAGTTATCGTACGACATGTGACCGGACAGACGGACAGCGGTATACCATAATACGACTCGTTTTTTCAAAACGGGCGTATAAAAATATACAAATTACTTAAAATTTATAACATTTTTATACAACAACCAATGGCCCAGACTAGCTGAATTTTAATAAGGCTGGAGGACCAAGGACATGAAGGAAAATCCAATCTCTCAATCACTTCAGTAAAGGATATCTCCTACAGGAGAATAGGAGAAGACAGGAATAATATATGTCTTTCTCCTTTATGAGAAATGAGAAAGACATGACACCAACAATGTAACTGAGTATTTCATAACATATAATTCCCCATTTAATGCCAGCATAACCCGTTATGCTAATTCGGTGAAGGAAAGCCAATATATAAAAATAGTCCAGAGAATAAGACTCTTTATACTCATTTAAAAGTGTCCGAGGATTGTATATTAATGCCTGTTTGACACGTGGCATATACAAATGCTTCACAGTGAGCCACACTTTAAAAAACAGTACATAAATGAGACATAGTTATTGCTTTACACCGAGCTACAGATTAAAACCATCCCAGCACAGACTCAGGACTACTGACGCCGGAGGAGGTCTTCCCTTTCTATTCTGACGCCGGAGGAGGTCTTCCCTTTCTTTTCACAATAAAGCCAGATGATCATAAGGGAAAAAAACGTCCCCTGCCTTCCCCCCCCCCCCCCTGTTCTGAGGACAAATGTCCTCAGAACGAAGAGGGCAGTGGAACAGCATCACTGCTGGAACAAGCTGCTTAAATAACTATAGATGTAACTATTAAAGGACGACATTCTGAGCAAGAGAAAGAGGACCTAAAGATCTAAGGTCACCGGAGATGGACTCTAAATTTCTCAGGTAAAACTTGGTAAATATAGAGGGTTGTGTCCAGTATGCAGCCTTCATGAGATCAGTAATGGCTTTACTGTTAGAATAAGCCCAAGAAGTGGAAAGCACTCTAACCTCATGCGCTGATATCTTATTAACAGAATGTTGATCCGAAGACAGATTTTCATAGGCAATGCGTATTGCCAACTGAATCCATCTAGCGACTGAAAGAACAGAAATATCTTTCCTGTTAGGAATCAATGAAAGAAAGAAACATTTTCTTCCTTTTCTAATAAAATCTGATCGACGTTTATATATGTGCACAGCCCTGACTGGACATAGCAAAGGTCTACGGTTGTCTGAGGATGGCAGAGCCTTAATGATAATAGGCTCAGGCCGCTTGTCTGGAGTCTGATACTTAGCCACAAATCCCACTTCCGTAGTCAGGGTAATGGTATTACCCACACTACGGTAGTGAAATTCATCAACAGATAAAGCATGAAGTTCACTAACTCTTCTAGCAGATGCAAGGGCTAAGAGAAATGCTGTTTTATAGGTCAAGAATTTGAACTCTACAATGTCCAACGGCTCAACAGAACCCAAGCCAAATTCCACTTAGGAATTAATCTGAGGGTTCTAGGCCTATTAATAGAGAAATTTCTGAGCAGTTTGGGCAAGGAAGCATTTGATCCAACAGCCAAGTTATCATGATGAGCGTATGTGTCTGATAACACAGACCTTTAACCCTTAATAGTGACGGGCTGCAGTTTGAGATTGTCAAACAAGTAGACCAGGAAATTGGCAATATTTGTATGGACGGATCATAAACGTCTATTGGCTGATCCTGACACCAATGGAAGAAAACCCTCCATTTCGCTGCAACAAACAACAAAGAGGAGGACCTCCTGCAGTTAGAAATTGCATCCACTGCTTGTCCTGTAAACTGTTTAGAGCGAATGCGTCTTCACACTCCAGTTCCGAGTAAAGAATATCTAGATGGGATGTGTGCACAGACGGCCCATCAGAAGAAGATCCGCAGCCATTCCGCACAACCCCTATCAGTTGCATGAATTCCCTCGTTAATGCGTCTGAGTGTAGACAAAAACGAGCATAACAACTGACTAATTTTGCTCTGGGTAACGGCAGACGAACAAGATTGTTGTGAGTCTCAAAGCTCATTCCCAAGAGAGAACGACTTGGACGGAGCTAGATCCGACTTTTTCTCGTTTACGATGAAACCGAGACGTCGGAGTAAGAGAAGCAGACTCTGAACATCGTTCTGAAGAATAATTCTCTTGCCGTATCTCTGTAGAATGTCGTCCAAGTAAGCCGACGTTACCGCAGACGAATGAGCACGGAAGTATGACATTACCGAGTTTCTTATTTCAGTGAATGCTCAGAGAGCCAGGTTCAGACCAAAGCACATTGCTCTCAACTGATACACCTTCCCTTGTAAGGCGAACCGCAGGTACCTTTCTGAATGCCAGATGTACTAGGACATGAAAGTCTGCATCCTTTTGATCTATGCTTGCGGCATAGTCGTTCACTCGAATGCTCGCCCTTACCAACCGAATGGTCTCCATATAGAATTTTGGAGCCATGATAAGCTTGTTTATCTAGCTCAAGTCTATTACCGGTTGAAACGAGCCGTCTGGAACAGGTGACTGTAAAAACCTTGAGAATCCTGATTCTCGACGATCTCTATTGCTTCCTTTAATAAGAGAGCCTGTACCTCCACTAGGAGAGACTCTATTTTGCAAGGATCCGATGGAAGATTTGTCCAATGCGGACGCCTTGTTAGTGGGGGCTTAGTTCGGAATGATAGCCGTAGGCTGTCCGAGACTACACTTCTCACCCACTGATCTTCCATGACTGTTATCCAGTTTCTCGCGAAGTTTGATAACTTTCAACCAACTGGCAAGCAATAGAGGTCTTGACCATCACCTGTATGACCTGCAAGGCTTACGGGAGGAGAAACTACGTCCTCCCCATGAGGAACCTCGTCCCGTCGACCTAGGGGCATCTGACCGATAGTCCCGATCAGACCTACGCCCCTTTCCCAAGTCGCTATACTGACAACCGCCAGAGTAATTGTAAGAGGGTTTTTGTACCCTCGTGAGGAGTTCCCTTTAGACGATTTTTGTCTGGAACGCCCTCCTTTACTCTTGTCTGCTGAAGCGGGTTTTTGAGACGCTGACTTCAAAAGCAGAGCACTAGACGCTTTCTTAGTAGCCTGTTCATAGACTAACGAAATGGTATGTCCGGAGACCGGAACAACTCGGAGAGAGCTTTTCATCTTGTCATCTATCAGTGATCACGATGCAAGGGCAGCATCATGTCTGATTAACTCCAGATTAGCCACTGTTAGGGCGGAGTTATACATTGTATACATCATTGCCCTGGAAAGAACTCTAAGAGAGGTACGAACGTCCGCAAATTCCTTTCCGTTGAGATGTTACGCCATAGCTCTTGTAAGGTGATCTGCATAAGACATTCGCTCTATTTGAAGAAATTGCCGTTTCAATTGTGTCTGAGCGAATAGAGAATGACTCAGGTAAGGATATCTCTAGATCCCCGGCCTGCTCATCCAAATGCAGAGGAACTATCTGAACATCTTCCCCGACCATTTTAAATGAACGTGGTCCAAGAAACAGTATGTTTATGGAAGATGAAGTTAAGAAACCGCCTTTTTTCCTCGCACCCGAGGGTTAAATACGGCGTTGTCTATATGGGCGAAGGCCTGCGACACCTGCCTAGGCTGAACCAGAAAAGAAAGGACTTCCTCCTTTGTCCAGATAAAGTCTGCGTTCAAAGACACCAGCGGTTTCTTTCTTGTCGTCGCAGCATTCTAATTCGTTGGAACAAATTCAGGGTAGTATTGATGGATGAAATCCATCACAACAATGTGCTGTTCCAAAAGGGAAGGGTAATCCTCTTCCTTATCCCTTTCACCATCCGAGAGAATCAGTTGTGAATCTCGGTCCATTTCCTCCGGCGTGAACAGACGACTGGACAGACCCAGCACCGTCCGACAGCTCAGGTTCTGAGTCTGAGGGAGGCTGCACCTGCTGGGATGCTGCGATCAGCTGCACAATCTGCAACAGCAAGTCCGTCACCGAGGACTGAGGAGCAGAGGTCTTCTGTTTCTTAGCCACTTGCTGCTCCTGGGACGGTGTGTCGGAGATGGCTCTCTTCTCCGCACATCCCAATGATCGAGGCCTTGTCTCCCTAGCTACCAGATGGTCCGTCTTCACAGGCGAAGAGTGGTCCCTTCTTTGCGCAGTAGGCTGGATATCCGTAGTCGGGTAGCTAGGATGCGGTTGTGTGTGCTTAGTATTCGAAGCGGAAGAAGCTGTTACTGTAGCCAAGGCCAGCTGCAATCTATACGGAGCATCCCGGACAGCAGGTGTGGACGTATGCTCCGGCCTGTGCAAGTTCTTCACAACATCTGGCCCCAGATGTTGTTGGGATAGAGAGGGACCTCTCCCGCTCGTGGTGCTTTCAGACCTCACTGAGCTTCCCAAAACACTTGCTGGCTTCTTCCCTAGTTCCGTCGTCGCTGGGTGAGCATGTTTAGATTTTAAGGTGCTCGCTCTACCCACTACACTTCCTTCGACCGCAACGGACACACCCGCCGTCACGGTACCCATGGACGGAGTAACCGCTTTACCGGTCGAGCTAGCTGCTGACAAGTGATTAAAACCACCGGCTAGTGGCTTTATCCCCTGCCTAATATTCAAGAGCACCTTGGCAGCTAGCTCTGTTTGCTCATCAGAGCGCAACGACGGTAGCACACTTTTGGTAGGTGTCAAATAACCATCACCATGTTCTTGTTCCTCTGAAAAAGAAACTGGGAAACTTGAATGACCTTGCGGCGAGAGGACTGGCATTGGCCTCTCACCACTAACAACATACCATGACACCTGTGTCCAATGTTTGTCATCCCAATCAACACATCAAGCAAGACTTCCTCGCCTTGCATTTTGAGCAATAAGCTTTTATGATTAAACAAATAAAGTCAAATGAACTCCCACCAACTCCACAATAAATATATGATAAAGATACATAATAATCAACATTCAAATACAAATCGAAAAATTAATTCCCCCCAAAAAAATTTTTTGAAAAAATTTTGACAAAAGCCCAAATTCCCAGAGGAAACAAGAAGAGCCCAAGGGTATCCCGATAGAGCCTAAATGTTGATAAAATTCCAAAAATTATTGCTACATTACCGGAATATTATAACATGTATCTTACAACAATCCTACAGTAATAATAAGTTGAAACTCCATATATTTATAGGACATTGCCAATGTAAACAATGTCAATGAAAAAAACGAACACAAGGCCTCAGGCACTGAATAAAAAAAGCCCGAAGTCAGTCAAGATTTTAAAGCTACCCGATGTAAAGCAAGATCTCCAGATGAAGAAACAAGAGGCCCCCAAGCAGCCTTAATAGCTCACCGGCCAAAGTGATTCAAAGAAGTATTTGAGGTCACATTCAGTTAGACATGGTTCATCAACACTACAAAGGAATAGTCATGAGAGACAAATTTTATGGAACTAGGGACATGGCTTGAACAAACTTGAATCTTACCCTCCTAAGGATGCTGCATACCAAATATCAAAAGCGTTCATCTGCTGGATCTGAAGAAGATTTTCAAAGAAAATTCCTCATTTTGAACTAAGTTATCATTCAGGCTCCCACAGTGAGCCCAAATATGAACCCAGGGACTTGGCTTGAACAAACTTGAATCTCACCCCCTGAGGATGCTGTATGCCAGATATAAAAACATTCCGACTGCTGAATCTGAAGAAGATTTTTAAAGAAAAATTCCTCATATTGACTAAGTTATAATTCAGGCTCCCACAGGGAGCCCAAATATGGACCCAGGGACTTGGATTTAACAAACTTGAATCTCCCCCCCTCCCCCCCCCCCCCCCTCCCAAGGATGCTACACACCACATATCAAAACATTCTGACTGCTGGATCTGAAGAAGAAGATTTTTAAAGAAAATTCCTCATTTCGAACTATGTTACAATTCAAGCTCCCACATTGAGCTCAAATATGGACCTAGAGACATGGTTTGAACAAACTTGAATCACACCCCCCTAAGGATGCTGCATACCAAATATCAAAACATTCCGACCTCTGGATCTGAAGAAGAAGATTTTTAAAGAAAATTCCTCATTTTGAACCAAGTTATAATTCGAGCTATCACAGTGAGCCCAAATATGAACCCAGGGACTTGGCTTGAACAAACTTGAATCTCACCCCCTAAGCATGCTGCATATCCAATATCAAAAGATTCTGCCTGCTGGATCTTGAGAAGAAGATTTTTAAAGAAATTTGTCTGAAATGCACTAAGTTCAAATTTGGGCTCCTATACTGAGCCCAAATATGAACCCAGGGGGCCGATTTGAACAAACATGAATCAGATCCACCCCACAGTGTTGCATACCAAATATCAAAAGATTCTGCCTGCTGGATCTGGAGAAGAAGATTTTTTTAAGAAATTTGCACTAATTTCGAATTCTGGCTTCTATAGTGAGCCCAAATATGAAACCAGGGGGCTGATTTGAACAAACTTGAATCGGATCCACCCCATAATGCTGTATACCAAATATCAAATGATTCTGCCCACTTGTGTTGGAGAAGAAGATTTCTTAGTAATTTCTCTAATATACATAGGGTGCTATCGGAGTTATGCCCCCTATGGAGCCCCAAGTGGGCATGTCCATTTCATTTGAACAAACTTGAATTGACATATGGTAATGAATATCCATACCAAGTTTCGAGCAAATCGACCTTGCGGTTTCAGAGGAGAAGTCGTTTGAAAAATGTTCACGACGCCAGATGGCAAGTGATATGTTTAGCTCCCTTCGGTGAGCTAAAAACGATACATGGGATAGAAGATGCATGTCCCAAACGCCCCAACACCCCTACGGTGAAGACGTAACCATGGGGATAAACAGAATAAACATTCTGTAATACACTTCAACTTCCAAGAAATTAAATGAAAGTGTCAATGACACTGTAGCTCAACTTGACAAACTTGAACTTGGTAAGTTATAAATGAAATGGCAAAATTGAAGATCATTGGTACCAATGTCATTTTTTTTGCCAGTGGCAACATTTTTTGACAGAAACCGAAGAAAATCGATAGCTCCCATCTAGAGGCCTCCCCAAACAAGCATGCCAGGTTTCAAAGCAATCCGATCATAAATGTGCCCTGTAGCGTGTATAAAAGGGAAATATTGTGGTCTGACTAGACTAAATTCTCAGAACGTTGGCCGTGGCAACATTTTTTGACGGAAATGGAAGAAAATCGATAGCTCCCATCTAGAGGTCACCGTAAATAAACATACCAGGTTTCAAAGCAATCTAATCATAAATGTGCCCTGTAGGGTGAGCCAAAGGGAAATATTGTGGTCTGACTAAACTAAGTTCTAAGAATGTTGGCTGCGGCAACATTTTTCGATGGAAATTGAAGAAAATCGATAGCTCTCATCTAGAGGTCACCCCAAACAAGCATGAAAGGTTTCAAAGCAATCCGATCATAAATGTGCCCTGTAGGGTGTGCCAAAGGGAAATATTGAGTCTTCTGACTAAACTAAGTTCTAAGAACGTTGGCCACGACAACATTTTTTGACGGAAATTGAAGAAAATTGATAGCTCCCATCTAGAGGTCTCCCCAAACAAGCATACCAGGTTTCAAAGCAATCAAATCATAAATGTGCCCTGTAGGGTGTGCCAAAGGGAAATATTGTGGTCTGACTAAACTGAGTTTTAAAAACATTGGCTGCGGCAACATTTTTTGACGGAAATTAAAGAAAATCGATAGCTCCCATCTAGAGGTCACCGTAAATAAGCATACCAGGTTTCAAAGCAATCTAATCATAAATGTGCCCTGTAGGGTGAGCCAAAGGGAAATATTGTGGTCTGACTAAACTAAGTTCTAAGAATGTTGGCTGCGGCAACATTTTTTGACGGAAATGGAAGAAAATCGATAGCTCCCATCTAGAGGTCACCGTAAATAAGCATACCAGGTTTCAAAGCAATCTAATCATAAATGTGCCCTGTAGGGAGAGCCAAAGGGAAATATTGTGGTCTGACTAAACTAAGTTCTAAGAATGTTGGCTGCGGCAACATTTTTTGATGGAAATTGAAGAAAATCGATAGCTCTCATCTAGAGGTCACCCCAAACAAGCATGAAAGGTTTCAAAGCAATCCGATCATAAATGTGCCCTGTAGGGTGTGCCAAAGGGAAATATTGAGTCTTCTGACTAAACTAAGTTCTAAGAACGTTGGCCATGGCAACATTTTTTGACGGAAATTGAAGAAAATCGATAGCACCCATCTAGAGGTCACCCCAAACAAGCATGAAAGGTTTCAAAGCAATCCGATCATAAATGTGCCCTGTAGGGTGTGCCAAAGGGAAATATTGAGTCTTCTGACTAAACTAAGTTCTAAGAACGTTGGCCGCGGCAACATTTTTTGACGGAAATTGAAGAAAATCGATAGCACCCATCTAGAGGTCTCCCCAAACAAGCATACTAGGTTTCAAAGCAATCTGATCATAAATGTGCCCTGTAGGGTGTGCCAAAGGGAAATATTGAGGTCTGACTTAACTAGTTAAGTTCTACGAATGTTGGCCGTGGCAACATTTTTTGCCGGAAATTAAAGAAAATCGATAGCTCCCATCTAGAGGTCACCCTAAATAAGCATACCAGGTTTCAAAGCAATCAAATCATAAATGTGCCCTATAGGGTGTGCCAAAGGGAAATATTGTGGTTTGACTAAACTAAGTTCTAAGAACGTTGGCCGCGGCAACATTTTTTGACAGAAATTGAAGAAAATCGATAGCTCCCATCTAGAGGTCACCCCAAACAAGCATGCCAAGTTTCAAAGTAATCTGATCATAAATGCGACCTGTGAGGTGTGCCAAAGGAAATTGTGGACGTACGTACTAACGTACTAACATACTAACGTACGTATGTACGTACGTACGTACGCCGACGGACGAGAAGTGATGGCAATAGCTCAGCTTGACTTTGTCAAGTTGAGCTAATAAAAAATTTCAATAAAAATAAGCCAAAAAGCTTGGGAGTTCTCTCCTTGAGGGCTTCAAGGAGGGATAGGGAAGGAACACTTAACAAACAGTGGATAAATCATTAGCAAGAATGATGACATCAGGTCCTTGACCCGAAATTGGGAAACATGAAATAATTTTGCTAAAAATTATAAAGTTACAGCCCTGAACGTTCCAAACCACCGTTGTTCACTTCCATCATCCAATTATGTCCTTGGATCCACCAATTTTACCATTGATTTGTGTCTGGCATCCTCAAAAATGAGATTTAAAAGCACAGATGTCAGTTCATTGTTGCTGACTTCAGGGCCAAACAAAGAATGATGATTGGTGGCAATTTCGTTGTATTTCAGGATGCTGTGCAAACACAGATCTGAAAAGTATGGAGGACCAGATAGGACATTATTTTTTCGGTTTTTGCATGCAAATTTTGGGGATTGGGGGACAAAATTTGTGTTTGGCCCTGGATTATTTTTTGAGTTAGCACCAGCTAGTCTGGGCCATTGGTTGTTAGTGATGAGCCGATTATCGGTACGGGTTATCGGTATCAGCCGATAAATGGCTTATCGGCCGGGTATCGGTATCGGCAAAAAATACCAATTCTGCTGATATTGGCAGCCGATATGTCTTTTTTTTTCCAAATCAAGTTCTCAGGCAAATCGCTGATAATCTCAACTAAGTAGCACTAATTACTCAGATTAGGGCTTTTTAGAAAACGTATTTTTGGGGTATCACTCAAAATAAGCCCACCCCATATTTCTCTTGAATTAAAGTTTCGACTATCGGTACTGGTGAAGCATTCTAAATTTCTAATAATTTCTTCAACACACAGGGCATCACGAAAATGTGCACGAAAATTTCAATTGTTCAATCAAAATAAAATTATGTGAATGTGTTTTGGAGTTGTTTTTTTGTCAATCTTTTTACATTTTCAGCTAAAAAAATAAAATTACCAATTATACTTTCGTGTTATTTATTATTGTCAGCCCTCGTGTTTATCAACTTTATGTTGAAGACAAATGGGAAATTCCCAGTTCTTAAATTATTAATGACAGCGTGTTCAGTGACCCAAATTGTTCATGTTATTACTTTAGAAAATGAGTTGAGAAATTACCTGATGTGATCTCTGCAAAAATAGCTATCCCAAAATAAATATGAATTAATACCCTGAGTTGTAATATCCAGTTTGATCCATGCTACATGAAAGGCTGCTTTGAAAACAAAACAAGGGAAAGCCAAAGCCATATTGTTTACAACAATGGGGACACATTATGTACATCAGGGCGGTCAGTTTAAATATAGATTTTTTATTTATGAAACGTGCCCACAAATTTTATCAATGCATTGCAGAATTCAGTAACCCCCCTCCCCCCACTTCTACACTCTACAGACAGCAGATCACGGACAAGTGACAATGATTCATGATTTTTTTTTTTGGTAAATGCAGTACCACTATGGCATTACCACTATGGGTGCTGGTCAAAACGTCCCCGAACCAACACATCCCCAAGAGTTGGTCAAAACATCCCCAACAATTGGTCAATTCACTACCAGTGAAAATACAAATACGTTGCATGATACCACAAGGAAATTTGCTCCGGATTTTCCATCACTGATGCTTTTTGAAAGAATCAATGATGAAAAAATGTGAGGAAATTCTTTGTGATTATCTTGCAACGTATTGGCCTGTACAGATAGGCCTGCCTGCCTGTCCGACCCCCCCCCCCCCCTCCCACACACCCTGCCAATGTTCTTCTTCTCTGGTAATAACAGCTATATTCAGTGTCTATACGTCAATAACTGGGAAATGGATAGTGCAGATAGTTATCCGGTGCCAACAATGTTGGCTGCGAACTGCCCCCTGTTAATCTTGCACTTGGAGAAAGTGAACGCAACAGAATTCACCGAGAAGCGTTCCACCAATGCATGTACATGTAAATGCTCACACGTGAATGGATTATTTCGTTTGTTTTTTTCACAATGGATGGGAGTTTTGAATACTGGGGCACCTTCTCTTGCGTGAGTAATATAAAACACAGTTCAAATACTTTTTAATAAACAGTATTAAACACACTTCAAAATGGAAATGTAATGACTGAACGAACATGTTTTAGGTTAAAACAAATTGACCACGTGCGTTTTTGACCTCATTTGTTAACATTGATGTTTTGTTGATATTTCGTGCTGATTTTGTTGATGTTTTTCTGCTGAAATGTAATTTTTTTCATATGCCTGGGCTCACTGGTGGGTCGGTTCGGAAATGATATTGAATTTGATACATCACAGATGTATGTTACGTTGAGATCCACCCGGGACGCATGTCAAGTCACGCTGACTGCTGAACAACCCCATGTCTCGTTAGTCCTCTCTGAATGTCATCATATTTATACACAAGCTTGTGTCGCCACAAAAACTAATATCGGTATCGGTATCGGTCCGATATTGAATTGAAATATCGGATATCGGCAATACCGATAACACCCATATCGGCTCATCACTATTGGTTGTTGTATAAAAATTATAAATTTAAAGTAATTTGTATATGTTTTATACTTACCAATGGCCCAGACTTAGCTGGTGCTAACTCAAAGCTATCAAGGGCCAAACACAAATTTTGAACCCCCCCAATCCCCAAAATTTTCTTGCAAAACTGAAAATTGAAAGTCCTATCTGGTCCGCCATACTTTTACTCCCCGCGCATGCGCAGTCGCCAGGAAGTATGGGAGGGCCATTGGTGAGTATAAAAAATATACAAATTACTTTAAATCTATAATATTTTTATACTATAACACAATGGCCCAGACTTAGCTGAATCGTAAAAAGGCGGAGGGCCTAGGACTTCAGAATTAGTAGACAAACATAGTTCTATAGCCTGTAATCCAAGGTGAAAGGAAATTAAATTTAAAAGGAATTACATGCATGTCTCTCTATACAGTAATAGATAAGACATATCATCACTAAGGAACCAAATTCAAGTAATTCCGTATTCTTAGCAATGAAGACTATGCTAATTGGATGTAACAAGTTCTCAATTTTTAAGGCTAGTCCGGACTTAGCCCCAGAAAATAGGATGGCATATTTGAAAATGAGAGGCTATCCCCCACAAACATACGCCATATACAATAGAACACAAGCTGTATCCAGGATATAATCAAGATAAAACAGCTTCACTCATAGTTATATATTTATCAAGCCAGAGGAGAGGTAAAAAATCCCCCCCCCCCCCCCCCCCACTTTTGAAGGAATCTTCAAAGAGAAGAGGGGAGCGCTCTGGGATCAGTAAAAGTGGTGCCAAATAACAATATAAATATTCATCGAACAGACACCCAGGTATTAATTGTTATTAATAAATTGATGCTTAACGCCACTTCATTCAGAAGCTAAGGTTATAGCGGCGATCCCAGTAATAAATATTGCCCCCTTGTAATGTATACCGGAGTCGACATACGCAGATAGGTCGAAAACCGGTGATATAATATATAACATACACATGTCCAATAGAATCACAATAGACGATCTGTGGAGAGTAAACACACTTCCAAGGTAACCCACAGGCGACCCCATTCAGGTGTACAATAAATTCCAGTAAATAACACTCTCAGACGTGTTCTATCCGATATCTATGTTCCTGGAAACGTGTGAATATACGTTTGTGTAAGACAAGATGTATTCAAATGGGTACCGCCATTAATAGAAACCTGGATCTAGAAATGGATCGAGCTATGATTAACAGACTCGTCACGGACCGCCCCGGAAATATTTCATTGTTTCTAAGGTCCTTAACACACAATAATGCGTCTGCCAAATAATGCGATTATTATGCACGTGAGCATTGAAATCCCACATGTAATCATCTGAATACCAGTTAACTGACAAGACAGCCTCCCAGGTACCCAATGGCTAGCAATTTATTTACACTGAATGATATGCTCGTATATGACATATAGACGAACAACCACAGGAAAACAACCAACTAGAAAGTGGATGTGCCCAAGAGGTCGCCATAGAACATGACCCAGCCGCCAATCGAGAAGTCATGAAATGCATGTATGTACTTAAATGCATACGAGGCTTACGAGAAGAAAACTATGTCTTGCCCGGTAATCACCTCATAACACATTGGCGGTGTGGAGGAGGAGGGGGGGGGGAGATTCGAAATCATATCAAACCCCCTTCACCCACATTACCTGAATCGTTCTTGTGTTAGTCATCAAATAGTATAGGAACCGCAAGGTTCCTTCTCATCTGACCAACTCCATAACGCCACTAAGGGCGGAGAAGGACGTGAAGAGCAAATACTTCCCCTGATAAAGAAGGTCCTCTCGAGGAGGAAGCTTCTGGGGAACGTCCCATAACAGACACCTGAGAAGATTGATCCAAGGTTTCTTTGACTACAGAGGTGCTACTATCAGGATTTCTCAACGAGACTGTTTGTTTAAACTAAACAGAATCTGCTAAATCAACGGAGTTGGAGGATACGCCTATCCTATCATTCCGTCCCTTAGGATCAACTGAGCATCTATTGCGTACACTAGATGATCTTGGCATGGCGACACGAACGTCGGTAATTGATTGTTCCGGTGTATCACAAACAGATGTATCATGGGACGATCCCACTGGTAGCAAATCTGCTGAATATTCGCTTGTTGAGAGTCTGGTCCGATGGCAACAGGCGACCTTTCGGAGAGAACGAGTCTGCTAGTACATTCAGACGACTCGGTATATGACGAACAAAAAGATGAACATGAAGATTCATGACGTATAGGAGAATCTTCTCCGTTAATTCGCATGATGGCATTGAATGAGTGTCGCCTTGGTTCCTGCTGTAAGCTACTACTGTCGAATTGTCCGACAAAATTTGAACATGGACGTCCGCTATTTTGTGAATCCAATGTTGTAGCGCTAGCCATATTGACATCATCTCTTTGATGTTTATGCGCTTCTCTAGGAACTGAGGGTCCCAAGACCCTGACACCTCAACTCTGCGGGACTTAGGGTCGCGCCCCAACCCGTCTGACTCGCATCTGTCATAATCATGAAAGCCAGATCTGGCAGTTGCAGCGGAACTCCCTGAGGTAACCACTGAATATCTGCCAAATCTGAACCCTTGTTTTACTAGGACCGTTAAAACAATACTGGTTTCAAGCAAATGCGTCTTCACACTCCAGTTCTGAGTAAAGAATATTTGAAGGGGACACATGCGCAGGCGGCTCATCGGAATAAGATCTGCAGCCGCTCCGCACAGCCCCATCAGTCACATGAATTCCTTCGCTGTTAATGCGTCTGAGTGTAGACAAAAGCGAGCATAACAACAGACAAAATTTTGCTCTGGGTAACGGCTGATAAAACAGATTGTTGTGAGTCTCGAAGCTCATTTCAAAGTGAGTGAACGACTTGGACGGACTATATCCGACTTTTTCTCATTTACGATGAAACAGAGATGTCGGAACAAAAGAAGCAGACTCTGAACATCGTTCTGAAGAATAATTCTCTTGCCGTATCTCTGTAGAATAACATCCAAGTAAGCCGACATTACCGCAGACGAATGAGCTCGGAAGAATGACATTATCGAGTTCATTATATGAGTGAATGCCCAGGGAGCCAGGTTCAGACCAAAGCACATTGCTCTGAACTGATACACCTTCCCTTGTACGGCGAACTGCAGGTATTTTCTGAATGCCGGATGTACCAGGACATGAAAGTATGCATCCTTTAGATCTATGCTTGCCGCATAGTCATTCACTCGAACGCTCACCCTTACCAACCGAATGGTCTCCATATAGAATTTTGGAGCCACGATAAGCTTATTTATCCAGCTCAAGTCTATTACTGGTCAGAACGAGCCGTTTGGCTTCGGTACGAGGAACAGGTGGCTGTAAAAACCCTGAGAATCCTGATTTTCGGCGACCTCTATTGCTTCCTTTAATATAGAGCCTGTACCTCCACTAGGAGAGACTCTCTTTTAAAAGGATTCAATGGAAGAGCCGTCCGAGACTACACTTCTCACCCACTGATCTTCCGTGACAGCTGTCCAGTTTCTTGCGAAGATGATACCCTTCCACCAACTGGCAAGCGATAGAGGTCTTGAAACATCACCTGTATGACCTACGAGGCTTACGGGAAGAGAAACTATGTACTCCCTACGAAGAACCTCGTCCCTTCGGACCAATAGTCCCAATCAGACCTACGCCCCTTTCCAGAGTCGCTATATTGACAACCTCCAGAGTAATTGTAAGAGGGCTTCTTGTACCCTCATGAGGAGTTCCCTTTTGACGTTTAGATCAGGAACGTCCTCCTTTACTCTTGTCTGCTGAAGCGGGTTGACGAAACGCCGACTTCAAAAGCAGATCACTTGACGCTTTCTAAATAGCCTGATCATAGGCTGACAAAACCTTGTCATCCAAAATAGTATGTCCGGAGACCGGAGCGACCCGGAGAGCGCTTTTCACCTTGTCATCTATAAGTGATGATGACACAAAGGTAGCATCACATCTGATTAACTCCAGATTAGCCACTGTCAGGGCAGAGTTATACGTGGTATAAAAATTGCCCTGGAAAGAACTCTTAAGAGAGGTACAAACGTCCTCAAATTCCTTCCCATGAGACGTTGCGCCATAGCACTGGTAAGGTGATCTGCGTAAGACATTGCTTCCAAATTCGCTCAACTTGATGAAATTGCCGTTGTAATAGTGTTTGAGCGAATAGTGAATGTTGCAGGCAAGGATATGTCGAGATCCCTAGGCTACTCATTCAAAAGCAGAGGAGCTCTCTGAACTCTTCTCCAATCGTTTTTAAATGAACGTAGTCCATAAAACCTTATGTTTATGGAAGATGTAGTTAAGAAACCGCCTTTTCCTCACACTTGAGAGGTGAATACAGAGTTGTCTACATGGCCGAAGGCCTGCGACACCTACCGAGGCTGAACCGGAAAATAAAGAACTTTTTCCTTTGTCCGATTAAAGTCTGCGTCCAACGACGTCTGCGGTTTCTCACTTATCGTCGCAGCATTCTGATTCGTCGGAACAAATTCAGGGTAGTATTGATGGATGAAATCCATCACAACCCTGTGCTGTTCCGAAAGGGAAGGGAAATCCTCTTCCTTATCCCTTTCACCATCCGAGAGAATCAGTTGCAAATCTCGGTCCATTTACAGACGACTGGACCAACCCAGCATCATCTGACAGCTCAGGTTCTGAGTCTGAGGGAGGCTGCATCTGCACTTGCTGGGATGCTGCAATCAGCTGCGCAATCTGCGACAGCAAGTCCGTCATCGAGGCCTGAGGAGCAGCGGTCTTCTGTTTCCTAGCCGCTTGCTGCTCCTGGGACGGTGTGTTGGAGATGGATCTCTTCTCCGAATGTCCCAATGATCAAGGCCTCGTCTCCATAGATACCAGATGATCCAACTTCACGAGCATAGAGTAGTTCCTTCTTCATGCAGCCGGCTGGATATCCGAAGTCGGGTAGCTAGGATGCGGTCGTGTGTGATTTAATAACATAGCAGAGGAAGACATGACTGAAGCCGACCCCGGCTGCAGACTAGATAGAGCATCCTGAGCGGTGGGCGGACGTATACCCACGGACGGAGTACCGCTTCACCGGTCGTGCTAGCTGCTTGCAAGAGATTAAAACCCTTAACAAAAGGCCTTAACTCTTTGCAATTATGAGCACTGCAGCAAGCTCTATATGCTCAACGGAGCGTAACGACAGTAGCACACTTGAATGGGTGTCAGAATATCATCACCATGTTCATGTTCCTCTGAAATAGAAACTGACAAAATGAATTATAATGCCCTCAGAACCACACCGCCAACAACGTACCGCGACACCCTTCTCCAACATTAGTCATTCCAGTGAACACAAGAATGACAAGAGTCTGCAGGAGTGCATCGACTAAAGTTGATATCAGACCTCCAAACTCCACAACAAAATATATATAATTAAGATACATGAATAATAGCAATCAAAATTAAATTCTAAATATTTTTTTGAAAATTATTTTTAAAAAAAAACGCCTAAGTTCACCAAAGGGAACATTGAGAGCCTAAAGACATCCCGATAGAGCATAAGTGTGGACAAAATCCAAATTTTTTGAGCTACACTACCGGAATAATAATCCATGTATCCTACAGTAATTCTACAGTAATAGAATATAAAAAAAACTACCTTATATGAGGACGTAGTCAATGCAAACAACGTCAATGTAAACAAAACATCAGGCACACAAAAAAGCCCAAAGTCAGAAACCAATTTAATGCTACCAGATGCAAAGCTAGATCTTCATATGAAGAAGAAATGATACATTGGATGGAAGATGCAAGACTAAATGACCTAAACACCCTAATAATAAATAATTAATAAAAAAATTTCAATAAAAATAAGCCAAAAAGCTTAAGAGTTTAATAGGAAGGGTTCATAGAAGGATAGGGAAGGAATACTTAACAAACAGTGGAATAATCATTAATAAAAATGATGACGTCAGGCGTATGTCCCGAAAATGGGAAACATAAAATAATTTTCTAATTATTATAAAGTTACAGCCCTGAACGTCTAAAACCACCGTTGAACACTTCCATCATCCAATAACAGCCTTGGATCCACCAATTCTTGCACTGATTTGTGTCTGGCATCCTCAAAAAGGAGATTTTAAAGCACAGATGTCAGTTCATTGTTGCTGACTTTAGGGCCAAACAATGAATGATGTTTGCGCTAATTTCAGTCACTTCCTGGCAACTGCGCGGAGAGTAAAAGTATGGAGGACCAGATAGGACTTTTAATTTTCGGTTTTGCAAGCAAATTTTGGGGTTGGAGGGGTTCAAAATTTGTGTTTGGCCTTTGGTAACTTTGAGTTTGCACCAGCTAAGTCTGGGCCATTGGGTTATAGTATAAAAATATATTATCTCATGAGTGACCGAGATTGGCGCTTGTGCGAGCAAAAATAACCATATGTCTCGGTCACAAATGAGACAATTTTCGGTATCCACTCAAAAATACTAGATTTTCTTTTTATTATACGTTTTTTATAAGAATCTGATAATTCCACTTGTTTCCACCTTGAATTTATGCATGAAAGTAAACAGAGCAATGAATCATTGAAACACGGAAGTGATTTGATTGATACTCGGAACAGATAGCGTCTTGCAATCTGATTCAGCTGGCTGGTTTCTAGTCCGAACATGGCCTGAAAGTCTGTAATATATGTTTTTGGTTTGGTACGTCCTTTGAAAGGACCTACCAAACCAAAAACTTATATTATGGACTTTCAGGCCATGTTTGGATTAGTGGGTTTCATGTATCAATTCAAGGTGAATACATGTTGAATTATTGCTGGAAATGATTGGTATTCACTCAAAAACATTAGATTTTCTTTTCATTATACTTTTCTAGAACAAATTAATCATTTCCAGTGATAATTTGACTTGTATTCACTTGAAGTGATGCTTTGAAAGCTTCCATTTTGATTGATACCGTGAAAGTGAAAATTTCTATATCTGCACAGTGGGGGATACGATTTCTATCTTTCCGCAATTTCTTCAATAATCTATCATTTAGCATATAATAAAGCTTGGTATCAGTCATGTATGTTGTCTCAAAAAATGTCTTGTTCAAATAGAAATTGTATGCAAATATGTTGAAAATAGACACCGGCTGTAATTCCGCTGCAGTGTCTATTCACAAAAATAGCATCTGGACCCATGTTACCACCCATGCTAATCTCATTAGTCACTACCACTGTTGAAAGCTAATTTATAGTTTCCAAGCAATGTTGACGATGTGCTAGACTGTTAGCGGTTAGCCCAGTGCAATGCCTAAGAACTGAAATTTTTGCACCCATTCCAGTTTTTGAACTATAATCCTTATTGGGTAATATTCCACCATTTACATCATCAAGGCATGCCTTGATGATGTAGTTGGAATATTTGATCTGTCGGGATTTCAGCTATCACCGCAGGAACAAAGCAGGTTTACATACCACCATTCCATCGGTCATATTCAAGATGCCTCAGATTTGATTCGAGGTTTGCTTTGCTTTCAAATAACAGACCTGATTTGATTCGAGATTCAATTTGAATCAAAACTGTGATTCACAAAGCTCTGACTATGCTTTTTGTTTTGTTCTTTTTCAATTGTGGGGTATTTTTTATATACGGGAGATTAATAATATTAACTAATTAACATACTGTCCTGTTTATTCCCAACCAATAACACACAAAAAATCAACACAATTTAGATTCTGTTCAGTCATATCCACACAGATATCATGAATAAAATCTTTATCCCCACTGATATCACAATTAAAACATTACAGTAAATGGGTTCCAAGCATTTTTTTAGGTTCAGTAATTTACAAACAAGTTTTCCTTTGACAACCAATCTATCATATGAAATTGCTGAGTATTTTGGCTGCTTGATAGAGAAGACTACATTATTCCAGAAAATGCCGTGTCAAAAAGGAGATTTACTTACTAGATTTTAATTTTTGTTTTGACTTCTGCATTCCACCAGAACTAAGCCACTCTTTCTCCAAATCTGTTGAAAATACAGCTCCTTGAATAATATGTCTATTTTCTGAGTCCAAATCATCTGAAAACTGGGGAAAAAAAAAAAATGAAAATTACAGAGGTCCTACTTAGCTGGAAGTTTTCTTAACGGACCTGTGACCGTGACCCATATTCTGATTTTCAACTTAATTGGTGTTCACCTCAATTCAATATGTCATATCGTGCCCAAGATATAAGCATGACAAACTTTCAATATATTTCAATATTTTGAACTCGGCCATGAACCTGCTTTGAAAGTCCCAACAGCTACGATACCAGTGGTGTGATGGCATTTCTCTCAGGTAAAATGGTGTCACACAATTCATTTCAATCCAACAAATAGTAATACTGCTGGACAAAAAACATGCTGAATGGACACAATTTTTATAAACCCTTAAATGAAACAAAGAAACATGACTCTATAAATATTTCAGCAAGAGCATTTGTTCTACTGTAGGATCAGTTTCCCAGAATATTTATTTATTGGTGTTTAAGATAACATATTTCTGCACAATGGCAAATTGTGATTGCAACATGGATATAAAGTTAAGTCCAGCCAATCGTTTATACCCATGTTGCACATTTTAGAGGACTTCCACCCTAGGCTTTGGTTACCAGGTCCTATTTCACAAGTAAAACATCACTTTTTTACCACAGAAAACAAGCCCTGCTTTACTATCTGGGGTTCCCACAGTGAATGAGGCAGAATGATGCCAAAATAATGCATATCGCACAAATGTATGCAGCTCTCCAATATATTCACAATCTGGAGGGGGTCATAATTATAAAATGTTCAGTTTATCACCAGGATTCACAAAATAAGTTCGTGTTATCTGAATTCTCCTGTTCACTGAATATTTTTCACTGATAAAGTGTCTATTTAATTAACATGCTTCCATACTTTTTCAATACCCTCATAGCTTGACAGACATTTTTCCATCAAAAACATTTCAAGAGCTTTTCCTGACCAACACAAATTTCCATACTTTTTCAAGAATTTCAAAGCGGTTATAACATCGCAGATGCATCACAAAAAGTCTTCTAAAATCTGAGTTTAGTTTTCTGAGTTATACCATTTTGTTATATAAAAAAAACCTTTTTTTTTTCACTATCATGGAAATTATTGGATGCGCCATGACAATTTTTCAAATTTCAGCTTTAAAATATTCAAAAAGCACTCAATATTATTGAATACACAATTCTAACCAGAGACACCCATTCAAAGAGAAACTTCATCAAACTTCAAATGAATTTCACAGATATGGATATGAATTAACATAATGACCCCCAAGAATGACGATTTTTTTCAGGCAAACTATTTAATTCAATGTCAGATTGATTTTCTTGGGCTTCTCAAAACATAGAACTGATCAATCTGTTTTAAAAACTACAGACAACACTCATTCATTATAATATATTATAATTATAATTAAGAGTCTACGCCTATCATAAGTGGCCAATAGTTGTAAAAACATAGCCAACTAAACTTGTTCTCCTCGACAGTCACATTTTGCTCTTCTACTTTGTCTAATTGATATCAGGGTTCTGCCTTTCATAAATTCATAATGGAGCTTTTCTGGTGTCATTTTAAACATTAATATAAACAGTGTATCGTATCCAGAAATGATCAATACCTGAAAAGATTTGTGTAATAAAGAGTGTTGACAGCAGATATTATAATTATGTAATAGCTTTGACGTCATGCATCATCAGTTCAATGAGGGCTTTCATTGCTTTCTGTTGACATTTAATCTCATTGTGATCAACTCTCTTGTGAAGGCTTATTATTATTTGATATGTTGTGGATAGGTTTTGTTTTTGCTCTTCATATGCCAATAATCGCTCCGGCTGATACCTTATGGTGACAACGAAGCACAGGTGTTTTTTGCTGGTATTCCTGTTGTATTGCTATTTAATTCATGCCACAGTTCAATTAGTTCTGATACTTTCTCCTGAATTAAAACCATTGCATAATGAACCATTTTGAATTGGTTCTGGGATATTGATTGTATCAGTTTCAGATCATCAAGTCTTTGCATCAGGAAATAAATCCAACAACTCCTTTCTTTTGACAAAAAGATATGGAGAAAAACTGCAAATGCTGGGGGAACTTCAAGACCCTCACCAAACAGTGAAACTTAGCAGCTGAGGCCTGAAAGCACTGATATCTACAAGCATGAAGCTTGACGATAATCTGCTTGTGGGGTCAGTTGTTGGTTCCAAAATCCAATTAGATTGTTATAAAAATTATGCTGAGCCAAGCACCACAAAGAACAAATGAGCAGGCTTTTAGATTACCCCAATTTCACACCTTTTACAGGTGTGCCCAAAATAGAGAAGGTGTGAAGAAATAAAGAAAACTACATAAATTCTCGGTGCCTATTCTGCATTTTAGAATAACTTCCATTATAATAGGACAATAGAAACACAAAGAAAAGCATGACAATAAAACATAACAGGATAAGACTGTAATTTCTGGTTTTAATGTGCCCAAATTAGGGCAAAACGGTGTACCCCCAAAAACTGAATTTAAAGGCCTGCAAACGAGGGCTACACAAAGCGTGGGCCACTGCCTGACCTGTAGGTATGTTCCAAGTAGTCTTAAAGGTATTGTGGGATAGAAAGATTTTCTAAGTCGAAAGATTGAAAAAGTTTCATGACTCTGGGAAAAATTATTGAAGGGAACCCTTTGCTTGTGCATATCCGTTCCCCCCATGCGGGTCTATCAGCATATATAAAGGAGAACCAAATCCGACCGATGGTTTTGAAAGTACAATGCAAAACATTTGTACGAACAGGCAGACAGATGGAAATTGGACGGACGGATGGTGGGCTTTACTAGGTATCCCCGAATCCTCCTTCGGAGCTCAGGGGCATAAAAAAGAGATAGCAGTGATGCCGAAATGGTTGAGAAGATTCCATGTGAAATGTTAAAACTACGCTCTGACCAACCTGCATTCCATTCCAAAACCCACTGTTTAATGTGTGGGCAGGAAGCCGATAGACAACTGAACCTACCTTTAGAAGAAGACAAGTGCATGAGGATGAGACCTTGGCATTCCTTAAAAGCGTCAGAGCACTGTGTCTAAAATGTAACAATGGCAAATGAGGAAATAAGCAGTCAGGGCATTCAGAGACGCATCACAGCAATAGCTTATTCAGTGCATGCCAACCAGTCTTTTGTCTCACCATTGCTGTTGTCAATTGCAGTCCATATACACAGAAAATATGCATCAAGGGAAATAATTGATATTTTAAGTGGGCTTATGTATTTTTCAAGCCACAGAGAAGTGCAGCAATATATTTCCTCAATTATGCTTCACAGGAGACAATTGCCATGGCTGGCCAAATTCACACAATTTGTTTTCAATAATGCAGACTGTAATGTATGTACATTAGATGGCAACAATACATTCGACAATATGGGGGAATTGCATGTATTACCCCAGCTGGCCTTCCAAAAGAAGATTCACCTAAACGGTTGACTGAAAAGTGTGAGGCAGAAACAAAGGCATGCTCACAGGCCTTTGTGGGAGTCCATTACATGCCGTTTTGGAAAGAGAGTTAGGATGTCTCAAGAGCTAGTCTGGTGGTTGCATGTTTACCACTGCACGTTCAGTAAGGAGACATAGAGACCAGTGTGCATATAGGGAGAGGGAATTATATAACTCATGTAGAGTATGAGGTCATGACACTCTGTACACTAAATATATGGGTTGAAAATTGTTAAAGATTTTGGTCCATGTTTTGGACACCCATATGACTGGATTTCCACTTCTTGCAGTTATATAACTCTTCACTGCTTCTGGAAACAGATTAGACTGAATCAGTTGTAAGCCAAGGTTAGTTACGGGTTGCTTATGTGGCACATGATATGTGTGGTTTGTGGATATCAAGTAACTACTGAGTGTGCAAGAATGTTTTTCACTAAATGGATGCAGCCCATATTATACATGTACAATGCTTTATTTGTGAAATCGCATCAGTATTTGGCATGCATAATGGTCGATGGAAGACTAAGGACGAATGGCTTAGCAACCCATTTTCTCCATCCTCCCCTAGCCCTTGCTCTACGGCTCATCTATAAATGCATGCTACATTGTTGAATACAGGTACTTTGCTGACAAATTTCCACGATATGACGTCAGGGCCATCAGTGTTTCCAATAAATGGATGCAGCCCTATTTTTAGGTCGTACAATGTTTGGCATGTAAAACTGTATCAGTGTCCGGCTCGCAGTATGAGATATGACCATACTAAAAGGCATATTAGTATATGTGTGCTGCATTGTGGGTGGTATGTGTCATCCAGTCATCAGACCATTGTCTGAGTAATTAACTGTTGACAATCAAAGGATATTGTCGTTGGACTGGTAGCAAGTGAGCAGTTTATTTTTGTCCTTTGCCAGCATGTGCCTTTTATTTGCACTTTATTTGGTCCATGTGCTGGACAACCATATGAGTGGATTTCCACTCTTTGGGATTATATAACTGTTCACTGGTGCTGAGAACAGATTAGGCTGTATCAGACGTAAGCACCCTTATTTAGGGGTCACTTATTTGGCTCTTTGCTGCTTTGTCAAAGGGCTTGGCTGCTTACTCGAAGAGCTTGTTTGCATAATCATAGCATTTGGCTGCTTTATAGAAGAGCTTCACTTGTTTATTGTTGCGCAGTTTACTGATCATATTTGAAAGAGTTTCCTAGGTGCTGGTATGAAGTCTATCGTTCATATAATACTCTCATATAGTTGTGGGCTCTACTATGGCTGGAAGTGGTCTTGATGAACTTTGGCCACTGTTTATATTGGAGAATCAGTCCAAATGATAAGTGGCCATGCATACTCCTAGGCTGTCCATGCTCATTTTGCTGACCCAAAGTTGCTATGACCAGACTTATGTTTGAAGAAAATCACACTCTTGATAAAGAGGACTGTACCTCTTTGAACATAACATGTGGCAATCTCGTCACAAGTAATTACACACCGGGGGAAGCTGTCCTTCAACCTGAGGTTATCAGTTTGTCTCCTTGGTGAGACTGCTCCACAAGGCCACAGATGGACGGACCAGAAATTGCGGGTGCAGCATTACAAACAAATCTGTCTACTACAATTGTTCTTGAGAATGCAAAGGAGACTGGGCCCTCTATCTGTATTGTGTAAGACTAATGATACCAACTTTCCCTTCTGGTAGTTATTTTGCCCACGCAAAGTGTGCCTATCTCTACCTCCAACAGATGGAAGATCTCCCCTGAACAATGCCCATTGACAACTTCAATGTGTTCACGGAGAAGGGATTCTTCACGATCAGAAGGACTGACAACTTCTGGGATGGGATTTATTCTAACCAAACCATGGAGCAGTGCCTTATGCAGGTGTTCAAGGTAGCTGGTAGCCTCACACATGGCAGGGGGATAATGGAGAGCCTTATTGCGAAATTGGTTCATGCCCTTCCCCTCTGTCTGCCGATATGCAAAGCTCTTGTAAACTTTGTTCAAGTCCACACAACTCACAGTGACCAGCACCGGGACCTTCGTAAGAGTGACATCAGTGACAAAAACAAATTCCTCAAGTGGTAGACAGTGCATTCTCCATTCCATAATCGAGACCCACTGCAGTAAGTCTCACTGTCAACTGGCACTGTGGCAGACAAATCATTCAACTGTGGCCAGGCTGTTACAATTGGTAATGGATGTGTATCAAAGGTTGTAGGGAAAGCATTCAGCAACATCAAGCTGCATTGGACCAACACTGTCAAATCAATTGCATCAATGGCCAATTTTATCACAATGCAGGGGCAATCGATCACATGATACTCCTCAGCCACATGACGTGTATGCTTCAATCTGAGTCAAAATGGAGGGATATCTCAAGTATAAGCTTGCACCACAACTGACCACACTTTTTAATTCTGGCAGAATGAGAATGTGCATCTTGGACAAAATACTCAAATCATCTGCCACTGACCTTAGTCTAATCTAGTAATACTGGCTTTCTGTTGAGAGCAGTTGTGTGGTCCAAAGTCATCATATGGAGATATCTGCACCACATATTCAAATTATATAACAACACATTTTGGATCCAGTGCCATTGCTGTATTTGATGCTATGATATGTCAAAAAAGGGTACGGAGGAAGCACATAGAGCTAAGGGTAGATATTCTGCAGATATCAACATCTCGCTCGATCTGCCAGTGTGACGAAATGCACCCTAGCCCCGTGAGAACCACCTTTGGAGAAGCCCTTCGCTTAATGAGCTTGTAGCTCTTAGAAAATGCTCACACTGTGGATAGAGTCACAGAATGTTAGCAGCCATAAGCACATGCATTACACCAGAACCCCTTTAAGAGATCAGTGGAAAGTTATTCAAACAATTAGATTGGTAAAATAATACTATCTTGATCTCAATGGCCAGGTGTGTAGGTAATAGTGGTTTCCCACAAAGTTGAAAGATTAGAAAGGTAAAAACATTTCCAAAAGCCATTGTTTAAGAAAAGGTATAACTAATTATCTCATTACTCTAGAGAAGTATTGGAGATTAATGTCATAAAACAATTCTAATCTGACTGTTTTACAGAGGTTTGTGACAATATTGAAATTAAAGGTATAAAACATATCTAAAACCAATCACAATAAATGGTTTTCCACTTACCAGAAGTATAGGTACGTGATATTAAAGGTAAAAAGGATATAAAACCTATCTAAAGCCATTTATAAGCTAGAATATATCAGAGTTAAGCACTTAACAAGGAACTCAATCTCTGGTCAGAAGAGTGCAATATTTGATACTTTTCTGCCAAGTGATATTGTACCCCCAATACTTGGCATGAAAGTACATGAAAATTTAACTCCCTGATACTGAAGTAGAACGTCAACAAAGATGGCGTTGGAACTCCTAAGGAAAGTTTTCCTGATTTTAACAGGAAAATAAACCACGTGATTAATAATATATAATCCCCAGTCGGCCATTTTGTCAGCAGTCTCCTCTGAAAACTCAAACTGTTCACATCTAAAAACCTACAGTGGGCTATTATTTCCAGGACAGACTATCAGAAATGTTTTTCTTAGATAGAATTTATTCTGTTCATACTTGAGTTAATGACATCTTTCAGAGGGACTCCAGTGTAGGACACTGTATTTATATTGAAAGTTTTAAGTTAATAAAAGAGTGTAAGGTTAGCTTATACATCCCACTGTGTAGACAGTCTTGTGTTGAGTGTTTCACCCATGTACCACAGAATTCAGACTCCAAGGAACTTGGACCATTTTCCAGTCTTATTCCAGTTACAGTAGAAAGTGGAGTGTGGTGGAGTCTAGATGATCTAAATCAATCACAACGTGGAGGGCTTCCCAACACCAGAAACAACATCCCAATCAGATTTTATGGCCAATCATCGGAACAAAACATGATTAATCTGTCTGTTAATACAGGAATTTGTCTACATCGGTGTCCAATTAAACCTAGAAAATGCAGGTGTTCTGATCGCTGAGTCAGCGCTGGACTTGGCTCATCAACATGAAACCAATGTCATAGTTGTTGGAAGAGACACCGACTTACATGCTGTTCTAATGTCTCGCTATCATTCAGAATGGAACTTACACATGATGTTCTCTGTCCTCACCTAAAGTTCTCTTCTCAATCGGAGAAACTGCTATCAAGTTGGGTGAGTCAAAGGGAATACGTTGCTGGCACCTGCTATCAGCAGTTGTGACACAACCTCAGTCCTTTTTCGCCTAGGGAAAAAGAAAGTCTTCAGCTTGGTGGTCTCTGAACTCGCTGGAGATTTACAAAACTACCTCGATTTTAACATGGTACCCGACAGCACAACTCTAGAGATTATCTCGTTGGGGGAGCTAATTCTGTAGGTGCTATACGGAGCAAGAAAGTTCACATCCCTCGACCATTACGAATACATTGGTGAGAAGCGATCTATAGCCAAAATTAAGCTGAAAAAGTGCATTAAATTTGCTTTCTTTCCACCAACCAGTTGTGCAGCACACCAGCATGCCTTCCGAATATACTTACATGTTCAGGAATGGTTAGGGTACTCACCGTCCCCAAAAGAGTATGGCTGGTCTATGACCAGTGGAGTTCTTAGACCAACTACAACACACAGAGCCTATCGGACCTGAAAATCTCTTGAACTTGGTCAGCTGTGGGTGTAAGAATGGTCGTAGTTAAGAGATGTAGGTGTAAGAAAGTAGGCTTGTCATGCTACAGAGTATGCAGGAATAATTTGGATTCTTGTAGAAAACACAGACCCAAAGACCAAAGCTGATGAATAACCAGAGGGTAATTGGACACCCTTCAACACCATTTTCAGTATTTCGGCTCTCATCTGTTTGATATGTTTTTGTGATCAAGTCAACTCACGTCCTAGCATATCTTCCCATGAAATGAGTGCTGCTCAGTGCCTAAATGTTCCAATCGAGCTTGCCTATGTCGTCGTTGTCATTGTTTACCTTTCAGCTTATTCGTTTTACAAGGATAGGCGAACAAGTTATACAACTTATATTAACACCTCTACTTGGCCCAATGGCACAGATGTGTGGGATGACCTTCGTAGCGTTAACTTCATAGCCTCGCTCTTCTCGAATACTAGGAAGGGTTTTTTAGCCTGCACAGAGTGTGTGTCTCCCTGCACAGAGGACAGCCATTTTACATCCCCACCCAATAGGACGGTATGCTGAGGCAGCATCAACTCCACAATTAATGTTGACAGAGAGTGTTCGGACACTGCAAAGGCTTTCCCCGAATGAGGATTGATCCTGGGACCTCTGGCATGAGAGACCAGTGCACTTACCCACTCGGCCACCACTCTCTTCATGTTGTTGTTGTTGGAGGGTGGGAACCTGGGTGCACCCTTGATGGATACATCGGAACATGTTACCAGTCATGCTGTGTTGTTCATATGGAGCTTTCCTGACATGATTATTTATTTTGTGGTCTTTTTAGCCTTTTAGACACTTGAAGCCATGGCGTATATTTTAGGAAGTGTTCGACCATAAAATCATAAGTGTTGTGATGTTTTGATATATATATCCTTTCAATTTCATTATCTGAATAAATCTCTGTTCTAACAGAAGGGTTCATATTTCAACTCATTGTCATCTGAATATCTTTACTCGATCACTTTTATGAAAAAAATTCTGAAACGTCATTCAATTTCTATGCTCTCTTTTGTAATAATGTCATAACAAATACAGATTATTGACTGGTAGTGAACTCTTAGCATCAACTGCAAATATCTAGCAACACCTCACACCTGCTACATGATAGACGAATATTTGAAGATTGAGTCCCTAAATTAGTCTACTTATCACGGCATTTGCATTTGGCCTGATGGAATCACAACAGAATTTGAACAATACCAAAAAATCCCGATATCTCAAAAAAATTAACTTAGATTTTCGGGGATTTTTGCTATGCTATTCATAAACATGTTCTTAGCAATCCGTGAAAAAATCAGCTTTCTCCAATTTTTGTCTCTAGTGAACCGTTATGTGCCTGGACTATAAGACAACTGAAAATCCTCCTTTTATCACAACTTCTCCATATGAATCTCGAAAATGTAAAGCATTGATGAAATTTTCTTAAAATGAGGATTTATTTATTTATTTATTTATTGGTGTTTCAGGTCACATATTTCTGCACAATGACTTATCATGACCGAAACATGGAGATAAAGTCAAGGGTAGTCAATCATTTATACCTGTGCAGCCCATTTTAGAGGACTTCCACCCCAAGCATTGGTGACTGGGTTCTATTTTACCAGTAAAACATAGCCTGATTACTCCAGTAAACAAGCACTGCTTCAATTCCCAGGGTTCCCACGGGGGAAAATAATGATTTGGGCAAAAATATATTTTTAGCTTTTAAAGAGTCAAGTGAGTAAAATACCTCTGTCACGATATCTTCTCCATCTGAAATGAAAGTGTCAATGACACTGTAGCTCAACTTGACAAACTTGAACTTGGAAAGTTATAAATGAAATGGCAAAATTGAAGATCATTGGTACCAATGTTATTTGATGAAATTTCAACATAACAGCATTGTGTGAGCACAACGTCAGAGTAATCCATGCATTTTTAAATGTAAACTGTAAGACTGGCTAAAGGAAGAATGTTGATACACAAATGCAGTATGTTCAGAGGTTATTGTAAATGGCAACTTTTTTTTCACAGAAATGAATGTTAATCAACAGCTCTTATCTAGAGTTCTTGACTAATGAGCACACCAAGTTCAAAAACAATCCTATGATAAATGTGGCCTGTAGGCCATGTCAAAGAATGTTGATGCACAAATGCAATAAATTCAAAGATTGTTGCTAACAGAACAGTTTTTGATGGAAATGAAAAGAAAATCGATAGCTCCTATCTGTCACCCTGCATAAGCATACAAAGTTTCAAAACAACCTGACAATGAATGTGCCCTCTGAGGCATGCCAAAGGAAGATGTTAATGCACAAATGCACTAAGTAGAAGGTCATTGCTTTGTGGCAATGGTTTTGGGGGTTTTTTTTATGGAAATTCATAAATATACCCTACAGAGCGTGCAAAAGGGATAAGTTGATGCACAAATGCAGTAAGTTCAAAGGCTGGTGATTAGTGATGAGCCGATTATCGGTACGGGTTATCGGTTTCAGCCGATAAGTGGCATATCGGTACGGTATCGGTATCGGTGAAAAATAGCAATTCTACCGATATGTGCACACCATTTTCAAATCAAGTTTTCAGGTCAGTCGCAAGTAATCTCAACTGAATAGCATTCGTTTGGGTGCGTGGTTTTAAGCAGATACATACCAGTTACCACCGGGGTTACATAAATGTTAAGACTACTGCCAGAAACGGACACGAAATCCTGAAACACTTGACCATATACACATGGAACATTCGGTCGCGGGGAAAGTCGATCACAACTGGAGTAATCGATTACATGACAATGCACTGAAGACAATCTGACCAACACCTTTCGGCCCACCTTTAGGACTATTTGGACTAAAATAGAAACAAGTCAGACTTACAATGAAAGCAAGCCGGATTACTCGTCCGACTTGTCTTCATGTAGGTCCGAGTTGTCCTGATTCTGAGTAAATCATATGATTGCACTGAAAGTGAAAGTAACTAACTGCTGAATGTGGAAAAGGAGATTTAGCGGTTCCAGAAAATAGAAACGAAACTAGAATTGGATGATTTACTCATTTTCTACCATTTTTTGAATTTTCTTCAAACTTATAAGCATGCCTCGTATAAGCAAATATGGGATTATTTTACGGTCAAGATTGACGATAACACAAAAGCCCAATGCACGATTTGTCAGGCTTCCGTATCTCGTGGTGGCACATCTGCCAAGTCTTTCACAAATACTAACTTGAAGAGCCACCTTAGGCATAACCACGCTGTCATTTACAAGCAGTTTGAAGAGGCCCAGTCCATTGCTGAGTCAGAAAAACGTAAAACAAATCTCGAAAAGCTACAAGCTGGAACATCAACAACTGCAGCAGCAAAGCGGGTACACCAAATGCAACTGACGGAAATGATTGAAAAAAAATCTCTCTGGCCTGACTCAGATGCCCGATCAGTGAATGTAACTCAGAAGCTGGCAGAAATGATTGCCCTAGACCTACAGCCTTTCTCTATTGTAGATGATACTGGATTTCTGCGATTTTGTTCAGCCCTTGAACCCCGTTACAAATTGCCATCTCGGTCTCACATTAGCCAGACTTCAATACCACACATATATGGACTTATTAAAAACAAATTGAAAAGTCAGTTGCAAAACATGTCTTGCATTGCATTTACAACTGACATATGGTCGTCACAACATGCCTGTAATTCTTTGAGGAGTCTAACAGGACACTGGATAACGGATGATTTTGAAAGACGACAGTGTGTTTTGAACGCTTCCTCGTTCGTTGGTCGACATACAGGTGAAGCCATTTGTGCAGAGGTGGAACGAATGATGGCCTCATGGGATATTAATCGCCAGAAAGTTTTGACAATATTACGTGATAATGCAGCCAATGCTGTGTCGGGGTTGGAAAGCGCTGGATTAAATCACCAAGCCTGTTTTATTCATACTCTGCAACTGGTGATCCACGATGGTATCAACACACAATGTGCTGCTAATGACATGCTTGCCGTTGGTCGCAAAGTTGCCAGCCACTTTAATCACTCACCCCTTGCACACCATAGGTTGCAAGAATTGCAGAAGAAGCATGGCATGAAACTGCACCATATCATACAGGATGTATCAACGTGCTGGAACAGCACGTTCTACATGTTGGAGAGACTGGTGGAACAAAAACCTGCTTTAGTGGAATATGCAAGCCTGTTTGACATTCCAGTTATGACAGCAAATCAATGGACATTGGCAGAAACTCTTGTAACATCATTGAGGTGATTTGAGGAACTAACCAGAAAAGCTTCTGAAGCTGAAGCCAGCCTGTCAATTCTAATTCCTTCCGTTTCTTTGCTCCAGCGCTCCCTGGCAAAACACAGCAACGATCGTGGCATTCAAACTTTGATAACTTCAATGCTTGACTCCCTGAATCGTAGATTTGTTGACATGGAGAAGAACAAACTGTTGGTATTAGCAACATTTCTCGACCCCCGATATAAAAACGTGTTTTATCAGAAAGAGTGTACACAGCAAACCGCCATCAAGTGGCTGGAAGGTGAGAGATCCAGTTTTTTAGTATTAGCCAAAGCCGACAGTTGCAATCAAATCGTGTCACCAGAACTGAGTCAGCCAATAGCTGAAGCCCAGTCATCAGATACACACGTGTCTTCCTGTTCAACTTCAAAAAAACTTAAAGTCGATCCTTTTGCCGATGAATACACCCAGTTACTGAGCGAAAAGGGGGCTACCTCTTGTAAACAGACAAGTAGTAATTTGAATCAGGAAATAAGTTTGTATACAGCAGAATCTCTACAGGATCGTACTGGCAACCCACTTCAGTGGGAGAAAATTAACTCCCACAATTTCCTATTTTAGCCAAATTTGCACAGAAATACTTATGCCCTCCAGCATCCAGTGTCCCAAGTGAAAGACTATTCAGTGAAGCTGGGGGGTTGTAAGATGACAAGCGCAACAGGCTTGCCCCAGAAAAAGCAGAGATGCTCTTAGTTTTAAGGGGGAATCTTCCATTGCTGAAGTTTCAGTATTGAATGACAATTTGATAATGGTGTTCTGAGACAGTAGACTGAAGATTATTTTTGCCACATTTTGTGCACATTACTTCCATCCTCAATTTGACCTCAAGTCATGTAATTGAAGACAGCAGGGTAACCTGTTGTTTTCAATTGCATGTCTTGGGCCAGGTTGGGCACTTCTATCAAATTAACTTTATGGTAGGTTGATTGGTTGAAAGTGAAACTGAACCAGGTCCCACTATACCTCACTTTATGATTTGAATTTTGATGATCATCAGTAAAACTGTTCAGTGTTTTGCCCATTTCATTTTTTGAATAACTATTCTGTATTGACAGTTGATTTGTTTGCCAACCAATAGGACAACCATAATTTATAACAAACATATATTATGTACTGCATGTTTGTTATGTATTATAATTGTCCTTTTCAATTTTCATTGGAATTCCCGAGAGACGGGACTGCCTTAATAAAGAATATCAACAGCCAAAATACATTAATTTACAGGGATTTGACATTTTGATAGATAGTACCGGTAGTACCACTAATAGTCCACTATCATAGAACAAGTAGTACTCAACTTCATTTCAGTAAATCAGTGGCCAGAGACTCAATAAATAAATCATTTGGAATCTGAATCAACCAGTTTAGTTTCTGTCACTACAATTTACTACGACCAGCGAATGCCATCCTCACATATTTGCAGCCCTAAAGTGTATGGTATTAATGCTTTGTCTTCTCATGCAGCCTAACTTAACTCCTTCTCAAAGTTCTAACCCCTCGGCCCCAAACTTCCAGGTGCCACTCATTCCCAACCTCAGCTTGCACAATTTCTCTTTTAATAGGCTAGGTTGTAGGCTTTAACAGAACACAGAGACGGTATTGAACCTTTACACCACTTAATGGAAAATGAAACAGGAAAGGACAAAAATATTAAAGTCCAAACCACACACTATGACTCCTCATTTAGAACGAACTGAACAGGCTCGTTACAACTAGGGGTGGAGGTTCTGGTGGGTTCTGGTAGTTAGGAGTACCCACACAGAATTGTAAATGGCCATCATTTTCATGAGCACGGGATGACATGTTTCCGAGTTTTACTTCAGTCTTCACCAAATCCGTAACTCCTCATTTTATTTCTAGCTTCTCGATATCTGCGTCTGGAAGATGGAACTGAAATCGTACGTGTTTGTACTTGTTAGTTTTTTTTTTTGATTCGTTGTTTCTCGCAGTTCAATTTTATTTTACAAGGGAAATATTCCCAGTGGATTGAAGAGATCTGGAACTGTTTTGTAATTGCCCATCGTCGTGTAACTCGGAGTTTACAGCTGAACAACTTCACGGTTTGTTTGTTGTGTTCATATGAATCATGTCGGTGAATATCAATGTACAGCACGTAACAGCAGTTTCATCGTCATTCACCGACCGTGAAAACTAATATCGGTATCGGTATCGGTCCGATATTGAATCAAAATATCAGATATCGGCAAATACTGATATCGGCTCATCAATACTGGTGATAACGACAATAACTTATGGAAATTAAATGAAAGTGTCAATGACACTGTAGCTCAACTTGACAAACTTGAACTTGGTAAGTTATAAATGAAACGGCAAAAGTGAAGATCATTGGTACCAATGTCATTTTTTTTGCCAGTGGCAACATTTTTTGACAGAAACCGAAGAAAATCGATAGCTCCCATCTAGGGGCCTCCCAAAACAAGCATGCCAGGTTTCAAAGCAATCCGATCATAAATGTGCCCTGCAGGGTGTACAAAAGGGAAATATTGTGGTCTGACTAGACTAAATTCTAAGAACGTTGGCCGTGGCAACATTTTTTGACGGAAATGGAAGAAAATCGATAGCTCCCATCTAGAGGTCTCCCCAAACAAGCATACCAGGTTTCAAAGCAATCAAATCATAAATGTGCCCTGTAGGGTGTGCCAAAGGGAAATATTGTGGTCTGACTAAACTGAGTTCTAAAAACGTTGGCCGAAGCAACATTTTTTGACGGAAATTGAAGAAAATCGATAGCTCCCATCTAGAGGTCACCCCAAACAGGCATGCCAAGTTTCAAAGCAATCCGATCATAAATGTACCCTGTAGGGTCTGCCTAAGGGAAATATTGAGTCTTCTGACTAAACTAAGTTCTAAGAACGTTGGCCGCGGCAACATTTTTTGACAGAAATTGCAGAAAATCGATAGATCCCATCTAGAGGTCTCCCCAAACAAGCATACCAGGTTTCAAAGCAATCTGATCATAAATGGGCCCTGTAGGGTGTGCCAAAGGAAAATATTGAGGTCTGACTAAACTAAGTTCTACGAACGTTGGCCGTGGCAACATTTTTTGCCGGAAATTGAAGAAAATCGATAGCTCCCATCTAGAGGTCACCCTAAATAAGCATACCAGGTTTCAAAGCAATCAAGTCATAAATGTGCCCTGTAGGGTGTGCCAAAGGGAAATATTGTGGTTTGACTAAAGTAAGTTCTAAGAACGTTGGCCGCGGCAACATTTTTTGACGCAAATAGAAGAAAATCGATAGCTCCCATCTAGAGGTCACCCCAAACAAGCATGCCAGGTTTCAAAGCAATCCGATCATAAATGTACCCTGTAGGGTGTGCCAAAGGGAAATATTGAGTCTTCTGACTAAACTAAGTTCTAAGAACGTTGGCTGCGGCAACATTTTTTGACAGAAATTGAAGAAAATCGATAGCTCCCATCTAGACGGCACCCTAAATAAGCATACCAGGTTTCAAAGCAATCAAATCATAAATGTGCCCTGTAGGGTGTGCCAAAGGGAAATATTGTGGTTTGATTAAACTAAGTTCTAAGAACGTTGGCCGCAGCAACATTTTTTGACGGAAATTGAAGAAAATCGATAGCTCCCATCTAGAGGTCACCCCAAACAAGCATGCCAAGTTTCAAAGTAATCTGATCATAAATGCGACCTGTGAGGTGTGCCAAAGGAAATTGTGGACGTACGTACTAACGTACTAACATACTAACGCACTAACGTACGTACGTACGTACACACGCCGACGGACGAGAAGTGATGGCAATAGCTCAGCTTGACTTTGTCAAGTTGAGCTAAAAATAGCTCACATCTAGAGGTTACCCCAAACACACATACCAAGTTTCAAAGTGATCCGATCATAAATGTGCCCTGAAGGGTGTGTTAAAGGGAAATATTGAGGTCTGACTAAACTAAGTTCAAAGGTCAGCGGCAACATTTTTTGACAGAAATGGAAGAAAGTTAAAAAATTTATAGTAATTTATATATTTTTTATACTTACCAATGACCCAGACATAGCTGGTGCTAACTCTTAAAAATCTAGGGCCAAACACAAATTTTGCCCCCCAATCCCCAAAATTTGCATCTAAAACCAAAGAAATCAGGTCCTAAATGGTCCTCCATACTTTCCCTCCACTGCGCATGTGCAGTGTCAAGGAGGTCTCGAAATTGGCGCCAATAATCATTCTTACAAGCAGTGCCTGGTCAGCGCTATGTACTCAGCGGGGAGGTATGAGTTCCCAACTCCTGGGAGGGCCATCCCCGTCTGGGTCATTGGTAAGTATAAAAAATATATAAATTACTATAAATTTTTTAACATTTTTATACTGTACCAATGACCAAGACATAGCTGAATAGTAAAAAGGCTGGAGGGCCTAGGACATAGAGGAAAATCCAATAAGCTCAACTATATAAAATAGAGTCATCTCCTCGAGGAGAAAAGGAGTATTAGGCTTTACATGTATCTTTCTTATTTTATGATAAATTAGAAAGACACAACACCCTCCATAATTGAGCATAATAACATTCATGTTCTCTATTAACATCCAGTATAACCCTTTATACTAATTATTTTTAAAGTAAGCCAATAAATAAAGTTAGTCCAGAGAATTGAGACTCTTTATACTCTTTTAAAAGTGTCCGAGGATTGTATATTAATGCCCGTTTGACACGTGACATATACAAATGCTTCACACCGAGCTACACTTTAAAAATAGGACATGAATGAATTTTAAACATTAGCTTTACACTATAAAACCATCCCGGTAACGACTCAGAATTACTGACTCCGGAGGAGGTATGCCCTTGCTTTTCACTATAAAGCAGGTGACCTAAGGGAACACCCCCCCCCCCCCCCTTCCCCTTGCCCTGGGTCAAATAGCCCAGAGCGAAGAGGGCAGCAGGATGGAGTCACTGCCGGAACAGAAAGCCTGCATAACTATAGTTGCAACTGTTTAGTGAACGACATTCTGAGCAACAGATAACGGACCTAAACAATGCAGGTCTCCAGAAATGGACGCAACATTTCTGAGATAAAAATTTGTGAATGTGGATGGCTGAGACCAATATGCAGCCTTCATTAAATCTGTAATAGCAACACTATTTGCGTAAGCCCAAGATGTAGAAAGAGCTCTTACTTCATGAGCCGAAATCTTAACCACAGACTGCTGAGTTGAAGATAGATTATCATAAGCAGTGCGGATAGTTAATTGAATCCATCTGGCAATAGAATGGACCGTAATGTCCTTTCTATTAGGCATCAGAGACAGAAAGAAGCGTTTTCGTCCCTTTCTGATAAACTGAGATCTTTGTTTATAAATACGTAAAGCTCTAACCGGAAGGAGTAAAGGCCTATGCCCGTCTGAAGACGGTAGGGTCTTAATAACAATAGGTTCCGGATATTTATTAGGAGCCTGACTCTTAGCCAAAAATCCAACAATAGTAGTAAAGGTAATAGTGTTCCCGACACTACGATAGTGAGAATAGTCCACCGATAGTGCATGAAGCTCACTGACTCTTCTAGCAGAAGAGAAAGCTAAGAGAAATGCTGTCTTGTAAGACAAGAATTTGAAATCTACTGTCTCAGGAGGCTCAAATGGCTTTTCTTTTAGTTTAAGAAGAACCCAAGCTAAATTCCATTTAGGAATTAATCTAAGGGTTCTAGGTCTATTTATCGAGAAGTTTCTAACTAATTTAGATAAAGAGACATTAGATCCAATTTGTAAACTATCATGGTGTGCATTGGTATCAGATAACATAGACCTATAACCTTTAATAGTAACAGGCTGCAGTTTGATCTCGTCAAACAAGTATACTAGAAAGTTTGCATTGTCTGGTATGGAGGGATCAAAAATATCAACAGAATAATCCCTACACCAACGACGAAAGACCTTCCACTTAGCCGCATAGTTTAGCGAAGAGAAGGTCCTCCTACAGTTAGAAATCGCGTCCACTGCTCGTCCTGTAAAATGCTTGCCGTGCAAGAAGGACCGCACACTGGAAATACGTGAAGGTTGAGACCTTGCGGGTTGTGATGAAGTTGACGCGATTTCCCCTGCGAAAGAAGATCCTCTCGTGGAGGAAGTTTTCGCGGTAAGTCCCACAACAGACACCTGAGTAGATTTATCCATGGTCTCTGTGGAGACAGAGATGCTACCAACAGAATTTTGACTGTAATTGTTTTATCTTCAGCAATATTTGCTGAATCAACGGAGCTGGAGGATACGCATATCCTATCATTCCGTCCCAGGAGATCGATAGAGCGTCTACTGCATATGTTCGGGGATCCGGACATGGCGACACATACGTCTGCAACTGATTGTTGAGTTGTGTCGCAAATAAATCTATCATTGGCCACTCCCATTGGTAGCAAAGCTGATTGAATACCTGTTTGTTGAGAGTCCATTCTGACGGCAACAAGCGACCCTTCCGTGAAAGGGAGTCTGCTAATACATTCAGACGACCCGGAATATGACGGACCGAAAGCAGAACTTGGTGTTCTAGAACAAACAGAAGGATTCTTTCCGTTAAATTGAATAACGGAACGGAATGAGTGCCTCCCTGGTTCCGGATATACGCTACTACTGTCATATTGTCGGACAGGATTTGGACATGTGCTTTCTGAATAATGTTCATACAATGACGTAGTGCAAGCCAAATTGACATCATTTCCTTGATGTTTATGTGCTTGCCTAGAAACTGCGGATCCCAAAGACCCTGGCACTTCGAATCTGTTGGGATCAATGTTGCACCCCAACCTGTTTGACTGGCATCCATCATAATCGTAAAACTCGGATCCGGCAACTGCAGTGGGACTCCCTGAGTCAACCAGTGAATGTTTGCCCAAGTCTGAATCTCTTGTTTCACTTGATTTGACAAGAGAACGTCTATATCGAGCGAATGAATCTTTACACTCCAATTCTGAGTCAAGAAAATTTGGAGAGAACGAGTGCGTAACCGCCCCATCGGAATGAGATCCGCAGCGGCTCCGCACAGACCTATCAGTCTCCTGAACTCTCTCGCTGGGACTTTGTCTGATAGTCCAGGCACATTAGACATAAAAATGAGAAAGTAAGGAAAAAAATCGGAGAAAGCTGATTTTTTTATATGTTTCCGGGACACACATTGCGGATAAAGTGTGAAAAGTCCCCGCGAATCCGAGTTGAGCTTTTTTACTTATAGCGTTTTTTTGATGAAAAAAAAAATTTTAAAAAAATTCGACCCAGCTCCATATTTCTCATTCTTATTCGCCTTAGTAGGGTGAGAATCATAAATATCGTGCTGAATTATATTGAGAATACATATCCCCAACAGAAAATGCCAACTTTGTACCAATCCTCACACTCAATGGTGAAATATTCACGAAAAGGTACAAAATTACGAAAAAAAATTTATTGTTTTCATACACACAACGGTACACAATGTCCATTAAATCAAATCTACGACTCCTTTGGGAGTTAAATTATATATCAAAAATTGCAGAAAAGCAGTGGCTTTATAATGATATATAACAATAGTCATTTATTCCATAATGAACTGGTGAAACGTGTGAAATATTAACCATACCCCCTAAACTCAAATTCAAACGGCATCGACTTTTCTCATTCAAATACCGTATTATAGCATCATTGTTTCAATTTCCATGTTCGATTAAATCACATAATGTGGTGTTCGCCTACACTCAAGATGCATTGGCATGTAATGTGGCGGTGGCTTCCATATGATTATGTCATATTTAGGGGCAATTGGTTCGATCATGGCTGGTAGCGGCTTGGATGAACTTTGGGGGACTGTTTATGCTGGTGGGTCAATCCATCATTTGATCAGTGGTCATGCATATTCAAGAGCAGTTCGTGCCCATTTGCTAACACAAATTGCCATTACAAAACTTGTGTTTGAAGAAAGCCGAACACTAGATAACATAGACTGCACAGAAGTCAATGAAATATTCTGTGGACTTGCCAGAGGTGACTGTACAACAGCTGACGCTGTCAATCAAGAAAGTGTCAACCATCTACTGTCAAAATTACACGAACTGCTCCAGAATGCATCCGTAGGACGCACAGGAAAGCTTTGGGTACAATACTACGAGCAAATAGGTCTTCTCCAGTTGTTCTTGAGAGCAGAGCGCACAGGCAACTGGGAACTCCACACATATTGTGTTTGCAATATGATTCCAGTATTTCACGCAGGTGGTCATTTTGCATACGCAAAAAGTTCTCATCTCTATTTGCAGCAGATGAATGAGCTAACAGAAATAATGCAACAGGATGATTTGAAGTTGTTCACTGAGAAAGGTTACTTTACCATAAGGCGCTCAGATAAATTCTGGGACGGGATATATTCTGATCAGACCATAGAGCAGTGTTTAATGAGAATGTTCAAGCTCCCTGGTGGTCTCACACATGGCAGGGGAATAACCGATAGCACTGTTGCAAAATGGGTACATGGACTACCTCTTTGCCTTCCGATATGTAATGCTCTCGAAAATTTTGTTCATGTTCACACTGGTCATGGCGAACAACATCGGGATCTCCGTCAAAGTTCACAACTGACTGATGCCAATGATATCACCAAATTATTGAACTGGCTCAGAGTGCATTCCCCCTTTCAGAATAGAGATCCACTACAATTAGTCTCTATAGCGACCGGGCTTGTGGCCGACGAAACTGTGAACTGTGACCAAGTTCGCAAAATTGGTGAATGTTGCGTATCGAATGTTGTAAGCAAAACGTTCAACAGCATCAAACTACGATGTGTTGACACTGTGAAGTCTTTCGCATCGATGGCAAATAGCATCAAAGTCCGTGGAAGTAAGGTAGTGATTGACCCCACAATTCTGTTCAACCGCATCACATGTGTTATTCAGTCACAAGCCGAGATGGAAGAGTATCTCAAATATGAACTCGCCCCGAAACCACCAGCATTGTTTGATTCTGCTGGAATGAGGAAGACACAGAAAAGCACGCTCGGTAAGATCCTCAAAACATACGGTTCCGAGCAAACTAAAATCCCAGAACATTCTCTGTTTGTTGTAGATGGTGGATTTTTATTGAGGGCAGTTGTATGGCCTAAACAGTCGTCATATAAGGACATATGTACATCATATTCCAGTTATCTAGTGAGACATTTTGGGGCGAACGTCGTGGTTGTTTTTGATGGTTATGCTTGTACAATGTCGACAAAGGGCATGGAACAAGCCCGTAGATCTAAAGACAGGTATTCCATTGATATCAATATCTCACCCGAGTTACCAGCCACCACACCCCAATCCGATTTCCTTGCAAATGCCAAGAACAAAACCCAACTGATCGATCTTCTAATGCAGGAGCTATCTGCTATCAATATTCAGTCCAAGCAGGCCGAGGCTGATGCTGATGTACTGATAGCCGAAACTGCACTTGACATCGCTCAAGATGACAACAATGTTGTCGTTGTGGGAACAGACACAGACTTGTTAGTCATTCTTACCTCTCGAGTTCAACCGGGATGTAATATTCACATGATGTATTCCATTACTCCAAACTTACTAGTTTCAGTTAGTGAAATAGCAACCAAAATGGGTGACCATAGAAGCAACCTCCTTGTAGCACATTCTATAAGTGGTTGTGACACTACTTCTGCACTCTTTCGAGTTGGTAAGAAGAAAGTATTCAGTACAATTGTCTCCAATGTTACTAGTGACTCACAACAGTATGTCAACACAATTTTGGCGGATGACAGTACACCAAGTGCAGTAGCCGCTGACGGGGAACAACTTCTCCTGATCTTATACGGGAGTAAAACTGTTTCCTCTCTCGACCAATATAGATATGTCACTAACAAGCGTTATGTAGCAAAATCTAAACTGAATAAACCCATCGACCTAGCCTCACTCCCACCAAGCAGCGATGCTGCACAACAACATGTCTACAGATGTTATCTCCAGGTCCAACAATGGCTGGGCACTTCGCTTCCTCCGACGGATTGGGGGTGGTCGCTAGACAATGGACTTCTTGTACCGACTGCAGCCACAAAGCCATGTGCCCCCGATAACCTACTGAATCTGATCAGTTGTGGTTGCAAGAGTGCTTGTACAAAAAGGTGTGGGTGTAAGAAGGCAGGACCCTCTTGCTCAGGTTTGTGTAATTGCAGTTCGGATTCTTGTAACAACCACAGAAACACTGTCCTGTCAGAGTTCGATGAATAATATGTATATAGGTCATGTCATTTCTGTATATAGCGTTGATAATAGGCAATGTAACTTAATCCATGTTGATTGATTTGTACATTCTGTAAATATTATTTATTGATTTTTGTACATTCTGTAAATATTATTTATTGATCTAATGCTGCCAGACACAGACGTGTCTGTTCGGTCCCAAACCCGAAAATAGTTGAGTTCTCATGCTGACGAATTTTATGCCAAAAGGGGAACTCGGCCAGAAGCAGAGGGGGTCTTCCATAATGTCTATTTTGTAAGCAATGATAAAAGTCTTCAAATGGTGGTGGATTTTTTATCGTCTGTCCAACTAACATCCCGTTCTGTACTACGACCCTTTGGGCAAATCTGTCAGGAAAATCGTCATTTTTTGCGTAAATCCGATACTTTTTTGTGAATTTTCAATAATTTTTCGCAGAAATTGTCACAGAATGCACATTTTCCTCTAGGTAAATGTATATTAGACATTATGTAGCTCGAAATACGCGTAAACAAAAAATACAGTTGGATCAATTCGAGGTTACAAAGTTCGTGCGATTTTTTTTTATTTTTTTCAAACGCGTTTTCGAAAAAAGGCTGTAGAAAAAAAAGCTCAACTGGGATTTTAGGGGACTTTTGTCTAATCGTTCAGTGACATGTACTCGACATTCCCTGAAAAAATCAGCTTTCTCCGATTTTTTCCCCTAGTGAAACCTAATGTTCTTGGGCTATGAGTGAAGACAATAGCGAGCGTAACAACTGATTAATTTCGCTCTGGTTAGCGGGGGAGGAATTCGCTAGAATTGTGCACTTGGTGATACCTTCCTGAAATTTGGCATGATGTAAGGGTAGGCATCAGAGATTTCAAAATCGATCGGCTACAAGTTGGCACCATCCTCTAGCCACCACTAGCAGCGAAATCCAAAATGGCCGCCAAGCGGATCGAAAAAAAGCTATTTTCGCCGATCGCACAACTGAAGCTCCAAACCTAACACCATACATGTGCTGTAATTGATGTGAATGATGGAGTGAAGCCCTTGGAACAAGTTGGGGGGAAGATTAATGGATAATGGGATCAGAATTTCCGTCGATGTGTGCGTCTGTGTGTCTGACTGTCAGTATGATCGTCCGTCCGTAGATAAATTAGTGTTGAATGTTTCTCGGGAATGCAATGGTCAAATGAACATGGTATGAGAGATTCCTGTCAACACATGAACAAGGGTACTCGATAGTATGCAGCAGTGGGGATACTTGGACATTTGATAATCCAATTAAAGTGACAGTCTATTCTCAACTTCCGGCATTTTCGATAGATTTATTTTCTAAGAAAATAAAACTATCAAATTTCTAGAGGAGTTCTGGTTCAATCTCAACACCATAGCGACACGTCTGCCAGCAAGGGCAGTGCTGGAATGAACTCGGGATGCATTAGTTCCCGTTGTTAATTATACAATGTTATCTTGCCAGTATAGAACATTGGCAAAATGGGACTAGAAGGGGTGAGTGTATGTTTGCAGTCATTCGAGGTACAGGAATATTTTTTGACTACAAGTAGTATTCTTCATTTTCGGCCAGTTAAGATGTGGTGTGTTCCAAGTCAGGATTAATGTTGCCGACACTTAATGCCCATCCCTCATGGTATGCTACTTTACCAGGGATATAGAGATATAGCCACCACTGGGAGCCAAAACATGACCTTTGATGTCGATGAGTGGTCGAAATGTTTTAGCGAATAACTTATCGAAATATGATCCGGTATGGCAATTTGATACCTTACGTTAGATTTATTAGATCAACTCAGGTATGGATTCATTGAGACATGAGTGCGCTACAAGATGAAGGATTTCCAAGTTGATTTGCTATGGAGTAGGAACTGACTAGTCACATGTGGCCTATGGCCAGAGAAAGACAAGGATACCATAGATGAACACACGGGTGAACGAAGGTATCAACTGTTGTACAGAGGCAAAATAGTTGGGGATATTGTATCATGCTATGCATGAATTAACACCGTCTTGTGCAGTAAATAACAGACTATTTTCCGAAATCTAAAACTGTATTCCTATACCCCGGACAATGTAGCAAGCCACATGGGATGAACATTTGTTAGCAAAATCAACTCAACTAGAAACATGACATGTGTTAACTGGCCGAAAATGGAAAAAAAAATACCAGAATAGGAGATGACTGGTCCTAACATGACAGTATACTACTCAATATTGTTACAACAGCCACCTTCACACTTACACAAAGGTGTGCACCTTAATCCAGCTTTCAAGCATTTGCAATTGCCCTTGCAGGCCTTGGCACAACTACAGTGGAGCATCAGTGCACATGCAGCACTTGCGTCTCCTAGGTGAGTCCAAAATGGGACCAGAATATTGAGACGTGGATTCCACTCCCATCCGTACTGTGATGGGTCTGGCACACATAAGTGTTTCTGCAGAGCACGATGCCAAATGAAAGATGACACAAGAATTACCCTTTTTACATGTTGATACAGAGCTGCTTTGGTGGGCGGGATGTTTTCCATAGACTTAAGGCCATGTGTGAACATATGCCGTCTCGCATCATTGACACGTGTACTGACACAACTGTTACTGTACATCTGTATGGTGAGTTTTTCGATATGCTGCATATGAGGGGAATCCTCTGAAAAGACTTGCGGATTCTCAGTCAATTCTATCATCATTTCAGTTGATGCGGGAAAATTCATCCATGCATTCCATCCTGTCTTCTTCCCAATGCCGAGCATGCTGGATGTTACATCACAACCTGTGAAGGCGTGGAAGAAAGTCAGGGCCTTACAGTAATCAGGTCCAAGTTGTGAAGCTATCTCATGAATTGGCATATCTTTATATGCCTTTCCAATTCCAAACCCAATCCACAGCTCACTGAGTCCAAGGTCACGGAATGTTGCGAAATGGTGCAAAGACAGAATGACGACATCAGAATCAACCGTGCGAAGAAAAGCTATTTTGTGACCTTGTGAGACTGCATGGTTGAGATGAAGCATCATGCGCGTGTCTGCTTCCTCGTGGTTCGATGGAGATATGTCACATAAGCTAACATCCTTATTGCATAGTACATATTCTCCTGATGTCGTTAACAACTGGTACTCGGATGTTGATGTTAATTTCAGCAGTTCAGCAGACAGGAACTTGAAAAATTCATCTTTATTCTCACTAACTTTCAAGAATGCCTGCCAATTCTTCCCTTTAGGTAAAGGGACGTTCTCGGACACCCGTATCAACCTAACTGCTGTCTCACCGAGGCGTTTTGCTCGCGTCTGATTCTTCAAACTGCCTTCGGGGTAACAGTCATAGATCGCATCAACCCTTGTGGTGTTCGTGTTAATCAGAGATTCGATGTATGGCAATAATTGCAATCGAGCATATTCTCCAAACAGATCCGCTTTCTGTGGTTTGATTACATGGACTACAGCAGGCATATCCAAGATGACAACTGAAGCTTGTCTAGCTGCTGAATTCTTCCCTTGTGCAGGAATAGCTGGTAAACAATTGAGAATTTGAGATTTTGTCCCACTCCGTAGCTTACCTTTATCGGATAATGCTGGCGGATCACGTGCATTCTCGTGCATGAAAAACTCATCCATGTTTGAATCAGGCCGGGCTTGCAGTGAAACGAACATCTGGGTAACTATTGCGGCAGTTGCTTTACTTGACATGAGTTTGTCTCGGCCTTTGTCCAGGTTGGCTGGGGGTGGGTTAAGGAAGGTATATATATTTGCCTTGGGAATAACATCATTCAGGGGTACGGTGCATTCCACAAGCCTTTCCTTCAAGAAAGTGGAATATAAATGCTTGCCCCTTTCGGGTAATGACCGTAAACTCTTACTAACTTCGGGGTCCATATATTCACCAGTATCTAATGTCACCAGCTGACCACTAGTTTCATCATAAGGGTTGATAATGAGTCCCTGATTCACCAGATCGAGGAGAGATTTCAATTGATTCAGAAATTTTTTCTGCTCTGATACCGAACTTTCCGGGTGTTCCGTGTTATCTGATGATGTTGTGTGGAAACTTGCATATTCATACTCATCTATAACACGCAGAACTTCTGACCTTGAAAGCTCAATAACGACTTTCTCTTCAGCCTGGCCATAGAGACCTTTTGGACCACTGTCTTCTTTGAGTAGTTGGATACTATGTTCTTGGCTCTGATCTAAACCCATCATACTGAACTTCCTCTCACTACGCTGGACCACAAAATGGCCTTCCATGAATTTGTTGTGGATTGAAGGATGCCGCCTGGGTAGCTGAGACATGTCTCTCAGAAATACGGGGACCCACCGACAATAATTTGTATGTCCTAGGGCAAAAAAGTAACTGCACAACTCATCGATAGAACACAGTGTACCAGGCCAGTTACCGATTCGTTGGTTCCGAACGAATTGACAGCTTGTCAAGAGAAAGTTCCGAACGATTTCACCCCAATAGCGCGCAGTTGGAGATTGTGAAAGAATCCTCTGTTCCCACATTTCAAATGACTCATGGGGCCCAGTCTGCTGACAGTAAATCTCATAAGCATTCTTTCTGAGGATCTCAAGCCAAGCTAGAGTGAGAAGATATGCCTGTCGCGTCCTCTTGACATGTTTCCCACCAAGTAGGGATGATGCTACACCGGGTGTGAATATCTTTGCGAGGTGAAACATTCGCTCCCAACCAGAACCACCCATAAGCTTACCACCAGCTTCTTGGGTGCACATTTCAAGATGCAGGAATCCAATCATACACACCATTCGATCCTCACCTATCTCCTCTGGGAACAGCCATTGACATTTTTTCTGCCTGGCATACAACGGACAGTCACCTTCAATGACAGGTATCTGGCCGGGGTTTACGAAAGCAGTAGCTTCCCTGACCACATACATAGCATGCTTCTGCATACTGAGTGAGTCCGCTTTCTGCTCACTGAAAACAGGGAATACCCCAATAACTGCACGAGGTTTGACATTGTCTTGATCTTCATGTTTTGAAAAGAAGCCTGAAAAGGTCACAGGGACTTCATCAAGCTGCCAGCTGCCATCAACCTTCCCTTTATTGCTGATCTGTGACACATGAGACAACCAGTCATTCTCTCCCACGTTCAAATCTGCATATTCATTGGGCCGTACATTACATTCATCTGGAGATTCAAGCCTGATGTCCCCACCAAAGTCTTCAACGAAAGGAACAAATGCATAGTCGTCTGGGAGTTCAATTTGTGTGTCTTCTGGAACATCTAAACTCAGTGGTGGGGGATCAGTACCCACATTGTCCCTGCTCAGTTGACCAATGAGTGTGATGGACGTACCATGCATATCAGATCTACCAGATACATCAATGTTATCAGTGGTTCCTATCGAGAAAACATTACGTTTGCAGTTAGCTGGGACTACAACACCTTCGTTCTTGAACCGCAGTGAAACAGCTCTCGCGAAACTCCTGCGAACATCCATTACGCGATCATAAGAGACAGAGAGTCCCATTTGATGAAAATCTCTGATAAGATTTTTCATACGATCATGGGCATGCAACTTCAAACCCACATAAAGAGGCATTGGAGTTTCTCTGTCACGTCTCTGGTGAACATTTTGTGCATGTTCGGAGCGTTTCGCTGAATTGCTGATCAACATCTGTGAAATAGTACAAGCCACTCGAGTCTTGGCATTAACAGTCTCATCATCGCCTAAGTTCTGTATACTACATGTGCCCTCAAGTAGAACTCTAAGAAGAGTCAGGAGTGAGTTGGGTACAGGCTCGCTCAAGCAATAAGATGAAAATGATCCCGTGAAAGGAGCTTGAGATATGAGTATGTGTTTACGCAGAAGAAGACCCACATCAACTATCTTTTTTGCCTCTTCCTCAGACACTATACGAGTTAAAGATTCGGACAACAAGGAGCCAACTCGAAACCTACTTGAAATAAACACATCTCTACCCTGTGTGAAGGCGTCCCAGCCATCGCCCAATTTCTGCAACAAATGTTCTTTGAATCGAGTGGAATGTATTTCTTCACTAAGCCAATCAGAACCGACTTGCTTCAACCTCCGACTGTACAGATTCTTGAGATCGACAAGCTTCATCGCGGAATCGTTGTGTTCAACAAATGTTATGAGCTCTGCCATAACGAGAGGGTCATAGGGCAGGCCTGACGCGGAATGTTCGGCGTTCTTCGACTTTTTAGATTTAGCCGCTCGTGCTTCATTGGCAAGCTTACAATAACAGGTTTTGTGATAGTAAAGATCACTAGCAGCGGAATCAAATGCTGCATTGACCCGAGAAAAAACAACCCAGTTCTCGGCTTCCTTTGCCATAATTTTGAGTTTATTGTTATCAGACATTGATCTGCAAATAGGCTCACTGCTGTCACCTTCGCGTTTGTGACAATAAACACACTGGGGCAGTTTCCTGTCACAGCCAGATTCAAAACTTGTCCGTGTTCTTTTAGGACTCAGCGTGGAGCAGGATGCCACTGCCTCATTTCGCTCTCGCTTGTGTAGCACGCGCTGTACGATGTGAGTCCGAATACTGTCACGGCATGTCTTATGATATATTGCCTTATTCGTCAACAGTGACATCGACATACACTCATCACTCTCTCTCATCAAACAATCAATGGTCAAATTATATGGAAGCTCAACGCCATTATCTAGGAAGCGCGTTATGTCTTCCTCAATAGCTTTATAGGCGTCATGAAAACGAGATTCTCTATACGGACGCATCAATTTCTTGGAACTGTCTTGCTGGCAAAAGCAACAACGTTCCCAGTCAGTACTAGTCCGTACACGAAGAGGATTCTCACTCATTCTGTGAATGATTTTTGTGAACAATCGCGTTCTCGAATTAATTTCGACAGACAAATCAGAATTGCTTGCGGAATTACGCCAAACAAGAGATTGTATGGCAAAGAGACTGCTTCATAAAGAGCGTTGTTTCTCCGGTTTCAGCGTCATTCAGGTTTGCCTGAATGACGCTGATCCCGGAGAAACAACGCTCTTTTCAAGTTCCAAGAAATTGATGCGTCCGTATAGAGAATCTCGTTTTATTCTACATCATCTCCCACGTCTGTTTCCAACACGTGCGTGGATCAGAGTTCACTTTCGCGCCCTTACAATCGGATGTATAGTCGGTAGACCGTCGAAAAGGAGGTTCCCTTCAGCCGCTGGCGGCCATTTTGGATTGTGCCGCTACTGGTCGCCACCGGTCGGTGTCAACTTGTAGCCGATCGTTTTTGAGAACCTCATAGCCTACACTAACAGTGTGCCAAATTTCAAGAAGGTATCACCAAGTGCACAATTCACCTGTATGTGACGAATTCCTCCCCTGCTAGGTTAACGGCAGACAAACGAGATTGTTGTGCATCTCGAAGCTCATTCCCAGATGAGTGAATGACTTGGACGGCACCAGATCCGACTTCTCCTCGTTTATTATGAAACCGAGACGTCGGAGTAATAGAAGCAGATTCTGCACATCGTTCTGAAGTGTTAACTCGTTGCCGTACCTCTGAAGAATGTCGTCCAGGTAGGCCGACGTTACCGCAGACGAATGAGCTCGGAAATGTATCATTACCGAGTTCATTATTCGAGTGAAAGCCCAGGGCGCTAGGTTCAAGCCGAAGCACATCGCTCGGAACTGATATACAACTAATATGGACTGCGAAGCGTAGATACTTTCTGAATGTCGGATGTACCATGACGTGAAAGTACGCATCTTTGAGATCTATGCTTGTAGCATTGTCGTTCACTCGAATACTCGCTCTGACTGATCGAGTTGTTTCCATATAGAACTTCGGAGCGACGATCAGCTTGTTTATCCAGCTCAGATCTATGACTGGACGGAACGAGCCGTCTGGTTTCGGAACCAGAAACAGATGGCTGTAGAAACCCGGCGATTCCTGGTCTTCTACGACCTCTACCGTGTTCTTCGTCAGCAGAGACTGTACTTCTGATAAAAGAGCATCTCTTTTCTGCGGATTTGACGGAAGCTGAGTCCATTTTGGACTTCGAGTTAATGGAGGCTTTCGTTTGAAGGATATTCTTAGTCCTTCCGAAATTACCCCACGAACCCAGGGCTCGTCCGTAATCGACGCCCACTCGTTTATAAAACTCGATAATCTTCCGCCTACTGGAACACGATAGAGGTTCAAACCATCACCTCCTGGACCTGCAAGGCTTGTGGAAGGAGAAACTACTTTCACCACGACCCGCACCTCGTCCCGTCGACCTAGGGACGTCTGACCGGTTGTCTCGGCCAGATTAACGTCCCGTACGTGAGTCGCTGCCTTGATGGTCTCTAGAATAAGACCTGGAGGACGTATAAGAACCTCTATAGGAACTTCTTTTGGGCGTACTTGTCCCAGAAGTGCCTGTCTTACTCTTTTCTGCTGTATTCGACTTTTTGGAAGCGGATTTGAATAGCAGAGAATCCGAAGCTCTCTTAGTTATCTTATCATAGATTGCTGAAAGCTTGACGTCGAAGAGAAGCTCTCCGGAGACCAAAGCGACTCTGAGAGAGTTCTTCACCTTACTATCCACGCGCGTGGATGTAGCTAGGGCTGCGTCACGTCTAACCAACGCCAGGTTTGCCACTGAAAGGGCGGAGTTATACGTGGAATAAGCTACTGCCCTTGAAAGAAGTCTTAATGAGGAATGTATATCCTGGAATTCTTTCCCTTGAAGACATAATGATAATGCCTTAGTAAGGTGGTCTGCGTATGATAAAGTGTCTAAGCTAACTCTGTTAGACATTATTGTCGTTTCCAACGTTGTGGTTGGAATTGACATAGACGACGGTATAGACAATTCCAAGTCTTCAGCCTTGTCGTCTAGACGCAGAGGAACTCTCGGTATGCCCTGTCCTGCCGTTTCGAATTTATTCCTTGAATTGATGAAAGACAGATTTAGAGCATTTGCGGACAAGAAACCAGACTTGCCTGTTTTGGTAGCAAGCTTATAAATAGCGTCGTTCAATAATTCGGATATTCTTGTGACATTATTGGACTGTGTCGGAAACTCAGGGACGATGTCCCTGAACCGATCAAATAATTCTGTGTCCAATGACGCTATCAGTCTCTTATCCGGCATCACAGCATTCTGGTCCGACGGAACAACTTGTGGAAGATAATGCCGGATGAAATCTATGGCAGCTTTATGTTGTTCCGAAAGGGATAGCTCCAAATCCTCCGAATCCCTTTCGCCATCCTGTCGGACCCTATGAAGTTCTCGGTCGTCCGTACCTGATGCTTCAGCGTAGCGTACCGACCCAGCATCGTCGGATAATTCCTGATCCGACAGAGATTCTGTCGTTTGCTGGGATGCTGCGATAAGTTGTGCTATTTGGGATAGCATGTCCGTCACTGAGGCCAGTGGAGTAGCGGTCTTACGTTGCTTTGCCGCTGGAAGCTCCGTGTACGTTGACTCCTGCATACTTCTCTTATGCGAACGTCCGGAGTCTACAGGCCTCGTGTCCCTGGCTACCGGATGGCGTGACCTGGTCGCAGTGGAATCCCTGATTGGCGAAGCTGGCTGGATATCCGTGGTCACGTAGCCAAGGTGTGGTCATGTGCGCTGCCGTGAGGATGAGGAAGCCTTAACGACAGTCTCTCTGGACTGTCTATATAACGGAGCATCCCGAGCGGCGGACGTATGCTTCGAATGCAAAACGTTTTGTACCACAACATCTGGTCCCAGATGTTGTTGTACGAGAGAGGGACCTCTCTCGCTCGCAGCCCGGATGGACCTGGACGAGCTAGGAACCGGACTAATAGGCTTACTCCGTTCTCTCCTCTGTTCCGTCGTCACTGGGTGTGCACTTTGTCTATTTATAGTGCTCGCATCACCCAAATCTCCTTCCTGGACCGCAACAGGCGAACCCAGCTGCCGAACCATTCGATGAATGGACGCTACACCGGGCGAGCTAGCGGACGTCAACGCAGTCGATCCTACTAGGGACCTCTTAGGCAATTGACGTATTTCCATGAGCCCTTTTGCCGCTAGCTCTTCATTTAACTGTGACGACGGAGGCACACTTTTGGAAGACATCACGGAAACATCACCCTGTTCTTGTTCCTCTGAAATAGAGATTGGTCAACTAGAGTGACCCTGCGGAGAAAGGACCGGCATGGCCTTTTCCCCGCTAACAACATACCGTGACACACGTTTCCAATGTTTGTCATCCCAATTGACACATACTGAACAGGAGTTAGTGCGAGTACACTGACTACAATTAATACAATGATTATGAAAGTCAGAGGAAGATTTCCTCTTATTACAATTTGAACAATATCCTTTCATTGTGAAAAGAATACAAGTCCTAGTACTCGCACCAACCCCTGAAAACAAAGATACATAATAACATGATCCATTAACATAGAAAAAATAATTGAAATCAAAACATTTTTTTGAAAAAATATTTTTTCAGAAAAGCCCAAGTTTCTGAAAAGTAACGTTGAGCCCCAATGGATCCCAAGAAGCCTAAGTGTGGACAAAAATTTTAAAAATATTTTTAAAAAATTAATGCAACACTTACGTATAATAATAATGTATCTTGTTATGATTAAGCTAATACAAAGACAAGAAATCCCCCTCCACAGAGACTGTTGTCAATGTAAACAAGAAGTGTATAAACACCAGAAACATGACTCCAGGCACTGATAACCATGGCCCGAAATTAGTTAAGTTACCAATAACACACTATCTGATGCAAAACAGAGACTTCCAGGGAAGAAACTGCAGAACATCAGATGGTAGATGCAGAACACTACGCCTAAACACCCATGGGTGAGGACGTAAACATGGGGAAAAGAACAGAATTCATTCTGTTACCCAGCTAAAACTCCCAAGAAATTTTAGTAATAATATTACAGAAAATATGCCAAAAGCATGGGAGAATAGCAAGGGGGGACTTAAAGGAAATGGAGAGAGGAAACACTGAACAAGCAGTGTAACTTTATAACAAGAATGACAACAACAGGCCCATGCCTCGAAATTAGGCAACTTATCATAATTTCCTAAAAAAAATTTAAGTTACAGCCCTGATTATTTCCTGCCACTCTTTTTTCCTCTCCTCCTTCTATTTCCTCTTTAGATCCACCATTTCTCTAATATTTATGTGTCTGGCATCATTTAAACTGAGATTTACAAGCACAAAGATCAGTCAGATGTGAACTGATGAAGGGCCGAACAAAGAATGATTATTGGTGCCAATTTCGAGACCTCCTTGACACTGCACATGCGCAGTGGAGGGAAAGTATGGAGGACCATTTAGGACATGATTTCTTTGGTTTTAGATGCAAATTTTGGGGATTGGGGGGCAAAATTTGTGTTTGACCCTAGATTTTTAAGAGTTAGCACCAGCTATGTCTGGGTCATTGGTACAGTATAAAAATATCGACAGCTCCCATATAGATGTCACCCCACACAAGCACACCAAGTTTGCAAGCGATCCAGTCTTAAATGTGCCCTGCAGGGTGTGTCAAATGGAAATATTGATGCTTAACTGCACTAAGTTTTCACTAAGTTCATCAAAGGTCATTGCCAGTGGCAACATTTTTTGACGGAAATCGAAGAAAATCAATAGCTCCCATCCAGAGGTAACCCCAAACAAGCATACAAAGTTTCAAACTGATCTGATCATAAATGTGCCCTGCAGGGCATGCCAAAGGAATATATTGATGCCTGACTGAACTTAGTTCAAAGATCGTTGCCAGTGGCAACATTTTTTGACGGACAGAATTGGAAGAAAATCGATAGCTCCAATCTAGAGGTCACCCCAAACAAGCATGCCAGGTTTCAAAGCAATCCGAACATAAATGTGCCCTGTAGGGTGTGCCAAAGGGAAGTATTGAGGTCTGACTAAACTAAGTTCTAAGAATGTTGGCCGCGGCAACATTTTTCGATGGAAATGGAAGAAAATCGATAGCTCCCATCTAGAGGTCACTCCAAACAAGCATACCAGGTTTCAAAGCAATCCGATCATAAATGTGCCCTGTAGGATGTGCCAAAGGAAAATATTGAGGTCTGATTAAACTAAGTTCTAAGAACGTTGGCCGCTGCAACATTTTTTGACGGAAATTGAAGAAAATCGATAGCTCCCATCTAGAGGTCACCCTAAACAAGCATGCCAGGTTTCAAAGCAATCCGATCATAAATGTGCCCTGTAGGGTGTGCCAAAGGGAAATATTGAGTCTTCTGACTAAACTAAGTTCTAAGAATGTTGGCCGTGGCAACATTTTTTTAAGAAAATCGATAGCTCCCATCTAGAGGTCACCCTAAACAAGCATGCCAGGTTTCAAAACAATCTGATTATAAATGTGCCCTGTAGGGTGCGCCAAAGGGAAATACTGAGGTCTTCTGACTAAACTAAGTTCTGAGAAAGTTGGCCACGGCAACATTTTTTGATGGAAATGGAAAAAAATCGATAGCTCCCATCTAGAGGTCGCCTCAAACAAGCATACCAGGTTTCAAAGCAATCCAATCATAAATGTGCCCTGTAGGGTGTTCCAAAGGGAAATATTGTGGTCTGACTAAACTAAGTTCTAAAAACGTTGGTCGAGGCAACATTTTTTGACAGAAATTGAAGAAAATCGATAGCTCCCATCTAGAGGTCACCATAAACAAGCATGCCAGGTTTTAAAGCAATCCAATCATAAATGTGCCCTGTAGGGTGTGCCAAGGGGAAATATTGAGGTCTGACTAAACTAAGTTCTAAGAACAATGGCCGCAGAAACATTTTTTGACGGAAATTGAAGAAAATCGATAGCTCCCATCTAGAGGTCACCCCAAACAAGCATACCAAGTTTCAAAGCGATCTGATCATAAATGCGACCTGTGAGGTGTGCCAAAGGAAATTGTGGACGTACACCGACGGACGAGAAGTGATGGCAATAGCTCAGCTTGACTTTGTCAAGTTGAGCTAAAAATATACAAATTACTTTAAATTTTTCATATTTTTATACTAGAACCAATGGCCCAGACTTAGCTGAATAGTAAAAAGGCTGCAGGGCCTAGGACTTTAAAGGAAACAATAATAACTCTCTTACTCTGACTAAAAGGAGGACTCCTATATGAGAATAGGAGATAAATGAGGAATTACATATGCCTTTCTCTATAATAATAGAGAAAGACATAACACCAACAATTTAAAGGAGAAATACATAATAAATTCTCCATTAAAGACCAGCATAAACCTTATGCTAATTCAGTGAAGGAAATCAATAATAAAGCTAACCAAGAGAATGAGATGCTTTATACTGAATTAAAAAGTGTCCGAGGATTGTATATAAATGCTCGTATGACATGTGACATATACATAATGCTTCACATTGAGCCACACTTTAAAAGAATAATACACAATAAGGCAAGATTGTTGCTTCACACCGAGCTACACATTAAAACCACTCAGCACTGACCCCGACTACTGTCCTTGGGAGAGGCATTCCCTTGCTTTTCTCTATAAAGCCAGATGATACTAAGGGAACACCGTTCTCCCCCCTCCCCCCACCACTCCCCTTGTTCTGAAAGAAGAATCCTCAGATTGAAAAGGGCAGCGGACCGGCATCAGTGCTCGAGCGGGCTGCCTAAGATATCTAAAAAATGTTACATTAATGGACGACATTCTGTGCGACAGAAAGAGGACCCAAGGATCTAAGGTCACCGAAAATAGACTCTAAGTTTCTAAGATAAAACTTGGTAAAAGTAGGCTGCTTTCATTAAATCAGTAATGGCAATACTATTGGCATAAGCCCAAGAAGACAATGTTCTAACTTCATGAGCCGAAATCTATTTAACAGACGCTCATCTGAAGAAAGATTCTGATAGGCAATACATATTGCCAAATGAATCCACCTGGCAACCGAATGAACTGAATATCTTTTCAGTTAGGAATAAGAGAAAGAAAAAATGTCTTTCTGTCTTTTCTAAAGAAACTAGAGAGACGTTTATAAATACGAAGCGCTCATACTGGACTGGTCTAAGGTTGTCCGAAGACGGTAAACACTAATAACAATCGGCTCTGGCCGCCTATCCAGAATCTGGTTCTTAGCCAATAATCCCACCTCCGTAGAAAGAGTAATAGTATTCCCACACTACAGAAATGAGAATCTTCCACTGATAAAGCAGGAAGTTCACTAACTCCTCTAGCAGAAGCAAAGGCTAAGAGAAAGGCCATTTTATAAGCAAGATATTTAAATTCATCTTCATCTAACGGCTCAAAAGGAGCTTCCAGTAACTTCAGAAGAACCCAAGGTAAATTCCATTTGGGAATTAATCTTAAGGTTTGAAGTCTATTGATTAAGAAGTTTCTAACTAGCGTGGATAAAGAAAGATCTAATCCAATAGCCAAATGATCATGTGAGTCTGTAAACATAGACCAAAAGCCTTAATAATAACAGGCTGCATTTTAATACGTCAAAAAGGAAGACAAAAAAATTGGCAATTTGAGGTACAGATGGATTATAAATATCCTCCGACTGGTCCGCACACCAATGGAAGAAGACTCTCCACTTAGTTGCATGGTTAAACGAAGAGGAGGTCCTCCTGCAGTTAGAAGGAAAGGAATGAGTACCGCCCCGATTCCTGAGGTAAGCCACAACTGTGGAATTTCCCGACAAATCTGATCATGGACGTTCCCCTCGTGAACTATCCAATGCTTAAGGGCTAGCCAAATGGACAACATCTCCTTGATGATCATGTGTTTCTCCAGGAACCAAGAGTCCCAAAAACCCTGACACTTAGATCTCCAGGAATCAGGGAGGCACCCCAATCCGACTGACTGGCATCCGCCATAATAGTGAAGACCGGATCCGGTACTTGAAGCGAAATTCACTGAATCAACCACTGAAGGTCCGCCCAAATCTAAATCTTTTGTTTAACTAGGTCCATTAAAACAATCTGATTTTCAAGCGAATGCGTTTGACACTCCAGTTCTGAATGAAGAAAATCTGGAGAGGATGCGTGAGAAATTGACCTAGTGGAATCCACTCCGCAGTTGCTCCGCACAGTCCCATCAATCTCATAAACTTCCTTGCTGATACTGCAAGAGAATTTAGGAGAAAACGAGTATAATAACTGACCAGCTTCGCCCTGGTTATGGGAAGGCGGACCAGTTGTAGTGAATCTCTGAACTCACTCCCAAGAGAATGAAGGACATTGACGGAGTCAAATCCAACTTCTTTCATTTACAATGAAATCTAGACGTCCGAATAACAGAAGCAGACTTTGCACATCGTCATAAAGCATACTTTCGTCGCTGTATCTAGAAGAATGTCATCTAGATAAGGTGACGTTATCACTGCCGGATGAGATCGGAAATAAGACATGACCAAGTTCATTATCCGAGTGAATGCTTAAGGGGGCAGATTCAGACCAAAACACATCGCTCTGAACTGGTAAACTTCCTCTATACGGCAAAAAGAATATACTTCTGAATGCCGGATGGACCAAGACGTGAAAGCGTCTTTAGGTCTATTCTTGTCACAAAGTCGATCACACATAGGCTCGCTCTTACCGACCGGATAGTTTCATGTAAAACTTCGAAGCTATAATCAATTTGATTATCCAGCTTAAGTCTATAACTGATTGGAATGAGCCGTCTGGCAGTGGCACAAAGAACAAATAGAATCCTGAAGAATTATGATTCTCTACAACCTCTATTACCTCCTTTTCTAAGAGATTGAACTTCTAAAAGAAGTGACTCTCTCTTGAAGAAAATGCCAGAAGATTTGTCCAACGCAGATGTCTTGTAAGAAGAGGCTTAAATCGGAATGACAGCCGAAGACCTCTTTCGACTGCATTCCAATCCACTGATCTTCCGTTATCTCTATCCAGTTGGATGCAAAATTCAATAAACTTCTGCCAAATGGAGAGCAATAGAGGTCTATAACATCACAAATAGGACTTCCGAGGCTTAAGGAAAGAGAAACTACATCCTCCCCGAGAACCTGAGCCAAAGCCCTAATGATATGGCCTGTGTATGACATAGCATCAATCAATAGCTGGAATCAATAGAAGATTCCAGAACAAAGGAACGGACATAGAATTAATCAGTGAATGAAATATCCAACTCCAACGCCCGCTCATGCAGTGCAGAGCTCTCTGAATGTCTTCTCCTACCGTTTTCATAAAAGGTGATCCAGAAAACGGTAATTGTAGAGAAGCAGATGTTAAAAAACCACCTTTCTTATACAATCTGCTAGGCCAAGGGTGGTGTCGTCAAGCAGACCGAAGGCCTCCGACACCTGAGCAGAATGACCCGGGAAGGAAAGAACCTCCTCTTTCCTGCGCACTGTACCCTTATCCAGAGATGATAGCAGTTTTCGCCTAGCAAACGTAGACTTTTGTTCAGATGGAACAAGTTCCGGAAAGAACTGATGGATGAAGTGTGGAAGGAGCGTCCAGAATCGTAAGTGTAGACGAACGCCCATGCAATAAAGTTTCTCGAGACGGAAACAGTCAGCCCCAACTGCTGATGCGTTGGAGTGGGTTCTCAAACTCGTGATCTGACCCCAGATCTCGCCGAGCATCCCGTAGAGAAACTTTCAGGTTTCTTCTCCTTTTGCCATCGTTGCTGGGTGAGCTTTTGTTTTTGAGGTGCTCGCTCTACCCACGTCTACACTCTCCTCGACCGCAATGGACCTACCTGGTATCCCTGCTCCCACTAACTGGGGAGCCGCTTCACTGATCGAGCTAGCTGCCTGCAGAGGATCAAGAGCACTAACTAGAGGCCTTAATCCCTGCTTAATAATTATCAGCACCTTGCAGCTAGCTCTGTTTGCTCAACATGTAATGGACGGGTGTCGAAGTACCATCACCATGTTCTTGTTCCTCTGAAAGAGAGACTGAAAGACTAGAAATAGCCTGTGGTGAAAGTTCAAGCAACAGAACTTCACTGCCCACCATGCAGGTCGACACCCGCTTCCAATGTTCACATCCAATAGTACAAGTATTTGAAGGAGTGCAGTGACTGCAGGCAAGACAGCAAGCATGTAAATCCGAGGCAGACTTCCTGGTCTTACACTTGGTACAATATTTTCATAGTAGATACAATAAATTACAAAGCCAAGATAATAAGTCAGCTGTACTCCCAAACAATAAAACAGAAATTATACAGAGCAAGGATACATAACATAGACAATCACAAACATTTTCAAAAAAAAATGAAAATATTTTTTCAAAAAATTTTGAATGAAGCCTAAGTACCCCAAGGGAACCTCATGAGCCCAGGGCATCCTGATAGAGCCTAAGTGTGGACAAGCACTACATAATTGAAGCTAAACTACCAGAATAAGGAATAATATGTATCCTAATAGAAAAACAATAACTGTGCTATACTAAACACAGAAATAATACGTATCCAAAATGTTGTTAAACAGAAAACGTCAAGAGAAAAAAACGGAAATTAACCAAACAAGCAGGCACAACAGAGGCCCGTAGTCAGTAACCGATCAACAACCACCTGATGTAAAGCTAGATCTTCATAGGAAGAAAAAACAATGCATCTGGTAGAAGATGCAAGACTACAAAGCGTCCTGAACACCAAACAAACAGGATGTAAATACAGGGGTAAAACGGAATACCCATTCCGTAATACACGTTAAACTCCCAAGAATATTAAAAAACAAGACGCACTGTCACAGTGCCGAAGCTGCGATGATTCGTGCAACGCCAATGATGCTTTAAAACTCGTTGGTGACAAAAAAACTTGTTGGTGACAAGTCCATAAATGTGACAGAAATTATCTGAATGACATGCACTATTGAGAGGGTGTAGACATCATGAAGATACACTTGCATACCAAGTATGGCATAATTCCATCAAGTATTTTAGGAGTTATGGTGTTTTTTAAACTCGTTGGTGACAGACCAACCGACAGACAGACATTGCCACATATAGAGGTGCTCGTTGCAGCTAAAAATTCTCAATAAAAAGACCGAAAGAGCTTGGGAATCTAACAGGAGAGTTCAGGAGAGGAAAGGAAAGTAACACTAACAAACAAACAGTGGTGTCATAGCAAACTTGACGACATTCAGACCCATATCCCAAAAATAGGCCGATGAAATCGTCAGATGTGTACCGATACGTGCAACTAGTAGAAAGTTGTATGACGGAGGGCCACCACGGATGCCGACATTATGTACCCCATACAAGGTATGGGTACATATAGAAATGGATTGGAGGAGTGTCTAATTTGATGGATAAAGGGTTAATATCTCCAGATCAAATTATCAGATTTACATAAGAAACTATACAGCACAGCACATCAGTAACCTGAATAAATAGATAAAGTAACATGACAATCAGATAGATATTTTTTGAGTTATCTCATGCCAAAGGGATTGGAGGAATTTTCAATTTGAAGGATAAAGGGTTAATATCTCCAGATCAAATTATCAGATTAACACCAAAAACTATAGAGCTCAGCACATCAGTAACCTGAACACAAATATAAAGTAACTTGAGAATCCAAGCAATATTTTTCAACTTATCAAATGCCAAAGGGATTGGAGGAATTTTCAATTTGAAGGATAAAGGGTTAATATCTCAGGATTAAAATAACAGATTTACACCAAAAACTATACAGCTCGGTACATCAGTAACCTGAACACAAATATAAAGTAACTTGACAATCCAAGCAATATTTTTCAAGTTATCGAATGCCAAAGGGATTGGAGGAATTTTCAATTTGAAGGATAAAGGGTTAATATCTCAGGATCAAAATAACAGATTTACACCAAAAACTATACAGCTCGGCACATCAGTAACCTGAACACACAATAAAAAGTAACTTGACAATCCAAGCAATATTTTTCAAGTTATCGAATGCCAAAGGGACTGGAGGAATTTTAAATTTGAAGGATAAAGGGTTAATATCTCAGGATCAAATTATCCGATTTACACCAAAACCTATATAGCTTGGCACATCAGTAACCTGAATACAAATATAAAGTAACTTGACAATCTAAGCAATATTTTTCAAGTTATTGAATGCCAAAGGGATTGGAGGAATTATCAATTTGAAGGATAAAGGGTTAATATCTCAGGATTAAATTATCAGATTTACACCAAAAACTATACAGCTCGGCACATCAGTAACCTGAACACAAATATAAAGTAACTTGACAATCCAGTAATATTTTTCAAGTTGTCGAATGCCAAAGAGATTGGAGAAATTTTCAATTTGAAGGATAAAGGGTTAATATCTCAGGATCAAAATAACAGATTTACACCAAAAACTGTACAGCTCGGCACATCAGTAACCTGAACACAAATATAAAGTAACTTGACAATCCAAGCAATATTTTTCAAGTTATCGAATGCCAAAGGGATTGGAGGAATTTTCTATTTGAAGGATAAAGGGTTAATATCTCAGGATCAAATTATCCGATTTACACCAAAAACTATACAGCTCGGAACATCAGTAACCTGAACACAAATATAAAGTAACTTGACAAGCCAAGCAATATTTTTCAAGTTATCGAATGCCAAAGGGATTGGAGAAATTTTCAATTTGAAGGATAACAGGTTAATATCTCAGGATGAAATTATCAGATTTACACCAAAAACTATACAGCTCGACACATCAGTAACCTGAACACAAATATAAAGTAACTTGACAATCCAAGCAATATTTTTCAAGTTATCGAATGCCAAAGGGATTGGAGAAATTTTCAATTTGAAGGATAAAGGGTTAATATCTCAGGATCAAAATAACAGATTTACACCAAAAACTATACAGCTCGGCACATAAGTAACCTGAACAGAAATATAAAGTAACCTGACAATCTAAGCAATATTTCTCAAGTTATCGAATGCCAAAGGGATTGGAGGAATTTTCAATTTGAAGGATAAAGGGTTAATATCTCAGGATCAAATCATCAGATTTACACCAAAAACTATACAGCTCGACACATCAGTAACCTGAACACAAATATAAAGTAACTTGACAATCCAAGCAATATTTTTCAAGTTATCGAATGCCAAAGGGATTGGAGAAATTTTCAATTTGAAGGATAAAGGGTTAATATCTCAGGATCAAAATAACAGATTTACACCAAAAACTATACAGCTCGGCACATAAGTAACCTGAACAGAAATATAAAGTAACTTGACAATCTAAGCAATATTTCTCAAGTTATCGAATGCCAAAGGGATTGGAGGAATTTTCAATTTGAAGGATAAAGGGTTAATATCTCGGGATCAAATCATCAGATGTACACCAAAAACTATACAGCTCGACACATCAGAAACCTGAACACAAATATAAAGTAACTAGACAATCCAAGCAAATATTTTTCAAGTTATCGAATGCCAAAGGGATTGGAGGAAATTTCAATTTGAAGGATAAAGGGTTAATATCTCAGGACCAAATTATCCGATTTACACCAAAAACTATACAGCTCAGCACATCAGTAACATGAACACAAATATAAAGTAACTTGACAATCCAAGCAATATTTTTCAAGTTATCGAATGCCAAAGAAATGGATACGGATGCAGGACGGACAGATGGATGGACAGACAGACGGACAAAGGATGGACGAACGACGGATGGTCACCCCGGATGCCGGCATTATGTGTACCATACATAGTATGGGTACACATAAAAATGGTAAACATGAATAATATTTTAGAAAAATTATTAAGTTACAGCCCTGAACATCCAAAACCACTGTTGTTCACTTCCAACATCCTACTACACTGCTGATTCCATGAAAACCATCATTGATTTGTGTCTGGCATCTTCAGAATTATGAATTAAAGCACAGATGTCAGTTGAGATGTTTACTGACTAGGGCCAAATAAAAGAATGATGCCCGGCGCCAATTTCGGTGTCTTCCTGGTTACCACGCATGCGCAGTACAAAAGTATGGAGGACCAGATAGGACTTTGAATTTTCGGATTTGTATGCAAATTTTTGGGGTTGTGGGGTTCAAAATTTGTGTTTGGCCCTGGATATTAATGAGTTTGCACCAGCTAAGTCTGGGCCATTGGTTCTAGTATAAAACAAGAGCTGGACTGTCGTCCGGTGCATACCCCCACGTGGTGTACCGCCTAGTGTGGGCATACCTATGACCAACAAATATTATAAAAAATAATGAAAGTTATGAATATTCTCAGACCGACCCACACACAGACGGACACACGGATGGACGGACAGATGGACGGACAGACAGATGGATGCATGTAATCCAGTACACCCCCCCACCCCACCCCCACCCCCATTTTCTTCGAAAGTGAGGGTATAACAATTTCCAACAATTTCTAAGTCAAAAGGTATGGTAAATTGTTTGGTGTTTGGAAGTTTTATGCAATGAGGTAGAAGCCTTTGTCCGAGGCAAACTGCATGTCATATTTCACTGAAATCTGATAACCCATACCTGAGAAACAGGCTGAACAGACAAATAATGTCTATTTCCTACAATTTTTAAGTAAAAAAGGGGGATAACTCTAAAAAGGAGAATGTGATAAACATCGTTGAATCCTTTTTTTAAAGCCTATACCATAAGCAGTGTTCACTGTAAATTTCATTGCAATAGAACATTCGATACCCGAGATACAGGCTGAACAGACAAAATTTGGCTCGGACGGACACAATTTCTAAGTGAAAAAGTAATAAAAACAAGTAATAAAAAAAAAAAAAATAACTAGTGTGGGCATACCTATGACCAACAAATATTAAAAAAGTTAAAAAATTTATAGTAATTTATATATTTTTTATACTTACCAATGACCCAGACTTAGCTGGTGCTAACTCTAAAATATTTAAGGCCAAACACAAATTTTACCCCCCAATCCCCAAAATTTGCATCTAAAACCGAAAATTACATGTCCTATATGGTCCTCCATACTTTGACTCCACTGCGCATGTGCAGTGTCAAGGAGGTCTTGAAATTGGCGCAATTATCATTCTTACAACCAGTGCCTGGTAAGCATTATGTACTGAGCGGGGAGGTATGAGTTCCCAACTCCTGGGAGGGCCATCCCCATCTGGGTCATTGGTAAGTATAACTAGAGGGGGTATCAGTACCCCATGGCTCACCAACAGGTGGCCAATGTAAAGGGGTGGCTGGAGTAAAAAAAATGTTCAAAACCTGCACACAAAAGTCCAAAATTAAAGAAAATAAGCAGCTAAAGGGTTAAATAATATAATAATAACCCCTAAGAAGCACGCTAACATAAATTAGGAACTACGGCAATGTGCTACAAGGTAAGTCTCCTCTCTGAAGAAAAGAAAGACAAACCTTAAAACCTGCACAAAAAAAGTAAAAAAAAAAGTATCACATTTGTTTCAATGGGTTAAAATTGAGAAAAATACCCTGATAATGTCACAGTAACCACCATGGCAATATGCCAGTAAGGTGAAACCCTATGTGAAAAATATCCACTTGGAAGAAAAGAAAGAAAAACCTCAAAACCTGCACATAAAAGTCAAAAGAGTAACACATTTGTTTTAAAGGGTTAAAATTTAGAAAAATACCCTGAAAATGTTACAATAACCACCATGGCAATAAGCCAGTGAGGTAAAACTCCACTTAAAAAGAATATAACAAGAGGCCCCAGGGGGCCTGAGGGTGCTCACCTGACATGGTAGCCTAAATATCAACCCAGAGAATTGATTTCCACATGTTGCATCTGCTCCTCTTAAGAAAAGCTGAAACCAAATATCCAAATATTCTGACCAGTGGATCTAAAAAAAGATTTTTAAAGAATATTCCTCATATTGAACTAAGTCATAATTCGGGCTCCCACAGGGAGCCCATATATGAACCCAGGGACTTGGCTTTAACAAACCTGAATCTCACACCCCTAAGGATTCTGCACACCAAATATCAAAACATTCCGACTGCTGGATCTGAAGAAGAAGATTTTTAAAGAAAATTCCTCATTTTGAACCAAGTTACAATTTGAGCTCCCACAAACAGCCCAAATATGGACCTAGGGACATGGCTTGAACAAACTTGAATCTTACCCCCCTAAGGATGCTGCATAAAAAATATCAAAAGCATTCATCTGCTGGATCTGAAGATTTTTAAAGAAAATTCCTCATTTTGAACTAAGTTGTCATTCAGGCTCCCATAGTGAGCCCAAATATGAACCAAGGGACTTGGCTTGAACAAACTTGAATCTCAGCCCCCTAAGGTTGCTCCATGCCAAATATCAAAACATTCCAAATGCTGAATCTGAAGAAGAAGATTTTAAAGAAAAATTCCTCATATTGACTAAGTTATAATTTGGGCTCCCAAATATGGACCCATGGACTTGGCTTTAACACACTTGCGCCCAATACTGAGCCCAAATATAAACCCAGGGGGCCGATTTGAACAAACTTGAATCAGATCCACCCCACAATGTTGCATACCAAATATCACAAGATTCTGCCTGCTGGATCTGGAGAAGATTTTTGAAGAAATTTGCCTGAAATGCACTAAGTTTGAATTTGGGCTTCTATAGTGAGCCCAAATATGAATCCAGGTGGCCGATTTGAACAAACTGGAATCAGATCCACCCCACAATGTTGCATACCAAATATCAAAAGATTCTGCCTGCAGGATCTGGAGAAGATTTTTGAAGTAGTGTTGTGCAGTTTTATTTTTCTTGTTTCGGTTCGTTTTTTTTAAAAAAAACTTGGTTTATAGGTAGGTTTTCGGTTTTTTATAGTAAGACATCTGCAGTTTCCAACAGAAACTATGTGTGTCGAGATAATGCCCATACTGTCATATTTTCAATGATGATTTAATTGGCATTGCCTAGCATTTGTGCTAAGTGTATAAATGGCAGGCATTATCAAAACAAAATAATATAAAAAAAAGAAAAAAAAATAAGAAAATAAAATGTAACAGTGTTCGTAGAATATCACCATTCACCAATTCTAGGCACATGCCCCCCCCCCCCCCCCCCACCTCTGGTCTTTAAGTTCAGGCATAGAGAGTCTATGATGAATTGATATTAATACATGGGTGTGAAAAGATCTAATTCACAATTTTTTAAGAAAATTCCTCATTTCGAACAAAGTTACAATTCAAGCTCCCACAGTGAGCCCAAATATGGACCTAGGGACATGGCTTGAACAAACTTGAATCTCCCCCCCCCCCCCCCCCCCCACCTCCCAAGGATGCTGCATACCAAATATGAAAAGATTCCGACTGCTGGATCTTGAGAAGAAGATTTTCAAAGAAATTTGCCTGAAATGCACTAAGTTCAAATTTGGGCTCCTATACTGAGCCCAAATATAAACCCAGGGGGCCGATTTGAACAAACTTGAATCAGATCCACCCCACAATGTTGCATACCAAATATCACAAGATTCTGCCTGCTAGATCTGGAGAAGATTTTTGAAGAAATTTGCCTGAAATGCACTAAGTTTGAATTTGGGCTTCTATAGTGAGCCCAAATATGAATCCAGGTGCCGATTTGAACAAACTGGAATCAGATCCACCCCACAATGTTGCATACCAAATATCAAAAGATTCTGCCTGCAGGATCTGGAGAAGATTTTTGAAGTAGTGTTGTGCAGTTTTATTTTTTCTTGTTTCGGTTCGTTTTTTTAAAAAAAACTTGGTTTATAGGTAGGTTTTCGGTTTTTTATAGTAAGACATCTGCAGTTTCCAACAGAAACTATGTGTGTCGAGATAATGCCCATACTGTCATATTTTCAATGATGATTTAATTGGCATTGCCTAGCATTTGTGCTAAGTGTATAAATGGCAGGCATTATCAAAACAAAATAATATAAAAAAAAGAAAAAAAAATAAGAAAATAAAATGTAACAGTGTTCGTAGAATATCACCATTCACCAATTCTAGGCACATGCCCCCCCCCCCCCCCACCTCTGGTCTTTAAGTTCAGGCATAGAGAGTCTATGATGAATTGATATTAATACATGGGTGTGAAAAGATCTAATTCACAATTTCCCAGGGCTCTGTTTCAGTGCTCACTCCTGGGTGGGGCCCTGGGCAGCCTAACAAAATGACCCTACCAGGCATTGCAAATAATAACAAGAGTTGCCAAGTGCTTCACCTAGACACTCATCCTAACATATTTGACAATGAACTGATGTATGGACTCTTTTCAATACCCCCCCCCCCCCCCCCCCCACACACACACACACACACAGTAGTGACTAGAGCCACCACCCGCCCTAGTAAAATAATCAGCAATCATTTCACGTCAGCCTGGAATGGGAAAGTCATATTGTTTGTAGCTGGGTGGGCTTCAAATCGAACCACTTTACCAAATACCTATTGACCCCCCCCCCCCCAAACACACACACACACCTCGCGCACGCAATGGTTTTAGCTCAACGGAATTGATTTCACAAATTCACTGGTGTACTGTTATATATTGTAATTTTTTTGCGTTTGCCTCTTGCCATTCCAATTTCTACCGCTGATTTGTTCCTTTGGTTGGCCCCCTTAAAGTAAGTACTAAGTTGTGTGGGAATGCAACCGTGGCACGTTGACAGCGATATTACGGAATGCAGCTTTTTCCCGTGGATATGGACGATTCGGTCTTGGGATGTTTCGGCCTCGGGACGTTCCGGTTCAAGACGTTTTGGCCTTCATATATTGTAACTAAATAGAATAAGAACTTGCGGTTTCATGTTTTTAGTGGGCCGAAGCCTTCAGGACAAATCGTCTCGGGTTGGAACGTCCCAAGACTGAATTGCAGTAAAACTTCTTCCCGGATAAGCACATCAAGGGAGGCAACAGACTACATTCCGAAACACGTGGTGGGGCAACCCGTGACCAAATGTTATTTTCGAATACAACAGTGAAATGCCAAGACCTTTTTCTGATATGATATTATTCCCTGTCCAACAGATTATAGATAAGTAATTTTAATTAAACTGATTGACTATGTCATACAAACCCGTTCAAAACGAAGCCAATTGCGCAAGGTATTTCCTGTAATCAGTGAAATGTAGGCGTGTTGGCCATCTGTTTTGTCATTCTCACAGAAAACACAACCCATTTTAACGTCTATGATGTGTGATTGACAACTTGTCATACATCATTCTCGAGTGATCTGGACATGCTGCAGTGACCCCTTTACACCCAGAATATGGCGTGCATTGATGACACTGTTATTTCCTGACAAAGCTTGACATTTCAAACATTGTTAGTGCAAACTGAATAAAGAAAACAACTCTTCCCGACATTTTAGGAAAAAAACGAAACCGTACTCATTTACCAGTTACACGGTTTCGGTTTCGGTTTTCAAGCAAAACCAAAACCGACTTATAAAACCGGTTAACCGTACAACACTATTTTGAAGAAATTTGCCTGAAATGCACTAAGTTCGAATTCGAGCTTCTATAGTGAGCCCAAATATGAATCTAGGGAGCCGATTTGAACAAAATAGAATCAGATCCACCCCACAATGTTGCATACCAAATATCAAAAGATTCTGCCTGCTGGATCTGGAGAAGAAGATTTTTTAAGAAATTTGCCTGAAAAGCACTAAGTTCAAATTTGGGCTCCTATACTGAGCCCAAATATAAACCCAGGGAGCCGATTTGAACAAACTTGAATCAGATCCACCCCCACAATGTTGCATACCCAATATCAAAAGATTCTGCCTGCTGGATCTTGAGAAGAAGATTTTCAAAGAAATTTGCCTGAAATGCACTAAGTTCAAATTTGGGCTCCTATACTGAGCCCAAATATAAACCCAAGGGGCCGATTTGAACAAACTTGAATCAGATCCATCCCACAATGTTGCATACCAAATATCAAAAGATTCTGCCTGCTGGATCTGGAGAAGAAGATTTTCAAAGAAATTTGCCTGAAATGCAGTAAGTTCAAATTTGGGCTCCTATACTGAGCCCAAATATAAACCCAGGGGGCCGATTTGAACAAACTTGAATCAGATCCACCCCACAATGTTGCATACCAAATATCAAAAGATTCTGCCTGCTGGATCTGGAGAAGAAGATTTTTTAAGAAATTTGCCTGAAATGCACTAAGTTCAAAATCGGGCTCCTATACTGAGCCCAAATATGAACCCAGGGGGCCGATTTGAACAAACTTGAATCAGATCCACCCTACAATGTTGCATACCAAATATCAAAAGATTCTGCCTGCTGGATCTGGATAAGAAAATTTTTAAATGTTTTTCCCACTGCCTACAGTGTTAAAAAGTGCTGACTCAGAACTTTTTCAAAGTCCCGAAACTGTACCCTATGATAAAACCGATGGCAATTTTTTTTTACCAATTCTTTCTGTTGGTCCTAAGGAAGCTTCACACCAAATAAAAATTCTCGGTGCCGTGCAGTTTTGGAGATATGGGCGTTTTAATTTTTTTCTATTTTTAGCTCCTGCGGTTCCCATGGGGCTACGGGAAAAAAAAAAATCAGCATAAATTAGGTACTTATGACCCAATAAGCCCTCACAAATCAGCCTCTCGGTTTGGAAAATAGAAATTTTGGGCGGGGCCAAAAATTTTGCTCCTCCCATAACGACGCCAAGTATAGCCCCACAAACTTCTCTTGAACAAATCTTAGTCTACACCTCAAAAGGAAGCTGCACACCAAATATCAAGTCTCTGCTACTGCTGGTTCATGAGAAGAAGATTTTTTAAGATTTCAGCACACTTTTTGGGTGTGGCCCTACCCATGGGCGGGGCAAACCTGCACACAAAAGTACAAAACCTGCACACAAAAGTCCAAAATTAAAGTAAATACGCAGCTAAAGGGTTAAATAATATAAAAATAGCCCCAAGAAGCATCCTAACATAAAATAGGAACTATGGCAATATGCTACAAGGTAAGTCACTACTTGGAAGAAAAGACAAACCTCAAAACCTGCACATAAAAGTAAAAAAAAGTATCACATTTGCTTAAAGGGTTAAAATTTAGAAAAATACCCTGTCACAGTAACCACCATGGCAATATGCCAGTCAGGTGAAACCCTACATGAAAAATATCCACTTGGAAGAAAAGAAAGACAAACCTCAAAACCTGCACATAAAAGTGAAAAAAGTATCACATTTGTTTTAAAGGGTTAAAATTTAGAAAAATACCCTGAAAATGTTACAGTAACCACCATGGCAATATGCCAGTGAGGTAAAACTCCACTTACAAATTTTTTTTAAAAAGCACAAAAATCCAAACCTGTAAACAAAAGAAGTCCAAAATTGAAGTAATTAAGCAGGAAAAGGGTTCAAGAATACAACATAGCCCTAAGATGCATGTTTACATACAACAGAAAGCATGGACATATGCTACAAGGTAAATCTACACTTGGAAGAATGGGAAAAAAAACCCCATGAAAACCTGCACGCAAACATCAAAATAAGTCTAAAAATCTATTCAAAGGGTTAAATTTTTTTTAAAAACGCACTGGCAAGATATCAATGTTATAATAACCACCACTGCAATATGCAGTGAGGTCAACCTCACATGAAGTTGTTTTTTTTTTATCACAACCTGTACATAAAAGTAAAAAGCTGTAAGCCTAAGTTCAAAACCTGTACATAAAAGTCCAAAATTGAAGTAATTCAGCAGGAAAAAGGTTAAATAAGGCCATACAAAGTTGATTCTCTGTTTCTCAGGCCATTTTTTCCAAAAAAGCATGCGGGCGGGCGGGTTTTTTTTTTTCTTTTTATTTTCGCCCCGAGAGGTTGTTTGTGGTAATTTGACCCCCACCCAAACGCCTGGTGGACCACGCAAAATTTCGCAAATATATTGGTTATTCACCACAGGGGTGTTGGGTCGTAAATGAAGTGGGGTTTGAATGTTTGTTTTTTCAGTGAAACGTGAAAATTATAACACAGGACAAAAGTCACGAAACGCCTCGTGGGTGAAACGTCTCGGGTTGAAACGTCTCTGGGACAAATCAAATGTCGAAGTGCCAACTTTCAGAGATTTATTTTACCAAAAAAAAATGAAAGTGTCAATGACACTGTAGCTCAACTTGACAAACTTGAACTTGGTAAATTATAAATGAAATGGCAAAATTAAAGGTCATTGGTACCAATGTCATTTTTTTTTCGCCAGTGGCAACATTTTTTGACAGAAACCGAAGAAAATCGATAGCTCCCATCTAGAGGCCTCCCCAAACAAGCATGCCAGGTTTCAAAGCAATCCGATCATAAATGTGCCCTGTAGGGTGTACAAAAGGGAAATATTGTGGTCTGACTAGACTAAATTCTAAGAACGTTGGCCGTGGCAACATTTTTTGACGGAAATAGAAGAAAATCGATAGCTCCCATCTAGAGGTCACCGTAAATAAGCATACCAGATTTCAAAGCAATCTAATCATAAATGTGCCCTGTAGGGTGAGCCAAAGGGAAATATTGTGGTCTGACTAAACTAAGTTCTAAGAATGTTGGCTGCGGCAACATTTTTTGATGGAAATTGAAGAAAATCGATAGCTCCCATCTAGAGGTCACCCCAAACAAGCATGCTAGGTTTCAAGGCAATCCGATCATAAATGTGCCCTGTAGGGTGTGCCAAAGGGAAATATTGAGTCTTCTGACTAAACTAAGTTCTAAGAACGTTGGCCGCAGCAACATTTTTTGATGGAAATTGAAGAAAATCGATAGCTCCCATCTAGAGGTCTCCCCAAACAAGCATACCAGGTTTCAAAACAATCAAATCATAAATGTGCCCTGTAGGGTGTGCCAAAGGGCAATATTGTGGTCTGACTAAACTGATTTCTGAAAACGTTGGCCGCTGCAACATTTTTTGACGGAAATTGAAGAAAATCGATAGCTCCCATCTAGAGGTCACCCCAAACACGCGTGCCAGGTTTCAAAGCAATCCGATCATAAATGTACCCTGTAGGGTGTGTAAAAGGGAAATATTGAGTCTTCTGACTAAACTAAGTTCTAAGAACGTTGGCCGCAGCAACATTTTTTGACAGAAATTGCAGAAAATCGATAGCTCCCATCTAGAGGTCTTCCCAAACAAGCATACCAGGTTTCAAAGCAATCTGATCATAAATGGGCCCTGTAGGGTGTGCCAAAGGGAAATATTGAGGTCTGACTAAACTAAGTTCTAAGAATGTTGGCTGCGGCAACATTTTTTGATGGAAATTGAAGAAAATCGAATGCTCCCATCTAGAGGTCACCCCAAACAAGCATGCTAGGTTTCAAAGCAATCCGATCATAAATGTGCCCTGTAGGGTGTGCCAAAGGGAAATATTGTGGTTTGACTAAACTAAGTTCTAAGAACGTTGGCCGCGGCAACATTTTTTGACAGAAATTGAAGAAAATCGATAGCTCACATCTAGAGGTCACCCCAAACAAGCATGCCAGGTTTCAAAGCAATCCGATCATAAATGGGCCCTGAAGGGTGTGCCAAAGGGAAATATTGAGGTCTGACTAAACTAAGTTCTACGAACGTTGGCCGTGGCAACATTTTTTGCCGGAAATTGAAGACAATCGATAGCTCCCATCTAGAGGTCACCCTAAATAAGCATACCAGGTTTCAAAGCAATCAAATCATAAATGTGCCCTGTAGGGTGTGCCAAAGGGAAATATTGTGGTTTGACTAAACTAAGTTCTAAGAATGTTGGCTGCGGCAACATTTTTTGACGGAAATTGAAGAAAATCGATAGCTCCCATCTGGAGGTCACCCCAAACAAGCATGCCAGGTTTCAAAGCAATCCGATCATAAATGTACCCTGTAAGGTGTGCCAAAGGGAAATATTGAGTCTTCTGACTAAACTAAGTTCTAAGAACGTTGGCCGCGGCAACATTTTTTGACAGAAATTGAAGAAAATCGATAGCGCCCATCTAGAGGTCCCCCCAAACAAGCATGCCAGGTTTCAAAGCAATCTGATCATAAATGTGCCCTGTAGGGTGTGCCAAAGAGAAATATTGTGGTTTGACTAAACTAAGTTCTAAGAACGTTGGCCGCGGCAACATTTTTTGACGGAAATTGAAGAAAATCGATAGCTCCCATCTAGAGGTCACCCCAAACAAGCATACCAAGTTTCAAAGTAATCTGATCTGTGAGGTGTGCCAAAGGAAATTGTGGACGTACGTACTAACGTACTAACATACTAACATACTAACGTACGTACGTACGTACGTACTAACGTACGTACGTACTAACGTACGTACGTACGTACATACGTACGTACGTACGCCGACGGACGAGAAGTGATGGCAATAGCTCAGCTTGACTTTGTCAAGTTGAGCTAAAAATCCTTTCACAACCTGCCTAATAAATTCGTGAATCTTTTCCCCATTATATTCAAAATTATCACAACCCATTTGAACGGGCAGTTCATCCATAAATCATATTTTTTTAAATCTGAAAATGAAATACAAAACGAATGTTTGCGTGTTTTTATTAACCAATTCGACCGCACATACCTGCCAATATGCAATTTATTTTCAACTATGACTGTTACTTTTATATCAAGCAATGGTTACTATTAGTTATCCAATTATCCTGCATCTCAAATGCATTTATTTAAATTAACTGGGAAACTTGTAACGGTTTCAAATAACAGTACACAAATTCCCAATGACGGCCATTTACAATACAAATGTTACTAAAAATAAATGCCAGGAGACTGTGTTCCATTCAACATAGCACCCGACTTTGCAGACTTTCTGAGGGTTGGTGCGAATCAAACGTGGTGCGAATCGACCATTCCCCTTTGTGACTGTTTGTTGTCAGACTGAAAGACACCTTCCTTCTTGCTATCATTATGACTTACCTTTTACAGAATAAAACACTTTCTGTCGTGAATATTGCTAAAACCCACCCACTTTATTAAGGTATGATGTAGAAAAAGCTTGAAGTGTGTTGATTTAAAATTTGCGAACGCATCGATATCGATTTACCAAAATGAGCACAATATCTCAAATTTTTTTTGAAGATTTTTTTGGTGTCATAAAAAGGTTGCATGCGCACCAAAAATGACCATGCACGCGGGCCTGAGAAACAGATGTTCTTTTTTTTATGGCCTAATACAAACATAGCCCTAATATGCATGGACATATGCTACAAGGTAAATCTCCACTTGGAAGAAAGGAAAAGAAAAAGCATCAAAACCTGCACGCAAACGTCAAAATATGTCTAATAAAAATTGATTGAAAGGGTTAAAATTTTAAAAAAAATGCACTGGAAAGATATCAATGTTATAGTAACCACCACTGCAATATGCAGTGAGATCAACCTCAATTTAAATTTTTTTTTTATCACAACCTGTACATAAAAGTAAAAAGCTGTAAGCCTAAGTCCAAAACCTGTACATAAAAGTCCAAAACTGAAGTAATTCAGCGGGTAAAGGGTTAAATAATACAAACTTAGCCCTAAGATGCATGTTTACATACAATAGAAAGCATGGCCATATGCTGCAAGGTAAATCTCCACTTGGAAGAAAGGAAAAAAAAACCCATCAAAACCTGCACGCAAACATCAAAATAAGTCTAAAATTTGATTCAAAGGGTTGAAATTAAGACAAAATACCCTGGAAAAGAGTTAAATGTTATAGTGAACCACCATGGCAATATGCAGAAACTAAACAAAGTTTTAAAAAGCCCAAAAATCAAAACCTGTATGCAAAAGTTCAAAATATTTGAGAGCCGACGCAGACGCCGACATGAGGGCTATGCCATAGGCTCACACAACTAACGTTGGGGAGCCAAAAAATATATAAATTACTATAAATTTTTTAACATTTTTATACTGTACCACTGACCCAGACTTAGCTGAATAGTAAAAAGGTTGGAGGGCCTAGGACATAAAGAAAATCCAATAGACTCAACTACATATACAGAATTATCCCCTCGAGGAGAAAGGAGAAATAGGCTTTACATGTATCTGTCTATTTGCATCAAAACGAGAAAGACACAACACCATTCTGTACTTGAGCACAATAACATCAATGATCTCTATTAACCTCCAGTACAACCCGTTATGCTAATTATTTTTAAAAGAAAGCCAATAAATAAAGGAAGTCCAGAGAAATGAGACTCCTTATTCTCATTAAAAGTGTCCGAGGATTGTATATTAACGCCCGTAAGACATGTGACATATACAAATGCTTCACACCGAGCTACACTTTAAAAATATTACAGGAATGAGATAGACATTAGCTTTACACTTTAAAACCATCCCAGCACCGACTCGGAATTACTGACTCCAGAGTAGGTATTCCCTTGCTTTTCACTATAAAGCAGGTGATATAAGGGAACACTTCCCCCCCCCCCCCCCCCCCCCCCCGCCCCTTCCCCTTGCTTTGGGTCAATCACCCCAGAACGAAGAGGGCAGCAGGACAGAGTCACTGCCGGAACCAAAAGCCTACACAACTATAGTTGCAACTGTTTAGTGGACGACATTCTGAGCAACAGATAAGCAACAGATAACGGACCTAAACAATGTAGATCTCCAGAAATGGACTCAATATTTCTAAGGTACAGATTCGTGAGAGTGGAAGGCTGAAACCAATATGCAGCCCTCATTAGATCTGTAATAGCAACACTATTAGCGTAAGCCCATGATGTAGAAAGAACTCTTACTTCATGAGCTGAAATCTTAAGCACAGACTGCTGAGTTGAAGATATTATCATAAGCAGTACTGATAGTTAATTGAATCCATCTAGCCATAGAATGGACCGAAATGTGGAGAAAGCTTCCACGGCATGTCCTACAACAGACACCTGAGTAGATTAATCCACGGTCTTTGTAGAGATAGAGATGCTACCAACAGAATTTTGTATTGAGATTATTTAACTTGAGCAATATCTGCTGAATCAATGGCACTGGAGGATACGCATATCCTATTATTTCGTTTCACGAGATCGATAGAGCACCTACTGCAAACGCTCGAGAATCCGAACATGGTGACACATATGTCTGCAACTGATTGTTGAGTTGCGTTGCAAATAAGTCCATCATTGGCCACTCTCATTGGTAGCAAATCTGATTGAATACTCGTTTGTTGAAAGTCCATTCTGACGGCAACAAGCGGCCCCTCCATAAAAGGGAGTCCACTAATACGTTCAGACGACCCGGAATACGACGGACCGATAGAATTTGATGTTCTAGTACAAACAGAAGGATTCATTCTGTTAACTTGAATAACAGAATGGAATGAGTGCCACCCTGGTTCCGAATATACGCTAATACCGTTGAACTGTCGGACAGAATTTACTTCCATTCTGAATACCGTTCATCCAATGATGTAGCGCAAGCCAAATTGACATCATTTCTTGATGTTTATGTGCTTGATTAGGAACTGCGGATCCCAAAGATCCTGGCACTTCAAATCCGTTGGGCTCAATGTTGCGTCCCAACCTGTTTGACTGGCATCCGTCAAAACTGTAAAACTCAGATACGGCAATTGCAGTAGAACTCCTTGAGTTAACCACTGAATATCTGCCCAAGTCTGAATATCTTGTTCACTTGATTTGAAAAGAGGATGTCCGTATTGAGCAAAAGAATCTTCACCCTCCAATTCTGGGTCAAAAAAATTTGGAGAGGATGAGTGCGTAGCCGCCCAATGGAATAAAATCCGCGGCAGCTCAGCACAAACCTATCAGTATCATGAAATCTCTCGCTGTAACTTTGTCTGCAAAGACAATAGCGAGTGTAACAACTGATTTCGCTCTGGTTAACGGCAGACGAACAAGATTGTTGTGCGTCTCAAAGTTCATCCCCCGGTGGATGAATGACTTGGACGACACCAGATCCGACTTCTCCTCGTTTACTTATGAAACCGAGACGTCGGAGCAATACAAGCAGATTCTGCACATCGTTCTGAAGCTTTAACTCATTGCCATACCTCTGAAGAATGTCGTCCAGGTAGGCCGACGTTACCGCAGACGAATGAGCTCGGAAATGAGTCATTACCGAGTTCATTATTCGAGTGAAAGCCCAGGTCGCTAGATTCAGACCGAAACACATTGCTCGGAGCTGATACACGACGGCGAAGCGAAGATACTTTCGGAACGCCTGATGTACCACCATGACGTGAAAGTACGCATCTTTAGATCTATGCATATAGCATAGCCGTTCACCCGAATACTCGCTCTGACCGATCGGATGGTCTCCATATAGAATCTTGGAGCCACGATCAGCCTGTTTATCCAGCTCAGATTTATGAGTGAACGGAACGAGCCGTCTGGTTTTGTAACCAGAAAAGGATGGTTGTAGAAACCTGGAGATTCCTGGATTTCTACGATCTCTATCACGATCTTGTCCAGAAGAGACTGGACTTCTGATGGAAGCAAGCCTCTTTCCTGCGGACTTGACGGAAGCTGAGTCCATCTTGGACTTCGAGTTAACGGAGGTTTTCGTTTGAAGGACAATTTAGTCCTTCCGAAATCACCCCTCGAATCCAAGGGACGTCCATAATCTACTCCCAACTGATTGAGAAACTTGACAGTCTTCCGCTCACTGTTACACGATAGAGGTTAATACCATTTCCTCCTGGCCCTGCGAGGCTTGCGGAAGGAGAAACCATGTCCTCCATGGCCCGCACCTTGCCCCGTCGACCTAGGGGCGTTTGACCGGATGTCTCAGCCAGTATTACGGCCCCTACCTGAGTTGCTACCCTGACGGTCTCTAGACAAGACCTAGAGGACGCATAGGAACCTCTATAGGAACTTCCCTTGGACGTATTTGCCCTAGAAGTGCCTGTCCTACTCTTCTCCACTGAATCCGACTCTATAGAAGCGGATTTGAATAGCAGAGAGTCTGAAGCTTTCTTAGTTATCTGATCATAGATTGCGGAAAGCTTGCCATCAAAGAGAAACTCTCCGGAGACCGGAGAGACTCTGAGAGAGTTTTTCACCTTACTATCCACACGCGTGGATGTAGCCAGGGCCGAGTCACATCTAACCAACTCCATATTGCCACTAAAAGGGCGGAGTTATATGTGAGGCCCTTGAAAGAACTCTTAAGGAGGTTGTACATCCTGGAATTCTTTTTCCTTTGAGACGTAATGATAACACTCTGGTAAGGTGATCTGCGTACGATGATGTGTCTAAGCTGACCCTGCTAGACGATATGGTCGTTTCCAACATCGTGGTTGGAATTGACATTGACGACGGTATAGACAATACTAGGTCTTTGGCCTGGTCGTCTAGACGTAGAGAAACTCTCGGAATGCTCTGTCTTGCCGTTTCGAAATTATTCCTTGAATTGATGAAAGGCAGATGTAGAGCATCTGTCGATAAGAAACCGGACTTGCCCGTTTAGGTAGCAAGTTATATATAGCGTCATTCAATAGTTCAAATGTCCGTGAGACATTTCTGGACTATGTCGGAAACTGAGGGACGATGTCCCTAAACCGATTAGGAATTCTGAGTCCAGTGGGGCTATCAGTCTCTTATCCGGCAACGCAGCATTTTTTGGTCCGGAGGAACAACGTCAGATGATAATGCCGGATGTACTCGGCAACGATGTTGTTCCGAAAGGGAAAAATACAACTCCTCCGTATCCCTTTCGCCATCCTGTCGGACCACTTGTAATTCTTGGCCATCCGTGCCTGAACCTGCAGCGGAACGTACCAACCCAGCTTCCTCGGATAATTCCTGATCCGACAGAGTTACTGTCGGTTGGGTGGATGCTGCGATAATTTGTGCTATCTGCAATAGCATGTCTGTCACGGAGGCCTGTGGAGCTACGGTCTTACAGGATTTAGCCGCTGGAAGCTCCTTGGACGTTGACTCCTGCATACTTCTTATATGCGAACGTCCAGAGTATGAAGGCCTTGTATCCTAGGCTACCGGATGGCGTGACCTGGTCGCTGTAGAATCCCTGGTCGGCGATGTTGGTTGAATATCACTGGTCACGTAGCCAAGGTGCGGTCGCGTGTGCTGCCGTGAGGATGAGGAAGCCGAAAGAGCAGTCTCTCAGGACTGTCTATATAATGAAGCGTCCCGAGCGGTGGACGTATGCTCCGACTGAGCAACGTTTTGTACCACAACATCTGGGCCCAGATGTTGTAGTACGAGAGAGGAGGAACCTCTCTCGCTCGCAGCCCGGATGGACCTGGACGAGCTAGGAACCAGACTAATAGGCTTCCTCCGTACCATCCTCGAATCCGTCGTCACTGGGTGTGCACATTGCATTTTATAGTGCTCGTATCACCCAAATCTCCTTCCTGGACCACAACGGATGAACCCGGGTTCTGAGCCATTCGGTGAATGGTTGCTACACTGGATGAGCTAGCGGACGCCAAAGCCATCGATCCTAATAGGGAACTCCAGGCAATTGACATATATGCATGAGCACTTTTACCGCTAGCTCTGTATTTGACTGTGATGACGGAAGCACACTTACGAAGACATCACGGTAACATCACCTTGTTCATGTTACTCAATGAGACCTGTGGAGACGCGGTCCTACGTAATTATCCACTGGAAGTTCCAGGGACGTTCATTCCTGTATTTATATAATATGCGAACGTCCCAACTGGAAAGGCCTCGTGTCCTTGGCTAGCAGATGGAGTGACCTGGTCGACGTGTATTCCTTGGTCGGTGAAGCAGGAGCACCAGGGACGTTCAATCCTTCATTTATATAATATGCGAATGTCCCCTGGAAATCTGTGGTCACATAGCCAAGGTGCAGTTGTGTGTGTTGACGTGGAATGAGGAAGCCAATATAACAGCCGCGTCAGACTGTCTATGCGACGGAGCATCCCGAGCAGGAGGAGTGGACGTAAGCTCCGACTAACGAACAAACATACAACAACATTGCGGCGCAAATGTTGATGTAAGAGAGAGGGGGCCTCTCTTGCTCGCGGTCCGGGTGGACCTGGACGAGCTAGCTACCGGATTGACAGGCTTCCTCTATACTATCCTCGGATCCGTCGTTGCTGGGTGTGCACATTTGATGTTTTATAGTGCTCGCATCACCCAATCTGCTTCCCTGGACTGCAACGGACGAACCCAGATGCCGATCTATTAGACACCGGGCGGACTAGCAGGCGATCAATGCCTTCGATCCTACTAGGGAACTCCCGGCAATTGTCGTAATACCATGAGCACTTCCCGCTAGCCCTAATATTGCAACGACGGAGACACACTTGTTGAAGACATCACGGAAACATCACTCTGAATTCTGAAAAAGAGACTGATAAAGTAGAGTGACCCTGCGGAGAGAGGACCAGAATGGACCCCTCAACGCTAACAAAATACCGTGACACACGTCGCCAACATTGTCATTCCAATCAACACACACAGAGCAAAAATTAGTGCGAATACATTGCCTATAAGAAACACAATGAACCTGAGAAATATCCTCGCATTACAATTTGAACAATATTTTTTCATCAAGAAAAAATGGAGACAGTCATATTACTCGCACTAACCCTTGAAATAAAGATACATAATATAATGTAATCCATTATAACATTTCGAAAGAAAATAATTTACAAAAAAAAATTTTTGAAAAAATTTTCAGAAGAGCCCAAGTTCCCAATGGGAACAATGAGCCCAAATGGATCCCCAAAAAGCCTAAGTGTGGACAAAAATTTTAAAACCATTTCAAAAAATTAATGTATCTTGCTATGAACTGAACTAAGCAGAGGACAAGTAATCACTATCAGAAGTAACAGTTGTCAACACAAACAAAAAGTGTACACAACCAGAAACATGACTCCAGGCACTGATAAACATGGCCCGAAATCAGTTACTAATTTAAACACTATCTGATGCAAAATAGAGACTTCCAGAGAAGAAACTGCAGAACATCAGATGGTAGATGCAGACCAAAACGCCTAAACACCCAAGGGTGAGGACGTAAACATGGGGAAAAAAACAGAATATTATTCTGTTATCAAGCCAAAACTCTCAAGAAATTTTAGTAATGAACATTACAAAAAATATGCCAAAAGCATGGGAGAATAGCTAGGGGGGAATAAAGGAAAGGGAGAGAGGAAACACTGATCAAACAATGGAACATTCATAGCAAGAATGACCACAACAGGGTCATGACTCGAAAATAGGTAACATGAAATAATTTCGTAAAAAAAGTTAAAAAATTTATAGTAATTTCTATATTTTTTATACTTACCAATGACCCAGACTTAGCTGGTGCTAACTCTTAAAATATAGGGCCAAACACAAATTTTGCCCCCCCAATCCCCAAAATTTGCATCTAAAACCAAAGAAAACATGTCCTGAAAGGCCCTCCACACTTCGCCTCTACTGCGCATGCGCAGTGTCAAGGACGTTCCGAAATTGGCGCCATTAATCATTCTAAAAACCAGTGCCTGGTAAGCGCTATGTACTCAGCGGGGAGGCAAGAGTTCCCAACTCCTGGGAGGGCCATCCCCGTCTGGGTCATTGGTAAGTATTAAAAATATAGAAATTACTATAAATTTTTTAACATTTTTTATACTGTACCAATGACCCAGACATAGCTGAATAGTAAAAAGGCTGGAGGGCCAAGGACATAGAGCAAAATGGAATACGCTCAATAATATAAAATAGAGTCATCCCCTGTAGGGAAAAAGAAGTAATAGGCCTTACATGTATCTTTCTTATTTATGATAAATTAGAAAGATACAACACCTTCAAAAATTGAGCTTCATACATTCATGTACTCTATTAATATCCAATATAATCCTTATACTAATAATTTTTAAAGTAAGCCAATAAATAAAGTAAGTCTAGAGAATAGAGACTCTTATACTCCTAAAAGTGTCTGAGGATTGCATAATCATGTCCGTTGACATATGCAATAATCAAAAGCTATACTTTAAAAACTAAGACTTGAATGAATTTTAAAAACCTAAACTTCTCACTAAACAACCATCCCACTAACAGCTCAGAATTACTAACTCCGGAGGAGGTATCCCCTTGTTTTCATAGTAAAACAGGTGACCCCAAGGGAACACCCTCCCCCCCCCCCCCCCCCTTTTTCTTGCCCTGGGTCAAATAGCCCAGAGCGAAGAGGGCAGCAGAACGGAGACACTGCCGAAACAGACAGCCTACCTAGCTATAGTAGCAACTGTTAAGTGAATGACATTCTGAGCAGTAGATAATAGACCTAACAATAGAGGCCTCCAGAAATGGACTCGATATTTCTGAGATAAAAATTCATGAATGTGGATGGCTGAGCGCAATGAGCGGCCTTCAAAAATCTATAATAGCGACACTATTAATGTAAGCCCAAGATGTAGAAGAACTCTTACTTCATGAGCCGAAATCTTAAGCACAACTGCTAAGTCAATGATATACCATAAGCAGTACCGATAGTTAATAGAATCCATTAACAATAGAATGGAGCGTAACGTCCTTCTACTAGGCATCAAAGACAGAAGAAGCTTATGCCCATAGTAATAAACAGATATCTGTTTATAAATACATAAACTCTACCCGGAAAGAGTAAAGGCCTATGCCCGTACGAAGACGGAAGGAACTTAAAAACAATAGGTTCCGGATATTAGGAGCCTAACTCTTATGCAAAAATCCAACCTAAATAGTAACGGAAGTAGTGATTCCGAAACTACGAAAGTGAAAATCATCCATCGATAGTGCATGAAACTCACTGACTCTACAGTAAAAGAGAAACCAACAGAATTACTGTCTAAAAGGTCAGAATTTGAAAACTACTGTTTCCAGAGGCTCAAATGATTACTTAGGTAAATAAGAACCGAAGATAAAATCCATATAGGAATTTAATCTAAAGATTCTAAGTCTATTTATCAAAAAGTTACTAACTGACTTAGATAAAGAGACATAAGACTCAATTGTAAACTATCGTAGAGTGCATAGGTATGAGGTAACATAAACCTATAACCTTAATAATAACAGGCTGCAGTAGATCTTGTGAAACAAGTATACTAAAAAATTGCAATGAGTAGTATGGAGGGATCAACAATATGAACATAATGATCCCTACACCAACGACGGAAGAGCCTCCACTTTAGCCGCATAGAATAGCGAAGAAGAGGATCTCCTATAGTAAGAAATCGCGTCCAAAGCTCGTCCAGTACAATGCTTACAATGCAATACGGACCACACAACGGAATACATGAAGGTTGCGACCTTGCGGGTTGTGATAAAGATGACACGATTGACCCAGTGAAAAAAGATCCTCACATTGAGGAAGATTTCACTTTAAGACCCACAGTAGACAAGAGAGTAAATTACCCATGATCTCTGTGAAGATAGAGATGCTATCAACAGAATGTATTGTGGTTGTTTATCTTAGCAATACCTGCTGAAACAACAGCGCCGGAGGATACGCGTATCCTATCATTCCGTCCTATAGATCAATAGAGCGTTAACAACATTAGCTCAGAGATCTGGACAAGCCAACACATACGTCTGCAATTGATTAGCAAGCTGTGTCGTAAATAAATCATCATTGGGCGCTCCCATAGATAGCAAATCTGATTGAATACTTGTTTGTTGAGAGTCCATTCTGACAGCAACAAGCAACCCGTAAGTGAACGGGAGTCCGGTAAAACAATCAGACGACCCGGAATATGACGGACCAAAACAGAACTTGGTGTACTATAACCAACAGACGGATTCTTTCCATTAAATTGAATAACGGAAACGAAAGAGTGCCTCCCTGGTTCCAGAGATACGCCACTACTGTCGAATTAAAGGACAGGATTTGGGCATGCGTTTCTGAATAATGTTCATGCAATGACATAAAGCAAGCCTAAAAAACATTATTCCGCGGAAGAAAATTGGTTGCTAAGAGACTGCGGAACCCAAAGCAAAGGACCCTGGCACTTCGAATCCGTTGGGATCAGTATTATATCCCAATCTGTTTGACTGGCGACCGTCATAACAGCCACACTCGGGTCCGGCAACTGCGGTGGCACTCACTGAGTCAACCACCGAATGTTTGCCCCAGTCTGAATCTCTTGTAACACTAGATAGACAAGAGAACGTGTAAATCGAGCAATTCATGGATTGCCGAAAAGTTGCCGTCGAAGAGAAGCTCCTCCGAGAACGAAGCGACTCTGAGAGAGTTCTTAACCTTACTATCCACGCGTGTGGATGTAGCTAGGGCTGCGTCACGTCTAACCAACTCCAATCAGCCACTGAAGGGCGGAGTTATACGTGAACAAACTACTGCCCTCAAAAGAAATTACATTGAGAATAATATCCCGTAAATCTTTTCTTGAAGACGTAATGATAACGCCTCAGTAAGGCGGATTACGTATGATAAAGCGTCTAAGTTAAGTCTACTATACATCATGTCGTTTCCAACATTGAAGTTGGAAAAGACATAAACGGCGAAAAAGAATATTTCCAGTCTTTAACCACACCGTCTAGACGCATATGAACTCTCGGTATGCCCTGCTCTGCCAAAATAAACTATACGTATAAATGATAAAACGGCAGAAATGAGCAACGCGGACAAGAAACTAAACTATCATGCTTGGTAGCAGGCTTGTATGTATATATAGCGTCGAAAAATAAAACACATGTTGTAATCACATTATTGGACTGCGTCGGTAAGTCAGGGACAATGTCCCTGAACCGATCGAAAAATCCGAGTCCAATGACGCTATAAGTCTCTTATCCAAGATCGCAGCAATGAAGTCCGAAATAACAATCACTGGAAGATAATGCCAGAAGATATGAAAGGCAGCTTCCGATACTACTAAAGGGAAAACTCGAAAACTTTCGAATCCCTTTCGCCATCCTGTCGGACCCTATAAAGCGTTCGGTCGTCCGTACCTGATGCAACCGCGGACCGCACCGACCCAGCACCGTCGGATAATTCCTGATTCGACCAAGAAACTGTCAATTGCTGGGATGCTGCGAAACAACTGTGCTAACTCGGATAGCACGTCCGTCACTGAGGCCTGAGGAGAAGCGGTCCTACAATGCATTGCCGCTGGAAGTTCCGTGATCGTTACCCCGTGCATACTACCAATATGCGAGCGAACGGAGTGTATAGGCCTCGTGTCCCTTGGCTACCGGATGGCGCGACCTATTTGCCGTGGAATCACTGAATGACGAAACTGATCGGATACTCGAGGTCACGTAGCCAATGTGCGGTCGTGTGCCCTGCTGTGAGGATGAGGAAGCATTAAGGACAGTCTCTCGGACTGTCAATATAACGGAGCGTCCCGACCGACAGACATATGCTCCGAACGTAAAATATCTGAACCACAACATGCGGTCCCCTATGTTGTTGGACGAGAGAGGGACCTCTCTCGCTCACAGCCCGGACGGACCTGGACAAGCCAGGAACCGGACTAACAGGCTTCCTCCGATCTGTCCTCAATCTGCCGTCACTGGGTGAGTACTAAAGTAATTAAAGTGCTCGCATCACCCAAATCTCCTTCCTAGACCGCAACGGACGAACCCGGCAGCCGAACCATTCGATGAATGTACGCTACACCGGGTGAGCTAGCGAATGTCACTCCGTAGGCGAGAGACATATTCCATGAGCACTTATTGCCGCTAGCTCTTCATTAACTATGACGACAGAGGCACACTTTTGAAAGACATCTTCGTAACTTTGCGAACAAGAAACCAGAAATGCTTGGTTATAGCAAGCATAAAATAATAATATATATAGCGACTTTCAATAATTCGAAAATTTGTGTGACATTATTGGACTATGTCGGAATTGAGGGACGATGTCCCTGAACCGAACCAAAAATTTCTAAGTCCACCGACGCTATCAGTTTCTTATCCGGCATCGCAGCATTCTGGTCCGACGAAAGAAGCTGTAGAAGACCAAGTCAGATGACATACACAACAGCATATGTTGTTCCGAAAGGGAAAGCTCGAAATCCTCCAAATCCCTTTCGGTATCCCGTCGGACCAGATGAAATTTTCGGACGTCCGTACCCGCTTCCGCGGAGCGTCCCGACCCAGCATCGTCGGATAAAAAATATGCGACAGATTCAGTTGATGCTGGGATGCTGCGATAAACTGTGCTATTTAGGAAAGCACGTCCGTTCCCGAGGCCTGTGCAGTAGCGGTCTTACGATGCATTGCCGCCGGAAGCTCCGTGTACGTTGACTCCCGCACACTTCCTATGCGAACGTCCGGAGTCTGCAGGCCTCGTGTCCCTGGCTACCGGATGGTGTGACCTGGTCGCCGCGAATCTCTGACTGGCGAAGCTGACTGGATATCCGTGGTCACGTAGCCAAGAGCTGTCGTGTGCGCAACTATGAGAATGAGGAAGCCTTATTGACAGTCTACTCCGGACTGACTATATGTCAGAGCGTCCCGAGCGACGGACGTATGCTCCGAATGCGAAACATTTTGTACCACAACATCTGGGGCCAGATGTTGTTGAACGAGAGAGGGGCCTCTCTCGCTTGCCGTCCGGATGGACTGGAACGAGCTATGAACCGGACTAAAAGGCTTCCTCCGTTCTCCCTCCAATCCGCCGTCACTGGGTGTGCATTAGGTTGATTTATAGTGCTCGCATCACCCCAAAATTCCTTCTAGACCGCAACGGACGAACCCGGCTGCCGAACCATTCGGTGAATGGACGCTACACCGGGCGAGCTAGCGGACGTCAAAGGCCGTCGAACCTACTAGGGTCCTCTTAGGCAATTGGCGTATTTACATGAGCACTTTTCCGCTAGCCCTTCATTAATTGTGACGACGGAGGCACACTGTTGGAAGACATCACAGATACATCACCCTAATCTTGATCGTCTGAAATAGAAATTGATAAAGTAGAGTGACCCTGCGGGGAAAGGACCGGAGTGTCCAATTCCCCAATAACACACTGTGACATACGCTTCCCATATTGTCATCGAAATCATACGATACAGAACAGGAGTTAATGCGAGTACACTGACCACATATAGAATAATTATAAAGTCAGAGGAAGACTTCCTACAATTGATCAATATCCTTTCAATGTGAAAAGAAAACAAGTCCTGGTACTCGCACTAACCCCTGGCAATCAAAATACATAATAATAATATGATCCATTAATATAGAAAAAATAATTGAAATCAAAATATTTTGAAAAAATATTTTTTCAGAACAGCCCAAGTTTCTGAAAAGTAACGTTGAGCCCCAATGGATCCCAAGCCTAAGTGTGGACAAAAATTTAAAAATATTTTAAACAATTTATTCAACACTTACGAACAATAATAATGTATCTAGTTATGATTAAAATAACATCAAGATATTATTTTCCAGAAATCCCCCCCTCACACAGAGGGCTGTTGTAAATGTAAACAATAAGTGTAAAAACACTAAAATAAGACTCCAGGCACCCAGGCCCGAAATCAGTTACCAAAAACACACTATCTGATGCAAAACAGAGACTTCCAGGGAAGAAACTGCAGAACATCAGATGGTAGATGCAGACACAATGCCTAACCATCCGTAGGTGAAGACGTAAACATGGGGAAAAGAACAGAATTCATTCTGTTATTCAGCTAAAACTCCCAAGAAAATTTAGTAATAATAATTACAAAAACTATGCCAAAAGCATGGGAGAATAGCAAGGGGGGACTTAAAGGACAGGGAGAGAGGAAAACACTTAAAAAACAGTGTAACTAAATAATCAGAATGACAACAAAATGGCTGCTGCCTCGAAAATAGGTAACTTAACATAATTTCATTAAAAAATTTTAAGTTACAGCCCTGATAATATTCTGTCACACATTTTTTCCTCTCCTCCTTCTCTATCCTCCTTAGAATCACCATTTCACTAATATTTATGTGTCTGGCATCATTTAAACTGAGATTTACAAGCACAAAGATCAGTCAGATGTTAACTGATGAAGGGCCAAACTTAGAATGATTAATGGCGCCAATTTCGGAACGTCCTTGACACTGCGCATGCGCAGTAGAGGCGAAGTGTGGAGGGCCTTTCAGGATATATTTTCTTTGGTTTTAGATGCAAATTTTGGGGATTGGGGGGCAAAATTTGTGTTTGGCCCTATATTTTAAGAGTTAGCACCAGCTATGTCTGGGTCATTGGTACAGTATAAAAATATTATAAGTTACAGCCCTGAACATTTCCTTCCACTGTTTCTTCCTCTTCTTCTATTTCCTCCTTATATCCACCATTTCTCTCATAATTATGTGTCTGGCATCATTTAAACTGAGATTTACAAGCACAAATATCAGTCAGTTATAACTGAATTGAGGGCCAAACAAAGAACGATAATTGCGCCAATTTCGAGACCTCCTAGACACTGCGCATGCGCAGTGGAGTAAAAGTATGAAGGACCATATAGGACATGTAATTTTTGGTTTTAGATGCAAATTTTGGTGTTTGGGAGGTTAACTTTGTGTTTGGCCCTAAATATTTTAGAGTTAGCACCAGCTAAGTCTGGGTCATTGGTACAGTATAAAAATAATAATATTTGAAAGTTATGAAATAATAATAATGAAAGTTATGAATATTCTCAGACGGACTCACAAACGGACGCATGGACGCACAGACAGATGCATGGATGCACAGACAGACGCATGTAATCCAGTATACCCCCATTTTCTTCGAAAGTGGGGGTATAAATATAGATCACCATAATATGCAATAATGTTTACTTTAACACACCTTCTTACAATAGAAAATTGATTAAGTTTCCACCTTAAAAAAAATATAATTAAAGAAAAGTTCCAGAAAATAAGAGTTAAGCATTGTAGTCAGGGTCCTAAATAACCCACAACTGCAATTTGAAAGCCCTGGGGCCATTGGGCTCAAACAAATTTACTTAAACACAAACTCTTACAAAATTGGACACTGACGCCACCACCATGGTCACAATATTACCTTGCCTCTACTTTGTAGTAGGTGAGCTAAAAATTCCTCTGAATTGAGGAAAATTCACACCCCTCGAGAAATTGGACAGAAAAATATTCTTTGATGATTTGCATAAAATTGTCATCTATGAAATAAAATTACCTGGAAAATCAGGCTGTCATCGAACTGCATGAAAGCTGTATAAGGATCCATTTCTATATCTTGAGCTATATTCTCAACTGGAGAAACTGATCTATCCCATACATTCTTTTCTTTGTTAACATCTTTGAAACATTCATCATTCGTTCTGGCATAGTCAATGCATTTTGGAATCACTTCACAGTCATCACCATCAGGATTTGGTGTTTCTTGACCATACAATGAAGAATCAGCTATGACATCACAAACATCAGTCATTCTCAATGTTTCTTCCTTGGTTTCAGAAATAAAATCTTCAATGAATGGAATATATTTCTCATTTCCATAACTCCAGATGCCATAGGTTTTCTCCAATGGATTTTGTGAATCACTTACAGCAGCCTCATGATTCCATTTTGGATTTCTATCACAACTTAATGAAGTTGCTTCTTGTTCAACGTTGTAACCAGACTCTGTATCATTATTCAGTCTGTCAAACTCTGGAAATGGCACATTCTCATGAAGAGTTTCTTCTTCACCGCAGATCATGCTGACACAACTCTCCAGATCAAGCTCACTCACCCCAACATCAGCACTCTCTTCACCACCCTGGCATCCTTCCAGTTCCAGTTGACAACAGTCACTTTTTGCCACTTCTTCACAGCTACCTTTTGATGATTGTTTCATATTCTCTTCACTGGAACTATCTTCATCCAAGCTACGCCCAGTTTGAATATATTTATTTCTATCACTTTGCAGTTTGAATTTTGGAATGAATGAATCATTAAATTCTTCATCATCTTTGAGATAATGTTGATAAGGGCTCTCTGTGTTTTGTCCTGACCCACCAAATAAGTCTTTAGTTACACCATACATGTCTTCAGATATAGGTGTTACAGAAGGAGTTTGAATTGGACGAAAATGTGTTGCTGCAGAGAAGTAAAGATGTTCCTTGTAAGAGTTGCAGGATGAGTGAGACTTTGTATAAAATGGATTAGTTTCCCTTGCATACTGTGACAAAATTGGCTCACTAAGTACGTGGTGTATGGATCTTGCTTTTGGAACTACTCCATCAAAGGCAGAACATTCTGATGGAATTAAATCAAAACTTTTAGATAATGCAGAGTATTTATCAAGTCCAGTAAATGACCACATATTCTGTACATCACTGAGAGAGACATTTTTCATACAATCACTATATGAATGTCTGACTGGACTACAGAAGTGTAAAACTGAACCAGAAGAGTTATCAGCATTTACCCCTGAAAGGGATATTTCAGGAATGAGAGTATTATAGGATGGGCTTGTTCCAGTATTAAAAAGAAAGCTGCAAGTTTTATTCTGTGGAAATGAATCAATACAAGTTATCCCACTATTAAACAAATCAACTGTGTTTCTTTGTTCATCCGACCATGTAAATGACCATCTCTTATTTCGCTGTATATTTATATTCCAGAGTTGCTGAAGTATACTGTTATTTTCAGGAAGAGAATATTTTGGATTTTCAAATGAGTTTACAAAAAGACATTCATTCCATATATCTCTTTTCAATGGCCACTCTCTGGGGAGCATCAGGTCAGGCAAGACAGAAGGATAGCGCACTTTTTCAAAAAGTGAGTATCCATCAAGAAAACAGTCAGCTGGTTCGCTGAAGATATTTGTGAAATGAAGAAGATAATTTGGATCAAGAAGAGTGATGCTATTTTTATTAGAATCATTTGTATTTTCGTCCATTGGTGGAGTCTCAGGAACCGTTTGAGGCAACAGCTCAGTTGCATCTAAATTAAAACTCTGAAGGAGATACTCAGAATCAAGCAAAGTTAGAGGATCATCGTGAAACTTATCAATGTCAGGTAAGAACTGTATATCAAAAGAGTCTGGATTTAATAAACAATTTTGGTTGTTTAACCCAAGAGATTCCAAAAGATAATCTGAATCTACCAATGTAACAGGGTTTTCTTCGGATATTTTTTCTTCGGGAGAAGAATCCAGTACTGACAAGGCAGACTCTGTCACAACTTGAGATGTATCTGAAAAAGAGGAGTATGCACCTGGACTGTCGGATCCATCAACTAATTGTGAGTGGTCAGTATTTTTATCAGCCTCCAAACCACTTTCATCTGAAGAGTTCCATATGTCTTGGACACCATAACTTCCATTCTTGATATTGAATATATTATCTTCCAAAACACTTTGCATTAGTAAACTGTGTTCCTCTTCTGGATGTGTATTATCACACTCTTGTAATTCCAGAGGAAATGGCACAAATACATCATCATCAAAGTGCCAAAACTTTTCTTCATATAATATCAATGGCGGTTTAACAAATTTCTGATCTTTCAGTGAATTGTGTGCAGTTGGTGGGTAACTGTGCCTTTTGTATAGATGTTTTGGTGCATCTGCTTGGAAAGGAACATCTTCAAGGGGCTGGGTATACCAATATTCATTTTCTTTATTTTCTGATTCTAAAAGTCCTATGACAGGAGTACATTCAGATGTAGTTACCCAACCACTATCTGAATCTTTTATCCTGACTGGATTTGCATTATTTGGTGAGGAAAAGTCCCGTGGTTGGAAGAGTATCTCTTTCAACATTATTTCCAACTGCTTGCATCTTTCAAAATCAGCACTGCTGCTATTATCTTCCTCAGTCCTGGGTGATTTATACTTGGGAGATTTCTGAGAAGCATCCTCTTTAAGTTGGCCATCTCTACTCGAACCTTTATGCACTTTTGATCCAAAGTTTCTGTGTTTTCCTTTGCCTTGTACTTTGAGCTTTTTGTAAGGTCTTTTTCTTTGGCTGAATCGTGACTGAACAGATGACAAAGGACATACATGACCCTTTGCATTAAGATCATTTTCCTCTTGTTTGGAAACCAAGTTGGTATTTGGACAGGTATGTCTACTGGATTTGAGTGGCGGCATTCTATCTTGACTGGATAGTCTAACAGCTTTCTGGTCATAATCCTTACAATCTTTTCGGTGACAAATGGATATAGGATTATATTTCCAAATGCTGTGTGCACTATCTGATGGTATCGATACAGCTGATATTTTGCCATATAAATCAGGAAAGGCTTTGCAATACCTAAAACGATAAAAAATGATAAATTTATATACAATTTGTTAAAATTAGTAGAAAAGCAAATAGATGAACATTAGTTAGAATTTTCATTTTTTCCCGACTGAGATTTGCTTTTGCTTTTTGTCAACTGTAATGCGATCCCTGATCTATTTATTTATTTATTTATTAAGGTTTAACAACCTTTTAACAGCCAAGGTCATATCGTGTCAGTGACAGTTTTATGGATGGAGGAAGCCGGAGTACCCAAAGATAACCACCGAGCAATGAGGAGCAGCTGCCAGCTCAACATCGTAACTCCTCACTGCAGCACAGGCAGGGTTAGATTGGTTGAAGATATGCACACGAGCAACGTGCAGTATGCCGTAGTGCACAGCATCATTGTGCCCCCATGTGGACAATCGGGTTTAAGTGCCTTGCCCAAGGACACAATGTGGGAGTCCAAATCAATTGCTCAAACGGTCACCCATCCAAGGACTAACTGGGCTCGACACTGCTTAACTTCGGTGAGATCCCTAATCTGGATTATGGCTCAAAAGTGTTGATCCAATTGAGTAATGGGTCCTTTTTTTAATTTTCGAGGGAACTGTACAGTTAGTGGTCTTGCTTCGGAAAATGAAATTCAGAGAGGCATTCAAAATTCACAAACATTGGAGTTTTTTTATATTATTAACAGGATTATTTTGTTAACCTGTATTGGCCAAATATTGGAAAGAACTTGGAAAATATAATGAAAAAAAAGGCTTAAATATACATGGGCAGGTTAACACGCTTCAGAAATTCAATTACCACCTAACTGTACCACCATCATTAAAAATGATAAATTTTAAGTAATTTGTATATTTTTTATACTTACCAATAGCCCAGACTAGCTGGTGCTAACTCAAATTAATCCAGGGGCAAACACAAATTTTGCCCCCCATTTACCAAAATTTGCATGCAAAACAGAAAAAATTAAGTCCTAGATGGTCCTCCATACTTTGGAGATCTATGCATGCGCAGTATCCAGGAAAGTACTGAAATTGGTGCCAACCATCATTCTTTCTACAATGCCTGCTAAATGTTATAATCAGCGGGGAGGTATGAGTGCCCACTCATGGGAGGGCCATCCCCGTCTGGGCCATTGGTTAAGTATAAAAAATACACAAATTACTCAAAATTTATCATATTTTTATACGACAACCAATGGCCCAGACTAGCTGAATCGTAAAGAGGCCTAGGACTTGAAGGAAAATCCAATCTCTCAATTACTTCAGTAAAGGATAGCTCCTAAAGGTGAATAGAAGACTCAGGAATTATATATGTCTTTCTCTTTTATGAGAAAAGAGAAAGGCATAACACCAAAAATGTAATTGAGAATTACATAATATATAATTTCTCCATTTAATGCCAGCATAACCCGTTATGCTAATTTAGTGAAGAAAACCAATATATAAAGCTGGTGCAGAGAATGAGATGCTTTATACTCATTTAAAAGTGTCTGAGAATTGTATATTAACGCTCGTTTGACACGTAACATATACAAATGCTTCACAGTGAGCTACACTTTGAAAACAGTACATAACTGAGACATAGTTATTGCTTCACACCGAGCTACACATTAAAACTACCCAGCACCGACGCAGGACTACTGACACCGGAGGATGTATTCCCTTGCTTTTCACTATGAAGCCAGATGATCATAAAGGAAAAACCGTCCCCTTCCCCTTGTTCTGAGGTGAATTCCTCAGAATGAAGAGGGCAGCAGAACGGCGTCAGTGCTCGAGCAGACTGCCTAAAGACCTTATAGATGCAACATGAATGGACGACATTCTGAGCAACAGAAAGAGGACCCCAAAATCTAAGGTCACCAGAGATGGACTCTAAATTTCTCAGGTAAAACTTGGTAAATGAAGAGGGCTGTGTCCAGAAAGCAGCCTTCATAAGATCAGTAATGGCTATACTGTTAGAATAAGCCCAAGAAGTGGACAGTGCTCTAACCTCGTGCGCTGAAGATAGATTTTCGTAAGCAATGCGTATTGCCAACTGAATCCATCTAATGACAGAATAAACAGAAATATCTTTTCTGTTAGAAATCAATGAAAGAAACGTTTTCTTCCATTTCTAATAAAATCTGATCGACGTTTATAAATGTGCATTGCTCTGACTGGACACAGCAAATGTCTACGGTTATCTGAGGACGATAAAGCCTTAATGACAATAGGCTCCGGCTGCTTATCCAGAATCTGATTTTTAGCCCAAAACCCCACTTCCATGGTGAGGGTAATGGTATTACCCACACTACGGTAATGGGATTCATCAACAGATAATGCAAAGTTCACAGATTCTTCTAGCAAATGCAAAGGCTGAGAAACGCCACCTTATAGGTCAAGAATCTGAACTCTACGATGTCTAACGGATCAAAAGGAGCTTCTTTAAGCTTCAACAGAACCCAAGCCAAATTCCACTTAGGAATTAACCTGAGTGTTCTAGGTCTATTAATAGAGAAATTTCTAACTAGCTTGGATAAAGAAGTATCTGATCTAATAGCCAGGTTATCATGGTCTGATAACATGGACATATAGCCCTTAATAGTGACGAGCTGCAGTTTGGGATCGTCAAACAAGTAGACCAGGTAACTGGCAATGTGTGGTATGGACGGATCGTATATGTCTATCGACTGATCCATAGACCAACAGAAGAAAACCCTCCACTTCGCTGCATAATTCAATGAAGAAGAGGCCCTCCTACAGTTAGAAATTGCGTCCACTGCTCGTCCTGTAAAAAGTTTTCCGTGCAAGAAGGACCGCACAATGGAAATACGTGAAGGTTGAGACCTTCCAGGTTGTGATGCAGTGCCCGGGACTTCCCCTGATAAAGAAGATCCTCTCATGGAGGAAGCTTCTGGGGAATGTCCTATAACAGACACCTGAGAAGATTGATCCAAGGTTTCTGTGATGACAGAGGTGCTACTAGCAATATTTTGCAATGAGACTGTTTGGTCTTTAACAGAATCTGCTGAATCAATATGCATATCCTATCATCCCATCCCATGAGATCGACAGAGCATCTACTGCGTACACTCGATGATCCGGGCATGGCGACACAAATGTCGGTAACTGATTGTTTAGATGTGTCGCAAAAAGATCTATCATGGGACAATCCCACTGGTAGCAAATCTGCCTGAATATTGGATTGTTGAGAGTCCACTCCGATGGCAACAGGCAACCTTTCCAAGAGAGCGAGTCTGCTAATACGTTCAGACGACCCGGTATATGATGGCCTGAGAGATGAACGTGATGATTCAGAATGAATAGGAGAATCTTCTCCATTAATTCGCATAATGGAATCGAGTGAGTGCAGCCTTGGTTCCTGAGGTCAGCAACTACTGCCGAGTTGTCCGACAGAATTGAACATGGACGTTCGCTATTTGACGAATCCAATGTTGCAGTGCTAGCCATATTGACATCATCTCTTTGATGAATATGTGCTTCTCTAGGAACAGAGTCCCAAAGACTCTGGCACTTCAAGTATGAGGGACTTAGGGTCACGCCCCAGCCCATCTGACTCGCATCCGTCATAATCGTGAAAGCTGGATCCAGCAGTTGAAGCGGAACTCCTTGAGTTAACCATTGAAGATCTGCCCAAATCTGAACCTTTTGTTTTACTAGGTCCATTAAAACAATACTGGTTTCGAGCGAATGCGTCTTCATGCTCCAGTTCTGAGTAAAGAATATCTGAAGGGCACGTGTGCGCAGACGGCCCATCAGAATAAGATCTGCAGCTGCTCCGCACAGCCCCATCAGTCGCATAAACTCTCTCGCTGTTACTGTGTCTGAGTTTAGACAAAAGCACGCATAACAACTGACTAATTTCGCTCTGGGTAACAGCAGATGAACCAGATTGTTGTGAGTCTCAAAGCTCATTCCCAAGTGAGTGAATGACTTGGACGGAGCTAGATCCGACTTTTTCTCGTTTACTATGAAACCGAGATGTCGGAAGAATTGTAGCAGACTCTGAACATCATTCTGAAGAATAGTTCTGTTGCCATATCTCTGAAGAATGCGTCCAAGTTAGCCGACATTACCGCAGACGGATGAGCTCGGCAGTATGACATTACCGAGTTCATTATTCAAGTGAAAGCCCAAGGAGGCAGGTTCAGACCAAAGCACACTGCTCTGAACTGGTAAATTTCTCCTCGCACCGCAAACCGCAGGTACTTTCTGAATGCTGGATGGACCAGGACATGAAAATAAGCATCTTTTAGATCTATGCTTGCCGTATAGTCGTCCACTCGAATGCTCGCTTTTACCGACTGAATGGTACTTTGGAGACACGATCAACTTGTTTATCAGGCTCAAGTCTATTACAGGTCGGAACGAGGCGTCTGGCTTCAATACAAGGAACAGGTGACTGTAAAAACCCTGATAATTTTGAATCTGGGTGACCTCTATTGCTTCCTTTAATAAAAGAGCCTGAACCTCTGCTAGGAGGGACTCCTTTTTGAAAGGATCCGCCGGAAGATTTGTCCAACGCGGACTTCTTGTAAGTGGGGGTTTTGCTCGGAATGATAGCCATAGGCCTTCCTAGACTACATTTCTCACCCATTGATCTTCCGTGACTGCTGTCCAGTTTCTCGCGAAGTTTGATAACCTTCCGCCAACTGGCAAGCAATAGAGGTCTTGACCATCACCTGTAGGACTTATGAGGCTTACGGGAGGAGAAACTTTGTTCTCCCCGCGAAGAGCCTCGTCCCGTCGGCTTAGGGGTGTCTGACCTATAATCCTGATCAGACCTACACCCCTTTACAGAGTCGCTGTACTGATGACCTCTGGAGTAATTATAAGAGGGTTTCTTGTACCATGTTCTTGTTCCTCTGAAAAAGAAACTGAAAAACTCGAATTATCTTGCGGTGAGAGCACTGGCATAGGCATCTCACCATCAACAACGTACTGTGACGCCCGTTTCCAACGTCTGTCATCCCAATTCACACATGTAGGACAAGAATCTGCAGGAGTACATCGACTGCAGGCAAGGCAACTAGCATGTAAATCTGAGGAAGACTTCCTCGCCTTACATTTAGAGCAGTAAGCTTTCATGATTCAATCAAAATAAGTCAATAGTACTCCTACAAACTCCACAATAAATTTATGATAAAGATACATAAATAATGCAATCAAAATTGAAAAATTAAATTCAAAAACTTTTCGAAAATTTTTTGAAAAAGCCGAAGTTCCCAAAGGGAACAAGAAGAGCCCAAAGTTATCCCAATAGAGCCTAAATGTGGACAAAATCCAATATTTTTGAGCTACACTACCGGAATCATAATCAATGTATCTTACAACAATCCTACAGTAATATAATATCTAATACTGCATATATTTAAAGACGTTGCCAATGTGAACAACATCAAAGGAAAAAAACGGAAACAAGAGATCAGGCACAGAAAAAAGACCCAAAGTCAGTAACAGATTTTAAAGCCACCAGATGTAGAGCAAGATCTTCAAATGAAGAAAAATCGATACATCGGATAGAAGATGCAAGACCAAAATGACCTAACACCCCTAGGGTGAGGACGTAACAATGGGGATAAACAGAATAAACATTCTGTAATACACATTTAAACTCCCAAGAAATGTAATACAAATTTTCGCTAGAAAACATCTAAAAAGCTTAGGAGTTTAACAGGAGGGCTTCAAGGAGGGATAGGGAAGGAACACTTAGCAAACAGTGGATAAATCATTAGCAAGAATGATGACGTCAGGCGTATGTCCCGAAACTGAAAAACATGAAATAATTTTTATAATTATTATAAAGTTACAGCCCTGAACGTTTCTAACCACCGTTGTTCACTTCCATCATCCATTTCCAGCCTTGGATCCACCAATTTTTCCAATGATTTGTGTCTGGCATCCTCAAAAAAGTAGATTTAAAAGCACAGATGTCAGTTCATTGTTGCTGACTTTTGGGCCAAACAAAGAATGATGGTTGGCGCCAATTTCGGTACCTTCCTGGATACTGCGTATGCAAAGATCTCAAAAGTATGGAGGACCATCTAGGACTTAATTTTTTTGGTTTTGCATGCAAATTTTGGGGATTGTGGGGCAAAATTTGTGTTTGGCCCTGGATTAATTTGAGTTAGCATCAGCTAGTCTGGGCCATTGGTTGTCGTATAAAAATATTTGTCGCATCGATCAATTCCTGACCACATGCACATCTACACTTGATAATGATACTTCAGACGAAGTTTCGTAAAAATCCACTGAAAACCGTAGGAGGAGTTAAGGGGACAAAGTTTGTGACAGACGAACAGACAGACTCACGGACTGACAAACACCATATCAATATCCCCCTCCTGACTTCATCAGCAGGGGATAATAACAATGTCATTAAAAAGTATGTGTTACCAAGCGACTTCTGGTAAATAGTAAACTAATTCCATGACCAGAAGTGATGACAAGACATTCCGTATTAGCTAGAGAATGTGACATAAATAGATATAGTTAACTGACATGTATATATATAAATTATTAAACATCCAGTGGCAGCAAAACCATACTGTAATCGTTACCTGCCTGCTTCTGTATAATGAGAGAGGATGGGATATTTCTATCATATAAATATAAGGCAAAACATTAAAAGATACACTTAAAGATAACAGTGTTCATGAAAAAAACTGTCATTTTATTTGCATAGGCTCTTTACTTATGAGACAAAGTCCACCGCCGATGATATAGAATGAATATTTCGACCAAATGAAGAAATACAAAGCCTTGGGAAACTGGTTGTGGTTGCATTGAAAATGGGGGACAAAAATGAGGACATAAACAAATGCCAAGATATAATTTATAAACGTCACTTCCATGGATAGGTGAGGTGATGATAATCACTCAAAACTGCCATTAAATCTTAGTTTTGAAGAGACAAGGAGAAAACAAACCTGAAAGATGGTGGGTGAAAATAAAACTGAAGCCTAGTGTGCATGTCCAATGAGAGAGGACAATGGGGTGTAATCCAGAAGAGAGGAAGGATGGGACAACTGGCTGTATACTCTTTGCAAAAGAGATCCAAAGTCTGTTCTAGACTAGCTGTAACATCTAGTGATCGGCTGTTATCCTTTTTCACTGATCCTAGAATAAAGAAACCTATCCTTCCACAGGAAGTGATGCAAGGCTTGTTGGAAGAGAAACATCCTTCCTTTCTCAGATAGACTTTGAGCCTCTGTAGGATCTAGGTCTCTGACCATTAGTATTTGGTCGAGCCTGAGGAGACCTTCAACCAGATCACCTATTAGATCTATCAGCCCACGACCACCTCGGGTCTGAACTAAAACAACCTCCTACAGGATCTGATTGTCTCATCAGATGCTGATCCAGAGAATTGCAGATAACTCCTTGTTGTTCCAAGCTCTATCAATCCATTAAAAAGTGTTGAGCTTGTTAACCACAGCGAACCAAGATACCCTTTTGCTTGTGAACTACTGGATTTTAAAATATTGTCATTACATAATGACTCCAAATCATTTATATAAGATATGATTTTCTTTCACAGAATTGCCAATTATCAAGCTCGGCTGATATGATGGTGATCTTGGCTGATACAAAGCTAGAGTTGTCATCCTTGATGCATTACCAGGCACAACCAATTTGTTTATATCAAATTGTTCCCAGTCATTCAACAAATACAATAATGAATTAGAAAAATTGGTGTTACCACTACCAGGCATAATGAAGTGGTTTGAAACCGAGCTTTGTATGATGAGAAATTAATGATGGCAATAAGTAATGATTAGAAGATGAAGAGAAGAAAAAAGAAAGTTGCATAAAAAACTCATCAAAAACTAAAATTCAGAGTGGTAAGTGGAGATTTGTTGAAAGTACAAAAAGAGGTAGTTCAACTATACAAACATCGCAGCTTTCCCAATGGGGAAGAAGAGACATTCGCATAGCTGAAAACTAGAAGAAACTTCAGACTTTGCAAAAAGAATGAGAAACAATAACACTGTCTGAAACTGTAACAGATCTGAGAATGTTTGAAATTGTTTGTTTTGGTGTAATAAATAAATAGGTAATAAACTGGTGTAATAAATAAATATGAAGTTACTTAGGGCTGATATCTAGGGCGATATGAAACTAACCAAGTAATAAGATCAAATTATTGACATCAACAGTTTTGTGGCATCCAAGGCCAGTGGAAGGGATCCGACAGACACTTTCACTCACATAGTCATACATCCAATACCTCCTGGGTGCAAGGTAGAAGTCACTATGTGTGAAGGAAGCATTTGTCAAAGACTTATTGGCATATTTATTGTTGAGGATTCAGAAAGAATCCTTCACCAGGCAAGACTGAAGAAGTGTCATCGACATTTTCTTCGGACATATGTTTATGGATATGTGCTTATCTTTCCAGGAAACTGGTCAAGAAGATGAAGAAGATAATATCTGCAGTTTCACAACTGGCAGAGGGTCAAAGATAAATTCTAATGAACTCTGATAATCTGATAGTTGTCATGGAATGGATTACTCGTCATAGAATCCTAACTCTCCAAAGAAATCTAGCCAAACAACATGCAGTGAGATGTACGCTCTGGGGTGGGTAATCTGTATCTGTTAAATAAATCAGTGTAGCCCTGCCTATGCAAATGGAAATATTCATGTCTCAGACCTGGAAATAAAGGGCCTATACCATAACCCATTGGCAGGCTACGCGTGCTCATAACACATAGGAAAAGAGTGCTGTATTGCTTCTCCACCTTCTCTGTTTTTAATATGCGAGTCATTCTTTTTCAACATCTTAATGGGATTCCCGCCTATGTAAATATCAACATTGTTACCATTTACTTTGGCAGAAATTCTTTTAAGATGGTAATTTAATAACCTTATGTTGTATTACTTTGTCTTAACCTGTCGAAAGCTGCCGTAACCTGTAGTTCATTCGCATATTGTAACCCACAGGTAGCCTAAATGATCATTTGTGAGTTATTTCCTGGCCTGATGTCTCCCATGTTTGCTCGATTGAAATGACACAGTCAGTTTGAATACTGTTCCTCTAGCCATTCAAAGGAGTCTTCTGATCGGCTGAGCTCTGTCAAACAAGATATAATAGAATAACTACTAGTTTTCTCGCAAAAATTAAGCAAAATTATCAAACTCTGGTTAATGGAATCAATGCTCCTGTCAACTGGATATTTTTTTGCAGGCAAAGTGTCTATTCAATCAAAAGGGTTCTACTGTACTATAAAAATCACCTTTCTGCTGCATTCGGAGTTTTTGTAACATGTTCTAAAGATGAACAATGCTGTACTTGTGCTTTTACATTTGAGGTGGTGTTTTCTTTAAACTTCTCTTTATCTGCAAAAGGAAGATAAATGTCATGTTTTTAACATTTTTTGATAACATCACCAGGAATTTTAAGATGGCAAAAAGGAAATATCAGCAACACTGATAACAAGAGGCCCCACCTGACAAAGTTGTTTAAAGAAGGATTTAATTAGTATCTGCGGCTAGTAAACACTACAGAGGAATGGAATCATGTTACTATTCAAAACTCTGTTGTCAAGTAAGATGATTTTTTGGGGTATGGAGATGCTACCACACAAATAACGTCCATATTTCCAGTAATAGAAAATAGGAAGCCCAAATATCAATCTAGGGACAAACTAGCACTGATTTAGTACCCCCCCCCCCCCCCCCCCAATCAGGATTTTGACCATTGGCTCTGAAGAAGCAGATTTTCAAAGATTATTCCTCATATTCAACTACATTAAAGAGCCTGAATATTAACCCAATTCTAAAACATGTATCTGATTCTCTTCAGGATGTTATATACCATATATCACAAGAGCAATATATGACTGCCTATGAAGAAATTATGCTTGTGAAGAAATTTTTATTTGAACAAAAGGTCAATAAGGCCAAAAAAAAAAAAGGAATTGATTCTCAGGCACCGCCGCGTTGAAAAAAATGGCCCGCGTTGGGCCTTTTTATTTGGACCGTCATTGCAAGAAAATAGGAAACAAGGAAATTGAAAAGGGACTATTGGTTTTAAGGCCCAAAACCAACGAACAAACAGGTAAATATACACAGGCGTGTGTTAAGTGTGAGAGCCTCTGGCCTTGGCTTACATTGGGGGCGAAATTCAAGTCGCCCTTCTAAACTTCCTTGGGAGACGTGGCAGTTTACTGTATTTTCTTATGTTTTATTTTTTTAAAAACACACGCTTCCGCAAAAAACAGAAAACACGGTTGCTGTTAAAGTCCGTCACACGGCTATGAAAATAGCCTAAACTAGCCCAATTTTATATTTCTGAAAAGAATTGCAATGGCGTAGTCGTTCGAACAATTCGCCCCAACTGATAGCAACCAGCACAAAATGGCTATTTAAAAACAAAGTACCAGACAAAACCGGTCCTACTATTTAACGAACACAAACGAACATAAACGAACATAAACGAACAGAAGAGAAAATAATAGGAAATACAAGTTAAAAATGATTGAAGGTGCATATGCAGATATATGTGGGTATATATTATTCGTTTGTAAAATTTTATTCACTTCTGATGAGTATTTTGATGATTAATAAGGTTTATAAAATGTACGACGGCGCGAAATTCTTGTGTTCGTTAAGTAGTAGCCTGCTTGAAGCTGTCGACAAGATGCGACAAAGGTGTGAAATCAATTAGCTGTCTATTTGAGGAAGAATGTCGCTGAGGAAAACAGCGAAGTTCAGGTTTAAGAGGATGGCAAGCGCCTATTTTAATCGTGTGTAAAATTGTATCCACGTCTGATGAGTATTTTAGTGATAAATAAAGATTATAGCCATTATTTGGATTGACAAACATACATCAAACTCTCGCTTTGGATTCCGAGGACACATCAACGGCGAGTCGGGGACAAACCGTGATCTACCCTTAGAAAGCGGAGCAAGACTCGGATACATGTAGCATATTGTACACCCACATAATGATAATAATCTAAAGATCTTAAAATATCTTGGGGATAAGTCATTAAAGTCCAGTTTAAGCTTTCCTGAACACTTTCCCCGAACAAGCTCACCCTCCACCAACGCGGGCTCCCACTAACGAGAGAGGACAACCAGGCGCGTAGCCAGGAAAAAGTTTCCCGGGGGTGGGGGGGCGATAACAGGGGGTGGTATAGCCATCAGATGCGTGAAAGGCGGGGGTGCTGGGAGGGGGGGTCCTTCTCCAGGAATTTTTTTTCGGGGGGGGGGGGGGGGGGGGGGGGGGGGGGTCTCCACCAGGAAAATTTTAAAATCAAAGTCTACTGGCGGAAAACATTTGGAAGGAGACACAGCTAGATTTTGGGGAGGGGGTAAGTGCCCCCCAGCCCCATGTGGCTACGACATTGGGGACAACCCTACCCATACTCTCCTAGAAACGCGACCCGAGAAAAAAAATCCCGCCCCCCGCCCGCCTCACACTGACTCTCCGGGCTCTTTCCAGGAAGAGGGTTCCATGATACAGTAACGCGGTGATATCTTCTACATACACCCCAGCCCGTTTTTTTTTAAATCTAAGTCTACTGGCGGAAAACATTTGGAAGGAGACACAGCTAGATTTGGGGGAGGGGGTAAGTGCCCCCCCCCCCCCCCCCAGCCCCATGTGGCTACGACATTGGGGACAACCCTACCCATACTCTCCTAGAAACGCGACCCGAGAAAAACATCCCAAATCCCGGGCACCCCCCCCCCCCCCCCCCCGCCCCACACTGACTCTCTCCAACGAGGGGGACACCCCGGGCTCTTTCCAGGAAGCGGGGTTCCATGTTATAGTGAGGTTGAGACTGACATTGTCGACAAATGCAATAGACGCTATCTTACAACATTCATGGACAAATTACGGTCTAAAGTTTTTAACGCTCGCAAACAAAATCCAATAATTCCGAAATCGTGGACAAATAATAACTGTGAAAGTTTGAACAATATTATAAAGTTGGAAAACAATTGGAAAGTACTTAAATTGACTGACCGTACTGACAATCTACATGGCATTGTGACTGACCAACTTAAAGACATTCGGGGTGCTCTTCAAGATGATTGGGGTTTAACATTTATCTAGTCCAATACTATTAGCCTTCGTCTGTGCTCCGAATTTATTATTTTTTTATTTTTTAATATGTCGCAACCGGTGCGACATATTAAAAAAAATAATAATAATAAATTCGGAGCACAGGCGAAGGCTAATATTATTGGGCTAACATTTATCACGAAGCGGTTAGGCCTACTGTATCATGGAACGCGTTTCCTGGAAAGAACCGGGGGTGGATGGGGCTCGTTGGTGAGAGTCTGTGGGTGGAGGTGTCCCGGGATTTGTCGTTGCCACAGGGGGCAGGTGCTCCCTCCCCAAAATGTAGCTGTACCCCCCTTCCAAATGTTTCCCGCCAGTTGTTAGACTTAGATTTTAAAATTTTCCTGGGAAATTTTCCCCATACCCCCCCCCCCCCCCCCCCCCCAAAGAAAAAAAACCCGGGAAAGGACCCCCCAGACCCCCCACCCCCGCCTTTCGCGCATCTGATGGCTATAACCCAAGCCCCCCCCCCGCCCCACCGCCAGTTATCGCCCCCCCCCCCCCCCCCCCCCCCCCCCTAGAAACTTTTTCCTGGCTACGCGCATAGTTGTCCTCTCTCGTTAGTGGGAGCCCGCGTTGGTGGAGGGTGAGCTTGTTCGGGGAAAGTTTTCAGGAAAGCTTAAACTGGGTTTTAATGACTTATCCACAAGATATTGTAAGATCTTTAGATTATTATCATTATGTGGGTGTACAATATGCTACATGTATCCGAGTCTTGCTCCGCTTTCTAAAGGTAGATCACAGTTTGTCCCCGACTCGCCGTGATGCGTCCTCGGAATCCAAAGCGAGAGTTTGATGCATGTTTGTCAATCCAGAAAATGGCTATAATCTTTATTTATCACTAAAATACTCATCAGACGTGGATACAATTTTACACACGATTAAAATAGGCGCTTGCCATCCTCTTAAACCTGAACTTCGCTGTTTTCCTCAGCGACATTCTTCCTCAAATAGACAGCTAATTGATTTCACACCTTTGTCGCATCTTGTCGACAGCTTCAAGCAGGCTACTACTTAACGAACACAAGAATTTCGCGCCGTCGTACATTTTATAAACCTTATTAATCATCAAAATACTCATCAGAAGTGAATAAAATTTTACAAACGAATAATATATACCCACATATATCTGCATATGCACCCTCAATCATTTTTAACTTGTATTTCCTATTATTTTCTCTTCTGTTCGTTTATGTTCGTTTATGTTCGTTTGTGTTCGTTAAATAGTAGGACCCGACAAAACAACGAATTACAGAAGACACGCATCGAGTTAATTAGAATTTATTAAAAGTTAACCACCGTTTCAAAACAAAAAAAATGTATTGGAGACAGTTCGTCCATATCGAAATTGCTTGCGGTTACGCTCTGTTCCACTGAAAAATTGGCTGCATTGAAATTCGCCCCGCAATTTGCATTGAATGTTTTTCTTTGAAAACTTGTGAAGTTTGTTGGAAGGGGGTTAAATGTAATAAGGCTACAATAGAAATCACAGGTATTTGGATGGATAAGAATGGCAGACCTTCAAAACACCAATCGCACGTGTCAGTGAAAGATGGTTGGCAGAAATTGTCAGTTTTCTGAACAGTGTGTTATTACCCAGCGCAGCCGGGAAGGGAGACAACTGAAATGTTTTGTCATTTACCAAAGAAATTAATTAACTCAAATTGTTAATAACGCTTAATTTACGAAGAATATCGAAAACTTTTTTAACTACGCTTTTCAACTCAGTTAGGGTATTCAGAAACCATGAATGACCCAGCTTCTTATATGAACTTGAAATTTATTTTAAACACTTTAAATATTTTTTTAAAAAGAATATACCTTCTGTTACAGAGAAGAACACGCTCACCATGGGTCATACTAAAAATCAAAATAACTCACAATGATACCAATTTAATACGAGGGTGGTCAATAATATCCAGTATTCATAAAATAGTTCTGCTTTGTAAAAGTTTAAAAGTGAAGTCAGAGTTCTGTTTCTAAATACAAAAAGTGGTGATATCAGAAAATAAAGAAAAACAGTTTTAGTTTTCAATAAAATTAGTTTTATTTGTATATCATTTTACAATATGCACTTTCCATGCTTTTCAGGTAAAAACAGACATCAGAAAGTGACTTTTGCCTCTCAATCCTTTCTCACCATCTGGAAGAAATAAAAATAAAAAATAAAAATAAAATCCTCCCTCCCTCATTGATTTGAAAAAAAAATTGCCTGAGAATCAATTGATTTTTTTTTTTTGGCCTAATTACTTAAATAAAAAATAACTGTACATTCCTGGCTTACGACCCATTAATGTTGAATATATTGTTTTCAAGTTACTGCGTGGAGAAACAAAAGTCACCCAAACTCCCAGATGGTTACCATGGCGACCATATTGGACATGCCAGAATGCTGGTTATCGAACAGAATCATCCTCTAGTCATGACTGATCAAACATAAAAAAACAGTATCTGTTGGATGTATTGTTTTAAATTATCGTGTGGGCAAATAAAAGTTAACGGACAGACAGATGGACGGACAGACCTTGATACTGGTAATCGAAAGGAACCATCCTCTAGTCATGACTAATCAACCATAAAAAACAGTATCTGATGGATGTATTGTTTTCAAGTTATTGCGTGGACAAACAAAAGTTAATGGACAGACGGACGGACATCCTAACAAATTGGTAGTTATGTGGCTATTTTTATGGGACTACAATAAAATGCATGTCCATTATATTAAAACAAGTGATTTTGGGGAATATTTTGGGGGTGGTAGAAAACCCTGACCCTACCCTTTACTGACCCTAACCCTACTCCCCCCACCCCCAATTCTAAACCCCACCCTAGACTAATGAAAATTCAATATATTCCTAGTCTATTTTAACTAAAATGCATGTCCATTGTATTAAAACAACTTTATGGGTGAAAATTTTTGGGGTGGTAGCAAACCCTAACCCTACCCTTTACTGACCCTAATCCCACCCCACCCCAACTCTAAACCCCACCCTAGAATAATGACATTTAACTGTGTGACTAGTCACATAAATTGCGGTAGTCACCTAACCCCCATTTCTACCAACAAATAGCCACCTAAACCCCCATATGTCTGCCCGGATGGACAAACAGCCAGACGGACATTGATGCTGGTTATCAAAAGGAACCATCCTCTAGTCATGACTAATCAACCATAAAAAATGCCGAGAGGATCACCGATCCAATGTCGAGTTGTGACAGCACAAAAGTGGGTTTAATCATTATCAACTTATCGTCCGGAAACCAATTGTTTACAATTTACTATGTGAAGGGTCACTGTGACCTTGACCTTTGACCTAGTGATTCCAAAATAAATAGGTCTCTTTCTTGCACCAATGCCAACCTACCTATGAAGTTTCATGAATGTAGGTGGAACCATTGTCAAATTATCATCTGGAAACCAATTGTTTACGATTTATTATGTTCAAGGTCACTGTGACCTTGGCCTTTGACCTAGTGAGTGCAAAATAAATAGTGGTCTTCCACTCACCTTTTCAGGGGAAAAATTTTAAATTTTTTAAGTCCCAGGGTTTTCAGGGTAAAATTTTTTTTTTTTTTTTTTTTGTCTTAAAATTGACCAAAATGCAGAAAAAACAAAAAAAAAATTTTTTTTTGGATTTTGGTCCAAAATTTCTAAGTCCGCAACGGGACCCCAAATTTTCAGCCTAAATATGAACCTAGGGACTTGGCTTCAACAAACTTGAATCTCACCCCCCTAAGGATGCTGCATACCAAATGTCAACAGATTCTTATTGCTAGATCTGAAGAAGAAGATTTTTCAAAAATACTCCTCATGCTGCACTAATTTAAACATTTGGGCTCCCATAGAGAGCCCAAATATCGACCCAGGCAATTGATTTCAATAAACATGTGAAACAATCTTCCAAAGATGTTATATGTGAAGTTTGAAAGCTTTTGGAGCAGTGGTTTGGGAGAAAAGTAGTCTTATATGTTTTTCCCATTACCCACAGTGTTAAAAAATGATGACTCAGCACTTTTTCAAAGTCCCCAAAAAGTACCCCATCATAAAACCGATGACAATTTTTTTTTTTGACCATTCCATTCTGTTGGTCCTAAGGAAGCTTCACAACAAATAAGAATTCTCAGTGCCGTGTAGTTTTGGAGATATGGGCGTTTTCATTTTTTTCTATTTTTAGCTCCTGCGGTCCCCATGGGGCGACGGGAAAAAAATTTTGGGCATAAATTAAGTACTTATGACCTAATAAGCCCTCATATCAAATTTGGTCCAAATTTGTCTCTCAGTTTGGAAAATAGAAATTTTGGGAGGGGCAAATATTCTTTCCCCTCCCATTACGACGCCAAGTATAGCCCCACAAACTTCTCTTGAACAAATCTGAGTCTACACCTCAAAAGGAAGCTGCACACCAAATATCAAGTCTCTGCTACTGCTGGTTCATGAGAAGATTTTTTAAGATTTCACCACACTTTTTGGGTGTGGCCCTACCCATGGGCAGGGCAACTTGATTTGAACAAAATCAAATTGCGATGTCATAAACTATTATCTCAAATATCAATTAAATTGGTTCAGCGGTTTGGGAGAAGAAGACGCAAACACCATGTTCACGGACGAAGGACGGTGAGTGATCACTATAGCTCTTCTGACTGAAAGTCAGGTGAGCTAATAACGCTTCACATCGAACTACACATTAAAAGCATATAGCGGGGGAGGAATTCGTCACATACAGGTGAATTGTGCACTTGGTGATACCTTCTTGAAATTTGGCACACTGTTAGTGTAGGCTATGAGGTTCTCAAAAACGATCGGCTACAAGTTGACACCGACCGGTGGCGACCAGTAGCGGCACAATCCAAAATGGCCGCCAGCGGCTGAAGGGAACCTCCTTTTCGACGGTCTACCGACTATACATCCGATTGTAAGGGCGCGAAAGTGAACTCTGATCCACGCACGTGTTGGAAACAGACGTGGGAGATGATGTAGAATAAAACGAGATTCTCTATACGGACGCATCAATTTCTTGGAACTTGAAAAGAGCGTTGTTTCTCCGGGATCAGCGTCATTCAGGCAAACCTGAATGACGCTGATCCCGGAGAAACAACGCTCTTTATGAAGCAGTCTCTTTGCCATACAATCTCTTGTTTGGCGTAATTCCGCAAGCAATTCTGATTTGTCTGTCGAAATTAATTCGAGAACGCGATTGTTCACAAAAATCATTCACAGAATGAGTGAGAATCCTCTTCGTGTACGGACTAGTACTGACTGGGAACGTTGTTGCTTTTGCCAGCAAGACAGTTCCAAGAAATTGATGCGTCCGTATAGAGAATCTCGTTTTCATGACGCCTATAAAGCTATTGAGGAAGACATAACGCGCTTCCTAGATAATGGCGTTGAGCTTCCATATAATTTGACCATTGATTGTTTGATGAGAGAGAGTGATGAGTGTATGTCGATGTCACTGTTGACGAATAAGGCAATATATCATAAGACATGCCGTGACAGTATTCGGACTCACATCGTACAGCGCGTGCTACACAAGCGAGAGCGAAATGAGGCAGTGGCATCCTGCTCCACGCTGAGTCCTAAAAGAACACGGACAAGTTTTGAATCTGGCTGTGACAGGAAACTGCCCCAGTGTGTTTATTGTCACAAACGCGAAGGTGACAGCAGTGAGCCTATTTGCAGATCAATGTCTGATAACAATAAACTCAAAATTATGGCAAAGGAAGCCGAGAACTGGGTTGTTTTTTCTCGGGTCAATGCAGCATTTGATTCCGCTGCTAGTGATCTTTACTATCACAAAACCTGTTATTGTAAGCTTGCCAATGAAGCACGAGCGGCTAAATCTAAAAAGTCGAAGAACGCCGAACATTCCGCGTCAGGCCTGCCCTATGACCCTCTCGTTATGGCAGAGCTCATAACATTTGTTGAACACAACGATTCCGCGATGAAGCTTGTCGATCTCAAGAATCTGTACAGTCGGAGGTTGAAGCAAGTCGGTTCTGATTGGCTTAGTGAAGAAATACATTCCACTCGATTCAAAGAACATTTGTTGCAGAAATTGGGCGATGGCTGGGACGCCTTCACACAGGGTAGAGATGTGTTTATTTCAAGTAGGTTTCGAGTTGGCTCCTTGTTGTCCGAATCTTTAACTCGTATAGTGTCTGAGGAAGAGGCAAAAAAGATAGTTGATGTGGGTCTTCTTCTGCGTAAACACATACTCATATCTCAAGCTCCTTTCACGGGATCATTTTCATCTTATTGCTTGAGCGAGCCTGTACCCAACTCACTCCTGACTCTTCTTAGAGTTCTACTTGAGGGCACATGTAGTATACAGAACTTAGGCGATGATGAGACTGTTAATGCCAAGACTCGAGTGGCTTGTACTATTTCACAGATGTTGATCAGCAATTCAGCGAAACGCTCCGAACATGCACAAAATGTTCACCAGAGACGTGACAGAGAAACTCCAATGCCTCTTTATGTGGGTTTGAAGTTGCATGCCCATGATCGTATGAAAAATCTTATCAGAGATTTTCATCAAATGGGACTCTCTGTCTCTTATGATCGCGTAATGGATGTTCGCAGGAGTTTCGCGAGAGCTGTTTCACTGCGGTTCAAGAACGAAGGTGTTGTAGTCCCAGCTAACTGCAAACGTAATGTTTTCTCGATAGGAACCACTGATAACATTGATGTATCTGGTAGATCTGATATGCATGGTACGTCCATCACACTCATTGGTCAACTGAGCAGGGACAATGTGGGTACTGATCCCCCACCACTGAGTTTAGATGTTCCAGAAGACACACAAATTGAACTCCCAGACGACTATGCATTTGTTCCTTTCGTTGAAGACTTTGGTGGGGACATCAGGCTTGAATCTCCAGATGAATGTAATGTACGGCCCAATGAATATGCAGATTTGAACGTGGGAGAGAATGACTGGTTGTCTCATGTGTCACAGATCAGCAATAAAGGGAAGGTTGATGGCAGCTGGCAGCTTGATGAAGTCCCTGTGACCTTTTCAGGCTTCTTTTCAAAACATGAAGATCAAGACAATGTCAAACCTCGTGCAGTTATTGGGGTATTCCCTGTTTTCAGTGAGCAGAAAGCGGACTCACTCAGTATGCAGAAGCATGCTATGTATGTGGTCAGGGAAGCTACTGCTTTCGTAAACCCCGGCCAGATACCTGTCATTGAAGGTGACTGTCCGTTGTATGCCAGGCAGAAAAAATGTCAATGGCTGTTCCCAGAGGAGATAGGTGAGGATCGAATGGTGTGTATGATTGGATTCCTGCATCTTGAAATGTGCACCCAAGAAGCTGGTGGTAAGCTTATGGGTGGTTCTGGTTGGGAGCGAATGTTTCACCTCGCAAAGATATTCACACCCGGTGTAGCATCATCCCTACTTGGTGGGAAACATGTCAAGAGGACGCGACAGGCATATCTTCTCACTCTAGCTTGGCTTGAGATCCTCAGAAAGAATGCTTATGAGATTTACTGTCAGCAGACTGGGCCCCATGAGTCATTTGAAATGTGGGAACAGAGGATTCTTTCACAATCTCCAACTGCGCGCTATTGGGGTGAAATCGTTCGGAACTTTCTCTTGACAAGCTGTCAATTCGTTCGGAACCAACGAATCGGTAACTGGCCTGGTACACTGTGTTCTATCGATGAGTTGTGCAGTTACTTTTTTGCCCTAGGACATACAAATTATTGTCGGTGGGTCCCCGTATTTCTGAGAGACATGTCTCAGCTACCCAGGCGGCATCCTTCAATCCACAACAAATTCATGGAAGGCCATTTTGTGGTCCAGCGTAGTGAGAGGAAGTTCAGTATGATGGGTTTAGATCAGAGCCAAGAACATAGTATCCAACTACTCAAAGAAGACAGTGGTCCAAAAGGTCTCTATGGCCAGGCTGAAGAGAAAGTCGTTATTGAGCTTTCAAGGTCAGAAGTTCTGCGTGTTATAGATGAGTATGAATATGCAAGTTTCCACACAACATCATCAGATAACACGGAACACCCGGAAAGTTCGGTATCAGAGCAGAAAAAATTTCTGAATCAATTGAAATCTCTCCTCGATCTGGTGAATCAGGGACTCATTATCAACCCTTATGATGAAACTAGTGGTCAGCTGGTGACATTAGATACTGGTGAATATATGGACCCCGAAGTTAGTAAGAGTTTACGGTCATTACCCGAAAGGGGCAAGCATTTATATTCCACTTTCTTGAAGGAAAGGCTTGTGGAATGCACCGTACCCCTGAATGATGTTATTCCCAAGGCAAATATATATACCTTCCTTAACCCACCCCCAGCCAACCTGGACAAAGGCCGAGACAAACTCATGTCAAGTAAAGCAACTGCCGCAATAGTTACCCAGATGTTCGTTTCACTGCAAGCCCGGCCTGATTCAAACATGGATGAGTTTTTCATGCACGAGAATGCACGTGATCCGCCAGCATTATCCGATAAAGGTAAGCTACGGAGTGGGACAAAATCTCAAATTCTCAATTGTTTACCAGCTATTCCTGCACAAGGGAAGAATTCAGCAGCTAGACAAGCTTCAGTTGTCATCTTGGATATGCCTGCTGTAGTCCATGTAATCAAACCACAGAAAGCGGATCTGTTTGGAGAATATGCTCGATTGCAATTATTGCCATACATCGAATCTCTGATTAACACGAACACCACAAGGGTTGATGCGATCTATGACTGTTACCCCGAAGGCAGTTTGAAGAATCAGACGCGAGCAAAACGCCTCGGTGAGACAGCAGTTAGGTTGATACGGGTGTCCGAGAACGTCCCTTTACCTAAAGGGAAGAATTGGCAGGCATTCTTGAAAGTTAGTGAGAATAAAGATGAATTTTTCAAGTTCCTGTCTGCTGAACTGCTGAAATTAACATCAACATCCGAGTACCAGTTGTTAACGACATCAGGAGAATATGTACTATGCAATAAGGATGTTAGCTTATGTGACATATCTCCATCGAACCACGAGGAAGCAGACACGCGCATGATGCTTCATCTCAACCATGCAGTCTCACAAGGTCACAAAATAGCTTTTCTTCGCACGGTTGATTCTGATGTCGTCATTCTGTCTTTGCACCATTTCGCAACATTCCGTGACCTTGGACTCAGTGAGCTGTGGATTGGGTTTGGAATTGGAAAGGCATATAAAGATATGCCAATTCATGAGATAGCTTCACAACTTGGACCTGATTACTGTAAGGCCCTGACTTTCTTCCACGCCTTCACAGGTTGTGATGTAACATCCAGCATGCTCGGCATTGGGAAGAAGACAGGATGGAATGCATGGATGAATTTTCCCGCATCAACTGAAATGATGATAGAATTGACTGAGAATCCGCAAGTCTTTTCAGAGGATTCCCCTCATATGCAGCATATCGAAAAACTCACCATACAGATGTACAGTAACAGTTGTGTCAGTACACGTGTCAATGATGCGAGACGGCATATGTTCACACATGGCCTTAAGTCTATGGAAAACATCCCGCCCACCAAAGCAGCTCTGTATCAACATGTAAAAAGGGTAATTCTTGTGTCATCTTTCATTTGGCATCGTGCTCTGCAGAAACACTTATGTGTGCCAGACCCATCACAGTACGGATGGGAGTGGAATCCACGTCTCAATATTCTGGTCCCATTTTGGACTCACCTAGGAGACGCAAGTGCTGCATGTGCACTGATGCTCCACTGTAGTTGTGCCAAGGCCTGCAAGGGCAATTGCAAATGCTTGAAAGCTGGATTAAGGTGCACACCTTTGTGTAAGTGTGAAGGTGGCTGTTGTAACAATATTGAGTAGTATACTGTCATGTTAGGACCAGTCATCTCCTATTCTGGTATTTTTTTTTCCATTTTCGGCCAGTTAACACATGTCATGTTTCTAGTTGAGTTGATTTTGCTAACAAATGTTCATCCCATGTGGCTTGCTACATTGTCCGGGGTATAGGAATACAGTTTTAGATTTCGGAAAATAGTCTGTTATTTACTGCACAAGACGGTGTTAATTCATGCATAGCATGATACAATATCCCCAACTATTTTGCCTCTGTACAACAGTTGATACCTTCGTTCACCCGTGTGTTCATCTATGGTATCCTTGTCTTTCTCTGGCCATAGGCCACATGTGACTAGTCAGTTCCTACTCCATAGCAAATCAACTTGGAAATCCTTCATCTTGTAGCGCACTCATGTCTCAATGAATCCATACCTGAGTTGATCTAATAAATCTAACGTAAGGTATCAAATTGCCATACCGGATCATATTTCGATAAGTTATTCGCTAAAACATTTCGACCACTCATCGACATCAAAGGTCATGTTTTGGCTCCCAGTGGTGGCTATATCTCTATATCCCTGGTAAAGTAGCATACCATGAGGGATGGGCATTAAGTGTCGGCAACATTAATCCTGACTTGGAACACACCACATCTTAACTGGCCGAAAATGAAGAATACTACTTGTAGTCAAAAAATATTCCTGTACCTCGAATGACTGCAAACATACACTCACCCCTTCTAGTCCCATTTTGCCAATGTTCTATACTGGCAAGATAACATTGTATAATTAACAACGGGAACTAATGCATCCCGAGTTCATTCCAGCACTGCCCTTGCTGGCAGACGTGTCGCTATGGTGTTGAGATTGAACCAGAACTCCTCTAGAAATTTGATAGTTTTATTTTCTTAGAAAATAAATCTATCGAAAATGCCGGAAGTTGAGAATAGACTGTCACTTTAATTGGATTATCAAATGTCCAAGTATCCCCACTGCTGCATACTATCGAGTACCCTTGTTCATGTGTTGACAGGAATCTCTCATACCATGTTCATTTGACCATTGCATTCCCGAGAAACATTCAACACTAATTTATCTACGGACGGACGATCATACTGACAGTCAGACACACAGACGCACACATCGACGGAAATTCTGATCCCATTATCCATTAATCTTCCCCCCAACTTGTTCCAAGGGCTTCACTCCATCATTCACATCAATTACAGCACATGTATGGTGTTAGGTTTGGAGCTTCAGTTGTGCGATCGGCGAAAATAGCTTTTTTTCGATCCGCTTGGCGGCCATTTTGGATTTCGCTGCTAGTGGTGGCTAGAGGATGGTGCCAACTTGTAGCCGATCGATTTTGAAATCTCTGATGCCTACCCTTACATCATGCCAAATTTCAGGAAGGTATCACCAAGTAACGCTTCACATCGAACTACACATTAAAAGCATATAATACATTGAAAATTGCTTCATACCAAGCTACACATTAAAACTACCATACCACCGACCCCAGGATACTATCACTGAAGGAGGTATGTCCATACTTTTCACTATAAAGCCAGATGACTATTTGGAAATACCATCCCCCCCCCTTCCCCTTGTTTTGAAAGTAACTGCACTTCAAAACGAAGAGGGTAGCAGACTGGAGACAGTGTTAGAGCAGAATGAAAATCCTAATTAGAATGGACGACATTCTGAGCTACCGATAACGGTCCTAAAGATCTGAGATCATCCGAAATTGATTCTAAATCTCGAAGATAAAATTTGGTAGAAGTCGTCTGTTGTGTCCAGTAAGCTGCTTGCATCAAATCCTTCAAAGAAGTACTACTAGCATAAGCCCAAGAAGAAGCTAAAGCTCTAACTTCGTGAGCTGAAATCTTATAAGCTATTCTCTGATTCACAGACAAAGCATTATAAGCCGACCGAATAGCTAATTGAATCCATCTAGATATGGAATGAACAGAAATATCATTTCTGTTAGGAAGAAGAGAAAGAAATAACCTCTTCCTACCTCTTCTAATAAAACTAGAATGCTCCTTATAAATCCTAAGCGCTCTTACTGGACACAACAAAGGTCTCTGACCATCTGAAGACGGTAATGCTTTAATAAGAATAGGACTAGGCCGTTTGTCCGGAACCTGATTCTTATCTAAGAATCCCACTTTCGTAGTGAGGGTAATAGAATTACCAACACTACGATAATGAGAGTCTTCAACAGACAAAGCATGAAGCTCACTAACTCTTCTAGCTGACGCAAATGCTAAGAGAAAAAACGTTTTATAAGTAAGAAATTTAAACTCAACAGTATTTAACGGTTCAAAAGGTGCTTCCTGAAGTTTCAGAAGAACCCAAGCTAAATTCCACTTTGGGACTAGTCTCAAGGTGCGAGGTCTATTCACAGAGAAGTTCCTCATTAATTTATTTAAAGATAAATCTGACCCAATGTTTAATTTCCCTTGGTGTGCATAGGTGTCAGAAAGCATACACCTATAGCCCTTAATAGTGACTGGCTGTAGCTTAACTTCATCAAAAAGATAAATAAAAAAGTTAGCTAATTGAGGAATAGTTGGGTTAAAAAAATCAATCGTGATTCACACCAACGAACAAAAACCTTCCACTTCGCTTCATAATTTAATGAAGAGGAGGTCCTCCTACAGTTAGAAATTGCGTCCATTGCTCGTCTGGAAAACTGTTTTCCGTGCAAGAAGGACCGCACAACGGAAAAACGTGAAGGTTGAGGCCTTCCGGATTTTGATGAAGCAGACAGAGTTTCCCCTGCGTCAGAAGATCCTGGAGAGGTGGTAACTTCCGTGGAACGTCCCAAAGAAGTTCCCGGAGAAGATTTAGCTATGGTCTGTGAGCCGACAGACTTGCAACCAGAAGAATCTTGCAAGAAGACTGTTTTATCTTTAGCAAGATCTGTTGAATGAGGGGAGCTGGAGGGTGAGCATACTGTATGATCCCGTTCCAAGAAATTGACAGAGCTTCTACTGCATAAGCCTGAGGGACCGGGCATGGAGACACAAACGTCTGTAACTGATTGTTCAGACTCGTGGCAAAAAGATCGATCATTGGACGTTCCCACTGGAAGCAAATCTGATTGAAGACAGACTTTTTTAACATCCATTCTGAAGGTAGCAGGCGATCCTTTCTCGATAGAGAGTCTGCTATTACATTGAGACGACCTGGAATATGACGAATCAATATCAGAATCTGATTCTCTTGAGAGAAAAGAAGAATCTTTTCGTTAAGATTCATCAGCTGGACGGAATGTGTACCTCCCTGATTCCGAATATAGGCTACTACTGTTGAATTGTCAGACAGAATTTGAACATGTGAGTGTATTACTTGACTGAGCCAATGATTTAGAGCTAACCAAATTGCCCTCATTTCTTTGTAGTTTATATGGGACACAAGAAACTGACTCTCCCATAAACCGTGACACACTTGATCGCCCGGAATCAGAGAAGCACCCCAACCCTCCTGACTGGCGTCCGTCATGATTATGAATGACGGTTCCTGAATCTGAAGCGGTATTCCCTGGGATAACCACTGGATATCTGCCCAAATTTGAAGATGATGTTTTACTGACTGTGTTAAAACAATCGGACTGTCCAACAACTGACGTTTTACGCTCCAATTTTGAATTTGAATTAGATAAATTTGAAGTGGACGAGTGCGTAAACGACCTAGCAGAATTAACCCCGCGGCGGCGCCGCAAAGTCCTAACAGACGCATAAACTCTCTTGTAGTAATGACTTATGCGTTTATGCAGTATTTTGCGTCAAGCGAAACTAATTTTGCTCTTGCTACCGGCAAACTGACCAGATTGTTTTGAGTATCGAAACTCATTCCCAGATGAACAAACGACCTTGTCGGCATTAAATCCGACTTGTCGACATTGATTATAAAACCTAGGCATCGTAGCAGCGATAGCAGACACTGAACATCGCTTTGGAGAGCATGAAAATTTTCGTACCTTTGAAGTATGTCGTCCAGATATGCCGACGTCATCGAAGCCGAGTGTGCTCTGAAATGGTTCATTACTGCATTCATCACCCGAGTGAACGCCCATGGAGCAAGGTTCAGGCCAAAACACATTGCTCTGAACTGGTATACCTTTCCTTGAACCGCGAAACGGAGGTATTTCCGAAAAGCCGGATGAATCATGATGTGAAAATACGCGTCCTTCAAATCTATACTTGTGGCGTAATCGTTCACTCAGATGCTGCCTCTCACCGATCGAATTGTCTCCACATAAAATCTTGGAGCAATTATTAGCTTGTTTATCCAACTGAGATCGATGACCGGCCTGTACGAGCCGTCTGGCTTCGGCACAAGAAAAAGATGACTGTAGAATCCCTTTGAATTGGGATTCTCTACAACCTCTACTGCCTCCTTTGTAGGAGAGAGTCTACTGCTGAAATCAAAGCCTCTCTCTTTGTTATATTTTGTGGAAGGCTCACAAATCGCGGAATCTGCGTTAATGGAGGTTTTCTCCGGAACGAAAGACGAAGACCATTTTTCACAACGTCTCGAATCCAAAGATCCTGAGTTATTTTGTTCCAGTTGCTTGCGAATTTTGAAAGCCTTCCTCCAACCGGAGAACAGTAGAGGTCGAAATCTTCATTTGTAGGACTTACGAGGCTTATACGAGGAGAAACCTCGTGAAGCTCTCGCACCCCTCTGTGACGTCGGTGTGGGGTTACGCGTTTCGTTATTATCCAACTGCGCCATCCCCTTTTTGAAATCGCTCCCCTGTTTCGAGCCACCACGCCCACGATTAGCTTTAGAAGCAGCACGGGCTGAGCCTCTCTTGGAGAAAAATTTACCTCTCCGAGGAGTACCACTTGTGGAAGGCTGAGGTTGCGAAGCTGAACGCAACAAAAGCTGACTTGTAGCTTTCTTAGAAGCATCTTCAAATACAGCTTTTAGCTTATCATTAAATAATGAAGAGCCCGAAACGGGAGCGGCCCTTAGAGAGCTCATAACACTGTCGTCAATAAATGACGTAGATTTAAGGGCAGCATCGCGCATGACCAACTCTAAATTCGCTACTGAAAGAGCAGAGTGGGATGTTGTATACATTATGGGGCGAGAGAGCACTCTCAAAGGAGATAACCACTCCTGTAAGCTCTCAGATTCCAGATTGCCGGCCAATGCCCTGCAAATATGATCTGCTTAAGACATAGCGTCCAAAATACTTCTGCTAGATTCAATGCAAGTATCTATAACAAAAGAACTGACGTTACACGATGACGGAAGAGACATACCCAAGCCCCTAGCTCCGTCATCCAATCGCAGAGGAGCTCTTGGAATCTTATTCTCGCCTACCGTATTTAAGAAGGTACTGCCTCTAAACGGTAGGTCAAGCTTCTTTTCCGAAAGGAAAGAATTTTTTCTAGCATGAGCCAGGTCAGCAATAGCCTCGTCACAACAATCAAATGCATCTGACGCTTGGACTGATTGAGAAAGATACAGAAGGATACTTTCCTTCGACTTAATGACCTCCCTGTCTAAAGAAGACAGGCGCTTGGCTCTAGAAGGCGCAGAACTCTGACCAGAAGGAATTAATTCAGGTGAAAAATCCTGCAGGAACCTCATAGTTTCCATATCCTGCTCAGCCAAAGATGTAGTGTCAGTCTCGTCTTCATCAAACTCCCTAACACTACCATCTTGAGGTTCCTGGTCTGGTCTATTATCGGCATACTCATTATTTGAGGAAATCCTTCTTTCTGCCGATCCAGCACCGTCCGAATCATCCGAAGCGGAGATCGATGACGGCCGCATATTATGCTGCTGGGAGTCTGCAATTAGCTGGCAATTTGCTCCAGCAATTCCGTATTCGAGGCTATGTTCACCCCCGTTCTACGCCTTATAGGCTCCGGAAGGTGATCTGACACAGCGCCCTGTGTCCGTCTTTTTGAAAAAGATGTTTGCCTCGAAATGCTAGACTTAGAGAGAGCCGTATCCTGGCTCTGACTCTCTACCTCTGGATCTTGCCGGCTAGCATGCGGTCTACTGTGCTGAGTCCTGGAAACGGACGAAGAAGAGGCTCTTATATCAAAATTACTGCCAGCCGCACTGGCAGAGAAAAGTACATCAGAAACAACTGGCTCCGAAGCATTTTCTACTGGACTACCAGCGGAACTGGCAACAAAAGTCGAATCTTTCTGTTTTGTCCCCAAAACAGAAGAATGCTTCGCTACTGATGCACCTTTCAATTTGACTGGCCTCTTCCCCTTACGTGCCGTCGTCTGAACAGAGGACTGTCTTCTATCCTCCGTATCCTGGGCCGCTATGGATTTTCCCGATATTGAAGCACTAATTAAAGGCTCCGTTACACCGGTCGAGCTAGTTGACCGTCTGCTTGCCCGAGGTACCGAGTATTCTGCGATACCTCGTAAGTCAACATGCTCTGTATCTGAAGACGACGGCAGCACAGAACTTGATGTTATACCATGACCAATACCATGTTCTTGTTCCTCTGAAATGGAAACTAAATTTTGATTAGTTACCTTAGGCGAAAGCACCGAAATCGGCGCTTCGCCAACACATACATAAGTAGAGAGAGAATTCCATCGCTTGGAATCCCAAGAACAGCAAGTTGCACAGGTAACATCTTTCAAGCAACGAGTGCAAGCTAAACATGAAGAATGAGAATCAAGAGAGGACTTCTTCCTCTTACAATTCGAACATGAGGACTTCATAATACCCACACGCCCGAGGCAAAAATTTAAACTGAATAGGAGCCGGTAACCAAGTCCAAAACAGGCACAACAAAGGCCCAGGTCAGACAACCGGTATCCCAATAATACCCTTAACAATAGAGAAACTTCACAGAAGATTCCCCACAGAGAAGGGTAATGGCAAACAAACACGTCCGACTAAGTCAAAAATAACCGGTACGCGACAAAGGGGGTACGAATAATCCACATTCCGTAAATTATCTAAGATTTTTAAGAAGAATTTTAATTAATAACAAATTCGCTAACAGCAATTAGTTCTTAAAAATCTAATGAGAGGATTCAAGGGGAAAAAGGTGAACACTGAACACACACATATGACAAACAAAGAATGAACAAATCAGGTGCATATCCCGAAAACGGGAAGAACAAGAAATATTATTTTAATTTCAATAAAGTTATAGCCCTGATGTTCAAAAACACAATGTCTATATTCAGCTGCATTCTGCTACAATTATTCCACCATTCCACTTCAAAATCGTGTCTGGCTACATTATACTGTAGGATTTTATAGCACAAAAGTCAGGATACGTGTTGATCTGACATGGGCCAAACAACAGAATGACATGATGGCGGTATCCTATTGTTGTCCTTGACAACAAGTTGCGCATTGCGCAAAAGTATGGAGGACCATACTGGTCTTCTCGTTTTTGCGTTTTTTGGCAAATTTTGGGGGGTTTGGGGGATTCAAGATTTGTGTTTGGCCCTGGTAATGAATTGGGTTGCACCAGCTAGTCTGGGCCATTGGTATAGTGAAAAAATAAATAGGGTTCTTCCTCTCACTGATGCCAACCTACCTATGAAGTTTCATGAACGTGGGTCAAAATATTATCAAGTTATCACCCGGAAACTAATTGTTCACGATTTACTATGTTGAAGGTCACTGTGAACTTGACCTTTCACCTAGTGAGTCCAAAATAAATAGGGTTCTTCCTCTCACTGATGTCAACCTATGAAGTTTCATGAACATGGGTCGAACCATTATCAAGTTATCATCTGGAAACCAATTGTTTTGATTTACTATGTTCAGGGTCAATGAGACCTTGATCTTTGACCTAGTGAGTCCAAAATAAATAGGGTTCTTCCTCTCATGAAGGCCAACCTTCATATGAAGTTTCATGAATGTGGGTTGAACCATAGTCAAGTTATCATCCGGAAACCAACTGTTTACAGTTTACCATGTTCAAGGTCACTGTGACTTTGACACTTGACCAAGCCAGTCCAAAATTAATAGGGTTCTTCCTCTCACCGATACCAACCTACCTATTAAGTTTCATGAACATGGGTTGAACCATTATCAAGTTATCATCCGGAAACCAATTGTTTACGCCCGCCATTCATAAAAACTATAAGTCGAGTTTGACTTTGTCAAAACTCAACTAAAAAACAGTATCTGTTGGATTATCACATGGACAATCAAAAGTCCCTGAAAATCCAAGATGGCTGCCATGGTGCCATATTGGATATGCCAGAATGCTGGTTATCGAAAGGAACCATCATCTAGTCATGATTAATCAACCATAAAAAAGCAGTATCTGTTGGATCTATAGTTTTCAAGTTATCACATGGACAATCAAGATGGCTGCCATGGTGGCCATATTGGATATGTCAGAATGCTGGTTATTGAAAGGAACCATCCTCTAGTCATGACTAATCAACCATAAAAAAACAGTAACTGTTGGATGTATTGTTTTCAAGTTATCGCGTGGACAAACAAAAGTTAACTGATCGATGGACAGATGGACGGATGGACGCCTAGACAGACGGACGGACATTGCCATACCATAATACAGGACGCTCATACGGCGGTATAACAAGATTCTGATCGGGGGTTCTTGAGAAGATTTTTAAAGAATATTCCTCATATTAAACCAAGTTAAAATTCAGGCTCCAATAGACAGCCTAAATACTAATCAAAGGTTTTGATTTGAACAAACTTTAATCCGACTCCCTTAAGGATGCTGTATCCCAAGCATTAAAAGATTCTGAATGAATATCTCGAGTTGCCCAAGGTTTCAGATTCAGATTCAGTGAAAAAAGTTATCCTCAAAATGAAAAAAAAATTATAAATGTAATGTAATTTGTGTATGTTTTATACTTACCAATGGCCCAGACTTAGCTTGTGCAATCTCAACATTATTAAGGACCAAACACAAATTTTGAACCCCCTCAAACCCCCAAATTTGCATACAACAACGAAAATTACAAGTCCTATCTGGCCCTCCATACTTTTAGTACTTGCCCATGCGCAGTACCCAGGAAGAGACCGGAATTGGCGCCAACACCATTCTTTGTAGATGAGCCTACTAAAGTGATAACTCAGCGGGGAGATATGAGTGCCCACTCATGGGAGGGCCATCCCCGTCTGGGCCATTGGTAAGTATAAACAAGAGGCCCCAGGGGGCCTGCAGGAGCTCACCTGACATGGTAATCTAAATACCAAACCTGGGACTTGAATAAGATGCATACGCCCCTCCTAAAAAAAGCGTATACCAACTAGATGAAGCGATTGTGATAACACAATACACTGGATTTATTTTCAGTTCCTGCACTTTTACATCCCAAAATTGAGATAAATGCATAAAAAACAGATTTTTTTCCCCAAACAAAATATTTTCAGCCTAAATTTTTTTCTTCTTCTTAAAACGCATAAAAAAAAAAAACAACTAATTTCCGGATTTTGGTCCAAAATTTTCTAAGTCCCACCCGGACAGACATGTTAACTCTCCCGGAATGCCCGGGAAAATCCCGGAATTTCAGTGTAGTTCCCGGCCTCCTGGATGGGAATCAGTTTTGGACCAAAAATCCTGGAAAACAACAGTCAAATATTTCGTTCCTGTTGTAACTTATGAAAAACGTTCAGTGTCAAATCACATGCATTTCAAACTCCGGTAAAAACTCACGAAGCAGTAAAATATAGATTTAAGTTAAATTTATTTAAGAAAAGGCTATTTTATGATATATATTTCAACTGTGTTCATGTTAATTTCTGGGGTTTTTCTTCCGAGATTCATGATCAATGTGCGAGTGTCGAAGTGAAAATAGGTGACTTAGTTTAAAAAAATTGAAAACTCCACCTTCATTTAAATGCAGTTTTTGGAAATTAAAATATATGAAAAGGAATTAAATAATATATATTTATTTATTCCTTCATAGAATAGCTTTAATTCTCATCCCTTTTCCAAAATCAAAACGTAAACAACAACTATTTAGCACAGCTTAAAAGTAGGTTAAAGTCACTTGAGATGCCGAAAAATTATGACAGCATATTTAAACACAATGGACTTATTTTCTAACACCACATTTATTCTGTTGTGCTGACTACAGAACTCTTAACTGTTGGCCATCTGTAACCAGAAAATTTCGAATGGAATTAAAAAAAAATGCTTCAATGATGAAAAGGAAAGTTTTGTGTAGGGCACAAGCGTTCCACATGCATGAAGTCTGATAAAGTAAAGATACTTTCTGAGTACTGATGTTCTTGAAGTAACTGAACATCAGGACATCTTTTCCTGTTAACATTTCCAGACTTGGAAAATTAATAGCTAAGTAGACTTTTATAAGAGCAAACTACAGGTGGAGGTGCTCTGTGGGACAGTGTGGGTGGGTGGTGGTGAGGAGGAGGGGGGGGGGCTCAGAAGAGGATCATGGGGGGCGGGGGTCAAATCAACAGTTATTTTATGATTTTTTAACATAGCATAAATGCATCAGCATAATTGACAACTAGTTCTGGATATAACCTGGTGTTAATAGAAGTCCGTTTTTCCCTGAAATCCATCCCATTTCCCTGAAAATCACCCTCAGGTTTCCTGAAAAATTATTCTGGAGGTTAACATGTCTGCACCCGGACCCCATCTTCAAAATTGACCGAAATGCATAAAAAACAAAAAAAAAAATTCCGGATTTTGGTCCAAAATTTCTAAGTCCGCAACGGGACCCCAAATTTTCAGCCTAAATATGAACCCAGGGGCTTGGCTTGAACAAACTTGAATCTCACCCCCCTAAGGATGCTGCATACCAAAAATCAACAGATTCTTTTTGGTAGATCTGAAGGAGAAGATTTTTAAAAAATACTCCTCATACTGCACTAATTTAAACATTTGGGCTCCCATAGAGAGCCCAAATATGGACCCAGGGAATTGATTTCAATAAACATGTGAAACAATCTTCCAAAGATGTTATATGTGAAATTTGAAAGTTTTTGGAACAGTGGTTTGGGAGAAAAGTAGTCTTAAATGTTTTTCCCATTACCCACAGTGTTAAAAAATGCTGACTCAGCACTTTTTCAAAGTCCCCAAAAAGTACCCCATGATAAAACCGATGGCAATTTTTTTGACCATTCCATTCTGTTGGCCCTAAGGAAGCTTCACAACAAATAAGAATTCTCAGTGCCGTGTAGTTTTGGAGATATGGGCATTTTAATTTTTTTCTATTTTTAGCTCCTGCGGTTCCCATGGGGTGATGGGAAAAAATTTTTTTGCATAAATTAAGTACTTATGACTCAATAAGCCATCATATCAAATTTGGTCCAAATTTGCCTCTCGGTTTGGAAAATTTTGGGAGGGGCAAATATTCTTGCCCCTCCCATTAAAACGCCAAATATAGCCCCACAAACTTCTCTTGAATAAATCCGAGCCTACACCTCAAAAGGAAGCTGCATACCAAATATCAAGTCTCTGCTACTGCAGGTTCATGAGAAGATTTTCTAAGATTTCAGCACACTTTTTGGGTGTGGCCCTACCAATGGGCGAGGCAACTTGATTTGAACAAAATCAAATTGCGATGTCATAACAAACTATTATCTCAAATATCAATTAAATTGGTTCAGCGGTTTGGGAGGAGAAGGCACAAACACCATGTTCACGAACGATGGACGCCGGCCGGTGAATGATCACTATAGCTCTCCTGACTGAAAGTCAGGTGAGCTAAAAATATACAAATTACTTTAAATTTATAATATTTTTATACAACAACCAATGGTCCCGACTTAGCTGAATCGTAAAAAGGCAGAGGGCCTAGGACTTAAAGAAATTAGCAGACCAAATACAGCTCCTCAGCCTGCATTCCAAGGTGAAAACAAGATTAAATTTTTAAAGGAATTACATGAATGTCTCTCTACAATAACAGAGAAGCCACATCATCAAAATAAGGAGCCATATCAAAGTAATTCCGTATTCTTAGCATGAATGATTATGCAAATTGGGTGTAACGAGCCCCCAATTTTAAGGCTAGTCTGGACTAAGCCAGTTAAATCAGGATGGTGTGTTCGAGAGTGAGAGACTAGCACCCACAAACACACGCCATATATAAAATAAACAAGCTTTATCTAAGATCAGTAATAATCTACAGACAAAAACAGCTTCACTCATAGTTACACACTTATTATCAAGCCAGAAGAGACGAAGAAAAATCACCCCCTCCCCATTTTTTTTGAAGGAATATTCTTCTAAACAAAGAGGGAAGCGCTCTGGAATCAGTGAAAAGCGGTACCAAATAATCTATATATATTCGCCCCACAGGCACCCAGTTATTAATTATTATTAATTATTGGTGCTTAATGCCATGTCAGTAGCTAAGGCTATGATGGCGATCCCAGTTATTAAAAGCGTAAGCTTCCAACGTATGCCGGAGTCGGAATACGTAGATAGGTCGAAAACCAGTAATATAGCATGTACAACCTTACACTTGTCCAATTTAATTCCAATGGAAAGTATCTGTTAGAGAAAACATGCTTCTGAGGCAACCAACAGGTGACCCCGTTCAGGTGTACAATTAATTCCAATAATGAAACTTCAAATTGAACCCTGTGAATATACAAGAATAGGAACTCTCCTGTGTACCGTCTCTGGTAGAAAGCTGGATTCAGAACATGGAACATGCTATGATTAACAGACCCGTCCCCCAAATAATTCATTGTTCCCTAGGTCCGTTACAACAAATGACTGTTCGGAGAAAGAATATACTACTCCGAATAATGAAGCCAAAAATTGAGAACGTATGCATAGATGGCCTATTGGACATTCCATAACTGATCCAACTAGCCCCAACAAATTCTCATAAGCTCTATAAAGCAGAGCAAGAATTTTATAGAATCTATTCAATAATGCGTCTGCCAAATAAATATACATATGCATACGAGCAACAGAATCCCACATGTACTCGTGTGAATACAGCCTGTATCCTCGGTATGACCGAGTGATACAAATGTAACCAGGAAACAAATGACTAATACGACGTTAATGCTGTTAACCTTTAAGCTCTCAGGGCGGCCGAAACCGGTCGTTTCCCGTTTTCTCCACACTGGCCTGATCTGCCCCGGGTATTCCGGTTTTGTTTTTTGTATGTTTCAACTGGTGATTCCGCTTCCTGTTTAATGCCACGTGTCCGCTATCGTTCCGTTTTGCATTTTTTAACAGTAGGATGATGTGAGGTCAAGGTGTTTTCAAATTTTCTCGAATAAATTAGCGTTGGAACAGCTGCTCCCAAATGAAAAACTTATATTGTCGTCAAACAATTCAAGCTTCTCTGATTTAATAAATGACTTGTGCGACGGTGAATATTTAGACACAGATGTGTCAGACAATTTCTCAGACATATCTGTGTCCAGTGTAAATACTTCGGACATATCAATTTCGTCCGAATCCACCTGCGAGTCCGAACCCGATGGCAGTGATAATGATATTGTTGACAGTGCGCACCTGGGGTCACCTGGTTGGTCGTCAGAAATTTCAGGAATAAAAACTAATAAATTTGAACAGTCAGTTGGAATTTTTCACAATTTGGATGGAATGGACAGCCCTTTAGACTATTTTTTTTTTACTTTTCAACGAAAATTTCTTTGATACAATTGTGATAGAAACAAACCGCTACGCTGCAGAAAAACAAACACTTCAAGATAAAGTCGACCCACGATGGACAGATACCAATGTTGATGAAATGAAAGCCTATTTTGGCATGCTGTTCATTATGGGTCTTCATCCCTTGCCTGGGTACAAATACTACTGGTCTGAGCTTCCCGAATTCAAAGTGAATGCAATAGCAAATATAATGCCGAGAAGCCGGTTTGAAAAGTTGGTTGAATACTTACACATTGCAAATACAAGCAGCAACACAGGTGACACTCTGGGGAAAGTGAGACCCATAATTGACATGGCGAAGGACACATTTCCAAAACATTACAAACCACACAGAGAACTTTCAGTGGATGAAGCCATGGTGGGGTTCAAAGGGCGTCTTCATTTCAAACAATACATGCCAAAAAAACCAACTAAATGGGGCATAAAAGTCTGGGAGATATGTGACAGCCACAATGGGTACCGTTTAGGTTTTGATGTCTACACAGGATGAAATAACTCTTTTGACAAATCCAAAGGATTGGGGTACTCTGTTGTCACACAACTTTCTGAACAGTTTCGTGACAGATATTTTCACCTATATTTTGACAATTTCTTTACTTCACCTGCCTTACTTGAAGACCTTGAAAAGAATGGTTTATATGCCTGCAGAACTCTTAGACTCAATAGGAAAGGTGTACCCAAACAAATAAAACATGCAAAAGTAAATAAACAAGGACAGTCAATAAAAATGCAGAAAGGAAGAAACATGATTGCGACACTGTGGTATGATAAAAGAAAAGTGTCAATTTTATCAACCTGTCAAACTGGGGAGGACCAAATTATTTCACGACGTGTAAAAGGTAGTGACGAAACAATTAACATTTCCAAACCTACTTCAATATTGAACTATACCAAATTTATGGGAGGGGTAGACCGTTCTGATCAAATGAGACAATACTACTCTATTTCCCAAAATGCAAACAAGTGGTGGAAATATATAATGTGGTTCGTTGTTGATTTGTGTTTGGTCAATAGTTGGATAATTGACAGGGAAACGCTTCGCCCTTCAAATGAACAAAAAAAAATTAGTCATGTCAAATTTCAGTTGGAGGTGGCAAAAGGCCTTGTTGCAGGTTATTGTTCAAGGCAAAAAGCAGGAAGAAAAAGCAAAAGTTCAACTAACATGATTACTGTGTCCTGGGTTGAGGGATTTAAATCGCGTTGATTTAAATCCATGATTTAAATCAGATTTAAATCAATGATTTTTTTATAAAAAAATCTTGATTTAAATCATGTTTTCATAAATAAGTGGTAATGAATGTTCAGAACCTTGTTTATCATGGAAGAGTTGACATTATTCAATTTGCAACTATTTCCCATGAATGGAAGGCTGTTCTCTGTAACAACTTTGGTAGCCCTTCTCTGTAACTTCAACTTGTCATAACTCATTATGTGAGTGCACTGAGTGTCTAGACTAACACATCTCCATAACCCCCCTTGCACCTCTTCAATACCAGGGCGTGTTTGGTCCGCTTCCTAATCCTGTTTTCATGTTAACCTGTATTCCTACTTTTAGTTTTACCCAATCAGTGTGAATGACCTTGGCCTATAGTTTTTGAAAAGTGAAAGCTCAGATTCAAAATGTCTTACCCAGCTGGTCGAAAGAAAGATGATATTTGGCTCTATTTCACCCGTATACCTAAGGGGAAAGGTTTTAAAGCAAAATGTAAAGACTGCCAATTAGTTATGCAAGGCCTAGTTAAGAGAATGAAAGAGCACAGAGATAGGAGATGTATTGGATCTGGCTCGGTTTCTCTGATTGACAGAACTGACCAGAATGATCAGGTCGAAATCGTGCAAACACAGAGTGAATCCGAAATTTTCTATCTGTCGAGTCAGTATACTAATGCTTCTACATCCTCGACTGTTGATACAGCGGATACATGTATATCAGTTAATGTTCCAGTCAGTACATCAGTTAATGCTCAAGCCTCATCGGTTCAACCTCAATCTGAGCAGCCTTCATCGTCTAACACTATCAACCTGAAGAGGTCAGCCGCCACCACCACTGCCAATAGACCAGCCAAGAAAATGTCTTCAGGGGTAAATATTTCAAATTTTGTTGTTAAAACATCTCCAGCTGAGAAAGAAATTCTTGACGAGGAAGTGGCAAAAATGGTGTTCGCAACAAACTCCCCATTCCGATTAGTGGAGCACAAACAATTCAAGCAGATGATCAAAAAGATGAGACCGGGGTATAATGCACCTTCTCAATTCGATCTCGCAGATAAGTTACTGCCAACTGTCTATGATAGGGAAAAAGGAAAATGTGCTTCTGAACTGAAAGGCAAGCATGTGTCACTAGGTTTAGATGGTTGGTTGAATGTCCATAATGAACCAATTGTTTGCACCACTGTCACTACAGACAATAGTAAAGTTTATCTTGTCAATTCAGTGGATACATCGGGGCACTCGCACAACGCAGAATACTTAGTTGATATTGCCAATGGAGCAATTGATAAAGCTTCCAAGGACTTCGGCTGTACTGTGCGGAGTATTGTTACAGACAACGCTAGCAACGTGGCTAAAATGAGACGCTTAATGCAGGATTCTGTAGAGGCTGGAAGTATGACTATAATCACGTATGGTTGTTCAGCGCATGTCTTAAATCTGTTGGCTCACGACTTGGAGATTCCGGAAGTGAAGGAGCACATCGTTCAGATAATAAAATATTTTCGCAACAACCATTATGCCTCAGCAAGATATAGGCAGGAAGGTGGGAAGTGCTTGGTTTTACCCCAAGATGTTCGCTGGAACACAATGGCCGATTGCCTTGAAACTTACATTAAATGCTGGCATATCCTTGTGAAAATCTGTGAAAATGACAGAGATCTCAACAAAATTGACAAGGACATACACAATAAAATATCGAATCTTGGCCTAAAGCGATCAGCAGAAGATCTGCTAAGTAGATTGAAACCAATCGCTGTTGCATTGGACAGACTTCAACGTGATAGAAGTATGATTGGTGATTCTGTGGAGGTTTGGAAACAACTAGAGATTGATCTCCCAACTGTAACAGTAGTCAAGAAGAAATTCAAAGATCGGTATGCCCAGGCAATGACACCAGCTCATTATCTCGCCAACCTTATCCACCCAGCCTATCAGGGATCAATGCTTACAAGTGCGGAAAGGAACTCGGCAATGGAGTACGCGAACGAAACCCACCCAGTCTTTGTTCCTATTATAATGAAATTTGAGGCCAAAGCTCCACCGTTTCAAAAGTTTAAGTTTGAAAAACGAGTGACTGAATCATTAACTGCGGCTGAGTGGTGGCACTCGAACAAGACATTATTATTTGATGACTCTGATGATTCACAGACACAGTCTAATGAAGTCTTCAAAGTTGTAGATCAATTGTTCTCCGCTGTAGCAAGTTCAGCCGGTGTGGAGAGGGTCTTTTCCTCCTATGGGCTCGTCCAGTCCAAGTTGAGAAATCGTCTAGGGTTTGAGAAGGCTTCAAAACTTGTATTCCTCTTCAAATACATGAATCAGTCGGATGAGGTCGAGTTGAGTGATTGAAAGTTTGAACTTTGGAGCATAGTGTTTGTTGAACTAAGACAGTCAAGAAGCATGGACTGATCAGATCATCAGAATGACTTTTGAGTTTTTCTTTCCTGCTGAATGCAGAGATTATGCAGTTGGACTTTGGAATGTTTTATTTTCCCAGGAAAAGACAGTAATTGTGAAGAACACAATGTTATCTCAATTAGGTTTTCATTGAATTGTTGCATTTGAACACTCATCTCTTCAGTCTTTATTCCATTGCTTGTCCATTATGATAGGCTTTCAACGAAGAATATTGATTTCTCAGAAATCAGCATTGGGGTATTCGGGTTTGAATGCACTTGAAATCAACAGTACCGGGTATTATAAGGAGACCCAAACCTGTGTCAGCCAATCTATCAATTAAGGTGTACAGAGATTACAAGGATTTCCCCCTACACTCCTCAACTTACACTTAGCTAACTACTTGAAATTTTTTAACACTAAACCCACAAATCATCTTTTTTCCAAGTTGAAACATTTGAATGGCCTTAATTTGGGAACGGAAAGTATTTTTCTGAAAAAAATCCTGTTTGATAAAAAAATCCGGTTTAAATAAAAAAAAATCAGATTTAAATCAAAAAAATCGATTTTTTTGATTTTTTTGAAAAAATCAAAAAAATCAACAACCCTGACTGTGTCAGAATCAAACATGGTACTTCACAAACCCGAAAAAATCAACAAAACAATGTGCAAACGGGGTAAAAAGTGTTGTGTTCACTGTTCAACTAAAAAAACAAAAACAGATGCTGGCAAAACACCTGAAACAACCTACATGTGTTACTTATGTGATGTTGCTCTGTGCAAAGACAGGGGTTGTTTCACTGAATTCCATAGTGTGCACTCAAAATAAATGATTTTGAAAATCTTGATTTTTTCCAGGTGTGCACTTGTAGGTAATTACCTGTGCAGGTAATTAATTACCTGTGCACACCTGGAATTTCCATCTCTTTAAAATGAAAGAGAATTGTATGGGTTGTGTTCTTGTTCAAATGAATTTCTTATTGTTGATTGTTTATTGTTGTAATAGAATTGATTTTTTCAAAATTACGTTGTTTTGTTAATAAAATTGTTAATTACACCTGCACTGTTGTTTACCTGTTCAGATTGTCATCCAGCATGAGGGTGGAGAAAATGACAAACATCATTATGTATGTAAGGTTTGTTTTTATTAAAAACACATAAAAATATACACAGAACAAATAATGAAATAAGTACATATACACATTTTTCAACAAATTTACCTGTTTGGTTAATTATCTCACCTGTATTTTTACGTGAATAACTTTGTATATAAGTATTTTTTTACAGCATTTCAAACATTGGTCATCTTAGTTCAAAAGTGTGGAATATCAAGTTCAGGGATGAACAAATAAATTTTTTGTACTCCAAGAAACATTACTGGTCATTTATTAGCTATTTTACTAAGATAATTCAGGGAAATACTGCTGTGTAACGTAGCAGTAATACAAGAGCTTAAGGGTTAACTGAGTTATAAACTCATGCGTCGTAAGAAAAGGACAGACCACTCTGAGCGAAACTTCTCAGAGTGGACTCATTGCCACATTTGGAGAATGTCGGCCAGATAACTGACATGTCAGCCACTCAGGTACACGAAGGCTAGCAATATCAACCGAATGTGTTCATGAAAGAAATTCAGAATCGAAAAAACAGTTATTGTTCTGGAATCATATGCTCGTATATGACTTATAAACGAACAAACACAGGAAACAAATCAACTAAAGAGTGGATGTGCCCATGAGGTCGCTGTTAGAACACAACCCAGCTGCCAATCGAGGAGCCATGAAGGACATGCATATACTTGAATGCATACAAGGCTTACGGGAATAAAACTATTGGAACATTTGGATGGCGGGGGGGGGGGGGGGGGGGACCGACTCCATAACGCCACTAAGGATGGAGGGGGACGTGATGACCAAATACACCATAAAGACATAATATCCAATCCCCCGAGTGGAAATATAATCCACAATAGATTGGATAGAAATGAAGAAGAAGGAGACAAAAACAGGGCTTATATTTCATCTAAATTTGTGAGAATCCATTTGGATTCTCGTGAAAATGGTTGCGAGAATCCATACCTACTATGAGTGTCCCAGGACCCCATGACGCCACCATGGTTAAACCACTGTTGTATACTGATAACACATGTTAACCTTTTACCCAACACACCTTTTTAATTTTTAAAACTAAATTTGATAATTTTTAAACAATAAATAATAAATAAATGATAAAATAATTAAATGAACAATATTTACCAATAAAATCTTACAAATATTGTTGTCGTTGGAACCGGCTCAATGAGTCGGTTCCAATGACAACCATATTTGTAAGGTTTTATTGACAAAGTGTCAGAATATTTCAGGTCATCTTAGCCTTCTATTGGTTAATTTGTTGCCGCTGTGTTAGTTAAAGGGTTAAATTGACTCAATTTTTTCACGCGAATCCTAGCAGAGGAGCAGCAAGAATCTACATGGATTCTCGTCGGTTTTATTGCGCAGATCTTTGTGCGAATCGATTCTCGGATTCTCGTCGAAATATAAGCCCTGCAAAAACAATGTTCCGACACCCGATCATAAAAACCTAGGTGGACTTCTTACGTTCGATCTGATATCAGGAAATATATTTCTGAGAAGGAGTTTAGTATAGGCGTTTGAAGAAATGCTCATTAATCACACTAGGTTAATATGGCGTCATCAATAGGGCTTACCGCCTCAGATAATTAACACCAAACAATACCGGTAGGAAGAGAATAACGTCCTCTAACATAACAGTATCATGTCCGATAGGACAGTGAACTCAGCTTAGCTGAAGCAGCTAAAGGTCTTTCTATTTGTGAAGACAATTAAAAGGCTGATAACCGCGGCCTTAGAATCTCACTAATGAGACTTACAACACTAGCCATAGCTTAGAAGTCTTCATCTCCGTGAAGACAGATATTTCGGTGTAAGTTGCGTCCTTGAAAGCTCACTGAACGGAGACTTACAACTATCGTCGCACAAGGTAGGGAATGAAAAGCCACTATCTTTAACAGACGTAATTCCCAAAGAGACAGTAGTCTCAAGAACATTAGTTATTTCAGTTATGTTATTGCATCATTACTGAAAATCACCGCTCATGATTGTAGCTAGGCTACTATGGTGTCAACAATAAGACTCAAGTCTGTGACACCTAGGAAAACAAACTGAAAAGCACTCTTTCCTTTAGCGGTTTTATTCCCAAAAGACAGGGGTCTGAGCCTAGCTAACGTAGCTTAGAAGTCTTCATCTCCGTGAAGACAAATATCTCAGTGTAACTTGCAACCTTAAAAGCTCACTGAACGGAGACTTACAACTATCGTCGCACAAGGTAGGGAATGAAAAGCCGCTATTCTAACAGCCGTAATTCCCAATGAACCAGTAGTCTCAAAGTAGCTACGCAGGTATGAGTCTTCATCTGTGTGAAGACATATCTGTGTCACCTGCGGCCTCTGAAAGCTCACTAAATAGAGGCTTACAACACTAGCCGCTAATGTATAAGAAAAGACCGCTGTAACAGTACATAAGGCTACTGTGGCGTCCACAATAGCATTAAATGTCTTGACAGCAAGGAATACAACACCGAGACAGAAGACGTACTTATTCCTTCTAATGGTTCTATTCCAAACAAGACAGCTGTCTCAGCCTATCTATACACTATCGAACCTCTATTCGTAAGGAATAGAGCATTGCATTTCTTATACTATTGCTAAGGCAGGGAAGGCGTCATTAATCAGGACAAAAGCTCTCGACACCTGAGCCAAAAGATCCAGGGAGGAAAGATCTACATCTTTCCATCACCCGGTATGTTAAGCTGTTTTTTGCCTAGCAAATGCAGACTTCTATTCAAATGGAACAAGATTCAAAGAGCTTATGACTTAAAATTCATAGTCTTAAGGTGCCCTTCTGTGAGGGATGAAGACTCACCCTCCGTAGCCTTCTCACCATCCAAATGTTCCATCCGAAAATATGGTCAACACCATCCAACTGAACGGATGACTGGACCAACGTAGCACCGTCCGACAGCTCACCACCGGAGCCTGTTGACGGTAGTACCAGCTATTACTGGGAGTGAGCAATCTGCGGCAGCCGGTCCGTTAACGAGGCTAACAGAGCAACGATAATCTGCTTGTTACCATAAGCTGCTCACGGGACGGAGATCTAGCCCCAGATCATTGACACATGTCCTGTATAAAAATGCCTCGAACGACTGGCAACCAACCTGAACATGCAAAGTCAGATAGCTAGTCTGCAGTCAATGTGCTTCATCAATGAAGCAGGGGAAGAAGCCATAGCTGCAACCAGACCCGGCTGCAGTGTGGAAGGAGCGTCCTGAACCACAAGCCTGAATGGGCATTCCAACTCACTAAAGTTTCTCAAATCAAAAACAGTCGACCCCGATAGCTGACGGAAAGGAGAGGAGAGGGTTCTCCAGCCCACTGTCTGCTCCAAACTTGTAGGCATCTACCCCTTAGCGTGCATATCCATGGAAGAAGAGGAAGCCGTAACAACAGCCAACCCCGGATGAAGTGCAGAAGAAGCATCCAAACTCGTCACATTTTGGACGGATGCTCCTCCTCATTGAAGTTTCTTATAATACAAAACAGTCAACCCCGACTGTTAACCGGAAGGACAATGCTTTGCACTCGCGATCTATCCCCAGATCTCGCCGAGTATCCCGCTTAGAAACTTCTAGGCTAATCCCCTTTCGTACGCTTCCATGTAAGAAGAAGCCATAACCTCTGCCAGCCACGGCTGAAGTGGAAGGAACATTCTGATGCGTGTTCCGACTCATTATAGTTTCTCACAACAGACACAGTCGACCCAATCCAATCGGCGATCTGACCCCAGATCTAGCCGAGCGTCCCATAGAGAAACTTCTGGCTTCTTCTGACCGGACCGGCCCAGCACCGTCCGACAGCTCGCTATCGGAGTCTGCTGACGGGTGCCCCTTGCTGGGAAGCTGTGATCAGTTGCGCAAATTGCGACAGCAAGTCCGTTATGGAGGCTTGTGGAGCAGCGGCTTCTATTCTCTGGCGCATGTTGCTCCCGGGACAGAGATCTGGCTGCCGATCTCTTCACCGAACGTCCCGATGAATCAAGCCTCAAATCACTAGCTACCGGATGGACCAACTTCAAGGGCAAAGACTGGAGCGTTTTTCGCTCGGCTGCAAAAACATCCAAAGTCGGGTAGCTAGTGTGCGGTCACATGTGCTTCGCCGAAGTAGAGGAAGAAGCCGCAACTGCAGCCTGCCCTGGCTGCAGTGTAGAAGGAGCATCCTGAGCATCCTGAGCGGCCTGGGAGCATGTTAGCTCCGACTCAGTGCAAATTTCTCAAAGCAATAGTCGACCCTGACTGTTACTGGGTTAGAGAAGGCTCTCCTGCTCTCGGTCTGATCACAGACCTCGGCGAGCTCCCCAAAGAGAAACTTGCAGGCTTCTTCACCTTTTTGTCATCGTTGCTGGGCGAGCTTTTGTTTATAAGGTGCTCGCTCTACCCAAATCTACACTCTCCTCGACACAATGGACATACCCGGTATTACGGTTCCCACTATCGGGAACCGCCTGACCGGTCGAGCTAGCTGCACCTCAGCAGCTAGCTCTGTTTGCTCCTCAGAGCGCAATGACGGCAGCACATTCTGGATGGGTGCCGCAGTACCATCACCATGTTCTTGTTCCTCTGGATAAGAAAACTCAAATTATCTTGCGGTGACAGCTCCGGCATCAGAACCTCACTGCGAATACATAGCGCGACTCCCGCTTCCAACGTTAGTGTCCTAATGAGTCGACCACGATCACACAAGCAGGACCTGAATCAGTAGGAGTGCAGCGACTACAGGCAAGATAGAAGCATGTAAATCCGATGGAGACTTCTTCACCCTAAACTTTGAGCAGTAATTTCATAAATAATTACAATCCAAAGTTCACTGCACTCCTAACATCTAATCATACAATACAAGGATACATGACGAAGCAGTCAAAACTAATTTTTTTCCGAATTTTTTTTTTTTGAAAACACCTAAGTTCCCCAAGGGAACCACACAAAGTCCAAGGGCATCCCGATAGAGCCTAAGTGTGACAAACACCAAAATTTTAAAGGTACACTACTGGAATATTACCAGTTAAGGGCATTGTTAAAAGTAAACAACGTCAGGATTAGAAAAAAGGAAACTAGACAATAGGCACACAAAAGGCCAAAGTCAGTAAAAATTAACTAATACCTGATGCAAAGCTAGGTCTTCATGTGAAGAAAAAACAATGCATCCAGTAGGAGATGCAAGACAATAACGACCCAATACCCCTAGGGTGAGGATGTAACAGTATGGATAAACAGAACAAGAGGCCCCAGGGGGCCTGAGGGCACTCACCTGACATGGTAGCCTAAATATCAACCCAGGGAATTGATTTGAACAAGCTGCATTTGCGCCTCCTAAGAAAAGCTTATACCAAATATCCAAAGATTCTGACCAATGGATCTAAAAAAAAAGAAGATTTTTAATGAATATTCCTCATACTGAACCAAGTAATGCCCAAATATGAACCCAGGGACTTGGCTTGAACAAACTTGAATCTCTCCCCCCCCCCACCCCCCCCCCCCCCCACCCCCAAGGATGCTGCATACCAAATATCAAAACATTCCAACTGCCGGATCTGAAGACGAAGATTTTTTAAGAAAATTCCTCATTTTGAACTAAGTTACAATTCGAGCTCCCACAATGAGCCCAAATATGGACCTAGGGACATGGCTTGAACAAATTTGAATCTTAACCCCCTAAGGATGCTGCATACCAAATATCAAAAGCATTCTCACTGCTGGATCTGAAGAAGACGATTTTTAAAGAAAATTCCGCATTTTGAAGTAAGTTATAATTCAGGCTCCCACAGTAAGCCCAAATATGAACCCAGGGACTTGGCTTTAACAAACTTAAATCTCACCCCCCTAAGGATGCCGCACACCAAATATCAAAACATTCCGACTGCTGGATCTGAAGAAGATTTTTAAAGAAAATTCCTCATTTTGAACTAAGTTACAATTCGAGCTCCCACAGTGAGCCCAAATTTGGACCTAGGGACACGGCTTGAGCAAACTTGAATCTCACCCCCTAAGGATGCTGCATACCAAATATCAAAACATTCTGACTGCTGGATCTGAAGAAGAAGATTTTTAAAGAAAATTCCTCATTTTGAACTAAGTTATAATTCGGGCTCCCACAGTGAGCCCAAATATAAACCCAGGGACTTGGCTTGAACAAACTTGAATCTCACCCCCCTAAGCATGCTGCATACCAAATATCAAAAGATTCTGATTGGTTGATCTGAAGAAGATTTTTAAAGAATAAATATTCCTCATGCTGCACTAATTTAAACATTTGGGCTCCCATAGAGAGCCCAAATATGGACCCAGGGATTTGATGGATGCAATTCAGTATACCCCCACCCCTCCCCCCATTTTCTTTGAAAGTTTTCAACAACTTCCAACAATTTCTAAGTCATAGGGTATGGTAAATTGTTTGGTGTTTGGAAGTTTTATGCAATGAGGTAGAAGCCTTTTTCATAGGCAAACTGCATGCCATATTTCACTGAAATCCGATAACCAATACCTGAGATACAGGCTGAACAGACAAATAATGTATTTCCTACAATTTCTAAGTCAAACAAGAGTCCCCAAGGAGCCTTAATCGCTCACTGGCCAAAGTGGTTCAAAGAAGTATTTGGGGGTCACATTCAGTTAGACATGGTTCATCAACACAACAAAGGAATGAAGCTGCACATATCTGTCATACAATGTGTCAATCGAAAATTTGAAAAGAATGAAAACTAAAAATCAAAAATACACTTATACGTGCAAAATGTACGTGGCTATGTTTTATTGTTTTTTCGAAGTAATGGGAATTCTCAGAATTCAGTGAATACTCTCTGCTAATGACAACTCAATGGAAACAAAATGGAAGAATGGATATGGAAATCAGGTCAGGTGACCATCTTGTTGATAATTTGCATAACCTCTACAGTGTTTTGTAAATGAATCATTCTGGGATTTCGAGCACAAATGTCAACTTGTCAAGTTAGTTAGCTTCTGAAATGGGTGTCTGTCTTTCTGAAAGTAAAAGGCATGTACTAAAGTTCTCAACTTCTTGATTTCGGGCAGTTGTTTTCTGAAATTCCGACCCTCTTCACTTATTTTCATGTCAGGCAATACAACAAATGCCGTTCCCGTGAATGGAAATGAAAAACAAATTTGACACGACGGTCGAATCATAAATTTTCTGTCTCAAAAGGCATCCTTGCGACTACATGTTTTAACCCCCCCCCCCCCCCCCAGCAGACAAATACTCCCGTATCTATGCCCTTGAGGTTGAATGACTTTTATGAAAGCATGTACAGATTGCAGATGTAATTTTTTGTACATCGCATTTACAGGAAAAATCGCAATACAGTTTTATTTCATTTCTAGTTCACTTGTTTGTTATTCAACATGTTTTAGTACTATCTTGTCCCAGTTTAATACATAAAGTATGGAAAATATATATTGTGTTACAAAAACAAAAACCGAAAACCGATTTTTGGGTCCAAAACCGAACCGAAACCGAACCAAGGGAAAATTTCAAAACTCACAAGCTCTAGTAAACTGTACTAAAAAATTGAGGCCTGGGTTAATGTGGCCCTCAAAGTTAATGAATATCAACCAAAGTTAACAAGTTACAGTAAAATAATTCCAAAAGGAGTCATCCTACCAAGTTACAATGAAATCTTTTCATAAATATAACTCAAAGACTTCGCTAAAGGAATCTAGGTCATGTGACGGTTCGGCAGTCACAGTTGACCGATCATGACCAAAATAGGAGTCTCATTGATACCAAGTTATCCCACCAAGTCACAATGAAATCCCTTCATAAAAACACCCTGAGGACAGTCCTAAATGAATCTAGGACATGTGATCATGCGGCTGTAGCGGCTGTAGCGGCTGACCGATTATGACCAAAATAGGTCAGTCTCATCTAGACATCATATCGAGTTATCCTTCAACAATGCTAGGTTATGTGCCTATGTGGCCATCACAGTTGACCAATCATGGCCAAAATAGGACATTCTCATCTAGACATTATACTGAGTCATCTTACAAATTGCAATGAAAATCCTTCATAAATGTAAGCTGTAGACTGTGCTAAATAAAGGTTTTGGGGTTTCAGGCTCACGTAGCCATCATGGTTGACCGATCACGTCCAAAACATGACATTCTCATCTGGGCATTATAAAGAGCGATCCTACCAAGTTACAATGAAATCCCTTCATAAATACAACCTGTATTCTGTGCTAAAGGTTTTCAGGTTTCAGCCTCACATAGCCATCATGCTCAACCAATCATGACCAAAAGGGGACTTCTCATCTAGACATGACCTTGAACCTGCATATGTAATTTTGTGATGATCGGAAAAGAACTACGGGGTGTAGCCTGTGCTAAAGAAAATGTGAACAGACTCACAGACTTCCGCACACGTGATGGCAATAGCTTATCTTGACTTTGTCAAGTTAAACTAAAAATAGCCTCTCAAACTTGAGCACCTTCCTCATGTTTGATACTTCTGGCATCATCTTTATGTGTTATGCTCGGCAAACCAAGCTTCATGAGAATGCATTTTTTTGTGTTCAAGGTTCAATCACAGTTCAATCACATAAATGTTTCCAAATACATTACCAATTTTATATTTTGTTTGCTTCAACTTCAAAAACAGCTCTTCAACCAACTTCTCTATTCCTTCTGCCTGGAAAAAGAGAACACAAAAAGAAATAAATATGAATTTTAAAAATAAGAAGAGGCTCTAAAGATCCTGTAATCGCTCACCTGGCTGAACTACATATAAAAATGTGATTTCCCATAGGGTTTTGATGGTAACTATGATCTGCAATTGCAGCCATGTTTGCAACATGATCAACATTACATAATAATCATTGGTAGAGGGTGTACCAGTCATCAATCCTGTGAAGTTTCAAAACATTTGGACTTGTAGTTTCAGAGGAGAAGATTTTTCAAAATCGACAAATCAGAATCAAAGAAAGCCTATGGTGGCCATGTTTTTTAACCAACAGGAACAAAAAAAAATGAAAGTGTCAATGACACTGTAGCTTAACTTGTCTGAGTGTTATGTATGTTTGATGAAAGGATAATGTTCAATGTTTATGAAAGGATTATGAAATAAGACAAGAATTGTGATAATTGGGAATATGTTAATTTCTGTTCCCTGTATGCTATGTTTTCAACAAAAAATAATATGAGGTGTAGACTGTACTTACTAAGGAATTGAGGGGTGGGTTAATGTGGCCCTCACAGTTAATGTATCAATGAATGATCATGACCAAAGGGGGACGTTCTCGTCTAGGTACTATCTGGAGTCATCTTACCACGTTACAATAAAATCCCTTCATAAATATGACCTGCAGACTGTTCTAAAGGTTTTCAGGCTTTGGGCCCCTGTAGCCATTACAGTTGATCAATCGTGACCAAAAGGGGACGTTATCATCTAGACATTATATGGAATCAACCCACCAAGTTACAATGAAATCCCTCCATAAACACGATCTGCGGAATGTGCTAAAAGTTTTCGGGTTTTGGACTTGAGCAGCTGTCACGGCTGAATGATTGTGACCATAAGGGGACGTTCTCAACTAGATAATATCTGGAGTCATCCTACCAAGTTACAATGAAATCCCTTCATAAATATGACCTGTAGACTGTGCTAAAGGTTTTTCGGGCTTCAGGCACCTGTAGCCATCACAGTTGACCAATCGCGGCCAAAAGGGGACGTTCTCATCTGGACATTATATGGAGTCAATCTACCAAGTTACAATGAAATCCCTCCATAAATACGACCTGTAGACTGTGCTAAAGGTTTTCTGGTTTTGAGCTCGGGCAGTCGTCACGGTTGACAGATCATGACCAAATGGGGAAGTTCTCATCTTGACATCATACGGAGTCATCCTACCAAGTTACAATGAAATCCCTCCACATTAAATATGACCTGTAGACTGTGCTAAAAGTTTTTGGGTTTCAGGCTCGGGCAGCCATCATCGTTGACAGATCATGACCAAAAGGGGATGTTCCCATCTAGATATTATACAGAGGCATCCTACCAAGTTACAATGAAATCCCTTAATAAATACAACCTGTAGACTGTGCTAATGGTTTTCGGGTTTTGGGATCGGGCAGCTATCACGGTTGACCGATCGCAACCAAAAGGGGACATTCTCATCTAGACATGACCTCAAACCTGCGTATGAAATTTCATGACAATCGGACAAAAACTACGGGGTGTAGCCTGTGCTAAAGGAAAATGTGAACAGACTCACAGACTAACAGACTTCCGCACATGTGATGGCAATAGCTTATCTTGACTTTATCATGTTAAGCTGAAAACAGAGATTTTCTGGCAATATTTATTTTTCGCTGTTGACATCTTTTCCACCTAAAGCATCTACATGTAACTTGCTTACTACACAGACCTACTAAATTTAAAATATCAAACAATCATTTGCACATCACTTGGGTGTGTATGAGCCACTTTCAAAGAAACCGATGTTGTAAGTGTCCATGAAGGCAATAGACACATAATTACAGATATTTCATCTAGACTTGTTTTGAGGTGGACAATCACCTTTCGATTCCCTCTATAGTAAACTAAGACACAACCGATGGCAATTTGTTTTTTACCATTCCTTTCTACTGGTCCTGAGGATGCTTTATACCAAATAACAGATCTCTGTTCCATGCAGTTGGGAAAATGAGCATTTGAAAATATTTCTATCTTTAGCTCCTGGGGTTCCAGGAAAGCAGGAAAATATTTTTTGCATAAATCAAGTACTTAAGACTCCATTATGCCACATACCAAATTTGGTTCAAATTGGCTCATGAGTTCAGAAAATATAAATTTGGGGCAGGGCCAAAAAATCTTGTTTTTGCATAAACTGATTTTAGGTCATGCAAATTTCTAATTTTTAAAGGTCTGTGAATCAATCTTGTACAGATGTTGAACAGATGGGAGTGGACATTATGTTATGTCAATGACTGTTTAGCACAAATACATGTTGGCTGTTTTGCTGTCTGGAAATTTAACATCAAAAGATTTTCTTGAACTTGGGGACCTTGAATTTGCTTTCACAAAGCAGCATAGCTAGCAAGCCATCCACCCACTCATCCTTTGGATGGGAAGATTTTCTCCTTTGGCTTTGCCCTGAATTGGCAGGTGTTCATCCAAACATGGTCTGTAAGGCCATAATTTATTAATGATTAAAAAATAAATTACAGTCTTATAGTGCATGTTTGGACTAGACAATGGACAGACGGTAACTACTATCGCTTTGATACATCAGCTCTCTGACACATGAACTTTCACATGGTGCCAATGCCATTTAAAATAACATACTACCCAAATAAACTTCATACAGGTTGGAATATTTTCTGAAAATTAATAAACATATACGTGTATGTTCATTTGGAACCTGAAAGTTCTGTCAATAATGCAAATGAGTTGCTTGCTTAAAATATAAAAGAGAAGTGAACAGCTCCTCAATAAGGGTTATCAGTTGAGTAACAGAATCATATGACCCCCAACCCACCCATCCCCTCCTCTTTGAATATTAAATCCATAAATTGTAAAATAACAAATCTCAATTGACACAATCCGCTTGTTTACTCTCAAATAATCCTGACATCAACATGTTTATAAGAATCGCTAATCACACTAAAATAATTCATAAAATACCGGGAATCACCATATAGAGGTTTTGCTAGTTGTAAAACCAAGAATGACATGGTTGATATATCCAATGTGATTATCTGTGCTTGCACACACCACACGTGTCTTCTCAATCCTTTTAAGGTTATGCAAATTTCTTAAAGGCCTGTGAGTCAATCTTGTATAGAGGCCGTACAGAAAGGAGTTAACATTATGTTACACATGGGCTGAATTGCTATCATCAAATTTTAACGGATGAAGATTATCTTGAACCGGTTGACCATGAAATTGGTTTCACACAGCAGTTTACTTTAGCCAGCAACCTGCCCACCCATCCTTTGAATGGGCAGATTTTCTCCTTTCGCTTTACCCTGAATGGACAAGTGTTCATCCAAGCATGGACTGTAAGGCCAGAATTTAATTGTTTGTTAGGCCACACCAAACTAAAACAAGAGGCCCAAGGGGGCCTGAGGGCACTCACCCAAGATGGTAGCCTAAATATCCACCCAGGGAATTGATTTCAACAAGTTGCATCTGCCCCTCCTAAGAAAAGCTTATACCAAATATCCAAAGATTCTGACCAGTGAATCTTAAAAAAAAGGGGTTTTTAAAGAATATTCCTCGTACTGAACTAATAATTCGGGCTCCCACAGGGAGACCAAATATGAACCCAGGGACTTGGCTTTAACAAACTTGAATCTCACCTCCAGTGGGATGCTGTATACCAAATATCTACTAAGTTGCAATACGAGCTCCCACAGTGCACCCAAATATGAACCTAGGGACATGACTTGAACCAACTTGAATCTCACCCCACCAAGGATGCTGCATACCAAATATCAAAACATTCCGACTGCTGGATCTGAAGAAGAAGATTTTTAAAGAAAATTCCTCATTTTAAACTAAGTTATAAGTCAGGCTCCCATAGTGAGCCTAAATATCAACCCAGGGACTTGGCTTGAACAAACTTGAATCTCACCCCAATAAGCATGCTGCATACCAAATATCAAAAGATTCTGATTGGTAGATCTGAAGAAGATTTTTTTTAAAGAATATTCCTCATACTGCACTAATTTAAACAATTTAGTTCCCATATAAAGCCCACATATGGACCCATGGATTTGATTTCAATAAACATGTGAAACAATCTTCCAAAGATGTTATATGGGAAATATGAAAGCTTTAGTGGTTTGAGAGAAAAGTAGTCTTAAATGTTTTTACCATTGCTCACAAGTGTTAAAAAATGCTGACTCAGCACTTTTTCAAAGTCCCCAAAAAGTAACCTATGATAAAACCGATAGCAATTTTTTTGGACCATTCCATTCTGTTGTCCTAAGGAAGCTTCACACCAAATAAGAATTCTCAGTGCCGTGTAATTTTGGAGATATGGGCGTTTTAATTTTTTTTATTTTTAGCTCCTGCGGTTCCCATGGGGCTACGGGAAAAATTTGTTTGACATAAATTAAGTACTTATGACCCAATAAGCACTCATAACATATTTGGTTCAAATCAGCCTCTCGGTTTGGAAAATAGAAATTTTGGACGGGGCGAAAATTCTTGCCCCTCCCATAACTAGAGAGTGGCAGTTGTGATTTTTTCACTTCAGTTTCGGTTTTTTGGGGGTGAAGACCCAGGTTTCGGTTACGTTTTTTTTTTTTACTTTATGCATTCTCAACTAATTTGGGAAATGAAGAAACAGTGAACTCATGTTCAAGTGTGAAGTGATAGGTCTCATTTGTCTTCAAATAGGTTAATTACAATGGGGCTGTGTTGGCTTTATTCAAGGTTTCCTATACTTCGGTTTTTACTCCCCTCCAATTGAGTGTAACCTATCCATACAAAGTAACAATCGACCATTATTCTTCACTTTTGAAAATATTTTGATCGGGACGGTTGAAAATATAAAATTTTCTTTTTGATTTGATTGTTTGAATTTGAATTATTGATTTTGAGTCCCTTGAAATGAATTATGCCTTCATCGTTGATTACAACATCTTCGTTTTAGAACTTTATTAGGAAAAAATAGTTTCTGACATTTGGGTTGCTAGGGACGCTGTATAGTTTATTGACACTGACAGTCTTGGTGTTGTCTCCACTGAAGCTCAATGGCGGAAAATTCGAATTGTAACAGGCCTCGTCGTGCAGTTAAAAATATAGACTATAAAGCTATGAAGGAAGGCAAACTTTCGGATGATGCAAGTTCTTCTGGTACAGAGAACAGCGCAGTTGACAAAAATGAAAGTTCTGGCAACGACAAAGTTTCGGATGTCCAGGTTATGGTACCTGATAATATTGATGCTGATGATCTGTCTCAATTGTCAATCGAACAGCTTCAAGAAGAATTGGCCAATGTCAACAAGCAGAAAGTAGCTCAAGAAGAGCTGTTACTCAAAAAAAAACTAATTCATGACATCAATAAATCCAAAAAAGAAGTAACAAAGCTGAAAGGTAAAGGCCCAACTGTGTCTTTGAGTAAAATGTCCAGAGCCAAACCTAAAACTGTTTCCATGAAAGACGAAATTTCCGTGCTCTCCAAAAAACGCATGAATGAAATTGACTTGAGAACACTAAGAAAGATGGGTGATTTGAATCGGACAGTAAACAAAAAGATGAGTCATTTAGGACTGACATCTTCATGTTCGGATTCAGAAAGTGAATCAGATGATCCAGTTTCTCACAAAAAATCTAAATCTATAAGACAATCTGACAAAAATTTGCACTTAGTACTATCAAGTTCAGATGAAGATTCTTCTGATCTTTCCAGTTTGGGTAACGTAACCAGGTATAAATCGAAAATTAAATCTGGTTCGAAGCTCAAATCAGGAATAGAGGCCAGAGCCAGTGATTGGGTTCTTTTCCCACAACTGTTTCCGCATGCCGCTTTGCAGTTTGAATATTCGGGTTCTGACGTAAGTTCAGGGATTTGAGCTTTCAACAGTTTGTTGCTGGGGAGCTTGAAATTCTGACTCGCGAAGGAATTCATAAATCAGAAAGATGTGGTAGACTTAATTTTCTCAAAAAAATGTCTTATTTTTATTCAATTTATGATTGGTCTGCATTGCTAAAGTTTTATAGCGACTGGTTACGACGAATTGAGTTGGGAATCAACACATGGGATGATGATCCTTCACAAATTGAAACAGCCATTTTAGCGAAACATGTCAGAGTTTCCAGGCCCAAATCTTTTGGTTTCCCAAAATCGGATGAGAAAGCTGACACTCTTTGGTTCTGCTCAGCTTAGCAAAGAAATAAATGTATGTTAACTGCTCCACACAAAGCTACCGTTCGCGGACAGACACATTTGGTTGAACATGTTTGTGCCACCTGTTGGCAAAAGAAAAAAGAAAAATTGTACCACCCTGAATCATCTTCGGCCTGTCCTTATATAAGATGACTATCATTGGGCACAGAAACTCTGTTAAGTAATAAAAATTTAGACCCTCTAGCTGATATTTCTTATCCCGAGTATCTGAAATCTGATTTTGTAGAAAATATTCTCAATAATCCTCATAACCCAGTTAGCAGATTAAGCAGAAAGGCCAATTTGGGTAATGATGATAAATCCGATTCAAATTTAAGTGCTAGCGAAAGCTGTACTGACTTTCAGGATGTAAATTTTACTGATGTTGAATTTTTTAAAGCATCGAATGTTATCTCTGATAATGATATTGATTTTTCTCTTTGTACAAACATTTTGGATGATGATCTTTTAACCATTACACATTCTTCTAAAAAATTGGAAAAGCAGTCTTATGTGCCTGATACCAATTTTAATATTAAATTGAATTCTTTTTCAAAGAAAATGATCAAACTTCATGATATTGTTAGCAATTCTGGACTTCATAATTATGAGCTTCAATGATAACCAGCTCCTTCAAATTTGAATATTCAATTTTTTAAAAATTCACTAGTCAATTATTCAGAGACATTTGTCTGTTTTTGGAATATGGTTTTCCAATTAATTATGAGAAAGATAATGTTTATGAAGTTAGATCAATACCCAATCACAAAGGTGCGATAAATTTTTCTGCACATCTCGATAATTATATTGATTCTGAACTTGGTAAACATGCCATTTTAGGCCCTTTCTCAGACAATCCTTTCTCAACTAATGTGCATTTGAGTCCAGTTAACTCTGTGCCCAAAGAGAATTTAAATGAACGAAGATTTATTTTGGATTTAAGTTATCCTAGGGGTACCTCGGTTAATGATGGTATTTCTAAAACTTCTTATCTTGGAAAGAAAATATCCTTGAAGTATCCATCGGTTGACGATTTGGTTAGTCCGATTGGTAAAAAAGGAAAGAACTGTCTTATTTTCAAAAGAGACCTGAGTAGAGCATATAGACAAATTCCTATTGACCCAGGTGATATGCATTTAGTAGGATTTTCTTGGAAAGGGTTATTATATTTTGATTCAGTTTTGTCTATGGGCCTTAGGTCAGCTGCATATATTTGTCAAAGGGTTACCAATGCAGTAGCTTTCATTTGTAAACAGTCAGGTTTGTCTGTAATCAATTATTTGGATGATTTTGCTGGTTCTGAATGTTCTTGTGAGGCTCTTTGGGCTTTTAATGAACTGAAATCTGTTTTGGACAATTGTGGTTTAGCTGAGTCTGAAAGTAAAGCATGTCCTCCTTCCACCCAAATGGTTTTTCTTGGCATTTTATTCGATACAGTTTCATTGACTCTTCAGATTACCTCAGAACGGATTCAGAAAATCTTTGAAATAACGAAAAATTGGTTATCCAAAGATAAAGCCTCTTTACGGGAAGTGCAGTCATTGTTGGGAAAACTCCACTTCGTTGCTCATTGTGTACGCCCTGGTAGAATATTTGCATCCAGGATTCTCTGTTGGCTTAGATCCTTTCATAATAATGCAAACCTATTTTTAGAAGTTCCTGCTTATGTTCACAAAGATTTATTGTGGTGGTTACATTATCTACCCTTATACAATGGAATTACAATGATGAATTTTGTAGATTGGTCCAGCCCAGATTCGGTTATTGCTTCAGATGCCTCAAATTCTGGTTGTGGTCGTATTTGTGGACAGGAATTTTTTCACTCTTCATTCCCTTCTTTTATTAGATCAAAGAAATTACACATTAATGAGTTAGAACTTCTTACTATTGTGAAGTCTTTGAAAATCTGGGCCAAACAACTTGTAGGGAAAAGAGTGATTTTTAACTGTGATAACATGACTTCTGTTTCAGTTATCAATAGAGGTGCTACAAGGAATTCTTTCTTACAAGATTGTTTGAGAGAAATTTGTTTCATTGCTGCCCTTAATCAGTTTGAGATTCGAGCATGTCACATTAAAGGTAGTGAAAATAGGTTTTCAGATTATCTTTCTCGGTGGGATGCAAGTTCTGATGCTTCAGTTAAATTTTTTCGATCAGTGGATGTTACCAATATGATTGATTTATCTGTACCTGAGAAATATTTTAGGTTTGATCATGATTGGTAATTTCTTGCTTTTTCAGATTTGGAACTCGAACAGTTGAAGAAAGATGTAAAATTTTCAATATCGAAAGCATTTTCTGAAAGAACGGATAAAAATTTAAAATTACAGTGGAAAGCTTACTTTTTATTTTGTACATATTTTGCATTCACCCCGCTTCCAGCGGAATTAACAACTGTTCAGTTATTTGCACAATTTTTGAGTCGTTCCTTCTCCTCGCTAGATTCTATTAGAAATTATCTCAGTGGTGTTAAAATGTTACATCTTCTATTTGATTGCAATACCGATTGTTTTAATTCATATGAGCTCAAACTGACACTTCGTGGTCTAAGACGAATAAAACTGCATTCTATTCATCAAGCATTGCCTATTACCCCAAGTATTTTTTTACTAGAAATCTCTAGAATTTTAGATCACCAAAATGCTCAGCATTCTTCATTTTGGTCTTTGTTTCTTCTAGCCTTTTTCTTAATGATTAGAAAATCAAATTTGGTACCTGATACTGCCTCCTCTTTTAATCCTAATCGTCAATTAATGAGAGGGGACATAATTTACAGTGATGAATTACTTTTAGTAATTATCAAATGGTCCAAAACAATTCAATTTGGTCAAAAAATTCTTAAAATTCCAATTTTGGCTATTCCTCATTCTGCATTATGTCCTGTTAAAGCTTATAAAAACATGATACAGTTGATTCCTGGTAAATCTTCTGATCCAGTTTTTTTTCACAATTCTACTCTGAGGCCTATTACATATCCGCAGTTACAGTCTTTTATTAAATTTGTCATCGGTAGCATCGGTAGAGACAGCTCTTTATATTCATCACATAGTTTTAGGAGAGGTGGTGCCTCATGGGCCTTTCAGGCAAAAGTTCCAGGTGAATTAATCCAACTTTTGGGTGACTGGTCCAGTGATGCATACAAAATTACTTATATTATACTCTAAATGATAAATTTTTTGTTGCAAAGAGAATGAGAGACCTAATTTTACATACAGATATTTGACTTTTTCTCATTTTCCTTTTTTGTATATTTCAGCTAAAAACTCCAGAAATGTAGCTATTATTTCCGACTCCATTTGCAAATATGTGACGGATATTTATGATACACAAGTGATACCATATCCAGGAATCTCTATTTCTGGTATTACTTATTTGATCAGTTCAGGGAAGCTCAAGATAGACACTTTTTCACATATTATTTACCATGTAGGCACTAATGACATTGAAAGGAAACCTACAGAAATAATTGCCACTGCTTTTAATAATTTAATAACTGTTTCTAGGAGTCATTCTTCAGCCAAATTAATTTTTTCAGCAATATTACCTCGGCCAAAGGATTTTGACACCCTGGGTCAAAAAGTAATTCAAGTCAATTTAAAATTAGGTGAGCTCAGTTTAGAGAGACATATACAGTTTTTGAAATCTTACAGACCTTTTTTAAAATGTGGTAAGCCAAAAAGAGAATTATTCGCTGAGAAAGATGTGCTTCATTTAAATTTTGAAGGAACAAGACTCCTGCATTCCTACTTCATCCAAATTATCAACAGACTGTCTTAATTCTGATTCATCGTTGTCTAAATATTAAAATCCTTCTTCTTTTACAGGTTTCACCGTTTGACTTACATGGTCGCTACGGCTTCCTTGGGTCTTTTGGAGAGAGAGGGGCTTCTGTTATGTGTTCCCCAACTCCAAATGTTTTTTGTTTTTTTTGTTTTTTTTGGTGAAAATGTTTTTGAGGATGAGTATGTACAATTTTTTTTTTAAATTAATTTTCTTGTGTCTTTCTCAGTGAGTGGTGTCTTCATTTTATGTTCCAACTGCATGTTTACAACTCATTTCTATTTCAGTTGGTATATTTCTTATTTTTCTTTATTTATTTTAATAACAAGCTCTATATCCATTTCTCCTTTTAGGTATTTTTTTTTGGTGGCCTTTGGCTTGGGGGATTTTAAAATAGACTTTCGTGACTCGCATTCTTTGGAAAGTGTTTCATCACTCTCCAATGGATGATAGCGATTTGAGTTTATTCTCTCACAATCATTGATTTAGTCAATTTAGTCCCAGTCATTATCATATTCATTCACACATTTAAAGGTAGAGCATGTTATGTGCATGAGTGTGTGCATGATATCTGTTTTGTGTTTCAACTTTTGTTTAATGTATGTTCTAAGCATGATTGTATGTTACTGTTCATGTATTTCTGTCCTATTGTATTCTAATGTCCCGATCAATGTTTTCACGGCAAAATAAATAGGTTAATTAAGTTTATTTGATTTTTCTATTTTAACCCCAATTGTAATTGGTCTCATTTGTCTTCAAATAGGTTAATTACAATGGGGCTGTGTTGGCTTTATTCAAGGTTTCCTATACTTCGGTTTTTACTCCCCTCCAATTGAGTGTAACCTATCCATACAAAGTAACAATTGAACATTATTCTTCACTTTTGAAAATATTTTGATCGGGACGGTTGAAAATATAAAATTTTCTTTTTCCCACCCCACCCTTCCCTTTTTCATCAACCTTGAATTTCATTCTTCTTTTTTTATATATATATATATATATTAGGGGATTTTAAAATAGACTTTTGTGGCTTGCATTCTTTGGAAAGTGTTTCATCACTCTCCAATGGATGATAGCGATTTGAGTTTATTCTCTCACAAACATTGATTTAGTCAATTTAGTCCCAGTCATTATCATATTCATTCACACATTTAAAGGTAGAGCATGTTATGTGCATGAGTGTGTGCATGATATCTGTTTTGTGTTTCAACTTTTGTTTATTGTATGTTCCAAGCATGATTGTATGTTACTCTTCATGTATTTCTGTCCTATTGTATTCTAATGTCCCGATCAATGTTTTCACGGCAAAATAAATAGGTTAATTAAGTTTATTTGATTTTTCTATTTTAACCCCAATTGTAATTGTCTCAGAATGTTTTTTTCCAGGTGAACTTGAATTCATTGATTGTTCATAATTCAAAATTATTATTGCAGGGTATCAGGCAATCAAATTTAAGCACCTTTAGGCCTCTGACCATGATTTTCAAGGACTCTTATAAGCTTGATGAGATTCGGAGACAGGATAATTTTTACACTGTCACCAATGCAAATCATTTAGAGTATTGTAACCATTACTTCATAGGTGTCTATAGAAAGAGAATTATTCCCCTTCGATCAGTGCATATACAAAATGTATCTCCATGTGCTTTTGTGCTATAAATAAATATATACATGCAATGTATGACAAGGGGTTCGGAGACAATTTTAGCGTAGAATGTTGCAGTAAAACTCTTATATATTTCATTTTACTATCTTACCACTAGCACATCTGGGTTTACACGTTGTGTGCGCATACATTCGGGCAAACTTTAATTTAGTACTTACTGCAGATGATCGTTTTCGCCGATTTCTTGCAGACGATCTCTCATCCAGTAACTTTTTAAGCTTCAGGTAAATTTTTATGCTTCGACTCTATATGTCGAATTAGGTTGCTCGTATTTACGTGTTCGGAAGCAATTTCTGTTTTGCAAATATTGCAGATGAAAAATTTTGACTTCAGGTCATTTCGATTATAGTACACGGGTCTCGGATCTTTAGTCGCCATTTTAACTCAAGAAAACTTGTAACTCTCACGTGGTACACACGGTTGATTACCAAGTTCTACTTTCGTTTTTGTAATCAGTAGATATCTGTCCATGGCGCTTGGCACATTCACCCCAACCCCAACCCCTCCCCACCCGATCGTGGATGATATGGGTTAGTTCTAAGAAATAACACCTCAACCATTGTTTCAGGATACATAAATTATGCATTGTATTAATGATTTAAAAAAACGTAACATCGGTTATATGACTGCAATTTTCGGTGCAACTCGTGTTTTTTTTTTAACAACCGAAACCAAGTTGTGGTCTCCGTTACCCGCCAGTCTCTACCCTGACAGGGTATTTTTTGTTTTCAAAAAATTGATTAGCAGTTTTTTGGTGATTGCCGAAAATTGATTAGCAGTCTAGAAGAATTGATTAGCAATTCACACTGACATGAAGCTGTTCACTTTCCTTTTGCTTCAGCCAAACAAGAGGCAGTTGGTACTTTAAAAAAGCATGTAAACTTGGCAAACACTACAGTTTCTCCAAATAAAAAGATCAACAAGCCAAGACCAATACCGGGTCTGGACCTGCGTCGCTGCATGCAATTGCATGGGCAAACAGGAAGTGGCTGCATGGCAGATCTGAAAATTGCATACACGATACAACTCATCATTATCAGGCTCCAGATGAAAAATAAAATCAATCCCTTGCATAGAAGCCGAGAAAAATTTGACGAAAAATTTCAATGTTCAGAGGGTACAGTAAAATTTCAAAGTATCGGCAAACAGGAAGTGGCTGCACGGCAGATCTGAAAATTGCTTACGAGATACAACTCATCATTATGAAGTAGCAGACCAAATATAAAATCAATCCCTTGCATAGAAGCCGAGAAAAGTTTGACGAAAAATTTCAATGTTCAGTGGGTACAGTAAAATTTCAAAGTATCGGCAAACAGGAAGTGGCTGAACGGCAGATCTGAAAATTGCTTACACGATACAACTCATCATTATGAAGCAGCAGACCAAATATAAAATCAATCCCTTGCATAGAAGCCGAGAAAACCTTGACGGAAAATTTCAATGTTCAGTTGGTACAGTAAAATTTCAAAGTATCGGCAAACAGGAAGTGGCTGCACAGCAGATCTGAAAATTGCTTATACGATACAACTCATCATTATGAAGCAGCAGACCAAATGATATAAAATCATTCCCTTCCATAGAAGCCAAGAAAACTTTGACGGAAAAAGTGTTTCGGACTGACGGACGGACGGAGTCGAGCGGTTACTAGACCTGCTCTGCCGCTGGCGACGCAGGTAAAAATAAGCACTTTGAAGTATCTTCTATCACTTCATATGTTTGATGTATATAATGAAATGTGATAGAAGATACATTTATGGATGGTAGCATAGTGAATGTTTGTAACATTTACACTAGAGTGTAACACATGCAAGGCCAAAAAAAGGGGTTTTGGTTGTCAGGCACCGCTGCTTTGGAAAAATACACCCCTCTCCCATTGAATTTTTTTTATGGAGGTTCGAGATTTTCCCCAAAGTAAACAATGTACCGCCAATCTCAGACGTTCATTGCAGTATAACAAAAATACCATATATGTCCTGTATATGTCGCACCCCCCAAGCCACACTTGGAATGCCTCCCTGTTGCCTAAAGCTCATGTATAGGTCGCACACCCATTTTCAAGTATATGCAGTCATTGATTCAACAAGAATCAGTTGCAAGTTTATACGTTTTGCCAATTTAGGATGCAATGGAAATAGGTAAGTTTTCATGAGTTACCACATGTTGAATAAGATAAAAGAATGAAGGAAAATTATTATTAAAGATTTAGAAAATACTTGCAGCATTTTATTTGTTTTTCGTTGTTTGTTTATCACTCCAATGTCTCCATCCCCGTTGTGAAAATCCAACACTCGTTTGTGCCTGAAACTTCATAGTTTCAGAATCAGAGCACCATTTGCGCCATAACCTGTGCAGTTGTTGTGTTGATGTTGGTTTATCCAAAACGAGACAGGAAAAACCAATATAAATACAACTGCGCAGGTTACAGCGCAAATGATATCAATTTGTTTTCATTTGAGAAAACCCCCAAAAGTGCTGACGGTATTGTCCAATCAGAATACGTGATCATAAATTAGAAAAAGAAAAATATTACTGAGGATTCCCATGCTGAATTAAACTTGATGACATGTTACTATTTTAAGCCCCTATGCAGTCTATTCGTATGTTTTTTATTCTCACATTTTGTAAATTATTTGGCACAATAAACTTGCAAAAAATAGTTTGTTTTTTAATAGAAATATCAGCAACCATGCGAATACCAGCCATTTCATAAAAATAATTGACTCGCATCCTGCGAATCATTTTTACGATTTTGATTCACAGACAGTCGTAATTGTCTCGCAAACAGCGATGCGAACCCGATCAAAAAATACCGACCCATAACAAAGGTAAATATAAAAGCTCCACGAAATTTTCTTGAACAAATCTGAGTCTACACCTCAAAAGGAAGCTGCACACCAAATATCAAGTCTCTGCTACTGTTGGTTCAGGCAAAGATTTTTTAAGATTTCTAGCACACTTTTTGGGCCTGGCCCTACGGAGCAGCGAGGCAACTTGATTTGAACAAAATCAAAATGTGATGTCATAACAAACTATTATCTCAAATTTCAATTAAATTGGTTCAGCGGTTTTGGAGGAGAAGACACGAACACCATGTTCACGGACAACGGACGGTGAGTGATCACTATAGCTCTCCTGACTGAAACTGTGAAAGTCAGACGAGTTAAAAATAAATTACTGACAGGCCAAATTCACCAGAGAAAGTTGTTTAAAGGACTCCAGGTCACATTCAGCATTTACATGTTAATCTACTTAATATAATTTACCGAGGGTGGGGGTTTTGGAATGGTTGTTGGGTGAATTGTTATTCTTTTTTTTTTTTTGAATAAAATCATTCGAAACCCTTCAAGACTCAATTTAATGCAAAGAAAAAAAATCACCCAATGGACCCCCAACCACTCCTTAGAGTTTGACTGGGAGAATTTTTTTCATAAAATCACTCCAAATCCTTCATAACTTGTTTTAAAGCAAAAAACAAAATTTGCACGATAGACCCCCCCCCCCCCCCCCCAACACTGCCCCCCCCACCCCACCCCCCCCCCCACCCCATCCCTTCTCTTCTGCGCCAAAGCCTCAAGTGACCTTGTGGGTAAAATTTGAACAAACTTTAGTCTTATTCGCACACTTGCACATCTAACTAAAGTTAACTACACTCAGCTCAGTCAGGCATAGGCAGAATTCATTTGTACAAATACTCAATTTTCATTGAGTTTCGTGTTAAATTTGAACCCCACCTGGTGCCCACCAAAATCAGTCAACCATAAAACACTTTGAACAAACTTGAATCCAGTCCTGGCAATTCACCCTTAGCAATCGGCAATGCCAAGAAAAATGCAGTGGTAGCAATGCACATTGTCGGCAAAAAATTTGCCGAATGTGTAATGTTGTAAAATGTCAGGCCAAAAAAAAATAACTTTCTTTACGGTAACCCGACCGACCCTAAAACTTTTATCAAACAAGAGGCCCCAAGTGGCCTTAATCGCTCACCTGACAAAGTGACTCTAAGAAGTATTTTAGGTCACCTTCACCATGTCATGCCTCATCAACATTAACTGGTTGAGTGATAGATTTTGTTTGAAGTTCAACATTTGTTACCTAAAATTAGTTTTATTTAAAATCATTGGTGTGTGGCCAATCTCCAATGATTTTTAATAAAGCAAATTTATCTCTGCAGACAAACTGGTTTAGCATGAAGCACAAACAAGGAATGTGAAGAGATAGCCTTGGACATCTCTCCCCAACTGTGGATATCTTCCATGTGCTACATGTATATATTTGCATGCAAGAAAACAAAAATTTTCACAAATTTTCCAAAATATTAGTATTTTTATCATCATTGGAACAAGCTCAAACAGCTTATTCCAATAGGGGTATGGGAAGATCAGGTATATTTTTGAGACAGAAATGTGAATATATAAATAATGGTGTTTTTTTGTGAATGATGCTGGAGAATTTTGCGTAAAGATATGGTAAATGGTTTGTTCTAGATACAGAATGATGCAAAAGTATTTAAATTTGATTAGGCAAGTTGTTCCTATAAAGCATTTAAAAACTGAAGTAACTGTTTTTTTGCTGACGAACTTTTAGATGTGTGTGTCTGTGTTTGTGTGTGTGTGTGTGTGTGTGTGGGGGTGGGGGGGGGGGGGGGGGGGGGGGGGGGGGGGGGGGGGGTTTAAGAGTGTTCTTGCAAACAAAATTCCTGAATAAGAATAAATGGAAAATTTTATTTTTTGTGTGAAAGACATAGTGTGTGCATGTTGATTGGAACAAGCTTAGAGAGCTCATTTTAATGTGAAGTCATAAAGCTGTGTTTTACGTACGAAATTCTGGAATAACTAAAAAATTGCTTTTTTGACTCAAAAAGCATGGTGTGCGACCTCTCAATGGGATGAGCTCAAAAAGCTCATTCCAATGGGGTATTTACAAGCGATAAGTACATGTATGTTTAAGAGACAAAAATTAAAATTTGAATAGCGATTTTTGCGAAGAATGCTGACAAGTTTTGGCAGTTATGCTGGTAAAAAGGTAAGATATGTAAAGTGGTTGTTTTTTAGAGGCGACATTTAATTAAGGGGAATTAACCCTTGATTACTGAGGTAACTTCTAAAAGTACTGAAATTTCATGAAGCAATGTGAATAACAGACAACAGTTGCCTAAAAACTTCATGAATAACTAAACTTTTTATTCTTTTGTCTCGAAAACATGGCATATGACCTTTGTTGGAATGAGGTGAATGCGTGTGTTCCAATGAGGGGTCATAAAATTTGAACGGAGATTTGTGTGAATAATGCATTAGTACTGCTAGATTTGGGTAAACGGTTCACCCTGGATACCACCCCTTCTATAGTAGATCTTTTCTGCAAATTTTGTCGAAGATTCTATCAACTTTACAAATAAATACGTTCATGAATCACAATCAGATCCACCCCACAATGTTGCATACCAAATATCAAAAGATTCTGCCTGCTGGATCTGGAGAAGAAGATTTTTTAAGAAATATGCCTGAAATGCACTAAGTTAAAATTTGGGCTCCTATATGGAGCCCAAATATGAACCCAGGGGGCCGATTTGAACAAACTTGAATCAGATCCACCCCACAATGTTGCTTACCAAATATGAAAAGATTCTGAAGCTGGATCTGGAGAAGAAGATTTTTAAGAAATTGCCTGAAATGCACTAAGTTCGAATTCGAGCTTCTATAGTGAGCCCAAATATGAAACTAGGAAGCCGATTTGAACAAACTTGAATCAGATCCACCCCACAATGTTGCATACCAAATATCAAAAGATTCTGCCTGCTGGATCTGGAGAAGAAGATTTTTTAATAAATTTCACAAAATGCACTAAGTTCGAATTCGGGCTTCTATAGTAAGCCCAAATATGAATCCAGGGGGGCCGATTTGAACAAACTTGAATCAGATCTACCCCGCAACGTTGCATACCAAATATCAAAAGATTCTGCCTGCTGGATCTGGAGAAGAAGATTTTTTAATAAATTTGCCTGAAATGCACTAAGTTCGAATTTGAGCTTCTATAGTGAGCCCAAATACGAATCCAGCGGGCCGATTTGAACAAACTTGAATCAGATCTACCCCGCAACGTTGCATACCAAATATCAAAAGATTCTGCCTGCTGGATCTGGAGAAGAAGATTTTTGAAGAAATTTGCCTGAAATGCACTAAGTTCGAATTCGAGCTCCTATAGTGAGCCCAAATATGAATGTAGGGAGCCGATTTGAACAAACTTGAATCAGATCCACCCTACAATGTTGCATGCCAAATATCAAAAGATTCTGCCTGCTGGATCTGGAGAAGAAGATTTTTTAAGAAATTTTCCTGAAATGCACTAAGTTCGAAATCGGGCTCCTATACTGAGCCCAAATATGAACCCAGGGGGCCGATTTGAACAAACTTGAATCAGATCCACCCTACAATGTTGCATACCAAATATCAAAAGATTCTGCCTGCTGGATCTGGAGAAGAAGATTTTTGAAGAAATTTGCCTGAAATGCACTAAGTTCGAATTCGGGCTTCTATAGTAAGCCCAAATATGAATCCAGGGGGCCGATTTGAACAAACTTGAATCAGATCTACCCCGCAACGTTGCATACCAAATATCAATAGATTCTGCCTGCTGGATCTGGAGAAGAAGATTTTTGAAGAAATTTGCCTGAAATGCACTAAGTTCGAATTCGAGCTCCTATAGTGAGCCCAAATATGAATCTAGGGAGCCGATTTGAACAAACTTGAATCAGATCCACCCTACAATGTTGCATGCCAAATATCAAAAGATTCTGCCTGCTGGATCTGGAGAAGAAGATTTTCAAAGAAATTTGCCTGAAATGCAGTAAGTTCAAATTTGGGCTCCTATACTGAGCCCAAATATAAACCCAGGGGGCCGATTTGAACAAACTTGAATCAGATCCACCCCACAATGTTGCATACCAAATATCAAAAGATTCTGCCTGCTGGATCTGGAGAAGAAGATTTTTTAAGAAATTTGCCAGAAATGCACTAAGTTCGAAATCGGGCTCCTATACTGAGCCCAAATATGAACCCAGGGGGCCGATTTGAACAAACTTGAATCAGATCCACCCTACAATGTTGCATACCAAATATCAAAAGATTCTGCCCGCCTGGATCTGGAGAAGAAGATTTTTTAATGTTTTTTCCCATTGCCTACAGTGTTAAAAAGTGCTGACTCAGCACTTTTTTAAAGTCCCGAAACTGTACCCTATGATAAAACCGATGGCAATTTTTTTTTACCAGTCCTTTCTGTTGGTCCTAAGGAAGCTGCACACCAAATAAAAATTCTCAATGCCGTGCAGTTTTGGAGATATGGGCGTTTTAAATTTTTTCTATTTTTAGCTCCTGCGGTTCCCACGGGGCTGCGGGAAAATTTTTTTTTGCATAAATCAAGTACTCATGACCCAATAAGCCCTCACATAAAATTTGGTTCAAATCAGCCTCTCGGTTTGGAAAATAGAAATTTTGGGCGGGGCAAAAAATTTTGCCCCTCCCATAACGACGCCAAGTATAGCCCCACAAACTTCTCTTGAACAAATCTGAGTCTACACCTCAAAAGGAAGCTGCACACCATATATCAAGTCTCTGCTACTGCTGGTTCATGAGAAGAAGATTTACAAAGATTTTGGTGCCCCTTGGGGGCGTGGCACCACCCAGGAGGAGGGGCAACTTCATTTGAACAAATCTGAATTGGCATTAGGTAATAAACATTTAGGCCAACATTTGAATAAAATTGGCTAGTGGTTTAGGAGGAGAAGTCGATAATGTAAAGTTAACGCCGGACGGACGACGACGGACGACGGACGCCGACGACGGACAGAAAGTGATTAGTAAAGCTCCCCTTGAGCTTCGCTCAGGTGAGCTAATAAAAGTTGCTCATTCAGTTCATTATAACCCTAAATTTCCATCCGACATTAACTGTGAATTTGAAATCGATTTTGAGTTCAAGCTTTAAAAATTACGTATAGAAATAAATATATTGGACATAATAAATGTGGAGCAAGTGGCAAGTTCCACTTCAGCAAAGAAAACTGCATTGATAAACTGATGAACAGTTTACAATGCTTCACCATTGGTATTGACAGGTCATGAATATTAATGAATACAATGCTGAGTTTTGTGTATTGATACTGAAAGCCCCAAATCTTGACCTACTGTCTTGAAAATGTCATTGGTGTAAGTATAGTGTACAACAGTTGTTTTTTTTAATTCCATTCAAATGTAGACATAGAAATTATTGACAGTGGCCAGCAGATGCAGAGATATTGCATTCAAGTACGTGGTCATTTTGGTAGTCTGATACTTGTTTTATTTCTATCAGAAATCACATTGCACTTTCATTGTCAAGCCGAATGGGGAGATTTTATCACTGGTTATTTCAAGGAAAGTTTATTTAATATGCAATATGATTATACTATGCCAGCCCTCGAAATTAGCATCTTTTTGGCCACGGCACTACATTGCCATGGCAAAACCAGTATGTCACGGCACTGCAACAGCCTTTATTCTGGTTGTAAGTGCTTTGGTATCAGAGGCACACTGACACAGTGGTGAGCCCACGAGTGTCAACATGTGCGCCGAATTGTTGACCATTTTATTTTTACACGAGTTTCTGTTAATATTGTCATCAAAAAGAATGATCGTCTACAACAATTTGACTACTTGATTATTGTATACCATCATGCTTTTAGGCGATTATATTCACAAAATCTGCTGAATTTAATCAACAACTGGCTTGAATAAATGCAACTCACCAGCATTCAGTTTGAAAAAACATGGTCATGCCATGATGACATCTCATGATCTGACAATGCTATTTTAAACTCAGTTCAGGCTGTGCATAATGATTGGTCGTGGCAATGCCATTCCATTATATTTAACTACAGGGAATAATCTAAATTTGGAATCTTTGTGAACATCTGAATGACACTTTTTTAACTCCAAACACGTGCTTTCTTCAATGGTTATTCCTTCTTGATTTTCCACTGCTATCGATATTGAATGATATTCTTATGAAACAAAAACTGTGGCTGAGGAGCATTTAACAGACACTGTTACCAACCACATGAACCAGTATGTGCACTTTCAATTCTGCGAGTCATTTCCTGACATTGTAGTAATAAGCGAGTGAATAGGTTAAACCTGCTGCACAGTACTGTTACACTGCGAAATTGATACCATCTTTTGAAAGTTGTCCAAGTCACTAACTGATTTTGATCACCCAAACATTTTATATTTTAAATAATTCTCTGGCATGTGTACACTGTCAGTACAAATTACATTGTAGACGTAACAAGTGCATTCATGTATAGTTTACTGGGTGCATTTTAATTTATTTTAATCTGTATTCTTTCGCAGTTTAAATCATGGACAAAGCTATTAACAGGCTTGGTATCGCGTAGAACATGTCAAAAGGTTTACAAAAATTCAAATCTC